>CM077195.1:16771027-17971027 GCA_039654625.1 Rhinogobio ventralis
GATGTGGTAGAAAACAGTGTACAAGCAATGGGGATAACCGCACCCTGGAGAGGATTGTGAAACAAAACCCATTTAAAAATGTGGGGGAGACTCACAAAGAGTGGACTGCAGCTGGAGTCAGTGCTTCAAGAACAGACGTATGCAAGACATGGGTTTCAGCTGTCGCATTCCTTGTGTCAAGCCACTCTTGAACAACAGACAGCGTCAGAAGCGTCTCACCTGGGCTAAAGACAAAAAGGACTGGACTGCTGCTGAGTGGTCCAAAGTTATGTTCTCTGATGAAAGTAAATTTTGCATTTCCTTTTGAAATCAGGGTCCCAGAGTCTGGAGGAAGAGAGGAGAGTCACACAATCCAGGTTGCTTGAGGTCCAGTGTAAAGTTTCCACAGTCAGTGATGGTTTGGGGTGCCATGTCATCTGCTGGTGTTGGTCCACTGTGTTTTCTGAGGTCCAAGGTCAACTCAGCCGTATACCAGGAAGTTTTAGAGCACTTCATGCTCCCTGCTGCTGACCAACTTTATGGAGATGCAGATTTCATTTTCCAACAGGACTTGGCACCTGCACACAGTGCCAAAGCAACCAGTACCTGGTTTAAGGACCATGGTATCCCTGTTCTTAATTGGCCAGCAAACTCACCTGAGCTTAACCCCATAGACAATCTGTGGGGTATTGTGAAGAGGAAGATGCGATATGCCAGACCCAACAATGCAGAAGAGCTGAAAGCCACTATCAGAGCAACCTGGGCTCTCATAACACCTGAGCAGTGCCACAGACTGACACCTACATTAACACTTTACATTTGGTTATATGACTGTAAGTCATTTTCTTCAAATGCTAGTGAAGTTCGAATCGTGTATACACGTCATATGTAACTTTAGAGACGGTCCCTGAATGTGCAACTATGTGCGGTAGAGAAAGCTGTTTACGTGTACAAAAGTAACTGTGAAGACTTAAATGTAAACACAGCTTTTGTGTCTTTATCAGCTTTTCCATATACTGGTCACAAATACGTATCGCTTGCTCTATTTCTGTAAATCCGTTTTAATGAATGAATGACTCTCTCTACACGTTGCTCTGGTCTTCGTCAACAGCCGCTTGCACCACCTGCTGGTAAGGTCGCTAACAGCAGATGGAGATGCTCGGTAATCTACTGCTATTCCTGCAGTTCCCGGATGTGAACTGTTGAATTTTCTGTCAAATTTGAACCACTGAATTTGTGGAAGCAAATTTGTAAAGCGAAATAAATTGGACCAAAAATTGCCTGTAGAATATTATATGTTGCATTTTTAAACAGAATTAATTTTTTGGAAGTGAAATCTGAGAGGTGAATATGGATTATTGAATTTTTAATAATGAAAATGTGTGTGAAATGTTTTAAGTTGAAATATTCACATCTTAAATATACAACCATGTTGAATTTCAGCCCATAAAAATGCAAGCCCTAAAGATATAATGCATTAAAATTCAAGCATGGTTAATGCAATGCATATTTTTTCAAGTAGTGCAATTCAACAAGCTTTTTTGTTCAAAAACATTTGGCATTATTTTACTTCCATACATGCATTAACCCAAGACCAGGTGAACCGCATTTTTAACTTGTGTTACAGATTTAATAATAAATTATATGTTTTTTAATATTTCAGTAATCATCTGTGATGTCAGACATTGCATGTACATATCAAACATTAATAGACTATGGACTACTTCTACAGTCAAACCCACACTGCTCTTTATGAATATGATTGACGTGGCATCCTCAGCTGGGGGATGTCAAAGGCTAAGCACTTGAAAACATGTTGTGTCTCTCTTATGCCTCCCTTGCTGCATTTATTTTTTCCCCCACATTGCACATTTTCTATCCGTCTCATTCTTTCTGTTCCTCCTGCTTGCTCTCCCACTCTGGGATTGGCTGTCAGAGAAGTGCTGGAAGTGTTTAAAGAGTTTCAGATTTAAAGTGGGTTAAATTACTGCCAGTTTAAACTGGTGCAAACTGTATGTTCTTCTCACAGTGATAGCTGTATAGAAATAGATAGCTGAAATAGATTATACAGTATTGGCCAATTTAGTCGAAGTGACACTGTTTAATTCCTCTTTTTACAATTCAATTGTAAGTAAAAACCTGTGCATTTATCCTACAAATAAAATCCCCCTCCGATTTTTGAGCCAAGTGGATTTTGAATGCAAAAGAGTATTTGTATCTTTGATAATAAAGTTGAACAAATACTGAAGATAAAGTGTTTTTTAAGTATACTTGACTTATACTGACAGAAAAGTCTTTTTGGAATATACATGTACTCAATCTTTTGATCGGGATATACTTAAAGGTATAATTAAGTATTCTAAGTATACTTGGCTTGTAGTTGTGTTTACTCTCTTGATTAAGTAGCCTATTAAATACTTTCACATAGTTTTACATACTGTCTTATAAACTTACATTGTTTGAAAATATCGATTTATGAAGAAAACATAATGTTCCTGAATTTTTGTGTAGGCTAGTCCGCTTGTGTACATAGGAATTTACTTCAAATCTACTTAACTCTTTCCCCGCCATTGACTGAATTTTCCAGCTATCCGTGTTTTCACTGTTATACGGTAGGCGGCTTTTATGCATCTTCTGAAATAGTACAGAATCTCAGAATCAAAACACGGGTGAAGAAAAGCAGAAGCGATAGAAGATTAAACCGTATATAAATCAAAACTACTTAACATTACCGAATGAAATGTTGACCCATGAAGAGGAAATGACTGTGAAGCTTTGGGGGTGTTGATGGACTTGATCTACTCCATCTGTGTTTTGATCATCGTTCTTAAATCACATCCGGACAAAGTCTTTGCCAAAAAAATTCTATTTTCTGAGCTTTTTGTTTAAATGTTACTTTTTGTATGAAACTTAAACACATTTAAGTCTTGATAAAAAAAAAAAGGAATACATGAAGGTAGAATAAAATGTTTTTATAATGGAAAGAGTTAGGTATATTTCAAGTATAAAAAATGAATACCTAAATAGAAACAAGGGTAGTATACTTAAAGTGCAAAAATAGTAAACTGAAAGTATGATGTTATGTTCACAAGTATACTTGCAATGTAATAAAAACAAAGTACTTGCACTATAAACGTCTCGGTTACGTATGTAACCCTCGTTCCCTGAGGAGGGAACGGAGACGTAACGTCAGTGACTGACGAAATGGGGGTTTCGCCTAGAAGCCTATCATCTTCGAGATCTTAAAAAACACCCAATGGCAGGCCAATGCCATGGGCATGCGGAATTTGCATAGCGTAGCTCCGCCCCACAGCGTGGGTATATAAGGAAGTATGCTGGCAACATCGCATTATGTTTACCTGCTGAGGAATGAGAGCACAGACCCGATCGGGCATTCCCAGGGGTCGTCTCCAGGTGACGAAGAGGTTCCACTTCAACGCATAGGCGTGTCTGGTAGACAAGGCCCTAGCGGAAGGGAATAAAACAGGCAGCAATGGGAAGAGTCGTGGGAGGCAAACAGATCTACCTGTGCGTCGCCGAACTGTTCCCAAATCAGCTGGACCGTCTGGTGATGGAGTCTCCATTCTCCCGGAAATGGCTGAAGCCGCGAGAGCTCGTCGGCTGCACGGTTCAGGGTTCCTGGGATATGGACAGCACGAAGGGACCTCAGATGCTTCTGACTCAATAAAACGAGATGGCGGGCGAGTTGAGACAGACGACGGGAACGTAGACCACCTTGGCGGTTGATGTACGCTACTGTGGCCGTGTTGTCTGACCGGACTAGTACGTGTTGACCCCTGAGCAACGCTAGGAAGCGGTGCAGGGCGAACCGTACTGCCAGCAACTCGAGGCAATTGACATGCAGGAGGCGCTGGGGTCCTGTCCAGGAGCCCGCGGCAGCATGTCCATTGCACATGGCACCCCAGCCTGTGGTGGAGGCATCTGTTGATACAACAATATGCCTGGAAACTCGTTCTAAGGACACTCCAGTCCGTAGAAAGCAGAGGTTCGACCACGGGGTGAGGGTCTGCAGGCAGGTCCGAGTCACTGGGACCCGGAGCGTGCCCGACTGCCATGCCCATCTCGGGACTCGATCGCGAAGCCAGTGCTGAAGCGGTCTCATATGAAGCAATCCGAGCGGCGTTACCGCGGCTGCAGATGCCATATGCCCCAGGAGCCTCTGAAATAATTTCAGTGGAACCGCACTCTTGCTCTCGATTTGAAGGAGGCAAGTCAGCAGTGACTGTGCGCGCTCGCTCGTAAGCTGCGCGCACATGGCGACCGAGTCGATATCCATACCGAGAAAAGAGATCCTCTGCACGGGGCAGAGTTTGCTCTTCTCCCAGTTGACCCGAAGGCCCAGACGGGCTATGTGCCGGAGCACTAGGTCTCTGTGTTCGCACACCTGCTCTCAAGAGTGACTCAGTATGAGCCAGTCGTCGAGGTAGTTCAGAATGCGAACCCCGTGTTGCCTGAGTGGCACAAGGGCTGCCTCGACGATCTTCGTAAAGACGCGAGGGGACAGAGCTAGCCCGAATGGGAGGACCGCGCACTGATATGCCCGCCCCTCGAAAGCAAACCGTAGGAACAGTCTGTGTCGAGGAAGGATGGAGACATGGAAGTAGGCGTCCTTCAGGTCGATCGCTGCAAACCAATCGGCTGGACGAACGCATTCGAAAACGCGTTTCGCTGTCAACATCCTGAACGGAAGCCTGTGAAGGGATCGGTTCAAGACGCGCAGGTCCAGGATTGGTCGTAACCCACCGGTTTTCTTGGGTACAATGAAGTAGGGGCTGTAAAAGCCGGACTTCATTTCGGCTGGAGGGACAGGCTCGATCGCACCCTTCGCCAGCAAGGTAGCAACCTCCGCACGCATGACTGGGGCATTGGGCCCCACCATGGTAAATCGGACTCCCCGGAAGCGGGGAGGAGCCTGAGCGAACTGAATCGCGTAGCCGAACCTGATGGTCTTCGCGACCCAGCGGGACAGCCCTGGAAGCTCTAGCCAGGCTCCCAGGAACTGCACCAGCGGGGACAAGCGAACCACAGACGTACCCCGGGTGGGGCAGCGAGGTGGCGTGACCGGCCCAGACGTGGGAGGCGTAGCGTCCTGGTGTGGGGGCACGGTCAGCAGCCGCGTCCTGACAGAGGAGACCAGGGAAGGACGTGCATTCCACTGGGGTCTGCTCTGAGAGGAGACTGGCGCCAGAGAGGGACGAGCGTGGCGTGGCCCGGGGGCGGTGCACACTGCCATCGGTCTCTGGGGGCTCAGGGATATGGCGGGTTAGTTCTTTCTTTGACAAAAATAGGGTGCTGCTGACCCGGGGGCCAGCAGCGGAACAAAGGATTCTCCCCCGGCCCTCCACCGGGGGAAGGAGTGGTCCTGCTACCATCTCCTGGAAAGAACTGCCCATCCCTGAGCTGTCCATGTCAGGAGCGCCGCTTAGCCTGGCGCTTGGCGGGCTGCGGGGCTGACACGGACTGGGGCGCCTTCCTGCGGCGTCTTCCACGGCGCGGCCCAGGTGAAGGCTGCTGCTGGGGCCGGGCGGGAGGGGTGGGAGCCGCGGGAGGGCGCCCTCGGCGGCGAGCAGGCTGAGGCGACTGTGCCGGCGGCTGGGTGGAAGCAGCAGCTGGCCGCCGGGGCAGTATATGTTTAATAGCCTCAGTCTGCTTTTGGGACCCGATGCTCCCATATCCCAGGCTGGACTATTCGGCGGCGCGGTTGAGAGCTTCGCCCAACAGTTCTCAGCCACGCCGCCGAATAGCCCAGCCTGGGATATGGGTGCGTCGAGGAACCGGGGCCGCTCGGCGTTCCGCATATCGGCCAGGTTGAGCCATAAGTGTCTCTCCTGGACCACAGCTGTGGACATCACCTGGCCCAGGGAGCGTGCGGTCACCTTCGTCGCCCGGAGGGCGAGGTCGGTGGCGGCACGCAGCTCATTTCTGAGCCCTGGGTCAGCTCTACCCTCGTGCATGTCGCATAGTATCCGGGCCTGGTAGGCCTGCAAGATAGCCATGGCATGCAAAGAGGCGGCAGCCTGCCCCGCAGCTCTGTAGGTCTTCGACACCAATGTTGATGTGAATCTACAGGCTTTGGAGGGGTGCTTAGGGTCGCCACGCCAGGTTGAAGCACTCTGAGGACACAGTTGCATCGCAACAGAGCGTTCAACCGGGGGAACCCCAGTGTACCCTTTGGCCGCAGCCCCATCGAGGGCAGAGAAGGCGGAGGAGGCCGCCGAACGGTCGCGGGAAGACAGCGGGGTCTTCCAGGACCGCGTGACCTCCTCATGCACCTCCGGGAAAAAAGGTATTGGGGGTGGGGTCTGACGGGTGTCAGAGCGCGGCGCCCCCAAAAACCAATCGTCCAGCCGCGAGCGCTCAGGTCGGGGCGGAGGGTTCCACTCCAACCCGAGACTCGCGGCTGCCCGGGAAAGCATGGCTGTCAACTCTGGGTCCGACTCGGGCAATGCTGGCACACCGGAAGGCGGCAGCATAGCCGAATCATCATCCTCAGAGGACTCTAGCCCACCTTGAGATGCGGCGATCGACATCTCCTCGTCCTCTGCGGGCCCAAACGCTAGAGGGGGGTGTGGCCCGAGGCATGAGCGTCGGGGCTTTATTCCACACCGTCACCCTCAGGTCACCCTGGCCACCAGCCAAAGTGTTGCCTCGCGAGGAGACAGCAGATTAGGGTGTGGCAGAGGGGACTCTCGCTCCGGAACGGAGCTCATTGAGTCTCGACCGCAGCACCGAGATGGTCATGTTCCCGCAGTGGGAACATGACTCATCCATGAACGCTGCCTGAGCGTGCTGTAAGCCCAAACACGTCAGACAATGTTCATGCCCATCAGAGGGCGGCAGAGACCGACCGCACCCAGAAGTACATGGGCGAGACATCTTTAAAAAGACGTGCCACGTGTAAGCTCTTTTGTGAGAGGAAGCTTCGCAGTGATGCCGAAGCGCCCAGGGACCGAATACCATCTGAATGCAGACCACTGCACAGATCAGCAGGCAGGCAGTAAACGATCGCTGGAACGAGCCGTAACACCAACACCGACTGGAAAGCTGCTCGTCTCGAAGAAGCTGACGATACTCAGTCAAAGGCTTGAGGAGTGAAGAGAAACTCTTGGCTCCGAAGCAGAAACATAATGCGATGTTGCCAGCGTACTTCCTTATATACCCACGCTGTGGGGCGGAGCTACGCTATGCAAATTCCGCATGCCCATGGCATTGGCCTGCCATTGGCCGTTTTCTAAGATCTCGAAGATGATAGGCTTCTAGGCGAAACCCCCATTTCGTCAGTCACTGACGTTACTCGGAGTGACTGAACGAAAGGGAACTAGTAGTTTACTGAGAGTATACATCAAAGTGTACCTTCATAAACTAAAAAAAATGCTACAAGTATTACAATAATAAACTACTAGTAGGCCTACTTATAAGTTCACTTGTAGTACAGAGGCAGTACAAATGAGAAATGTAGTTGTGAACTAGTTATGCGCTTAAAGTTTACTATTGTTACACTTATAGTACACTTAAACGTATATTTTACTAAAAAGCGGGCCAATTAAGTCCCAGGCAGTATTGAAATACAAGTATACTACTAGCACATTGATATTAGTATACTTACGACATAAAGTATACTTAAAAATATACTTGAACATTACTTAAGTGTACTTAATTAAATTAACTTGAAGTATACTTATTTTTCGCAAGGGCAGTCTGGTTACAGTTCTGCTTGTCTTATTAAAAATACAAGTGAAGTTCCTGAATGTAATTTCAGGAAGGGTGAACCCATCTAATCTTTCAATTAACTGCCAGAGCATATAAGCAGCTTCAGCATCAGCTGTTTTGACATCCCTCCACCCCAAACTCCACCAACATAATTTAGGTATCTTGCTACCATACTCATCTTCCAAGTATTAGTAGTCCCACTGGGGGATATATCTAAGCTCGAGTTGAAGCTGCTTCCTTGAGCCCCTCCACTGCGGACAACAATCCAAATACGTTTAACCTTAATAGCTTAAAGATTATATAGGCAAACTCGTGAATATATATTAAGTCAGGATTTGAACTCAATTACCCTTGTGTGTAAAACAAGCACATTACCACTTTTTATTTTGCACTTATATATAGAGCTACTCGTAAGTTGTAAAATGTGTTCTTTTTTCTTTGGTCATGCCTTATTTCAACATAGGCACCAAGTGATTCAGGACAAAAAATAAATAAAAATAAAAATAAATCAAGATAATTCTGTATATATTTCTTTTTCTAAAATATCTGTAGGCCCCACCCACTGTAATTGTTTTCCTTTTTCTAATTTCACTATGTAATCACATGCGAATCATCACAGACAAAGGTCAAATCTACAGAAAATATGAAACTACATCTTGTAATATCAATGGGGAGAGTAGCATCAATACTATATTTCTGCCATGCTACAGTTTCATTTATATTCATTGGTATGAAACGAGGCAATAATTGTTGCCAGAATACCTTGTGCCCATTCTGGCAAAATTGTCCCCTATTAGAGCAAGGAACCATGCATGACCAGTGGCTCTGCTATTATGATGCAAATGAAAGAATCAGTCAAACAGATTCTAAAGTGAATTTATAATATTCTATAATATTACTCTCCAGTTCTGGAACCATTACCCAGAGTTCTATTGTCTCTTCACTCAAGGTGAACTGATAGGGGACGAAATTGACTGTGACACTTCTGATGATGTGGCTGGTTTGGAAACACAACTGTCAATCAATCAAAGAGAAACAGTTAGGCAAATGAGGTGCTCAAAACAAATATACTTATTTGAATAAATAACAATGCATCATTTTCAGCCAAAAGCTGTACTTTGTGTCTCAAGTTTGAAACTGAAAGCAACTGCATACTGCATCTAGTTTGACAAAAAAACAGCTTCAATAAGTATGCAACCATTTATAATTATACAAAACACAGCAATTCAAATAGTAGTGATCGGTTTCATCCAGATTATCCCATTACCAATCCCAACAAACCAGTTGAAAGGTTCTATATGAAAGTCCATTGAAAGGTGCTGTTTTGTTGCAGTATATGTTTCAGACATATTGTATAGTGAAAATATGGCAATCAGTACAAATGAGGGGTTTATATTAGTTAAAGCATATGTAACATTATGGACACTATCAACAAAACACTTAAGACCACAATGAAGTGCATTTACAGTATATTACAATAACAAGCTATTGTTAAAAGTCATCTTTCCAACCATTAGTCATCAAGTACTTTGTAAACACTGCAAGAAACTGTTGAAAACACCTCTTTTGCAAACACAACAATAACTAAAATAACAATAACAATAATTTAAAAAATAAATATTGTTTTATATTTTCTTCCGTATCTGCTCTTGTGTACTAATCTAGTTAATACTTGAAACTTGGCATTGTGTACAGCATATATTCTTGGCTCTAATGATAAATAGCTTGCAATTATCCTCATTTTGAAGTCACTTTCGATAAAAGTGACTGCCAAATTAAGAAATGTAATGTAAATGATGATGGCAGGCAAAAGGTACACCTTTAATTTAAAAGTGTTTAGTGCTTGCAAAATAAAAAGTTGCGCTTAGATCTTCACGTTTCCATTCAGATGATACCAGAAGTGATCATTTCTGAGTGGGAGTGCCGTTTATGTTGTATTTAGTCTGTCCGTTTCCATCAGTTTGACCCATTCAGGCAATACAGTGTTACATGTATACCCTGTCTTATGTGTTTTGATTTAGTCTGTTACTTTGTTGTCCCCATCTTGATTAATCGGTTATGTCTTTCACCTGTGCCTCGTCCTTCACCTGCTCCTCGTTATCCTCATTTGCTCTGTGTATTTAAGTCCTCAGTTTGCCCTCAGTGTTTGTCGGTTCTCGTTCATGTTTTACGTGTTCCTGAGTTTTGTTATTAAAAGTTCCTGCTACCTGTTCTCCTTTGTCTCCGTGCGCTTATCTCCCACACGTAAGTGTAACAGAAGAACCGACCAAAAAAGTTGTTTTTTGCGGCGTTTTTTCCCCTCTGTTTTGTTTGAGTTTTCCCCGTTTCCCCATGGCCCTTCCCGAAGTTCAGCTTCTCTGCCTGGAGCAGGGAGACCGTCCGCTGGAGGCACACACTCGGGACTTCCTACAGCTCGCGTGCCTTACCTGTTTCCCGGACCGCTCGCTCTGTGTTTTCTACTACACCGGCCTGAGCGAGCGGTCGAAGGCACGCGTTCCAGCGGGCGGTCCAAAGGAAGATTTCGCCGCATTCGTGGAGTGGGTACTGGTAAATAACCACTCGCCATGTACCATCGGCCCCGCTGAGGAGGACAGCGTTACCAGTCCCACTCCACCACTGCCAGAGACCAGCCAAACACCACCAGCGAGTGACGCAACGGAGGAGTTGCACGAGCCCACCGCAGACCGTGGGGACCGGCCACCCGCGAGAGACGAGCCCGTACCGAGGACAAGGACGGAGTGTGTCATCGCCTCGGAGCCCGAACCACCAACAAGGTCTGACCAGGTGCATGAGCCGACAACGCCGTATATCGCAGAGGGAGTTATTGTGGAGTTCGAGGGCTGGGAGGAAAGCCCCGCCCACAACACCGCCGCTGTGGTTGAATTGCAGGAAGTCACTGGCAACTATATTGAAGAACTGGGCAGTGTTTTTGAGGTAGACCTGATAGACTTTTTTGGAGAGGTTTTTCCTGTGGCCCCTGTCTCTCCAGCGACCCCTGTTTCTCTAGTGTCTCCTGCCTCTGAATTCCCACCCAGCCTCCCTCTCCCACCTCCTCTGTCGGTCTATTCCTCAGTCCTCCCTTCGCTGCTGTCCTTCTGCCCCTCTGCTCCGCCCACACGCGGTGTGGACACGCCTAGTGTCTTCAGGCCACCAGCTCTGTCCCGCACTGAGGTTACCCTGTCTTCACCTCCAGCCTCTGTGCCCCCTGCTTCGCCTCAGCCCGTCGACACTTCGGTGCCCCCTTGGCTCCTCCCTCCCTCGGCTCCACCGGAAACCAGCGGTCATACGGCTTCTCCGGGCTCCCTCGTCTCTCCGGCTCTGCCTTGGTCAGTCGTCGACCTGCCTTCACCTGCGGCTTCGTCTGGCTCCGCCTTCCCTTCAGCTCCGCCTTTGTCCTCGGTCCCACCGGTTCAGCCGCTGCCCTCTGGTTCCCCGGATCCACCTCGGGTGCTCGTCGCTGCGGTGCCACCTCGGTCTCCAGGACCTTCTGCCTCGCGGGGGCTCATCGGCTCATCGGCTCTATCAATGGCCCTTTCTCCGTTGGTCGTCCCCAGGGTGTCATCTACCTCCCAGTCGACTCCTCCATGGCTCCTCCCACCATCGACTCCGCCCTGGGGCCTCGTCCTGGCTGGTTTCTGGCACTCCATCTGGCTCCTGCTCCTGGCTTCCCTCTGGCTCCTCCCTTTCCACTTTTCCCCTTGGACTCTGTTTACTTCCCCAGACTGTCTGTTTCCTTTTGCTCCGCGCCCTCCTCCTAAGCCCCCACCCTCCCTCCTTAGTTGTTGTTGTTTACGGCGCGAGGACGCGCCTTTCCGGGAGGGGGCGATATGTTACATGTATACCCTGTCTTATGTGTTTTGATTTAGTCTGTTACTTTGTTGTCCCCATCTTGATTAATCGGTTATGTCTTTCACCTGTGCCTCGTCCTTCACCTGCTCCTCGTTATCCTCATTTGCTCTGTGTATTTAAGTCCTCAGTTTGCCCTCAGTGTTTGTCGGTTCTCGTTCATGTTTTACGTGTTCCTGAGTTTTGTTATTAAAAGTTCCTGCTACCTGTTCTCCTTTGTCTCCGTGCGCTTATCTCCCACACGTAAGTGTAACATACAGATGCGAACAAAATAATTAGCCAATCACAGCAAGATGGAGGCACTTACTCCTCTTAATTGGTGTTACTTAATAAAAATTAGTGATTTACACTCTACATTTTGTCATTCAAAACATTACTTTTGTACTATTGCCTCTTTGGTGAAAAAGCCCATGCAGTGATAAATGGCGATATACAGTACACGCTTCAAAATAGTACTGCCATCCCATTAATTGCACTTCTGCAGTTCTGAGTTTGAATTTTCAAAACAGCAATATTAAGAGGATAAAAATGGGAACCGTTCAAAGTCAAATTCAGGACACATAGGCCCGTAGACTTGGTCCATAGAATTAGCATACTGAAACTAAAGCCTGAGGGATACACTCACAAACCACTTAGAGTGCTCTCAAGTTAAAGACACAATTTAGTGAAACTGAATTAAAGAGTATGATAAGGTTAATCAAGGTTAATTTGAAGCCATTTCTTCTTATCTTCTATTCTAATCTCAGCACTAGAGCTTTGGATACCATTACTTTTTCACTTACGGATGTTTTGTTCCCAAAATGGCTACCATCTCAGAAATGAGGCTTGTCTTCGGGTGGGGGACCAGGATTATGGCAGCATGAATCCGTCCTCAGTCCAATATACTTTAAAAGGACATCTCACACTCAGTGACAAATGAGGATAGGCTCTTAAAGCAGGGTTTAAACAGCGTCACAGGAAAGGTTGGAAGAGAAACATCTATCAAATGCTGGCTCAACGTTGGAACACACAGACAGTGATGGAAAAGAGGAGTTAGACTATCGTCAAGGGTGAGAAAATTCCTTGCCTTTTTCAGAGCAACAAAAATGCTGATTAGAGGACATAAGACAAGACTATGTAAGATGAGAGAAGACAGGAACGGCAGAAAATACTGATTTGAATTACTGAGAATTAAAAAAGAGAAAGATAAAGGGAACATGTCAGGCACAAATCAGAGGGCTGCATCACAATGTCTTGCAAGACAAAAGACAAATAGGCAGAGACAGTAAAGGGGAGGGAAAAGGAAAAAGTGTAGGGGCAAAAAGAAAGATGATTCATGTTGAGTATGCTGACATTTGAGAAAGCTGGAGATGAAGACACATCAGAGGGAGTAAAAGACAGTTTGACGTTTAAACTGATCGCTTTTCATACATCCATCCATTCACTTCCCCACCGTGACTTTCAAATCTGTTTGGTAAATTTGTCACATTAAAGATCTGATTGTTGTATAAGTCCGTCAGTCATTTTTAAGACAAAAAAGCTATATTAGGAATAAAAGGAATTAAATTCAATTAAATGTAGAAAAAAATGCCAGTCTATTATTATGACACGGTCTAGAGAAATGGGCCTTAAATGGCAAGTAAAAAATGTGATTGCATTTACATTTATAATTTTTTTCCAAGCGCTTTTATCCAAAACAACTTACAAACGAGGAATACAGCAATTGATTGATCTTAATGAGGCAATAACACAATTTTCAAAAATTGTACAGAATAGTACAAGCTAGACCAGTGAGGGATACAAGAAATAGTAAAAGCATAGAATATTTTTTTAATTTTCTTTTTTGGAAGTCAGCAGGATGCAGTTATGGTTAACATGGTAGTCACATGGTCTCTTCCTGTCTAAAGCCCCGTTTCCACCAAAATTACCCAGAACAATTTGTCCCAGGCATGTTGCTGTCTGCGTTTTCCATCGCGGTCTGAAGTACCGTGAAGATTAGTCCGGTGACGTAAGACTGCGCGCAAATTTCCAGTTCCAGCTGGATTCCGTCCTCCGCATATAAGCTTAATAAAGCCTGAACCTTGTTGTCGGTCCATCTGTCGTATTTTTTAAACTTCATTGTTGATTCGAATAGCAAATAACTCTTACTGCACGCACGACTTTTAAAAATGGTGGTTGAAATAAAATGCTGCGTAAAGTCAACCAATCAGCATGCTCAGTGCCCAAGTCCCACCCCGAAAAAGTACTACCTCGCGAGCAGGAACGTTTTGAGGGGGAAATTTCATTTAGACCCTGGTTCCTGCAGTCGAAACACTCCGAGTACCACCCCAAATTCCCTAGTTCCTGTGGAAAGTTCCTGCGGTGGAAACACGGCTTAAGTGGGCATTTCTTGGCCAGTATAAGGTGCAGCAGGGACCACAGCTTATGTCGTTAAGTCAAAGATCTTCTACAAGAGACTAGTCTCATATCAACATCAACAATGTAAATGAGTCAGATGTGAACTAATCTAAAAACTTAATTTCTTTTCGAGATAAGAAAGAGAAAGGAGATGCCTTTAGGCTGATGGAGGTCAAGAGATGGGCTGGAGGAGAGATAACATGTGAACCTTTCAGCTGAGAGAGCCCAATGCAAGGGTTGATAGAGGCGGTGTGATAAAATCAAATCTCCCTCGTGCCAACCACTAAAGGAGAGCAAGACAGACTGTGAGTGTGAGAGAGACAGGAAGAGAGAGAAAGAGTAAGAGAGAGGGGTCATATTCAGCAGTCACCTCTCCTCTCCAGACACCTCCAGACTTTATCAGCAGCCCATCAGAATGGCCTGTGGTCAGCAGAGAGAGAATGACTCACGACTCTTGTCTTATGAGACCACCTGGAAGTAAAACAGACATATAATTCACACACTTTAGAACAAATTTATTCTTAGGTTTAACTGCCCCTGATTTACTGTCCATATAAATTAGGTGAATAATTTGGCTTCTTATGAGAAGTCACAATAATTTGTACAAGAAATCGTACACATTTGGTAATTTAAAAACCCAGTTGAGTGCAATTGGAAAAAAAGACCAAAAGTCGCAGTAAAGACATTAATATTGTTCTAAAAGATTTTTATTTTAAAAAATGCTCTTATTTTGAACTTTCCATTCATCAAATAATTGTGAACATTTTTGAATATGAAAATATTAAGCAGCACAACTTTTTAGCATATCAGAATCAGCATATTAATAATATAATTATTATTACATTTCTGTTTTAAACCCTCCAGAATGTTGGGCCCCATAGACTACCTTTGTAAGTGAATTACTGTCAGCATTATGTTGTGTTTTGTATTTCATTCCTGTGTGTTTGTTTCTTGATGTAGCTTCAGTTCAGTTTAGTCCTAATTACCTCCTAGTTAGTCTCGTTGGTTACTGATTACATTCAGCTGTCTGTCATTAAGTTTCCCTGTGTATCTATACTCCCTGTCTCATTCAGTTCATTGTCGACCAACAAAATAGATTATGAGTACTGCGTTTCACAAGATGGCTGGTTGCTGGAGGATTATGTGGAGGAGTACCTGGAACTAGATCACGAGGTACGCTGGGACAATGAAACTTTGAAACAGCATTTCTGGAGCGGGATGGACGATATACTTGGCCAGATGCTGCTGTTGGGGGAGGATCACTGTTCATTGAGTTCATCAACTACGCCTGTGGGTGTGCGGAGTGCGGCTCCTCCCTCACCATTGGAGTTGTTGAGGACAACAACATCATTAACTCTGACTCGCCAGGACTATCTACACCTCCAGTTAGACTGTTCTCTGATGAGCCAGTTGAGGAGACCTTGCTCATCCCTCTCCGGCCCACTACACTCTCTATCATGGATTAGCCGATCACACCCAATATCCTGCCCACCTCTTTGTCAACATCATCCCCGCTGACTTCATCAAATTCCCTGGACTTACCTGCACCACTAATGTCTCATATCTCCTCGACTCCGCCCTTGCTGCTGATCCCTACCAGCTCGTTGGCTCCACCTCGGGCTCATTCAACATCAGCATGGCTCTGTGAGGTGGATCCCCTTGCTAACCCTCAGGCATCCAGGCACAGTTTACCACCTCGACCTATCAGCCCTTCGGATCCACATTGGTCCTGTGTTCCCTCAGCTCCGCCGTGGTCCGCCATCATTAAGGCTCCACCGGGTTCCCTCTTCCCTCCAGCTGCACCTTGGTCTCTCGTCACCCTAGTTTCACTGCCGACTTCTGGGGCACCGGCTGCGCCTCAACCCTCCACCCCTCCAGCTTCACCGGGAACCTCCTTCCCTCCCATTCCACCTTGGTCCTCACTCCCTCCGGTGTTGCCCCGTTCTGTCAGGCCCCCACCTCCACCTTGGTCACTCGAACTGATGACGTCATCTCAGCCCTCCAGGCCTGCAATGTCGTCCTCATGCCTTCGCTATGGTTTCCACTTTGTCCTGCTCCACCGCCATGGTCGACACCCAGGTTTTGTGTTAAATTCATTCCTGTGTGTCTGTTTCTTGTGGTTCAGTTTAGTCCTGCTTACCTTCTAGTTAGTCTCCTTGGTCATTGATTACATTCAGCTGTCTGTCATTAAGTTTCCCTGTGTATTTATACTCCCGGTCTTATTCAGTTCATTGTCAGTTCTCGTCTGTAGGGTGAGTAGTTATTGTTATGATTCGTCTATGTATTCACTTAATTTGTGTTTATTAAACAAGCTAATATCATGATTCGGTTAACTACCACATCAGTTGTGACAATTACATTTTTTTTTGTTGCTTGTTTTCAAAAACAATGAAATGAGTGAAATTATTTTCGCTATATCAGATGCGGTCGAAGGAGCTTAATTTACTGAACCCAGAACATTATTTTAACACAACAGTTGTAAGCTATCACTGTTCACCAAATGTGCTACACTAACAATGGTGCACAAGCAGTGGCTGGAAAAAGGAGTAAATCCTTTTGCAGTAGCATTATGTTCATTTTGTGTGTGTGTTCTCACCAGTGTTTTGCCCCTCACTCCAATTTTATTGAACAATATCCTCTCCTTTCTTTCTCCTCCATCTTTGTCATTGTGTTGAAATATCCACACCCCAAATAAACGATTTGTCTTGATGAGGTCACTATACCCTGCATGAGATGACAGGGAAGGGACAGAAAAGCCTGCAGAATTGAGGCTGGTATAATCAGAGCCAGGACAACAGTTGGCTGACCATGTCCACTGGTTCTCTTCCAACTCTCTTTTGTGTGTGTGTGTGTGTGTCGCCTGGTGTAGTTCCAGCTCATTTCAGCGTTAAACCTCCCAGAGATGATTCCTGAGAGAGTGTGTGTGTGTGTGTGTGCGCGCGTGCATGTCATGTCTAAGCTGTTTTCGGTGCTAAATCTCACTAAGACGCCTACTGCTGGAAATGAAGAATTTAATCTTCAATCTACACACAACCTGTAAATATAAATCATGTACACACACACACACACACACACACACACCAGACTTGACTATGACTCAGTTGTGACGATCTATGTGGGTTTGTTTAGGTAATTGCGATTTCGCACAAATATGAGAAAGTTAAACCAAAAACTTAATAAACATACGAAATAATTTTTGATCTATAAGGTATTCTATATAGAGAAATCACTTAACAAAAAGCAAGTCAGTGCATTTATAATGAATGATTTTGAAAGTTATTGTATTTCAGTTAATTTCAGTCATACGGATGATATACAAAAAGTTTAGCCCAGTTCCATTTGATTGTGAATTGGAAAATTAGATAAATCAAATCCCGTCATCACCTTATTCTCCACAATGCGACCTGCGTTGTAACTATTTGTGGCGTGCAGATTTTCTGATTGCCCACTCCACTTTAATCATGGATATATTTGCCATCCAACTTAATAAAATGGAACCTCTAAGAAAATCCCGATCACGGAAACTAATAGCAGAATTAGGTAAGAATGTAATTTTGACATATTTTGAAATAAGCCTACACAGATGGGCATATTTGAAAGACAACCTTTATGTTGTCTTGAGGTGTTAAAATTTAAAATAATTTGGATGGATGGATGGATGTTTGTTTTGTTCAGGGTTGTTGCTCAAGTGTTACTAGGCGGTTGCTATATGGTTACTAGGGTGTTCTCTGGGTGACCTTCCGTAATGCCCACATACAAACATCTGTTTAGAGGTCTCAGAAGTCTCATTACTTTTGTTGCTCTTAGACTTGATCTAAAGCTTTTGATTTTATGTCATCCAAGTAGCCTAAATAATATTATGAAATTCTTCTTTATATGAGGAACAAAATTGGAAGGATTTCTACCTAATAATTAATTTTCCAATTAAATGAGCTTAAATCACTTTTATAAATGTATCCATTTCAATATGAGTTATGTTTTTAGTGAATGTAGTAATAATATCCATATTATACAGACCTACTCTACGAGCTCAGAACCACAGGATAAGGAATCTTTTAAGGCTAATGTTTTTGCCTGTAGATCATTTAAATGTTTATTTAACATTTATAGACCCCAATAAAACAATTTTTCAAGTTGCCAGACATGATTTTATCTGTCTTTTCCAAAATAATATACATTATACAAATTCTATAAAGACATACTGATTTACTGTTGTGGTATGAATAACAAATGTTTTAACTGCAAGCATAAAGTTAGACTCCACATATTATAGAAACATATTATAAAAATGAAAAGGGCCCTTAAGATAAATGCTTCAGAATCATAAGATAACAAATAAATCTTCACATTAATTTGAAATGGTTTTGTGACATCCTATGACGTGACATGATTCAATGTTGAATATAAAGGGTTAGTTCACCCAAGAATGAAAATTGTCCCATAATTTACTCACCCTCAAGCCATCCTAGGTGTATATAACTTTCTTCATTCAACCAAATCATAGTTATATTAAAAAATATCCTGGCTCATCTAAGCTTTATAATGGGAGTGAATGGTACCATAGATTTTGAAGGCCAAAAAAGCACATCTATCCATTATAAAATAATCCATATGGTTCCTTTTTTTTTTTAAAGAATTTTAAATGAAAAAATGGCTCCTTGGTCCAAAAAGGTTCCGACCCCTGCACTAGATCAACACAAGAGGGCATGTGAAATATTTAACTGGAGTCCGGATGTGCTATGTGCATTTGTAACACGTGTGAGTGCTTAAGTGAAGCATGTTTACATTTATATTTCAATTTGGTAGGTTACATGTTTTTGGCTATAGGGGTTAGGGGATAGAAAATAATTAGCTCATTATAAAAACAATAGCCAATGTCAAAGACCTCACCAAGATCAAGTAACAAACATGCATTACTGCTGAGGGACAGTTTTATCAATGTAATGCCTTTTGCCACTATATCTAAATAAATAAAAAATTATATGGTGTATAATTGATAGTGAGAGCAGTTTTGTGTGCATGCGTGTTGCATATTTTATTAACTCTTCCCTTGAAGCCTAAGCGTCTGGCTTCATCTTACTGTACAGTACACCGTTATCCGGGTGAGTTTTTCTGTAGTTCTGATGGTCTGTTACATTTATAAATCAACACTGCCATCTGCTGTTCTTAACGAAATACTACTACTACATAGGGCTCCTATAGGACCCCACCTCCCCCAATAATAGAAATGCACAAACAACACAAAATCTAACCAGATCATATTAAAGGAGCTTTAATCAATTTTGTATGTTTTGTTAACATTTATTAATCTGCTTACTTTAACCACACACCCTCTGGTCTAAACCCCACCCTCCAAAGACAGATCAGCTAACCTGCACATATAAAAGACACAGAGCACATTCTGTATTTGGATAGGTTTTCTGACTGGCTTAAACTCTTGTTTTCTATTTACAGCAACAAAAAAAAGTGTCACGGTTTGGCTGGTCAGCATGTCCTCATTAGCCACTGCTGACTGATGTACGTAATTATACCATCTGGCTGCAAAACACAGCATTCAAAACTGGCCATGTATTCTGACAATTCGTTATTGTAGTTTTTTTGTTAGGGTTTTTTTTTTTTTTTTTTTGCAAGCAACATATAAAAATCTAATATCTCAATACATTTTAATTCAATAATTTTTTTAAGAGCTCATAGAAGTGCTAAGTTCACATATTTTTCCTTCTGCTATCTTTGACATCACAGTTCAGAAAAGTTGCTAATGAAGGGTTTTTGGGCTCTGCACATTCATGTGGTGCCATCAGCCAATCAGTGTTGTCATGGCACAATTTTCCTGCAGCTCCAGAGTGATCAGTCACATGACATTTACAACTCTGGTAGGGTCCTAACAGCCAAGCAACTGTAATCGAGATGAATGGAAATGCTAATGAATAGCTTTTCTCTGTTATAGAACTCCTTTCTTTATAGAGCATACAGACTCATTCTAAGAAAAGTCTGTAAACAGGGCTAATATACTGTGTTTAAAGTTTTTTTTCGGTATTTAATTTTAATTCAGTATAAAATTTTCTGTATTTATTTTTCACAAGTGTTTTTCCCATATTTTGAATTATGCATTCCACTGTGTTGTGTTTTAGGGGAAGGAAATGTCCGATTTTATATATATTTATATATATATATATATATATATATATATATATATATATATATATATATATATATAAGGCAACTGGGTGAGAATTTCTCTGTAATGGCGAGGCTTATGGGTTGCTCCCGGTCAGCAGTGGTGTAGGAGAATTTACCAAGCGTGGTCCGAGGAGAGACAAACCACAAACCGGCGACAGGGTGCTGGGAGCCCAAGGCTCATTGATGCACAAGGACAATGAAATAGAACCCGTCTGGTTGGAGCCAACAGAAGGTCTACTGTGGCACAAGTCAACAAATTTTTAATGATGGTTATGGGAGGAATGTGTCACTCACAACACACAATGCATCCCGCTCTGCTGCGTAGCCTCAGACCAAGCAGAATGCTTATGATGACCCCTGTCCACCGTCAAAAACGAATAAGCACGCAAGTGTCGGAACTGGGCTTTGGAGCTGTGGAAGAAGGTCACCTGGTACGATAAGTCCCATTTTCTTTTTCATCACATGGACGGCCGCGTACATGTGTGCCATTTACCTGGGGAAGTGATGGCACCTGGATGCACTGTGGGATGACAACAAGCCAGTGGAGGGCAATGTTCTGCTTGCCAATGTTCTGCTGGGAAACCCTGGGTCTTGCCATTCATGTGGACGTAAATTTGACACGTGCCACCAACCTAAACGTTGTTGCAGACAAGGTACACCCCTTCATGACAATGGTGTTCCCTGGTGGAAGTGGCCTCTTTCAGCAGGATAATGCACCCTGCCACACTGTACACATTGTTCAGGAATGGTTTAAGGGACATGATGAAGAGTTAAGATGTTGCCCTGGCTTCCAAAATTCCACAGATCTCAATCCAATCGAGCATCTGTGGGATGTGCTGGACCAACAAGTTCGATCCAAGTCAGCATCACCTCGCCACCTACAGGACTTGAATCTGCTGCTAATGTCTTGGTGCCAGATACCAGGGGTCTTGGAGGACCAACAGCATTTTAGGCAGGTGGTCATAATGTTTTGGCTCAATTGTTTATGTACATACAATTTAGCAAAAAACTGCATTAAAAAATACTGTATTTTAAAGATAATTATGTAAAAATCCAAATTTACAGATCTTTATTGGAAAGGGTTTAAACAATTTTCCTTGCTTGTCCAGTAAACTATAAACAATTATTGCACGCACACCTGTGGAACAGTCCTTAAAACACGTTACAGGGTTTATAAAAGCAATATCAGACTTAAAGTCTGTGATATGGCTTTACATTAGCATGGCTGTGATTACTTGCTGTATATAGGTAATACTTTACTATTTTATAGTATTTAGCTTATCTTTTTCCCTGCCTGCTGCCTTTTCAGCTGTCTTGGTCAGTAGTGAAGGATTTGGGACAAAATGTTCTTGTGTTGCCATCAGCCAGGCAGTGTTGTCATGACGTCATTTCCCCTTGGCTCTTTGTTAAGTCTCATGACATTCACTGCCCAGTAATTGGCTCAAAAGCATGCAAGGTGCTCTGCTTTGTGCCTGACAGGCTGATCAGGTCAGGTTAGGGTTGGGGCCTCATTAGCCTGTCAGGTTAAAAATGAGGCACCTTTCTGCAATGAAGAAGGAGTGTTTCTCAGAACTCTAATTGAAGCTTGTTTCCCTGCTCCTCCGTTTTCGGCCTCTGACCTGGAAATCGATTGAAGTCTGCCACCATGAAGGACATATCAATTCTCTAAACACACTGAGGAGGCAACGAGAGAGGAAGCTTCCAAAAGAGCCAAGAGCCTCACATTTGAATCTTCTACTCTTGCCAGAAGCACTCTCCTCTAATTGCAACTTAGGCTCATTGGAAAAAAACGTGCCTCTACCTACTGTACATTTTTGCATAAAATTCACTGCAGTTTACAGCTGCCATGAACACTAGTGCACACAGTTGTTTCTGATTATAGGGGCAGATTATTGATTAATAAAAACCTTTTTGCACTATGTTATGATCTCAAAACACTTTTAACGTAGTGCGGTATGTAAACTAGTACATTTTGACGTTTACATCACATAACAGGCTCCATAGCTTTTCTGATGAAGTAAACTTGCTCTGTAACTCACCTGGTACAGCATCGTGTAGCCTATGAGTCTGTTTTGTAATAAAAGAGCTTGACTTGTAGAATCAAGCTAAAATGGCATGGTAGCTTCAGCAAATGCTTTTTAATCTCACATTTGCTTTTGTTAACACTATCGGTTCGGTTTTATATGCTGCATTCCAGACGAGGTTGGACGTGGGAATATCCCAAATTAAATGTCCCACTTCAGACCTAAGTTTCAGGCAATCAGAGGTCACGTTCACGTTGACCACATGATGTCGCCACCACACACCGAGAGCATATCGTGTTTCGTGTCAACTATGGCAAAAACAGAATTAAAACCACTTAAAATCGCTTTGAAAACAGCAGACGAAAAACAAAAACTAAGGCATATTACATAAACGTAAAGTTTGTTTTTACGTTTATGCTCGTTGAAAGCAGGACTTAAAAGTCACGTCAAATGACGCGTCTCGCTGAGATCGCCGTTGATCGATGTACCCCGAGTTCACACGACGAATGTCCGACTTTGAGTGGCGTTCCAGACTTTATTTCCTAGAAGGAGGTGGGAAAATCCAAATTCCCATCTGTCTGTGACGCAGCATTAGTGCAGGTGGTAGGCCTACATCATTTTTAACAGCATTTCATTTATGAACTGCCGTGATATGTACAACCACCAACGTTTTAAAATGTTGTCAGATTTACATTAAAAAAATATATATAAAATCAGGCATGCTTTTAGCACCACTCATTGTACATTTTACTTTGAAAGTGTTGCAAAATGTGCAAGAAGCAATGTAATATTATTTTGCAGCCCCTGGGTTGTCTAATTGTGAAACCAGAAAAACTGTTTAATTAGCACTAAACAGTCTTAATACACAAACATGCACACTAGGAAGCACACATTATATGCTAAACTCTCAGTGAATAATTAAGAGAAAGATGGGATATAGTGTCAGTTTATCTCTTAATCAACCCCCCCCCCCACACACACACACAAGTATTTTCAGGATACACACCCATCTAGTGTGACAGTGCTGAAAACATAAGGACAACACCTGATACCTGCCGACCAACCGGCGTGTAGTTTTACACTCCTGTTTTTCTCCCACCGCAGTCATCTGTTAGCTAAGGAATCAGAAAAATACCCTGCTGTCATTTTATTGCAAAATTATATTGTAAAATAAAATAAAAAAAATCATTATGAAAAACAACAGAGAAAAAAACAATGGTTTGAAAAATATTCTAAGCGCTTTACCATTTTCACAGGATAACAGTGAGTTAGCAAAGCGTATCTACCTGATAGCACCAAACACACACTTTGCAGTATAAGGATTATCATTAAGACAAAACTATCAATGAGGTCATGGGAAAAAACGAGACTTCAGGACAGTGGAACTTGACACCACGCATGTGCCCTGTGACTTTCAGACTAGCTCACTGAATTTCCATTGGTGTTACAGGTGGAAACATCTTTTTCTTATTCGTTTACATCACAATCGAGAGAGAATCATCAGATGACAAAAATAAGCAAACAAAATGTTTAATGTTTATTTAGCATTAGTATTTTTGTTTGTCTTTTTATGCACATGATAACACAGACACACGTGAAATCATTATGGGGGAAAAACGGGGGGGTGGTGGGGGGGGATAAGAGTAAACTCCTGCAAGCAGCTTTTAACAACTACTTCTACAAGGACTTGATCAGGAAACAGATTACAAGAGACAGGTATTGATGTACTGAAAGTGAACTGGAGCATTGGTTTTAAATGATCAGTATATAAAGTGAAAGCTGGGCACAAGTAGGCTCAAGCAACTCCATTCAAATGTACACGCATACATGTTTCACATAAGAAATCACAATCTATAACCACTCACACAGACACACACAGCGTTTAATGTTAGAGCCCATCTGCAGCTTTTTCCTCTGTTGTTAACCATCTAATATTAATACTGAAAATCATACAAAACAAACAACTACAAAATAATTATAATGTTCAAAGTGTGCGGGTGTGCGCCACTGTTTCACCAGTCATAGCTTTAAATGCATTTGCAGCCATATTGCAGCCAGTGTATTTTCAAGTATGGACATTCTAAAACAGTGCTTGGCTGAAGAAATGCTTTAAACCTCGTGGTAAAACCAGTTTCCAATATTTATGACTTCAATAATTCTTCATTTCGGTTTGATTCTTAGTGTTCTTAGGGTGATTTGCCGGTGATGGTGTTTTGGTGATCTGGGAAAAATATATTTATATGAACAGTGGTAGAGCATGTCGGTGCAGTTCTAATGTATTATACAACACTTTTCAAGAACTGATAACCTTTATAGTCTCCACATAAATAACTATGCCTACTGGCTTAAATATGTCCACAATTTCATAGTCATTCATAAAAACTTCAATGTAACCACTTTATATTTTGATAAATCACGTGCGTTTCAAATGTTATGGTGCATTTAAAACAATTATACACTTCCAAACTGAGACTATTACTGGCAACAGTTCAGTCTGACATTGAGTTGTAAAACCAGCATGTGATTTTATAACAGGTTGTCCAGTGGCATTTTTAAAATAAAAAATAAAATAAAACCTCTGAGGGTGATAATGCACTTTAACGCACAAATAATTTTGCAGAAGTTCTGTTTATTGCCACTTCAAAACATATTTTGAAAAGTTGCAGAACTAAATGTTAGATTGAAATGTTACCAAAAAAAAAAAAACAGAACGTCCGTTGATGAAAATGGCTGAAAGTTTAAGAAGCAGTAGAGCACCATGGGATGTTAATTACAGTACCAAAATCCTCCAGGTCACTCTAGGCCTATTGATTTGTGGGAGCATGTAAGCAAACAATATTTTGCTTTGATAACAACACTAGTCTGACGCACATTTGTTTGGGACATTTTGAGACACACAGGCACTCACACATAAAAATTACTGTATACCCCCTCCCCCATTTATAAAAAATGTTTCTCCTAAGCATGATTTGCTTAATGAAAGAAACCATACAGTAAAGATAAGCTGAGGGCTTAAAAGCCTAAACATCCATGAAGCAACATAATAGTATGGGTAAATGGCTTAATTGAAATAAAATGTATCATTTTGCTCATTTGAACCCATATCTGCCAACAAGAGGACTGTGTGAATGGATGTTACACGTGATCTGCACCCTTTTGAAGAGAAACTAAAGTTCAATAAATGACGCTAGCTGAGAACAACAAAACAAAAAGGGGGAAAGTGGTAAAGATGCTCTAAGAATGTTAGTATGCTAGTATACTGGCTCCTAGAATCCCAAAATATTGTAAATGGAAGCAAGTTTTGACATTTAAGTTTAACTAACTATGCTCTAGCATTTTGCATAGCTAACTAGCAATATAGCAACTAGCAGCATTAGCTTGTGCAGATATTTGTCTACAAGGAATGAAGTTGTAAGTTAGCAAAACAGACATAGTTAAGATTAAGGCAAGGCTGGAAACACAGACACTAGCAAATATGCTAGCTTGCTAATGTCCAAGAATTAATATTGCTGAAGAAATGAAAATGAAGTAGGGACGGAGTGCGTGAGACATAAATATAGAACATAAATTAAATTCAGTGCACAACAGTCAACAGTGCTCTGTGCGCAAAAAGTATGAGATTTATATAAATAGATAGAGATCTTTGTTGTATTTGGATGTAGTGAAACCTGAGGCCCCATGATAGCTTCTTGGTAAAACCACTAATTTCTAAAATTCAAAACCGTTGCTTTTTCCACAAGGATAAACTCAACATTCAGGACCACTGTACAACTGAACATTAACTCCATTCAACGGGGAAAAACGTCCTCAGGAGTTTTCCATTTATGTTTTCTGGTTTCCTTCCATTCTTCCTTACTTTGGCTTCCTACTTACAGTTCATTGCTATAATGGTTGGTTTGTTTCTTTATTGACCCATGTATTTATTTCCTGGATAGGCCCTGCTCTGAGTGAAGAGTAGTTAATTCTTCTCTTTAGTAAAGCGTTAGTGTTGATTTCTCCTAGTGCTTTACTTTAGTTTCTTCTCTGTACTTTTAACATGGCCATTTCTTTTGTGCTTGCCATTTGGAATTCCATTATGACAGTGTCCGTTCACCTTCTCCCCTGGAGATGAACCGCGCCCCACTCGTGATTGGATGCACTTGCCTATTCGGTATAGGCAGTAGCCAAAGAGGAGGAGGCACACTCCTATCACAACAGCAACGTCCAATAAGAAGTACTGGTAGGTGGGGATCTCGTAGACTGCAGAGCGGAGGTGTTCAGCACCACGGTGACGGAGTATATAACTAATCCAGTACACTGCCCGACTCACTGGATGACCAGGCTGATCTTTATGAATCTGAGACAGCAACTGTGCTCGCTCGCGATACCTTAATAGAAAGAGAGATGGAGAGGTTTCAGAACATCCAAGACATCACAAGCACATCACCAACAGGATGTTGATCTTGGCCACAAGATGCCACTGTACCATAGTTTCTCTTCCTAAAAACTTGTTTGCTTATACAGATCTATAGTTCTTCAGGTTCTATAAATACAATATGCTAGCAACTTGAACAAATCTGATCTCCACCTTTTTGTGAATGCAATTTAAAAATATTAGTTAATAATAATAAAATATTGAAGATTATTAATAATCAAAAAACACAATTATTATAGAGTTATAATTAAAATGTTTTTATTAGTATAAAGTTATTTATTTTAATAGTAATAATGTTGTAAATAGCCTAATAAAAAGTTGTATTTTCCATACAATGAAAGCAATAGCCATCCTCTCATTTTATGGAAAATACATCAGGGACATACTTGCTAATTATCTATTTGCTAAATGTATCATCTATTTTTTGTGTTTCAAGCAAAATAGAAAGTCGTACAGATTTTGAACAATATGAGGTAGAGTAATACACTGTCAACTGTCTCTTTAATACAACTAAAAACTCTAAAATTCAGTCTCTAGAAACTATGAAACTAGACTACATTCCTCTTTGGCTCCATTGGATTTGTTAAAACACTATGGATCTGCAAATATTGACACCATTGTGGGGTCTTCAACAGGTCTTGTTTATCGTTAAACTTGAGTAACCCCAATTCCACAGTCATTAAAGATTAACCTGACTGTGTTTGGATTTGTATTACCTGTTTTTTGACAGACATTTTACAATGGTTACAGATAGTGTGTGTGTGTGTGTGTGTGTGTGTGTGTGTGTGTGTGTGTGTGTGTGTGTGTGTGTGTGTGCGCGCGTAACAATGCACTTTATTCATTTTTTATACAGGCATTTTATACACATATGAATTACCTTTTGTCTGTAATGACATTAACCATGGCAGTATAAAGGTCTTCCTCACTCATCCTTTTCCACTCAAGCATTATGCCCATGCCTTTAGCCTGAACTCGTGTCATGGTGTCATAGTGATCTCCAAACAGCGGAACACCCACCACGGGCACACCGTGATACATGGCCTCATAGATGCTGTTTAAGCCCCCGTGGCTCAAGAAGGCCCGTGTGTTTGTCTGTCCTGTGATACAATGTGAGAGAACAAGAGATACAATGTGAGAGAAAAAAACTACAATTATATGGAAAAATTTGCAATTTCCTGAACATTTACCATAGTTTCTGCATTGTAATCATCAATTAACTGTGGTATTTTGAGTAAGACCATAGTAACAACAGGGTTACTGGATGGATGGCTCCTCTTTACCATGGTAACATTAATACCTATGGTTTTCTGGGTGGTTGTAAAGATGTTTTATGTTCTGGGTGGTTGCAAAAGCATTGCTGTGCAGATGCCAATGTATTTTTTTAATGCTCTGTACAGATACTGTGGTTTTCTGGGCAGTTACAAAGACATTTCTAGGATGTTCTGGGTGGTTGTCAGGGCATTGCTGTGCAGCTTCTAAGGTGTTCTGAGTGTTCCCTATCAGTCAGTCACGTTCTATGTTATGTCAGAAGTGAACTGGCAAATTGGGATCTCGCCTGAGAGCCCAATCAACTTCAAGTGTAAACAAAACAAGCCAATGGACATTGGCGAGCGAGATTTGCATCACGAACCACGCCACAGAGTCAGCCTCTGCAGCCTCCACAGCCTCCACAGCCCCCCCACTCCTCTAGCACTTTGCAAGCTGTGAAGCATCTGGCTGAGATTACTGGTCCTTCTCATGGGGGAGCATCTCATTCGGGGCTCCGGTGGAGGATCTGATCGCTCTGCTTATGAGGGTGGGTTAGAGTCCTCCGGGGATGAAGGTTCGGCTGCATTGCCCCCTTCGGGGAGAGTAGTGCTGTTAGAGTCTGAACCAGAGCTGACAGCCATGCTTTCCTGGGTCACTGAGAACGTCAGGCTCAAGTGGAATCCTCCACCGTGTCCCGACCACTCAAGGCTGGATGCTTGGTATCTCAGGGCGGTGCATACTGAACAGCAGCATCCCACCCCAGTGCCTTTCTTCCCAGAGGTACATAAGGAGGTTACTAAGTTGTGGAAGGCACCTTTTTCTGCCCGAAACTGCTTCTGCGCCTTCTCCACTGTCCCTACCCTCGATAGTGGGGTGGCCAAGGGGTATGTGGAGACCTCCTGGCCGGGGTAATCCGGGTCTGTCCCATCCAAGGCCTGTAAGTTCTCATCCGTGCTTACAGTCAAGGCTTACAGAGCCGCTGGACAGGCAGCCTCTGCCCTGCACGCCATGGCCCTTCTGCAAGTCTATCAGGCCAAGGCACTGAAAGAGCTGTATGAGGGTAGTTCTGACCCAGGGTTGATGCAAGAACTGTGCACAGCGACGGACCTCGCCCTACGTGCGACGAAAGTCACTGCGTGGTCCCTTGGGCAGACGATGTCCACACTTGTGGTCCAGGAACGCCATCTCTGGCTGAACCTGGCAAATATGAGAGAGACCAACAAATATCGTTTTCTTGACTCCCCAATCTCCCAGGCCAGCCTCTTCGCAGTCGAAAACTTTGCCCAGCAGGAGGCGATCAAGCATATCGACTGCAGTCCCCCCGCTGGCTCATCGCCGAGGGCACCCCCTTGCGGATTTCACCTCTGCTCCAGCACGGCCTCAGCAGCCTCAACCTAGGCCACAGTGTCGAGCCAGCCGCAGGAAAGCACCGCAGCCCGTCCCAGCTCCTGCCAGACCCTCCAAACGTCAGGCAAAGTGGCAGCTCTACAGGAGATGGTGAACGTACCACTCCTTCCTCCACAGGAGGGCCGGGTGGAGAATCTTTTGTTGAGTCAAATTCCTGTTCCGCCGCTGCCAACACAGCCAGTGGTACCCACATTTCCAATAAAAGAGCAGTTCTATCTTTGGGTCCCAAGAGGGCGCAGATGGCAGTGTGCGACGCTGTGCCTTGCCACTCTCATCTCCCTCTCCTGTCGCCAACAGGCAGTGGTGTGTGGTTTGAGGATGTGTTGCCTTCTCACGCACACCCTACCAACTCATGGAGCCAGGTGAATCTCTCTGCGTTAAAGCCCTGTCCTTTCTCCACCACATGAGGTGTGGAGGGATTAGGCAATTTACGTGGGGAGCTGGAAGGGGCAGCAATTGTGGCATTTTGGTAGGGATCCCAATTTGTCAGTTCACTTCTAACGCAACGTTGAATGGGACTGACTGATGGAGGGAACAGAGACGTTACGTCCCATCACCACAATCGCTGTACCACCGCTGAACGGCCCGGACACCGTCTCGGCTTTGAAACGCAAAACTTAAAATGAGCGAGTGCAGCATGCTTCCTTATATACCTGCTTCACAGGGCGTGGTTCTTGCTCGCCAATGTCCATTGGCTTGTTTTGTTTACACTCGAAGGTTCCTCACTCGAAGGATCTCAGGCGAGATCCTAATTTGTCAGTTCACTTCTGGCATAACGTCTCCGTTCCCTCCTTCAGTTAACGGGGGTTACATTAATAACCTATACATTTTTAATGTTGCTATGTAGTTGCTATTGTGTTCTGGGTGTTCGCAAAGATGTTACTAGGGTGTTCTGGGTGGTTATTGGCTCATAATGAGCCCACCCTATAATATTCTGTCTCCTTCATTTGAACTCTCCAAGTAATTGATTTGCCATTTTATCATCTGCCAGTCTGATTTCTTAGAAAAGTAAAGGCACATCTGTCATTGCCAAACGATTAGATGTATAATTCATGTACATGGCATAAACGGTGTGAGATGAGTTACACACCAAATATTTGGAGTTACACACCATATATTTATATTAAGGGTTTTGTATTCAGGAAACGTCTCGGTTACGTATGTAACCCTCATTCCCTGAAGGAGGGAACGGAGACGTACGTCGGAACTGAGCGACGAATTGGGATCTATTTTCACAGACCAATCTACTTCGAGTGTTTAAAAACGAGCCAATGAGGATTGGCATGCGGTAGACGCGTCCCACGCTCCGCCCCGCAGCGCGGGTATAAATACGGAAGTGGAAGTACCGCATATCGCTTTACAACTGAGGAGCCGGCTAAGTGGCTCGGCCTACAGCTGAAGCACAGCACCTGGCGACGGGACGTATGTCTCCGTTCCCTCCTTCAGGGAACGAGGGTTACATACGTAACCGAGACGTTCCCTTTTAGTCGGTCACGTTCGACGTACGTCGGAACTGACAGACGAATTGGGATCCCTACTAACACGCCAGAGATGCTGGCCCTTCCAGCGCCCTGACCGAGCTCGCTGGACCACACCTAGGTTGGTGCGGAAGTCAGGGCTCCAGTCAGGGAGGCCAGTCACTGCTGTTCCTGCAAGACCCACTCAGCGTGACTATTGGATAACGCTGGGAAAGCGTGCCCGTCTCGGGGAGATGGTACGCTGCGGAGCCACGTCCTTCAGTGGAAGGAGAGGTGGAATACTCATAAGGACTAACCTAGCCGGGTAGTGCTACCTATGGCAGTCTCTGGGGTGGATCCAACCTGGTCCCAGGGGGGAAAGAACACCACCAGAGACGACAGAGCGGGCTCTGTCAAGGGAAAGACACGGGGCTAGCCGAGTAGGGTAGCTGGTACCGTGGAGAATACACATATGGGGTTGCCGTTAGGGAACCGCTACATATGGAACCCAGCCTAACACACACGTTCCACAAGCATACGGGTGTAGGCCTGGTGTCAGACGGCCGCAACGTCTGACACCAAACGGGGTGACGGAGGAGCTCAACAGGGTTAGCCGTTTCCGGGGAACACAACTGGAGACAATAGACGCACGTATCCGGCCCAGAGGCGGGAGTGGCGTATGCAAGCCAACACTAGAACGGGTACTTAGCGCTACTGGCCACTGGGGGCGAGGATGCGGGAAGATACCGGCTCTACACGGAGGCTATAAAATCTAGCGAACGTGTTAGGTGTCGCCCAGCCCGCAGCTCTACATATGTCTGTCAGCGAGGCGCCTTGAGTCAGCGCCCAGGAGGAGGCTACACTCCTAGTGGAGTGAGCTCGCACCCCGAGCGGGCAAGGCACGTCTTGGGACTGGTAGGCCAAGACGATAGCATCCACTATCCAGTGGGCTAACCTCTGCTTGGAGACAGCCTTTCCCTTCTGCTGGCCTCCGTAACAGACAAAGAGCTGTTCTGAGGTTCTAAAGCTTTGAGTTCGGTCCACGTAGACGCGAAGAGCGCGGACGGGACAGAGCAAAGCTAGGGCCTCCTCCGAAGGCAGCGCTTGCAGGTTCACCACCTGGTCCCGGAAGGGAGTGGTGGGAACCTTGGGCACGTATCCAGGCCGGGGTCTCAGGACAACGTGAGAGTTGGCCGGCCCGAATTCTAGGCACGATTCGTTGACCGAAAGTGCATGCAGGCCCCCTACCCTCTTGATTGAGGCCAATGCAGTCAGGAGCACTGTCTTCATGGACAGGATGTTTAGCTCGACTGACTGCAAAGGCTCGAAAGGGGGGGCCCTGGAGCGCTCTGAGCACCAGGGCTAGGTCCCAAGAGGGTACCGAGGTTGGCCGAGGAGGATTTAGTCTCCTCGCACCTCTGAGGAACCTGACGATTAAGTCGTGTTTACCTAAGGACTTACCTTAGGTAAGTCCTAAGACGGCGCGCCTCACGGTTGACCGAGTCCAGCTCCATACCGAGATAAGAGATCCTCTGTGTGGGACAGAGTTTGCTCTTCTCTCGGTTGACCCGAAGGCCCAACAGGCTGAGGTGACGTAGCACCAGGTCCCTGTGTTCGCACAACTGCTCCCGAGACTGGGCAAGAATGAGCCAGTCGTCGAGATAGTTGAGAATGCGAACGCCGCGGAACAATGGCTGCCTGAGCGGAACAATGGCTGCCTCTGCGACTTTCGCGAAGACGCGAGGCGACAGGGACAGCCCGAAGGGCAGGACCCTGTACTGAAATGCCCTCCCCTCGAACGCAAAGCGTAGGAACGGTCTGTGTCGAGGGAGAATGGAGACATGAAAGTACGCGTCCTTCAGGTCGATCGCTGCGAACCAATCCTGGGGACGGATGCATTCGAAAATGCGTTTCTGCGTTAGCATTCTGAACGGGAGCTTGTGCAGGGCCCGATTCAGGACACGCAGGTCCAGGATTGGTCTTAACCCACCCCCTTTCTTGGGCACAATGAAGTAGGGGCTGTAAAACCCCGCCTTTATATCGGCCGGATGAACCGGCTCGATCGCGTCCTTCGCCAGCAGGACATCGATCTCGGACCACAAGACATGGGCATCGCAACTTCGCACTGAGGTGAAGAGGATGCCCGTGAACTTGGGAGGCCGGCGGGCGAATTGAATCGCATAGCCGAGTCTGATGGTACGGATGAGCCAGCGAGACGGCCTGGGGAGACCTAACCAGGCCCCCAGAGACCGAACAAGCGGGACCAACGGCACCACAGACGTGCCCGGGGTGAGGCAGCGAGATGGAGTACCCAGGCCCGACTCTGGAGGCCCGGAGGCGGCCCGGAGTGTTGCTTGAGTACTCCAGTGTGGGGCAGAGTGTGGGTGAGAAGGCCCGGGGGCGTCCACGGTGCCCACACTGCTGCCCCCTGGCGAGGGGGAGGAAAGGAGTGGCAAGGCCCGGGGGCATCGCACACTTCCAACCTGGCCCTCTTGGGGCCCAGGGAGGGAGGAAACTGCTCTTTTAATGTGGGTACCGCTGGACTCCGGAAAGCCAGCGGCAGGATGTTTTGACCAGCGTTGACATTCTCCCCCCGGTCCTCCTCCGTCTGCTTCTGGGCAACCGAGAACTGCTGGGCAAAGTTCTCGATTGCGTCGCCGAAGAGGCCGGCCTGACAGACAGAGGCGTTGAGGAACCGAACCTTGTCGGTCTCACGCATATCTGCCAGGTTCAGCCACAGGTGGCGTTCCTGGACCACTAACATGGACATCGCCCGACCCAGGGAGCGTGCGGTGACTTTCGTCGCCCGGAGGGCGAGGTCCGTCGCGGTACGCAGTTCCTGCATAAAGCCTGGGTCGGAACTACCCTTGTGCAATTCCATGAGCGCTTTGGCCTGGTAGACCTGCAGGAGCACCATGGCATGCAGAGATGACGCGGCTTCTCCACAGGCCGTGTAAGCTTTGCCGGTTAGCCCGGGCGAGAACTTACATGCCCGGGAGGGGAGGCGCGGATTTCCCCGCCAGTCGGTTGCGGTCTTAGGACACAGTTGCATCGCAACCGACCGCTCCACTGGGGGGATCTCCACGTAACCCTTCGCCGCGCCACCGTCGAGGGCAGTGAGGACGAAGGAGTCAGTCGATCGGTTTCTAGCGTTATAAGGTACACTCGCGGCGGCCCGGGAAAGCATAGCCGTGAGCTCTGGATCGGACTCGGGCAACGCTACCACACCCGAAGGGGCAGCGCAGCCGAATCTTTTGGGGCCCGAGCAGCCTGTTGGCCCGGCGGGAGTGCCCTCACAGTAACCCTCAGGTCCCCACCAAAGGCATCAGCCAAAGTAGCAGCCCTCTGCTTCAGGCAGGAGGGCCACTAGATCGGGGGATGCGCAATGGGACTCCACCTTTTTTAAGGTAGCCGAGCCTGGACCGTAATACTGCGATGGTCATGTTCCCGCAATGGGAACATGAGTCATCCACGAAAGCCGCCTCAGCGTGCTGAACGCCCAAACACGTGAGACAGCGATCGTGTCCGTCAGCAGGGTCAAACCGTGTAGCTCTTTTAGAAAGGAGTTTGCTCTTTGACCAGTGCCGAGGCACACAGGGGAAATGACCGCGGCTCGCAGCGGTTCTGGAGTACAAGCCTGCTGAAAGCACTCAACCCAGCAAGCTGTAAAAACAGCTGTTTGTTTGCTCTAATGCGATCACCGCTGACAGCGCCGTCTCACCAACACTGGCCAGGAGATTCTCTTGAACTCGAATGAAAACACTCTTCGTAGGAACTGAACGTTCGGCTCCGAAGTTGAAAGCGATATGCGGTACTTCCACTTCCATATTTATACCCGCGCTGCAGAGCGGAGCGTGGGACGCGTCTACCGCATGCCAATCCTCATTGGCTCGTTTTTAAACACTCGAAGTAGATTGGTCTCTGAAAATAGATCCCAATTCGTCGGTCAGTTCCGACGTACGTCGAACGTGACCGACTGAAAGGGAACAGTAGTGATGTGTGCCTCACAAAATTCCAAAAACTATAAAGTAAAAATGCCATAATTCTAATAAAAATAAAAGTTAACATGCTTGATCTAATAGTAAGCAGTTTTTCATTCAGTTGCTTCTGTCTGAACACGTTCCGCCTTGTCCCTGCTAACACTTCTTCATCTGAATGATTCACAATGAACAAAGAGTTTTATTGACCCTTTCAGAGTCGCTAGTTGTACATTAGCTCATCTAGTACTCTCATATCTCTTTAAAAATACATTTAAAAGACACATAGGGAAATCAAAAGGGACATTTGCATACTTTTTTGTAAATTTGTCAGAGGTTTCTCATGGATAGGGTAGGGTGTGTATCGCTTTCTCACTGGTACTGACATGAAGCAGGACTGTTTCATTTCATGCATAAAGCTGCATACAGTATGTGTAAGTACATTTCAGGCTCTGATTAAAATGGAAATTAAACCGTTGTTGTTTATTGTGACAGCTTTGACCAATGGTCACTGATCTTGAAGTTTAGTCCAGCTGAACCTTAAACAAGTAGGTGTTTGTGTTAAAAAGCTGAGGGTCCTCAAAGAAAAAATGCCATGGGTTCATCCTGTCTATCAACTTTGTGTATCAGACTTTTTTCTTGTCGTTATCTCTAGTCGAATGAGAAGAACAAACAAATGGAAGACCAAAGCACTGGATGCATCAACTATGTCTTTCAGAGAACAGGAAGTGTGGTGGACAGCAGAAAGACAGAAAGAGAAAGAGAGAAAAGACAGAATGATGGAGACAGAAAGGTTCTCTGTGACCTCAAGCCCATGGTGCACAATGAGACAGAAACTCATTCACACAAACAAACACACGCAGGCTTTGTATCCTCTAATACAACAGAGGCATTCTCAGAAAAGAGCAGTGAGGAAAATGAGCTCTCTCTCTCTCCCTAACACACACACTAATAAAAAATAATTTTATAAATCAGTTTTCCAGTAAAAATATCTAAACAGCCTTAAAACAAGATATAATTTACTTGAGAAGCAAAACTCAAACTGCATAAAAGTTAAAGACCAATTTTTGTGTTTCAATTTTTTAAACTTAATGTACTGTAAATACAAAGTATATGCTTAAAACAAGAGGGGAAAAGATTTGCCAACATGGTGGAATTCGCAAGATTTTTTTTAATGTATGTATTTTATTATATTTCTTAAAAAAAATTGTAGTGTATAAAGGACTAGGACAAAAATTAATTCACACTTGAGATTAGAGTCCAATTCTCACTATTAACTATGACTTTTGCCTTAATTAACTCCTAATTACTGCTTATTAATAGTTAGTAAGGTAGTTTTTAAGTTTAGGTATTGGGTAGGATTAAGGGATGTAGAATATGGTCATGCAGAACAAGGCATTAATATGTGCTTTATAAGTAATAATAAACAGCCAATATCCTAGTAATATGCATGCTAATAACAACTAGTTAATAGAGAGAATTGGACCCTAAACTAAAGTGTTACCTAAAATTCCACAGGGAACATTCAAACTTCATATGCCTTTCTAAAAATGTAATTGGTAACACTCTACAACAAGGTTTCATTTGTTAACATTAGTTAATATATTAACTAACCATGGGAAATACTGTACATTTGTTACCGTATTTGTTAATCTTTGTTAACGTTAGTAAATAAAAATACAGCTGTTCATTGTTTGTTCATGTTAGTTCACAGTACATTAACTAATGTTAACAAATAAAACTTTTGATTTTAATAATGTATTAGTAAATGTTGAAATTAACATTAACAAAGATTAATAAATGCTGTAGAAGTATTGCTCATTATTAGTTAATGTTACAATGTAGTTAACTAATGAAACCTTATTGTAAAGCGTTAACCATTTAATTTTATTTAATGAGAGATAGGATGTATACTTACCCAGCAGGTCGTTCTGTGGCATCCAGTCCACTAGTTTAGTATTGTTGCCAAGATTGGGGGGAGGAACTCCAGAGAACCTACAGAGAGATTGAATTCAGTCAGATTCAGGCAGCTTTTTCTATAAACTCTTTAAAAACATTAAAAACCTTTTAGGCCATCTAGGGCTAGTGAATGAGACAATTGTCAGCAAAAATGGTAAAACTGGTAGATCACAAAAATGAAGAATTTGTTAGTTATTCAAAGCATCAAAGATACATTGTGAGATCAAGGGAGTGAGGCATACTGGGAGGAAAAGTACATTAGAGAATGAGAGCGAAAGAGACCAAATATTTTGCATGCATAGATTAGTTTAGTAACAAAGCTTACATTCAGAAGGCAAATAAAAAGCAAAAGATAAAAGACAATCAACCAGCAACAATCTACCACATGGATGCATGCCATATTTAAACATTGATGAATGATTTTGATGAATAAAGAGCAATAACCATTATACTTTAGAGTCTGTCATTGTAGGGGACCTGGAACTGTATTCAAAACCCATTTGACTATGTAAAGTGACAGATTTCCAAATAAAACTGAATATTCAAACAGCAAAAACAATGTAGGATGGGACCTGAAAGTTGACGTCAATTACTGTGGTAACTATTGGCAAAATTAGAGAAAGGCTGCTTTTCCTATTACAGTCGCCTAAAACAATGCCTAAAATAGCTACTGTAATGCTATTGGTTAGCATTTTTTGCTGACTACATGGCCTAGGTGACAACAGCAGAAAAGGGAACTAATTTCAGATTACAAGAACAAACATTTATTCTTTACAACAACATGCACTGATGAATTATACTCAAAAACACAGTTTTCTTAGAAATTAAATACTTTTATTCAGCAAGAATGCATTAAATTGATCAAAAGCATTCTTTCTATTTTATACTCATCAAATAATCTTGAAAAAAAAACATCACAGTTTCGACAAAAATATAAAGCAGCACAACTGTTTTCAACATTGATAATAATAAGACATTTTTCTTGAGCACAAAATCATCAAACGTCACATGAACAAACAGAAAAACAGGTCTCATCTCATCCGCTTAACGGAGAAAGTGTTAATGGCTGTATGAACTTCTACGGTAATCAGCTAACTTCTCTAGTTCTTTTCATTGTTGCCATTTCTAAATTTTAGCGAGAAGAACTAAAAAAAAAAAAAAACTTTTACATATCAATCTGCATATGCGATGGACATCGTTTATGCTCATCTTTGCTCGCTCCTTAAGGTATCTAGAATAAAACAATATATATATTAATAAAGCACAAACAAAAGACCTGAAACGGAAGCAATGCAGCCCGTTTTACAGAATATGGAAGTTTGTTGCGCATAACCCCCATTACAATGATTTCTGAAAGACCATGTGACACTGAAGACTGGAGTAATGATGCTGAAAATTCAGCTTTGCCATTGCATTAAAAAGTTACATGATAATATATTATTTTAAATTGTGATGATATTTCACAATAGTACTGTTTTACTGTATTTTTGATTAAATAAATGCAGCCTTGGTGAGCATAAGAGACTTCTTTCAAAACCATAAAAAACAGACCCCAAATTAACTTTTGAAAGGTATGTATATTGAGAAATGTAATAAAGGCAACTGTAATTTCATGTTGGCTTTAAGAAAGTCTTAAAGTCTTTGGATATCTGCTAAATGACTAATTAAACCAACAGCAATAGTTCTTTAGTGTAGATTATCTGAAGCCTTTGTTTTGAAGTCTGGCTCAAGACTTAGTAAAGATCCGGGATTAATGTATGTCTTCTCTGTCACACAGGTACACAGCCTACAGGCCAGTATGTGCCAAACCTAATGACAAACATTCCACAGTTACTAAGAAACCTGACAGCTGTCAGTGACTCTAATTACCATTACTATAATGTATGCACATATCAGAAAGAAAGAGTTCAGACCATATGTTCATGACATAACAACAGTGGTATATTTTTGTGGATCACTGGAGTGTGCTTGTCTATCTGTACATCATATTTATCTGGTATGCGTGTGTTCCCTGGGCATTTCCACTCCCAACAGTGTCCTCATTAGTAAAGGCTTGCCATGGCACATTTGCATGAACGCAAGAAAGCAACTGAGATTATATGGCATGACTACAGGAGTCATGACAATATGAATGTCTATGACAACAGAAGGTGGTGCTATTTATAAGCATGCAGCTTCGCTTAGGAAAAGATAAAGAGGAAAGAACTATAAAAGTTTTTTTTTATTATTTAGGCATAAAGAAACAAAATTCCTTTAATGAGAGATTTAACGTTTACATGCACTTGTGATACATTTTCCACTAACTGATAAGAGCATCACATCTCAAATAATTTTATAAATGTTGCTTTATATAAAAGACAACTTAATATAAAAATGCAAAGTAAATAATAATTCCCTTATGTAGTTCCAGACCTGCTCAACTTTATTTATTTCATGGCAGGAAATTTGTACTGGTTGTTCTTTTCCATGGCATTATTACTCATGGGGACTGAGGCTTTCAAGCTTCAAAAGGGAAAATTATCATAATTACAGTATCATTAAAATGGTTCTATAGTCATAGCAAAGTTACATTTTGGTCTATTTTTCACATAAAGCTATCATTTGGCTTCAGATGACTTGGAATATAGCACACAATATGAACTACTTTTAGATAGTCCCCATTCATTGTAAAAACCAGTACATATCTTTCAAAATTTCAAGTCATAACTGCTCATAACTTATTATACACAATTCCTATATAATTTGTGACCCTGGAACACAAAACCAGTCATAAGGGGCAATTTTAAAAATTTTTATATATACATCTACATTTGTATACATAATCTAAAAAGCTAAATAAATAAGCTTTCCATTGATGTATAGTTTGTTAAGATAGGCCAATATTTGGCCGAGATACAACTATTTGCAAATTTTTGAATCTGAGGGTGCAAAGTCCTTAGCAATGCATATTACTACTAATAATACATTTTTATATATTTATGGTATGAAATTTACAAAATATCTTCATGGAACATGATCTTTACTTAATGGGCACCTATTACGCAAAATTCACTTTGAACATAAATATGTGTCAGCAGTGTGTGTACACGACCACCCTATAATGATAAAAATCCACCCACTCCTTTTTTTTTAAATTCCCATAAATCATAAGCAGTGTCTCAGAACAAGCCGTTTGCAGATTCCTGGCAAAGTGACGTCACTTTTTACAGGCCCCGCCCACGACTGTTGATAGACACTGCCGTATTAGCAAAGACCCCGCCCTGAGCGAGTTGTACACATTTTGCTATTTTTTTTTCCAGGCTGGAGCAGCTGTTGCAACAAGAATGTCTCATAAGCGAATTCGCTGAAGACTCAGTGGATTAGTTTATTTGTTTTATAATGCCCCCCATATACTTAAATTTGTTTATGTCTGCGCAAATCATTTTACACCAGACTGCTTTGTGAACGAATTTCAATACAAAGGGCAATATAAAACAGGTTTTGCTAAAAAGTTGTTATTCAAGGATGGATCACTATTAACTGTTGGTGATCCAGCTTACAGTCTCCAGAGTGATACTGGATACGGCAGTAATAAAGTTGAGAACACGCACTTTATTAGAGTTCATCAGAGTTGATTTATGGATATAAAGGCACCACCCGAAAAGGCACAAGGTCTGTATATATTTGTTCACTGTTAATTGTAACTAGTGTTTCTGTGTACTTGGCTATGTATGTTGATGATAATGCAAGGAGAGAGAGAGAGAGTTTACGGATATTATTTTAATGCTCACTTGCACTGTGTTTTATTAAGCTCTTAAAGTGATTTTCTGGAGTGAAAACGGACACTTCATATTTAATGTGAAGTACAACAAATGTCATAAAACTTATTGGTAAAGTTTTGGCCATATTTCGGACGGGGTCCGGTACAACAGGCTTGTACTAATATAGTGGATAAAAGCAAGAAGACAACATAAGTTATAACCGTAATTAAATAAAAATATACATGTTCTATCTCCATGCAGCATATATTCGCAGTTTCTGACAGTGCGCCCTGACTCCCGACACCAAAGAATGAGCTCTTGAAGGCCCGAGTGCAGCAGCTCAATTGCATTTAAAGGGACACACACTAAAATGGCACATTTCTGCTCACCCCCCAAAAGTGGCTATTTTAACATGCTATAAAAAATTATCTATGGGATATTTTGAGCTAAAACTTCACATACACACTCTGGGGACATCAGAGACTTTTTTAAATATTGTAAAAGGGGGCATTATAGGTGCCCTTTAATATCCTAATGATTTTTGGCATAAAAGAAAAATCGATAATTTTGATTCATACAATGTATTGTTGGCTATTGGTTTTGTGGTCCAGGGTCACATTTAAGGTGAGGTTTTCAAAGTCAATTTGTATACCATTATAGAGACCATTTATCTCTAAGCCCATTTTAATGAATGTGTATTTCTGAAAGTTTTAAACACAACATACCACAATATAAAATGATGATCAGAGTAATGATTACAAAACCTTTTACACATTTTACACAATCTTTTTAAGATTTTTATATCACTGGATCATGACCTGTGAAGTACCATTACATCTTGAAAGATGAAGTGTCCCTCTACCTTCAACTAAGGAAGAAGATTTATTAGGATTTTTTGGTGTCTCCAATTTGGAGACGGTACTTCTTCAAAAAACAAACATACTGAGATTATTTATAATTATTGCCAACTCTCTCAGTATAACAAGTGAGTATGTACATTCTATATGACAATCTTTTAGTCCAAAATTAAGTTTTGCATTTAGAAACCATTGGAAAGTCTAGCAAACCATCCGACCATTTTAAATGAGGTTTTACTGGTTTGGAAATGAAAAACAAAATAGTTCGTTGTAGCCACAGGCTTATCAGTGGCCCGCCACCATATCAGTTTTCAGTAGATACATTGTGATAGAAAAAAATTTAATGGAATGATACACAGGTGATTTGATCTGTTGGTAAAATGGTTCACCGATCACATGAATGAAGGAATGAATAACAGTACCTCCAGATGACTCTCTGGGGTAGACGGCTCAAGGCTCCTGCAAGTTTCTGAGCAATGTCATCTGACAGATACTTCACTCCTGCACCAAACGACACCACCACGAAACCATGTTCATCTGTATCATTCACCCAGGCTTCAAACTCCTGTACACACACAGATCGAATACAACACAGTTCAACGGTCCATCTTTGAAATTTGTGATGACTATATTCGCAAGACAAAGCAATTCAGCATTATATGGAAATCAAAAGCCAGACCAAACATTTCAAAGGATTGCATGTTTCATGGTAGATGTTCATGCGGTAGCAAATAAATTAAATGGTTTAATTAGACTCTAAATCATAATTTTATGACTAAGCTGACATTGACAACCTGACATTGTTACATTAACAAAAGTAATTTTTACAGTCTTGATGAAGTAGAAATTCAGTATCAGTGTTCACCAGCACAATGCAACCTAGTTTGTCCAAGGCTTAAAGGGACATTACTCACAACTTTCAACTTTTAATTCTAAACAAGCGAAAACATTTTTTTCATAATATAAAATGGTTTTAGGGAGTGGACATGTCTCAAGCTATTTTACCTTTGCCATAGACATACTGCATGTTTAGGAATCCCTCAACCTGAAATATTCATGATTAAGATTTCTTAAAACCTGTTTTCCTATTTTGTCAACCACAGAGAAATGGCATTTTCAAATAGTTGCAATGGTAATGCCACTACTATAAAAATAGAACACAAAAACTAAAACACATTTTAGATCAAGGACCAGATTTATTAAACCTTGGCGCATCCACGGAGAGCTATCTGGAGCATATAAAGTGCAGAATGACTTTATTCTGCTTTAATAACCAACACTGGGTCAAAAAGTAAGCATATGAAATTTACTAAGAGAACTTAGATTACATATACATGTAGTTAACATACACATACAAAAATAAAAATAAAACAAAATAATAAACTGTAAGATAAGCCACCTAAAGCAGAACATTACCACAAAGTTGAGCCTGAAAGAAAACACTGTATGGCTAATATTAAACTCCAAAGTGGAAAAATGCATAGGACAGTTTTGTGACAGTTGTGTCACACAAAGGTATTTTGTTATTTAAAAACGTGTTCTGTCATCACATTCAACACATCTCCAACTTCATCTGATTATATAAAAAAAAGACCTTCATATGATGAATGCTTAAGAGTTATCATAATGATGACGTATGATGATGACTTTGTATTTAAATTAACTTCACTAACTAAAAGCTTGAATCACCAATGGAAATGAATATATATATACACTCACCTAAAGAATTAATAGGAACACCATACTAATACTGTGTTTGACCCCCTTTCGCCTTCAGAACTGCCTTAATTCTACGTGGCATTGATTCAACAAGATGCTGAAAGACGTTTCTCAAGAAACAAATCAACTTTAAGATCATCCATAACAATTTTGCGTTTTAAATAATCTTTCCCTGCTATCTTTCGAACAGTGAAGTGAAGTGTCACAATTCTTGTTTCCAATTTCATTACCACAGCAAAAACTACTAGCCTAATACACTCACCTAAAGGATTATTAGGAACACCATACTAATACTGTGTTTGACCCCCTTTCGCCTTCAGAACTGCCTTAATTCTACGTGGCATTGATTCAACAAGGTGCTGAAAGCATTCTTTAGAAATGTTGGCCCATATTGATAGGATAGCATCTTGCAGTTGATGGAAATTTGTGGGATGCACATCCAGGGCACGAAGCTCCCGTTCCACCACATCCCAAAGATGCTCTATTGGGTTGAGATCTGGTGACTGTGGGGGCCATTTTAGTACAGTGAACTCATTGTCATGTTCAAGAAACCAATTTGAAATGATTCAAGCTTTGTGACATGGTGCATTATCCTGCTGGAAGTAGCCATCAGAGGATGGGTACACGGTGGTCATAAAGGGATGGACAATGCTCAGGTAGGCCGTGGCATTTAAACGATGCCCAATTGGCACTAAGGGGCCTAAAGTGTGCCAAGAAAACATCCCCCACACCATTACACCACCACCAGCAGCCTGCACAGTGGTAACAAGGCATGATGGATCCATGTTCTCATTCTGTTTACGCCAAATTCTGATTCTACAATCTGAATGTCTCAACAGAAATCGAGACTCATCAGACCAGGCAACATTTTTCCAGTCTTCAACTGTCCAATTTTGGTGAGCTTGTGCAAATTGTAGCCTCTTTTTCCTATTTGTAGTGGAGATGAGTGGTACCCGGTGGGGTCTTCTGCTGTTGTAGCCCATCCGCCCTTAAGGTTGTGCGTGTTGTGGCTTCACAAATGCTTTGCTGCATACCTCGGTTGTAACGAGTGGTTATTTCAGTCAAAGTTGCTCTTCTATCAGCTTGAATCAGTCGGCCCATTCTCCTCTGACCTCAAGCATCAACAAGGCATTTTCGCCTACAGGACTGCCGCATACTGGATGTTTTTCCCTTTTCACACCATTCTTTGTAAACTCTAGAAATGGTTGTGCGTGAAAATCCCAGTAACTGAGCAGATTGTGAAATACTCAGACCGGTCCGTCTGGCACCAACAACCATGCCACGCTCAAAATTGCTTAAATCACCTTTCTTTCCCATTCTGACATTCAGTTTGGAGTTCAGGAGATTGTCTTGACCAGGACCACACCCCTAAATGCATTGAAGCAACTGCCATGTGATTGGTTGATTAGATAATTGCATTAATGAGAAATTGAACAGGTGTTCCTAATAATCCTTTAGGTGAGTGTATATATATATATATATATATATATATATATATATACACACACACACATACATATAAAGCAATAAACATTAAAAAACTGTTTTAAAATTAAAGCCATAAGATTAAAATACTACATATGACTAATGCCAAGTCAAGCCACCTTTATTATGTAGAGATGTATTCAATATTTTAACTTTGTGAACCTAATGACGACATCATGCCAGTAACCTAGTAACTTTCACACAATATGTGCCAGAAGTGACCAGAAAATGGACATGAAGTAACCATCAGTAAAGCACTGTTTACATGGAGCAAACATAACCAGAGGTTCATCCACCTAAAAAGTATTCCCACACACACAGACACAATTATTTAAACAAATTTACAGCTCAATTTATTATGAGTAAAATGTGTAAGAAAGTGCTGTAAAAAAAACAAAAACAAAAAAAACTTTCAAAACACTTTTAAATGGTTAGCTCATATTTATGGGATTTAGCTTTTTATATTAAACATTGCTTTCAGATTTTCAGATTCAGACATCAGATTTTTATCTGGCATTTTTTGAATGAGCAAGGCTTTGTGTTATCATCTTAGCATCTATGAAAGCTTGACTGAGGCCTATTACAATATTAGCAACTCAATTCCCAAACTGAAAGTGCATTATGGTAAGTAAAAAGTGCATTGTTGGCACTATAGTGCAATTCTTAGCACAAAAAATTATTAATGAGACTATTCTTAGCTTTTTGTGTTAGAAGTAAGCCTAGCCTCAGAATGAGCATGTTTTTGTGTAAGAACTGCTTTCTTGCTGTCTGAAGCAGTCCAGCTGCAGCTGAACAGCCTGCATTGGCCTGGCACTGACTGTCCGCCCCTCACACTGGTCTCAGTGTCCTTCATACACATCCGACAATGGGCACATTTACACACACACACACACACACACACTCAGCACTGACAAACACGCTATTTGCATTATGGCTCCACAGCATACAATGAGGCCATTTGGGCGCTTGGTATTCCAAAAGTGCAAGCTTAGGTTCAGAACCCCCCACTCCTATTCAATCGACAGCTCCGCACAATCACCCGCATTAATAAGAACGGCCTTTGTGAGCATAACGCCCTAGTGGCAAAATCAAAACTTCATATCATTACGGGTGAAATGAGACTGTGGATATTTTCTTAATGTTTACATAGCTACTTGAATATTGCACATTTTCACCACTTCAGGCCTAATGAATATTAAAGTGGAAGGTGGACCTAGGTCACTTGTTAGAGGGAGTGGGTTGTGGCATTTGTGAGACTGAAGATCTTAAAATGAAAATGAGGTTCCTGCGTCAGTCGATCCCCATATCATGACGTAATTTTCTTGGCATTCATGAACTCAAGCCTCAAAAGCACTGCATGTGCACACAGTGCATTTACTGAAAGAACAAGGACACTTTGGAACAGTAACTGTAGCTACTATCCTACTGTGGAGCAGACAAACACATGTTAGTATTTAAATTGATCCAAATATACTGTTTATAAGCTTGCCATTTAGAATGTGAACTAGTAGTCAACAAAAAGAGTGATTAGGGATGCACCAGCATTCAAATTCTATACTATTTTGATGAAATTAATAAAGAATAAAACACAAAAATATAAAATAATTTATTGTAAATGCTGAATGTAGGCATCACTTTATAATGTACAGCATGAAAAAATAGATATTAAATATGGTGTTTGCTAAAGATTACATATTCAATGTTAATAAATTATTAAAGAAACACACTCAGTCATCAGCTGATATTAAAGTTTGGGGCAGTACCCTTAAAAGGTGCATATTAGTACCTTAGAGCTGTAGCGTAGCCATGAGGGGGCCTTTTTAAACTGCTTTTATTTTTGTCACTTGTTGTGTGTAGCGCCTATGCCATCATTTTCTTTGCGCATTAATTAACACGCGGTGATGGCGGTTGCACAAATTCGAAACACATCACGAAAAGATGAGCGAGAAGGGAAAAAAATGGCATCTGAGCCTACTTCACCTTTCCAGGACTAAATCATTAGGGAATAATGCGTGCAGTAGCTGCGTGTTTGCCTGGTGTTCTGAATTTTTTTCACCTGCATAGAAAAATTTGGGACTGTTCTGTCCCTCATAGGAGTTTTGGACACCTGATGTCTTCCCAAACATGAGTCTCTGTAAAAGATAATGATCACACTCTGCCTGACTTCTTGCTGTGTCAAAAGACGTTTCTCAAGAAACAAATCAACTTTAAGATCATCCATAACAATTTTGCGTTTTAAATAATCTTTCCCTGCTATCTTTCGAACAGTGAAGTGAAGTGTCACAATTCTTGTTTCCAATTTCATTACCACAGCAAAAACTACTAGCCTAATACACTCACCTAAAGGATTATTAGGAACACCATACTAATACTGTGTTTGACCCCCTTTCGCCTTCAGAACTGCCTTAATTCTACATGGCATTGATTCAACAAGGTGCTGAAAGCATTCTTTAGAAATGTTGGCCCATATTGATAGGATAGCATCTTGCAGTTGATGGAGATTTGTGGGATGCACATCCAGGGCACGAAGCTCCCGTTCCACCACATCCCAAAGATGCTCTATTGGGTTGAGATCTGGTGACTGTGGGGGCCATTTTAGTACAGTGAACTCATTGTCATGTTCAAGAAACCAATTTGAAATGATTCGAGCTTTGTGACATGGTGCATTATCCTGCTGGAAGTAGCCATCAGAGGATGGGTAAATGGTGGTCATAAAGGGATGGACATGGTCAGATACAATGCTCAGGTTGGCCGTGGCATTTAAACGATGCCCAATTGGCACTAAGGGGCCTAAAGTGTGCCAAAAAAACATCCCCCACACCATTACACCACCACCACCAGCCTGCACAGTGGTAACAAGGCATGATGGATCCATGTTCTCATTCTGTTTATGCCAAATTCTGACTCTAAGATCTGAACGTCTCAACAGAAATCGAGACTCATCAGACCAGGCAACATTTTTCCAGTCTTCAACTGTGCAATTTTGGTGAGCTCGTGCAAATTGTAGCCTCTTTTTCCTATTTGTAGTGGAGATGAGTGGTACCCGGTGGGGTCTTCTGCTGTTGTAGCCCATCCGCCTCAAGGTTGTGCGTGTTGTGGCTTCACAAATGCTTTGCTGCATACCTCGGTTGTAACGAGTGGTTATTTCAGTCAAAGTTGCTCTTCTATCAGCTTGAATCAGTCGGCCCATTCTCCTCTGACCTCTAGCATCAACAAGGCATTTTCGCCCACAGGACTGCCGCATACTGGATGTTTTTCCCTTTTCACACCATTCTTTGTAAACTCTAGAAATGGTTGTGCGTGAAAATCCCAGTAACTGAGCAGATTGTGAAATACTCAGACCGGCCCGTCTGGCACCAACAACCATGCCACGCTCAAAATTGCTTAAATCACCTTTCTTTCCCATTCTGACATTCAGTTTGGAGTTCAGGAGATTGTCTTGACCAGGACCACACCCCTAAATGCATTGAAGCAACTGCCATGTGATTGGTTGATTAGATAATTGCATTAATGAGAAATTGAACAGGTGTTCCTAATAATCCTTTAGGTGAGTGTATAAAGTTAGGCAAATATACAAATTGCAAGCAATAACACAAATAAACACAATAGGATAAAAACACAAATTAATTAAACAGTGCTTTAAGGTTTTTCAGGATGGTCTAACAGTAGTTCAGGTGCAGAAATTGAATTATCAAAAGTAAAATAACACTGCATAGTCTTCACTGTAAAAATTAAATATAAATTATTAACATTATTAAAGTTACAAAAGTTATTCAGTCAAGAGCAGTGAGTGATTTTTCTTTGTCTTTTGTTGTTTGATTAACATTAAAAACAGAAAGCAGCAGGAATATTAGCCTGCTGTCACTTTAAGACTTAATGCACGGGTCCAATATATATTAATGAAAATAAAATTCTCGCTATGCCACTGCCTTAGAGTAGTAATATATACCCTTAAGGTACGACTATGGACCTTTTACGGGAAAATAAGATACACAGATGACCCTTTAAAAGGATAGTATTACCCCATGATTTACTCACCCTCAAGCCATCCTAGGTGTATATGACATTCTTCTTTCTGACGAATAAAATTGGAGTTACATAAAAAAATGTCCTGGCTAATCCAAGCATTATAATGGCAGTGAATGGCAGCCCAAAATTTGAAGCCTAAAAAAGTGAATCCATCCATTATAAAAGTAATCCATACAGCATAATTGATAATGGCCTTCTAAAGCGAATCGATGTGTTTGTGTAAGAAAGATATCCATATTTAAAACTTTATAAAGTAAAATATCTAGCTTCCGTCCGACTGACTTCCGTATTCAACTTATGAAGAAAGTGTACCGCCTCTCGCAGTTCAAAACGTTTATGCTACATCCTAGTCATACATCACGCCAGTTATGCTTTTTTCTTAAGTTGAATATGGAAGGCAGCCTGGCGGAAGATAGATATTTTACTTTATAATGTGTTAAATATGGATCTTTTTCTTACACTTCAGAATCACTCCCCCGCACCCCCACCCGAATGTCATATACTCCTAGGATGGCTTGAGGGTGAGTAAATCATGGGGTAATTTTCAGTTTTGGGTGAACTATAGTATTAAGGTTACAGCCCTAATAACAAGCTGTTGTAGCACTAAAGGTACATTTAGTTGACAGTGAATGCTATGGTGGCTCAGCAGAAATTAAATAATAATTTGAAATTAAAAAATCAAACATAAGTTAACACAACGAAAGTAAGCCACTACACAACGTTCCTTTCTAAGTCAAGTACTGGTACAGTAAAATCTAGTATAAAGCCAGAATGTTAGCATTAACATTGGTTAGCATTATGGTGGCCAAGAAACATCACTATGAAATTTTAGAGATTATTATGGGTAGGGTTAGGTTTACCAGATATGGTTAAGACTACATTTTCGGGCAGGAATGTTGTTCCTTGATCAACAAAATATGTTGACCCAGGAAGACTTTTAACTCAGCAAAATTAGGGCGTGCCAACTCTAACATCGGACGACTTAGGGAAGAGCCACGTTAAAAGGAAGGTTCACACATCAATAAGTAACTAACAAATACGTAGTTGAATTTTTGTGATAGTACACTAGTGCCAGACTTGGTTCCACTGGGTGTTAACTTATGTTTGCGTTTAAATTTCATTGTGCTGTGCACTACTGGGCAACCCTATTATGGTACCAATATTTTGTGCATCCCTAAAAGTCATGGAACTAAAATAGTAGGAGTAACATAGCAATGTTTAGAGAATGTTTTAAATATAATTGCAGTGGTTTCTTACCTGTGGCAAGGGGCTGGGGGGTTTAGTAAGGATGCCCCCTACATAGACAACATGTGGCAAAGTGGGTCGTGGGAACTCCAGTGCCAGGTCAGTACACAGCATCCAGAGTCGACTGTTCTGAACCAGATCATGCATGGAGACCGATGGCTGGATGTTGTACTTCCTCATGATGCGATCATACTTGGGTAGAACTAGGAACTGGACACCAAACCTGGAAACCAGGTACACTGCTGTGTTAGCTACCCGTTGCAACAATGACATACGGTCTGTTAGTAGAGAGTTAAATTCGGGGACGTAAGACAGTGGTGCTGGCGCCCCAACTTCTGCAGGGTACCACAATCCTGTGCTGAATACTGCGTACTGGACACCCAGGATGTGAGCAATGACAAATCCACACATCTCATTGGGATCAACGAGCAGGAGATCAAAACTTTCACGTTTTAGCTGTTCCATGACAGAAGCACTCCCAACAACGGCATCACAGTTTTGAGAATAGTGGTCTAAGATGTCAAAAAGCTCCAGTGCTGTGAGACGCCCCGAAAAGATGTTGTGAACTTTTGATTGGAGGAAGTCGTCGGCTGAGGTGCTGTTAAAGATTCCAGGGTAGCGCTGGAGACGATAATGGTTGGAAGGCGGGATCTCTCGACCTTCGGAGACCAGGAAAACTGTGTCGTGGCCCTCGGTGTGGAGAGCAGAAGCCAGGGTCTTAAAGATATACAGGTGGCTCTCAAACATAATTGGAGGAACTACCACTATCTTAGCTGCCCAGGAGAAATTTGCCGCTAAACACCACAATAATGTGGCAAGCAGAAAAAAGGCCTTCATGTCTGCAAAAAGAAAGAAAGAAAACATTATTAGTGACTCTTTTGTCTATTATTAACCCTTGTACTGAGCAATTACATAAATCAATACTTTGTGTTAGCATCTTAGCATCCATGAAAGCATAGCTGAGACCTGTTACAATATTAGCAATGCTAAGCAATTTTATTTCCAAACTGAAAGTGCATTATGGTCTTCTGTTAGCGTTGTAGTGGAATTGTTATCATCACAAAACAATAAATGATATTAATTGTACAGTATTTAAAGTTAACCTTTTGTTTTAGCTGTTAGCATGCACTCTAATAAAATATACATATTTTTTTGATACTGATCACTTTATTTAAACAATTCATTTTGATTTAACACCATTGTTTCTAATTCAAACATAATTGCATGGTGTTAAACTGACTTGAAAAGGTTACTTTTGTTTCAATCAAGTAGGTCAAAAATAAATTTTGCTGCTTGTTCAATATATTTAAAACAAGTTAATCCAACACAATTTTTTCAAAATGTTCTCACAACTTAATTTAATCTAGTTTAACCACTTAATCCATTCGAGTTAAGACTACATGAATGACTTTAGTTGTGTCAAAGTAGCATTATTGAAAACAGGAACAGGATTTCCGCTCCCTATCACGCTTTGCACAGTGCTGGATAGGGAGAGTAAATGGTGAAATAAAGTGATATTTATGCATTTTAATCAAGATGATAAAATGGGCAGACTTGTTAATGTTTAATGTTCTATTATGCTGGTATTTAGTTTCCGTTTTTAGGGAAGTTACCATTGTGGTGAAGTGTAGAGCATGCGTTTAGGTTGGGATCTGCTAACAACTTCAGTTGTTTTAATAAAATAAGCCACTGCTATGAGCATGCCATGGATGTAACCTGCAACACCCAACAAGGAAAGTTATGTTAAGCTTGTTAGTAAGTGTTACAATTATCAGCGATACTCAAAAATATCTTACTTTAAATTAACTCAAATAAATCATGGACAGTGGTTCCATGTGATTAAAACATGATATTTCTACTCAAATACTTCAGGTAGAATGAACTTGATTGAAACAAGTTACTTTATTCAAACACTTCATGTATGATGAACTGAGATTCCATCTTTTTTTAGTGTACCCTCAGAATGACCAGGAGATTGTTTACATAATAAATTGCTCAAAATAGCAACATCTGACTCATATTTAGTACTTTTGCATGAGCAAAAGCTGAAGTGCTGTTAACTGTTATTATTGTTAATGATTGTTGCTAATTTTAACGTGTTTGGAAATTTTATGAGCTCTGACCATTCACCTGAAACACAGCTTCATAACCTTTTAAGCCTTTGCATAGTCATAAAAGTGCAAATTTTCTAAATTCTAAATCATCAAAGGGATAGCATTTAGAATCAGTGACCGATTCAATCCGCGCGACCTAGACACACACTGTGTACTCTGTGTGTCAGAGCAAATGTGCGTCATGACTGAGGTTGTATGTGTGGGCCTATGACACTGTAGAGTGTTTCATCTCTTATAATGACCAAAGTTCATTGTGTAGTCTGTAAACATACACACACACACATCACTTTACCTTTACATACATATTACACACAAAAAAGCCTCCTTGTGCTCCCAACTATACTGAAATGTATGGGTTGTTCTCACTACACCCAAGTCCTATTAGTTTTTTTCCCAAATTTGATCCTTAGAACTGTTAATAATCAAGGCAAGTTTCCCCACACTCTTTTCAACCAAATGAACACAAGGAAGAATTATATTTCATAATTTTTATTTACATGCAGAACAATATACAATAATAAACAACAATAGTTAAATATATATACACTACTGTTCAAAAGTTTGGGGTCAATATTTTTTTTTTTTTTTTTTTTAAAGAAATACTTGAAATACCTTAAATACTTTTACTCAGCATTACACTTAAACTGATTGCTATGTTCAGTATTCCTGTGTTTGGTGCATGTTTCCTTTGTTCTAGTTTTCCCACCTGTGTTAATTACCGTGTTTGTTGCCTTGGTTTATGATTCAGTTACACCTGTGGTTCATTTTGTTAATTAGTTTAGTCTATTGAGGGTATGTTTACACTTACTTTTTATGCACGTTGGCCATTCATTTACACGACAATAGCGTTTTTCGGGGCCTGAAAACGCAAGCTTTTTAAACAAGTGTTTTGAAGTGCAAGGTTTAAAAAAATGCACTGTCTCGTAAACATCAAAAATGTGAATTTGTGAAAACAGTGACGTCATGTGTATGCTTATTACATGTTCACGCATGCATATTACGTGTTCGCAGGGTGTTTGACATCGCCAACTACTGGCCTGGCATGCATAATACAGCCTTTTCAGTAATTTTCGGAGTTCCATGTGAATGGGGATCGTTTTGACAAAGTTGTCGCCTGTTTTTAGTACATCGTTGACATGTAAATATACCCTTAATCCCTGTGTTTTGTTCTATTCATTGTCCGTTATTGTCATGATATGCTTGGTTGGTCTGTTAATGTCGAAGAGTTTGTTCCTGAGTGTTTTGTTTCTTTTAAGTTCCTGTAAATAAAGTTAAGCTGCTGCAATTAGATCCATTCTCCTCATCTTTGCAACCCAGATGTGACATTGATGGCAATAAAGACTTTTACATTTTTACAAAAAACTTATATTTCAAATAAATGCTGTTCTCTTGAACTTTCTATTCATCAAAGAACCCTGAGAAAAATGTATCACACACAGCACAAGTGTTTTTAACACTGATAATCATAAGAAATATTTATTGAGCACCAAATCAGCATAGTTTTCTGAAGACTGGAGTAATGATGCTGAAAATTAAACATTGCCATTACAGGAATAACTTAGATTTTAAAATACATTAAAATAGAAAACCGTTATTTTAATAATATTTCACAATATTGCTGTTTTTACTGTATTTTGATTAAATAAATGCAGCATTGGTGAGCATAAAAGACCTTTCTTTTTTCTTTTCTTTTTAATCTTACCACACTTTTGAACAGTAGTGTATTTTTAATAAATGAAAAAATGCTACAGTTTGAACTGATTCATGGAAGTAACATTGTCTTAGCTATTAAAGTGTAAATCAGAGACATTGAAACATTAAAACGTTCATACCTCTAAGTCATAAGACTATTCAAATTATGACTGTTTTTCTAGGACAATTAATGCCCAAATAAAATTATTCTTGATGTCGATGTTGCTTAATGTTATATAGCCAACAAAATCACTGCAAATTATATTATTATATATAGTTTTCGGACACCAACAATTCAGATTTTGTTGCCTGTCAGAACAAAGTCGTTAGAAATACAATAAATCAATAAAAATGACCCATTTAGCGCTGGTTCTCAGGAAATGTCTGCATGCCTTAACAGCCCTAGGCTTCAAAAATAGGTTTAAACAATCCCTAAGGCTTTGGTGTTCTCATCTGTCATCTTTAGCCTCTCTTTAGTCTCACACCTTAATTAAAGAACAGAGCCTACAACAGGTCATGAGCCTGGGGATAAACAGGTGTATGTGATTGTGTGAGGGGAGAAAGACAAAGATGCACACAAAGGTATATCAAGTGGCAAGAACAAAAAGGTACTGAGAAAGAGGGCTTTTTATTCTGTTGATAAAGTCTCCATGTTGTCTCTAAGGTGGACAGTAGCCTGCGTGAACTGGGTTTATAAACTGCATCCTTTCAAACTATTGTACCTTTATTTGGGTGTTCATTCAAATGTTCGCCACATTGCTCTTTCCTCAGATAGCCAAATCAACAGTGTGCTGCACGGAAAAATCCACCCCTGTCAATAAATGTGGAAGCTATGAATATTGCTGCTATGTTTAAGATTTACAAACCACTCTGTTCCCAAATTATACAGAATGATTGTCCTTAAATAATAAGACATGTCAAGTCAAGTGTGGTGAAATGAATCACCCTGAAATGAATGAAACTCCTACCTGTAAGTAACCAACAGGTGTTTAGTGGTATTCAGACACAGTAAAGCTTCAATTGTGAGAACAAGGAGACTTCAGAAGGTACGTTTCCCCCGACCATATAAGCCAGCTGTTGGGGTAAATTTCCCATTTCTCTTGCTTTTAAATGACGGCTGTTGTTTCTACCATGACCCTTCCACCATTTGGCTCTCTCAGTTTCAGGTGGGCTATCACTATTACAACTTTTTTATACCAGACTGTTTGCGGTTGCCATGGCAACCCTGCCAGAGTCAAGCTGTACCCTAGCAACGTCATAGCTTGTGTTACTAATGGACGGTTCAGGTTTCCTGCCCATCAGAAAGGAGAATCATTCGCTATTAAGCACATGGAAAACGTTGAGATGAACGATAAAACTGATAATGTAATCACATTGTTGTCTAAGCTGCCACATAAAAAAACCTGATAAAAAACATATTCTCTTGATTACACTACCAATTATTTTCCATACTATAATTAACTGATTTTATAATGCATTCAAAATCAACCAGTATTCCCTTTTATAAAAGATACGATACTGCTTTTTGATATAATAACAATTACATGACCATTAGACTACAGCAATACAAATATAATATGCACTAATACTTATATTGGTTAATACTGTTGTTATTACATTATAATTGTTGTGATCTACATGGTCAAAACGTTTTATGAAAATAAAAAAGTAAATACATTAAATATCTGGCAGGGTTATCGGCCTATCTCAAAACTGCCTTCCAAAGTCTTTAATATCAAGTGAAAAAATTTTTGACTAATATGAATTTGTTTGTCATGTACAGCAGATTAATACCTGTATACTTTTATGAAATAGTTACTAAACTGAAGGGTATTTGTGATTTAGTACAATCCATTTCCAACTTTTTCTTTATCTATTCATTAAACAGAAACAGTAACATATTTTTGAGAGAAACTGCATTTAAACATGAACTTTCAAGGAGTCGGGGAGAGGTTATCTACACAAGCAGGCACAGCTTGAAGATATCATCATGCCATTTTACATGCCTTCAAGACTTCACATTATCACACGTGTGTTACAGTCAGGTGACACATTATGATGACTGTGCTAACTGATAAGTGCTAATGAATACCCAGACAATCAATCAAAGAACAAATCCATGGTGTGATCAGAGTGAGTACATGTTGGGGTTATATGAGTTTCTTTAACCGTAATGGGGGATTTCGCTGCTCATGAAAAAAAGCTTTTTATATTCATTAAACAAGGCTTAATAAAATGTAGACTTTTTTTATACAATAAGCCTGGACAAAAGGTACAGGACTAATAAACAGTGGTGAACAACTGTGACAAGGCCTTTTTCTGCTAAATTAGGTAACAAATGAACTTGATCTAAATCTCTAATGTTCCACTATGGTCACACAACTAACATACCATAAAAGTCCAGTAACAACCTCATTCTAAGACCTTGCATCATAAAAAAGACAATGCAACTTAACAACTCAGTTCAGAGCTTACTGTTGACAACAAACCCCCACCAAAGACCCCACTGAAGACACTACATACCTGGAAAGAATGACGTTAGTGAGAATAAGCGATTGGCTAATGGATGCTTTGCGTGTGGTCAGCAAGTTCGAATGGACTTTCAATATGCAAAGAAATGCAAAACCCGCTAGGCCACATCCTTTTCAAGGAAAAGATGTCCTCTATTCACAAGAGGACCAAACAACTGATTGTATCTTACAGTAAATCCTAATGTCATGGAAAACAGATACAATTGGTGTTAAATAAAATCCACAGAGATTGAAAAAAAAAATCTCTGCCCGAAACAAAATTATATACAAAATAAAAAAAAATAAAAAACAGCTATTAGACTTCTGCGATCACACCACTTCTGATCAACCCTAGTGGTTTTCACTAAAATTGCACAACATATACACAAAGGTATCACAACAGAAGAATGTAGGTAAAGTCCAAACAGGCACTCATGGCAACAGACCTTAAACTGGCCTAACAGGATCTTCCCTCCCCCACTGCACACATGCACATATTTACTATGCCCTTTAAATGATACTGCTTTGACAAAATGGGGGGGAAAATGAATGAAAATGCTGTATAAGTGGTGGAAGTTCTTCATATTATTATTTTGAATTACATTACCTGCGACACTCTTGCGGCACTGAAATGGGGACTGCATTATGTAATCCACATATGATATTGGTTTAGAGAGAAACTGTAAACTGTGCAAGGCAGCATATTAGCACATTTATGTGTGCTTATCCAGAGTGCAAGGAATGTGTTTTAGTACTTTTTATTGGTTACACGATTTGACATTTTTTGTATCATTTATTTTGTGTGTTAATATCTCACTTTAGACATCTGTCATTGACCCATGTGTACATTGAGGCTATCCTTATTTTCTTTCTTCTTTTTTTAGGAAGGAATGTCATTAGGTAATAATTAAGGCATCTCACAGGTTACATGAATGTCATTTAGAAACCTTAAGTAGCCTATTTGAACCTTCATCCAGAAAGTTTTTTTAAACAACAAAACAGTAATGAAAACGCATCGAACTCTAGGAGAATATGTATTTTCTCATAATTGACATTATATTTTTATTTTAGCTTTTTGTTTTAGATCGATGTTAAGCAGGAGTTAAATGTCAGTCTTACAGCAAGATGCCCCCTGCTAAACTATCGCTCGCCAGTTAAATATTGATGAAGTGGGCCGGTAAAAGTGAGCAGGTAAATCTTTAGATCATCACGTCCCAAACACGCTCACTTGTTTCTCAATATTCAGGAAACGATTTTAAAGACAACATGACATTTGACGGGTACTCAATCATATCATGATACAGTATTATAAAAAAAAAAACTATTTCTATTGAACAGCGAGACTTTAAAACACATCACATGCAGGAGCAGCGCGAGCACTTTTAAATGTCGTCCATCTCCACAAAACAACACAAAACCCGAAGGACACGCCTGAGTTTAATCTTCCTGTAAATAGTGAATGCTAATTTATCTGCACTCACTGAATGTTGCGCGAAACACCAGTTTCTAAAAGGAAACGCCGCCCTTCTTCGCTTACCTGTACAGGTGAGCCCGGTAAATTCGGTGTCCTAATGTATGTGAAATTCACGTCCCCTCAATCTCCTGAGCCTCTAACACTTTTACATAAATCCACAAATGGTGTTGACCGGGTAAAACTGCCTGTTTGCCACAACAGGCGAGGTGGTTTTCCCAATGGCTATGAGATGAGGCGTTGAGTATCAGAAGTCTAGGGAGGGCGGGATATGCGAAACCTCAATTCATAGTCACTGCAGGGAGTGGTCGAGCCATGGCAGTGTAGCTAAACGCTAGAACAATAGAGAGACTTAGGCCTCCAGATCCCCTGGGAAGCGTCAGGTGCGTCGTTTGCTCTTTCGACACAGGTATATTTGCATTTGAGGAGCGTCAGCACAGCGCTTCCGTTTAGGCAGAGCTGTGTTATAAATATGACGATAAAGACTCACAGAGATCATTGACCACTCCTAAAGATAACTTCATCATCCTACCTTTAATGTCAGTTCCACAATAAACACTAATAACAGGCTAATAAGCCTGTTGAGTAAGTAATAGTTGTTTATAGTTTAAATAAATAAATAATTTCGAGGAGTGTTATGTTATAAGGATGGAGTTCACAACTTGTTAAAAGTTAGTTGGTAACACTTTACAATAAGAACTTATTATTTCATAAACTAGCAATGATCAATTTTTTACAGCATTTATTGACCCTTTTTAGTTAATAAAAATGTTTGTTGTTGTTCACAGCTGTATTAACTAATGTTACAGACAGAACTTTTGATCTTATAAATGTATTATAAAGGCCAAGGTGAACAAAGAACAAATGCTGTGAAAGTATGTTCATCGTTAGTTCACGTTAACAAATGAAACCTTATTGTATAGTATTAACAGTTACATAGGCTAATTAAATATCATAACAACAACTGAAGTAACCATCTAAATGGAATCTCATAATTACAGTTTAAAGTGTTACATCAAAATAAAGAGCACAAAAATAAAACTTTTAAAAATAAATAGAATAATTTCCCACTAAAAGTTCATAGTTCTTATGAAGATGGGCACAAGACAAAGTCGCCTTTGTGTTTATGTGCATGTGTTAGTGAGGGAGAGAAAGAGAGAGAGAGAAATAGAACAGCCATGATGATTGTGTTTGAATCATTGATGATTCTCTTCAGTTGGTGCCGCTCATGTTTCTGTGGAGTGCTTCTGTGGGTGTTATACCCACATTTTAGAACCCCAACCCATCAGACATAGGCTACATAAAGTGACTGAAAGTGGGAAACAAACTGCTACAGGTATTTAAAACATGCAAGATTGCAACAAGATTCTTGGAAGGCACCAGCTGACAAATGTTCTTATGCAAGGAGTTGCTGATATTTTGACTGCCTGCTTCCTGAATCTTGATTCAAATGGGCAGACAGTAGCCAATGATTTTCTTAGCCAAGAGTACAGTGTGCTGGAGTCTGATGCTGTGACTAACCCATACCAGACAATTATGCAATTTTAGTAATGAAGACCATGTTATCTTCCCATCTGATCTTCTGAGAAATGATGATTCATGGAAAGCTAAGTGACTCAGGTGTGTTAACAGTTGAGACCAGAAGTGCTCCTCCTAATTATGGTTTTAAGCCTCTGTAGACACTGCAGTGAGCTGTAGTTGTCATATCTCTATTCACTATCATAAGGCAATTGTTGTTGAATGTGTAGCTAATATAAAGTTGTTTTTGGTGATTAATATAGTAATGTAAATAATAATTAAAGTACACTGTAAACCCTAACGGTCAAAATAATTAGTAGAGATTAGTACAGCCAACTCAAATGAAACAAAACTGACACATTTTAAGTAATCTAAATTGTTTCATTGTTTTGAGTTTTATGAACTTGTTTCTTTTAATTTAGACAAACTTACATTTAACTGAAACTGGGCTGGGGTTTCCCAGCATGCTTTGCCATAGCACTCAAAAGGGAGAGTAAATGCTAAAATTAAGTGTTATATAAAGTTTTGTTGGTGCAAGAGGTTACCATTATGGTGACAAGTGGAGCATGAGCTTAGTTTGAGAACAGATATATGTTAAATGTTTTAAATTGCTGTGCTATTCTATGCTAATGCTATCAAAGCATTGTGTTACCAATTAGCAAGGTAGCATTTATTGAATTAGCTAGCAAATTTTGCACTACTAAAAATATTTAAGTTGATATTACATGAGAATTTTTTATTTTATTATTTAATTTGAGCTTACTCAAATATTTCAAGTTAAGTGCAATTAAAATGAGTACAAAATAAAATTCTGCAAGTTCTGCTTACTTAAACTTAAAAAAAATTATGTAAGTGATTACCTTATTCTAGTTACCAACTTATTCTAGTTCCCACCATGCCCTAAATCCAAACATTTGTTCTTTCTTCTCACTTCCTCCCCGCCCATACAAGGTGACCTATACAACCCGACATGTGAACAATAATTAACTAAATAAGTTCATAAATACATATATAAATATGCACATATGAATAATAATAATAATAAACAATACACAATTTATAATAAATAAACACAGCTACAACTATTTATTTTAAATTAAAACAGTCCCAGACTGTTACAACTTATTAATACACCTTGACAATTAAGTCTTTAACTCAGAATGAACTCCCTGTAAAATAGATCCAGACTGGGATTTCCAGTGTTCTTTCTTTGTACTTTTTAGAGGGTGTGGCATTCAAGGAGATCTATAATACAAAAAAGACTTAGCATTTCTATTAATATCAGTCTCATGATGTCATGAGATGACAACATTTACTGGCTTCTTTTGAATGCTCAAGTTACCCCTAGAATTGTGTAGTTACAGCATCTGTCAGCAGGGGTGTAACTGGCTAACCAGCCAAATTCTTCAGAGCCTTTTTTCCATGCCATTACTCAGTATCATGTGCACCAATAATGCGACTATTTCTAATAATCAGAGTAAGGTCTTAATCGCAGTAAGATGTTTACATGACATGAGCAGAACTCTTCACTCCAGTTTACATGCAATTTTCATTATTCTGATTATTCGCTAATATGTATGGTTATACGTATATGTGTTCTTTGCGCCGTCTAGATGAAGATACAGAGCAGAGACTGCACAGCGAGTTGTGTTGACAGAGTTTAGTGATTTGGAGAAGAGAAAACTTCAGAATAATGTCACAAAGTTCATTCATGAAGTTGTGTGAACAACACACAATATCCGTTTACGTCTGCGCACATGCACACTTTGGTCAGAATGGTAATAATGTGATTAAGGCGTTAACATGTCTGCTTATTGCAATTAAAATTGGCGTACACCACCTAGTTTAATGCGACTATGGTTATACGATTATGAGCTTAATCGCATTAGTTTGATCTAAGTATTGCGTTTACATGAGGTAAAGTTTAATCGCAATATTATAATCGCATTATGAGGAAGCATGTAAACGTAGTCGCACTGACTATGTTTACATGTGCACCAATAATGCGATTAATTCTAATAATCAGATCAAGGTCTTAATCACAGTAAGATGTTTACATGACACGAGTCGAACTCTTCACTCCAGTTTACATACAATTTTCATTATTCTGATTATTCTCTAATATTGTTATACCACACGCAGATAGGCATACAGTATGCATGTTACCGGCCATTGTTTTAATCTACTCACATCAAAATAAATTTTTATGGACGTACTGGATATTATTCGGCGGCATGATGAACATCGCAATGTAGGGTTTTGTGCCGAATTTCGACCCCCTGCCAAATTATTACCCTCCCTCATTGAAGTCGCTACCTGATTGCCTAATCCTAACCCCACCCTTAATCCTAACCCCTCCCCTACACCCATGTAGAACCAAGCACATGCGATTAAGGTGTTTGCATGCCTGTTTATTGCGATTAAAATCGGTGTATGCTACAGTTTAATGCGAATATGGTTACTATCACTACGTTTACATGGACAGCAGTAATCTAATTATTAATAAGGCAATATTCTGATTAAGGTGTTTACATGAGTTGCTTTTAGAATATTCTGTTCATGTTCCCGTTTTACATGTTATAAAACATAGATCGACTAATGGCACACGTCATTACGCCCCACACACCCCATGCCATACAGTTCGACGTTCCCTCCAGAATTTCACGTATCAACATACAGTTCGTTATGGTACCATATACAGTTTTGGGTGTTTCATTTTTACATTTTACGAAAGCTTGAAGTGCAATTAATTATTTGTCATGACGACGGTGGATACAATTTATCAGTAAAGACTGTATGTTTGAAAGGGGCTATTGATTGGTCCAAACCCTTTGTGCTTTACTTACAGTATTCACAATGTTTTTACCAAAGTTATTAGCAAGATGAGTGAGATGGGTGTTTAACATTTTTAACATTTTTTTGTTTTGTTAGGGATTTAGAGTAAATATGTGCTGTCACAGTGTGATAGAAGTGTGACATGTATAAACAATATTGGTTGCAATATAACTACTAGGAACAGTCATTCAGAGTTGCTCAAGGTTTCTTGGGATTGTCTCGCCAACACCTACAAAACAAAGCATTTTAATCTCTACTAGCCCATCCAACGATAATTTCAGGTTGGCTTAGTGCATGCAGATCCACTTCTCCTCTTCTTCTAAATCTGTCCAAACACAAATTTCCGCAAACAAAGATCTCTTCTTTAACACTGCCTAAGAAAGAAAGAGAAGAAGGCATGAAAGAGAGAAATTAACAGAAACCAGCTTAACATACAGAGAGAGAGAGAAGAGAATGAGAGACAGAAAGACTTTCAGTGCCATGACTGCCGGGTACGAAGTGGTATTTAGAATGAGCAAATGAGAACTGAAACAAACAATTACACACACACATAATAATGTGTCCGGTGAGTATGTATGTGTCTGTATATATATATATACACACACACACACACACACACACATAGCTTGCTAGGTTGGACTTCATTTAGCCTTCTGCACTGCCTTAATTCTTTGTGGCATAGATTCAACAAAGGTGCTAGAAAAATTTCTCTGAGATTTTGGTCCAGTGAGTTGCTGCAGATTTGTCGGCTATACATCCCTGATGTGAATCTCCTATTCCACATCCCAAAGCTGCTCTATTGGACTGAGATCTGGTGACTGTGGAGGTCATTTGAGTATAGTGAACTCATTGTCATGTTCAAGAAACCAATTTTGAGATGATTTGACCTCACATCATTACACCACCACCAGCAGCCTGAAACGTTGATACAAGGCAGGATGGATCCATGCTTTCATGTTGTTTATGCCAAATTCAAATAATTAATAATATAATAAAATAGGATAAATAGAATAAAATAGTAATAATGTCCAATTTTATTACAATTTAAAATAACTGTTTTCCATTTTAATATATTTTAAAATGCAATGTATTCCTGTGATGACAAAGATGAATTTTTTGTGTCACATGGTCCTTCAGAAATCATACTAATATGCTGATCTGGTGCTCAACATTTATTATTATTATCAATGTTAAAAACGTCTTGGTTACGTATGTAACGACTCGGTTACGAATGTAACCCTCGTTCCCTGAGGAGGGAACGGAGACGTAAGAGATCTTAGAAAACGCCCAATGGCAGGCCAATGCCATGGGCATGTGGAATTTGCATAGCGTAGCTCCGCCCCACCGTGTGGGTATATAAGGAAGTACGCTGGCAACATCGCATTATGTTTACCTGCTGAGGAGCCAAGACTGAACTCCCGGGCCGTTTCAGCGGTACAGCGGAAGTGGCAGAGGGACGTTACGTCTCCGTTCCCTCCTCAGGGAACGAGGGTTAAATACGTAACCGAGACGTTCCCTTTTGTTCAGTCACTCCGAGTAACGTCAGTGACTGACAAATGGGGGTCCCAATGTAATCACGCCACTCGGCTGTCGTCCAGTGCCCTGCGTAAGTGTGAGCTCCCTATCGTAAGCTAGTACAGACGAAGGACTCCTACTTAACACAGGAATACCAAGGTACACTGGGAAGCATGTTCCAGGTGGAAGTATGCGCCAAAGTGCCTACCCGTAGGGAAGACTTAGGGATGCACATATGACCCGCGAGGGGCTGCATATGGAAGAACTCTGGGGTAACCAGCCGAAGGTGGAAGAATTTTACCCCCAGAGGAGGCAAGGGCTTGCCAAGGGAATACACATGCTCAGAGAGGCTTACAGTGGAAATACACATGTGGGGGTCACCCGTAGGGGGAACCATGCACACGGTGGCACCTAGCCTGACACGAGGGCCTGAGCAAGTGGGCAGACGCACTGGTGTCGGCGTCGACAGTGCTGGAGGAACTCAGGGTTTCAGGGAAACTACCTGAGGAGATTATAGAATCTGGCGAATGTGTTGGGTGTCGACCAGCCTGCAGCTCTGCAGATGTCTGTTAGTGAGGCGCCATGCGCTAAAGCCCAAGAGGAGGCCACACTCCTAGTGGAGTGTGCCCTGACCCCAAGGGGGCATGGACGCCCCTGCGTCTGGTAAGCCAAAACAATGGCGTCCACTATCCTGTGAGACAACCTTTGCTTGGAGAGAGCCTTTCCCTCTTCCCACCATAACAGACAAAGAGCTGATCTGAGGTCCTGAAACACTGCGTTCTGTCTACATAAGCACGGAGGGCGTGTACTGGACAGAGCAGTGCCAAGGCTGGGTCTGCCTCCTCCAAAGGCAGCGCTTGCAGGTTCACCACCTGGTCCCTGAACGGAGTGGTGGGAACCTTGGGCACATATCCAGGCCGGGGTCTCAGGATCACGTGAGAGTTAGCCGGCCCGAATTCTAGGCACGCTTCGTCAACCGAAAATGCCTGCAGGTCCCCTACCCTCTTGATGGAGGCCAAAGCGATCAGGATCGGTCTCATATGAAACAATCCGAGCTGCGTTACCATGGCTGCAGATGCCATATGCCCCAGGAGCCTCTGAAATAACTTCAGTGGGACCGCACTCTTGCTCTCGATTTGACGGAGGCAAGTCAGCAGTGACTGCGCGCGCTCGCTCGTAAGCTGCGCGCACATGGCGACCGAGTCTGCACGGGGCAGAGTTTGCTCTTCTCCCAGTTGACCCGAAGGCCCAGACGGGCTAAGTGCTGGAGCACTGGGTCTCTGTGTTCGCACACCTGCTCTCGAGAGTGACTCAGTATGAGCCAGTCGTCGAGGTAGTTCAGGATGCGAACCCCGTGTTGCCTGAGTGGCACAAGGGCTGCCTCGACAACCTTCGTAAAGACGCGAGGGGACAGAGCTAGCCCGAATGGGAGGACCACATACTGATATGCCCGCCCCTCGAAAGCAAACCGTAGGAACGGTCTGTATCGAGGAAGGATGGAGACATGGAAGTAGGCATCCTTCAGGTCGATCAATGCAAACCAATCTGCTGGATGAACGCTCCGTTGTCACCGTTTGAGCGCACGGGGGAAGCGGTGCGCTAGAGGGGGGTGTGGCCCGAGGCATGAGCGCCGGGGCTTTGTTCCACACCGTCACCCTCAGGTCACCCTGGCCACCAGCCAAAGTGTTGCCTCGTGAGGAGACAGCAGATTGGGGTGTGGCAGAGGGGACTCTCGCTCCAGGACGGAGCTGGGAACATGACTAATCCATGAACGCCGCCTGAGCAAGCTGTAAGCTGTAAGCCCAGGCACGTCAGGCAGTGTTCATGCCCATCAGAGGGCGGCAGAGACCGACCGCACCCAGAAGCACACGGGCGAGACATCTTGAAAAAGACGTGCCACGTGTGAGCTCTTTTAGGAGAGGAAGCTTCGCAGCGATGTCGAAGCACCCAGGGACAGAATACCAGCTGGATGCAGACGCGCTGTAACACCAACAGCGACTGGGAAGCTGCTCGTCTCGAAGAAGCTGACGAAAACTCAGAAGGCTTGAGGAGTGAAGAGAGAGATACTCCTGGCTCTGAAGCAAAAACATAATGCGATGTTGCCAGCTTACTTGCTTATATACCCACGCGGTGGGGCGGAGCTACGCTATGCAAATTCCGCATGCCCATGGCATTGGCCTGCCATTGGCCGTTTTCTAAGATCTCGAAGATGATAGGCTTCTAGGCGAAACCCCCTATTCGTCAGTCACTGACGTTACTCGGAGTGACTAAACGAAAGGGAACCCTCGTTCCCCGAAGGAGGGAACAGAGACGTATGTCGGAACTGACCAACGAATTGGGGATAATTTTCAGAGACCAATCTACTTCAAGTGTTTTAAAACGAGCCAATGAACATTGGCATGCCATTCACGCATTCCACGCTCCTCCCCGCAGCGCGGGTATAAATAAGGAAGTGGAAATCTTTGCTTTTCCGCTGAGGAGCCGAACTGGTGACTCGGCCGTTCAGCGGAGGTACAGCATCTGTGGCGACGGGACGTACGTCTCTGTTCCCTCCTTCAGGGAACGAGGATTACATACGTAACCGAGACGTTCCGTTTCAGTCGGTCACCTTCGACGTACGTCGGAACTGACGACGAATTGGGGATCCTACCAACACGCCACAGGCGTTTGCCCTTCCAGCGCCCTGCTTGAGCTCCCTGGACCGCCCATATGTTGGAGCGGAAAGTCAGGGCTCTAAGCAGAGAAGGTCAGTCACTGTTATTCTGCAAGACCCACTCAGTGTGACTATTGAATAACGCTGGGAAAGTGTGCCAGTCTCGAGAGATGGAATGCTGCGGAGCCACATGCCACATCTTTCAATGGAAGGAGAGGTGGCAGATTACACATAAGGACTAACCTAGCAGGGTAGTGCAACATATGGCAGTCTCTGAGGTGGTTCTAACCTGGTCCCAGGGGGGAAAGAACACCTCCAGAGACGACAGAGCGGGCTCTGTCAAGGGAAAGACACGGGGCTAGCTGAGTAGGGTAGCTGGTACCGTGGAGGAATACACATATGGGGTTGCCGTAGGAACCGCTACATATGGATACCCAGCTTACACACACGTTCCACATGCATACAGGTGTAAGCCTGGCGTCCGACGGCCGCAAGGTCTGTCGCAGAGGGGTGACGGAGGAGCTCGACAGGGTTAGCCATTTCTGGGGAACACAACTGGAGACAATGGACGCACATATCCGGCCCAGAAGGCGGGAGTGGCGTTGCAAGCTGACACTAGAACGGGTACTTCGTGCTACTGGTCACTGGGGGCGAGTACACGGGAAGATACCGGCTCTACACGGAGGCTATAGAATCTAGCGAAAGTGTTAGGTGTCGCCCAGCCCACAGCTCTACATATATTTGTCAGCGAGGCACCTTGAGCCAGCGCACAGGAGGAGGCCACACTCCTAGTTGAGTGTGCTCGCAACATGAACGGGCAAGGCACTTCTTGGGACTGGTAGACCAAGACGATAGCATCCACAATCCAGTGGGCTAACCTCTGCTTGGAGACAGCCTTTCCCTTCTGCTGGCCTCCGTAACAGACGAAGAGCTGCTCTGAGGTCCTAAAGCTTTGAGTTCGGTCCACGTAGGCACGAAGAGCGTGGACAGGACAGAGAAAAGCTAGGGCTGGGTCTGCCTCCTCCGATGGCAGTGCTTGCAGGTTCACCACCTGGTCCAGGAAGGGAGTGGTGGGAACCTTGAGCACGTATTCTAGGCACGATTCGCTGACCGAAAGTGCGTGCAGGTCCCCTACCCTCTTAATAGAGACCAATGCCATCAAGAGAACTGTCTTCATGGACAGGATTTTTAGCTCTATGGACTGCAAAGGCTAAAAGGGAGGACTCTGAAGTGCCTTGAGCACCAGAGCTAAGTCCCAAGAGGGTACCGAGTTTGGGCGAGGAGGATTTAGTCTCCTCGCACCTCTGAGGAACCTGGCGATTAGGTCGTGATTCCCTAAAGACTTACCTTCGACTGCGTCGTTATACGCCGCTATTGCTGCGACGTAGACTTTGAGGGTGGAGGGAGACAGCCTTCGCTCCAACCCATCTTGCAGGAAAGAAAGCACGACTCTAACCAAACACATTCACATTCAATGAACAGGTTCCACTTCAACGCATAGAGACGCCTTGTAGAGGGAGCTCTTGCAGAAGAGATGGTGTCTAGCACCTCTTGTGGCAGGCCACCTAGAACCTGAGCGCACCAGGGATGTGAATGGCCCGAAGTGACCTCAGATGCTTCTGACTCCACAGGAGATGGCGGGCCAGTTGGAGCATGCGACGGAAATGTAGACCACCCTGAAGGTTGATGTACGCAACGGCCGCAGTGCTGTCCGTACGGACCAGTACGTGCTTGCTCTGTAGCGGGTTTTTGAGGCGGCCTAGCACAAGACATACTGTTAACAACTCTAGGCAATTTATATGCCAATGCAGTTGAGGCCCTGTTCACAGACCCAAAACTGCATGCCTGTTGTACGTGGCCCCCCAGCCAGTGGACCACAGCATGCCTGGACACCTGCTCTAAGGGCACTCCCGCCCGTAGAAACGAAGGGTCCAACCACGGGCTGAAAGTTTGGCGACAGTAAGGAGTAACTGGGACCCGGTACTGATGCTCTGCCACGCCCATTTCTGGACTTGGCTGTTAAGCCAGTGCTGAAGCGGTCTCATATGAAGCAATCCGAGTGGCGTTACCGTGGCTACAGATGCCATATGCCCCAGGAGCCTCTGAAAAAGTTTCAGTGGGACCGCTGTTCTGCCATTGAACGTATTCAATATTCGAGTGGGAGGACTTTCGTCCTTCAGGTCGATCGCTGCAAACCAACCTTAGGGACGGATGCATTTGAAATGCGTTTCTGCGTTAACATCTTGAACGGGAGCTTATGCAGGGCCCGATTCATGACACGCAGGTCCAAGATTGGCCGTAACCCACCACCTTTCTTGGGTACAATGAAGTAGGGGCTGTAGAACCCCGACCTCATATCGGCTGGAGGAACCGGCTCGACCGCGTCCTTCGCCAGTAGGGCATCGATCTCTGACTGCAAGACATGGGCATCGCTGCTCCGCACGGAGGTGAAGAGGATGCCCTTGTACTTGGGAGGCTGGCGAGCGAACTGAATCGCGTAGCCAAGTCTGATGGTACGGATGAGCCAGCGAGACAGCCTGGGGAGCTCTAGCCAGGCCCCCAGAGACCGAACAATCAGGACCAACCGCACCACAGACGTACCCGGGGTGGGGCAGCGAGGTGGAACACACAGACCCAACTCGGGAGGCCCGATCATAGATCACCCACGAATGCAATCTCACATGTTTATATGTGAGAGAGATCGTGGCCATCAAATGAGGAAAGGAAACAACCACATCCAGAAACACATGGCTTGAATGACATCTTGAAAAAGATGCAGGGTCAGACTGTGTAAGCTCTTTTAGAGGAAATGCTCTGACAGTGCTGAAGCACACAGGGGAACAGCCGCGGCTTACAGCTGTTCGAAAGTGCAAGCCTGCTGTGAGCACTCAAACTCATTGAAGACACCCAGCTCTGGGCTGTGAAAACAGCTGTGTAACAAAGTTCGTATAAGGTAAGGAAGAAGACAAGGGGTCGACTTACTGGGACACGAACTCTGGTTTATTTGTCGTATAACTCAGATCACAAAACAATGTGCACATCGCACAAAACAAAAACTTAAAGTTCTCTCTCTTTGTCAACGGTTTGTTTCAGGCAGTTCCTCTCTGCATCTCTCTTGTCTCGTGTCCCAGTGGCTGTGTGCGCGTCCAGCTTCTCTCTCTCCGGTCCTCATTTTCAGCATGGCTTATAACCTGTCTCTCCACGGCAATTACTGAAACAAGAGACAGGGGTTTATCATTTGCACTTGATTCACTTACGTGCCGCTAGTTCTCTGACTCGCTCTCCCGTCACAGACCTCGCTAAACCACGCCCCCCTCACCACATACCCCCACCGCCCAACTCAGGCCGGGGAGCCATCCAGCCTGCGGCCTCCCCCCCTCCCCCGCCACCCAATTTCTGGAAAGGAAGTCAGCTACAACCATCTGCGCCCCCGGCCTGTGGACCACCTTGAATTTAAAGTCACTTAAATCACCTTTCTTCCCCATTCTGATGCTCAGTGAGGGGTCGAAATAAAAATGGAAATAAAAGTGCTGGATCTATTTGCAAGCAGTATCCTTTAATCAAAATAAATGCATTGCGCTGCTGCCATGTGATTAGCTAATTAGATATTTGCGTTAACAAGCAGTTGTTTTGTTCAGTTATTTTGAATTGTCTTAATATCTCACAATATTTCAGTTTTTGTAGTATTTTTGATCAAATAAATAAATGCAGCCTTCGTGAGTTTAAGAGACTTATATCAAAAATATTTTGAATGGTTGTGTATAAGAAATACTGAAATAATGCAAATAGAAGGAAAATATAGCTATTAAAAAAATGTCCAAACTGTTCTTTTACATACAGTAAAAGTCGACGTCGACCAAAATTGGAACTCACCCCATGTTTCATAATGCTCACCTGTTTTCCATATCCTGTTTGTTAGTATAAATAGTGTCATTGTTCAATTTACATATTTGTGAAGTCTTGGCTTTTCCTTTTCTTTCACTCACTGCGTTGTTACCTTGTCTGGTATGGACAAGATACCTTATAATTTATAATTTATATTATATTAATACTCAACTTAAATTTTGTATTGTACCACTATTGTATGAGCACTAGCATTAGTCTTATGTTGCAAGGCTAAATCTTAATTTTTCTATCTTTTTCTATCTTTTTTCAGCCTTAATGTGGAATAAAAGGACACAGTTCTTGTAAACTTTTAGATATTCATGAATTAAAAATGTTTGGAAAAAGATTCAAAATACTTCTTTTTGTATTTTTACATTTTTAATTAAAAAAATGTGTTCATTTTAATAATTTTAAGTGTACAACAATCAATTTAAAAATATATATATTTGAAATAAGTCTCTTATGCTCATCAATGCTGCATTTATTGGATTGAAAATACAGTAAAAATAGTAATAATGTCCAATTTTATTACAATTTATAATAACGGTTTTCCATTTTAATATATTTTAAAATGTAATGTATTCCTGTGATGACAAAGCTGAATTTTTCGTGTCACATGTCAGAAATCATACTAATATGCTGATCTGGTGCTCAACATTTATTATTATTATCAATGTTGAAAACAGCTGTGCTACATAATACATTTGTGGAAACTGTGATATATTTTTAGGATTATTTGATCAATAGAAAAAAAGAAAGAAAGAAAGAAAGAAAAATTTAATGGAAATACTTTTTTGTAACAATGCAGTAAAAAAAAAAAAAAAAAAGTGCGTAAAAATAGGGCACAATGTACTGTATAAATATGAAGGAATTTTCCGTATTGTTTTTTTTTACTGGTGTTTTATTTGTATTTTGAATTACACATTGCATTAGGTTGTGTTTTAAGGGTTAACGGAAATTTCCGTAAAATTACTGAATAATGTCCTTGCAGAATTTATTTAGTGTGTGTACTGTCACTTTTGGTCAATTTAATGTATTGCTGAATAAGAGTATTAATTTCTTTAGAAATAAAAAAAAAAAAAAACTTTAGAACCGTAGTGTATATGCACTTTTATTTATATTTTATTTAGGCATAAGGAAGTGAATGACATCCATGGTGTGGAACACGTCTAATAGTTAACGGAATGAACTAAACCTTTAGTGACTCTGATAGGGCACCTGTGTGAACTTGAAGGCAACCGACTTCATACACAGAATTATTTATTGATCACATTTACAAATAGAAATAAGTGTAATGTAAATCTTATACCTACTCTCATGCGTGTAGCAAACACAAACAAGGATCTGACTCACTACCTTTACCATGACTTATTTACTGTCAGTCACTTGATCACAATTCAAAATTTTCTTCTTATTTTAGGCTAACATTGTGTGTGTGTGTGTGTGTGTGTGTGTGTGTGTGTGTGTGTGTGTGTGTGTGTGTGTGTGTGTGTGTGTGGTCGATTGGTTGGTATCATATGAGACACTTGAGACTAATATCAATACTTAATCACCAACTGATACTGAGAGATAGAGAGGAGGGATGGCTGGCAGAGTACAGTGTAGTACAGGGGGGAGAAAGCAGATAGACATAAAATATGATCAGTTTAGTGAGTAAATAAAAGTCTAATAAAGACCTATTAAACAAAAAGGGTTAAAGTAAGAGGAAAAATGGGTAGGAGAGAATATTTGAGCGAGAGAGAAATAGAGAGAGAGTGGTTTACACAAGCTGCTTAATCATTCACAGCCCATGGAGGATAACGTTTCGCTGTTATCACATTTAGAAGCAGCTTTGTACAAAGTCCAGTTTGAGCTCTAGAGAATGTAAAAGAAACGGAGATAAATGTATCTGTTGCTAGTTTTGGTCTGTTCATGCCATTTCAGAATTACCATAATTACAAGATTCCACTTGTAAAAAGCATTCAGGTCCATGCAGAACTCATAATTGGGCCTGTCATTAAGCCAGATAACCGGAATAACTCCATGCAGTTTAAGTTTTAATTACATTTTGTCATCCAAATAAAGGGAAATTTAATGCTTAAAGAAATGCCATGTGGTAGGGAGAAGCAAGGGAACCATAATCTGGCAGGGAGTAAAGAATAAAGAATATAAAAAAAAAACGAAATATAAAGTTACGCAAAGATAGTCAAAGGTCTTAATGCAAAAAATAGTCTTGTGTGTTTAATCAATCATTATTATATTATATTATTAATGTCACGCACTGACTTGACTTGACAATTCAGAACAATGAGGCTTGACGCAGATTTAATAAGGACAGGAAACACAGGAGATAAACACAGAAACGTTAACACAAAAGACAAAGACAACTGAAGATGACTGAGCATAGATACACAGGATGATGAGTACCAGGTAAGAAGCTGATCAATGAAACAAATTAATAACTATAGCAACTAACAAGATTTCAATGAAAACAAGGAAACAGGAACTACACCACAGGAACTGAACACAGGCACATTGAGACAAAAAAAAGATATCAAAATAAAAGTCCAGGAACATAGAGGAATCGTAACTATTCTATTCCATTATATTATATTATAAATAATTATATATAAATATTATTAATTTTCACAAAATTAAAGTAAATCATATGGTTATGTATTATTATTATTTTTATTATGATATTAAATTCAATTCCAAGTACAAAAAAAAGATAACATATTAGGCTTACACTGTAAGTGACATAAACGAAAATCGTTAATGTATGCCAATTGATCATCAGCACAAAATTCATGCAGTATTATAGTCAAATAATGTACAATATTAGTCTAAATGATTAAAAAAATATATAAAAAGACATACAATACAGTTTAATAGCACACAGAGTTGGATAAGTTTTGTTAATAAGATAAATAAACTATATTAATAAAGAACCTTTTGTGCAATGAAGAAGTTAAATGTATGTTAAAGGTTCTTTATAGAACCATAAAAGCCAATAAAGAATGTACTATATATCCAACTTTATATGGAGCTGTGCGATATAGATTACCGTTTTCAACAATATAAACAATCACACAGCTGATATTTGCTATAGAGTATATATTTTTTTACGTGAGTGTGTATATATGCAAACGTTGTAAAGTTGTATTTGCTATAATGTAGGCCTTTATCTTTAAATTTTAACATATTTCTGGCCGATAATATACATATTGCAATGAATAATATAAATAAAAAATCATTGTATCAATCACACAACTGTCAACAGCATTACTGTAGTGATGGATTATATTTTTCTCTTAAAGGAAGCTTTAAGATAACAAACAGATAAAATTATGATCATAAACCAGATTTCATGTCCACATTTGTTGAGATGTAGTACAGTCAGCCAGTTATTATAATTAATAATGACTAGCTGACTGTAAATTATTTATGTAAGATATTATGGCCAGTTATTTTGTGTAATGTCTAAGGAAAATAGTTCCAAGTGAAGTCGAAGAATGATCGCCAAGCAACACAAATACTGACAGCCTTTCTGGAACAAACAGAGACAATCAGAGTGATATAAATGGTGACGTGTCTGTGCTGTTTTGCTAAATATCACCACTCTTAAAATGCCACTGTCACACTAACTGTTATATTAATGGACAATTTTCTATCTTTTTATTGTGAGCCTTTTTCCCTCTCTTTCTCTTTTCATAAATAATATCATTGTTTACCCACAAGCAGACTCGGGCTCTCTCCCAAGAAAGGGAAAGGAGAACAAAAATGGTTTTCATTTCACATATTACACTCTCACACACTCCTGGACAACTCAACTGATATCCTCTGAACCATATGGTAATTTTCAGGGTAAACATAAGTGCAGAAAAACACATACACATAATCTCAGGATCATCAGCGCTTGCTCACCTTTCCACTGTTGTAGGATAAACACCAAACTTGTGATTTTGGATGCAAGGAAAAAAAGCTGTGTATGATTTCAGAGTATCATCAGGGATTGCTATCAAAATACACATTCTGACTTCACTTTTGATGTTGCTTGACAACTGTATTATCGGTGTGAAAGTGGACTGAGGGTACAGAAAACTCCACTCTAGACTTCTATGACTCACTAACTACACTTTTACACACCTTCCTTAAATGTTCTGTATGATACAGGGCCTCACCTTATTTTAGCATACAAAGCATCCCATAATCAAAAGTTTTCTACTACAACAAAGTGCATTTAGGATTTTTATCTTTTAAAGGATGAGACCTGTTCTGTATTTCCCTTTTTTATAGCTTACTTCATTATGAAACCATCATTAAACCACCATGAAACTGTAGCATTCATTTATACACTCACCTAAAGGATTATTAGGAACACCATACTAATACTGTGTTTGACCCCCTTTCGCCTTCAGAACTGCCTTAATTCTACGTGGCATTGATTCAACAAGGTGCTGAAAGCATTCTTTAGAAATGTTGGCCCATATTGATAGGATAGCATCTTGCAGTTGATGGAGATTTGTGGGATGCACATCCAGGGCACGAAGCTCCCGTTCCACCACATCCCAAAGATGCTCTATTAGGTTGAGATCTGGTGACTGTGGGGGCCATTTTAGTACAGTGAACTCATTGTCATGTTCAAGAAACCAATTTGAAATGATTCGAGCTTTGTGACATGGTGCATTATCCTGCTGGAAGTAGCCATCAGAGGATGGGTACATGTTGGTCATAAAGGGATGGACATGGTCAGAAACAATGCTCAGGTTTAAACGATGCCCAATTGGCACTAAGGGGCCTAAAGTGTGCCAAGAAAACATCCCCCACACCATTACACCCTCACCACCAGCCTGCACAGTGGTAACAAGGCATGATGGATCCATGTTCTCATTCTGTTTACGCCAAATTCTGACTCTACCATCTGAATGTCTCAACAGAAATCGAGACTCATCAGACCAGGCAACATTTTTCCAGTCTTCAACTGTCCAATTTTGGTGAGCTCCTGCAAATTGTAGCCTCTTTTTACTATTTGTAGTGGAGATGAGTGGTACCCGGTGGGGTCTTCTGCTGTTGTAGCCCATCCGCCTCAAGGTTGTGCGTGTTGTGGCTTCACAAATGCTTTGCTGCATACCTCGGTTGTAACGAGTGGTTATTTCAGTCAAAGTTGCTCTTCTATCAGCTTGAATCAGTCGGCCCATTCTCCTCTGACCTCTAGCATCAACAAGGCATTTTCGCCCACAGGACTGCCGCATACTGGATGTTTTTCCCTTTTCACACCATTCTTTGTAAACTCTAGAAATGGTTGTGCGTGAAAATCCCAGTAACTGAGCAGATTGTGAAATACTCAGACCGGCCCGTCTGCCACCAACAACCATGCCACGCTCAAAATTGCTTAAATCACCTTTCTTTCCCATTCTGACATTCAGTTTGGAGTTCAGGAGATTGTCTTGACCAGGACCACACCCCTAAATGCATTGAAGCAACTGCCATGTGATTGGTTGATTAGATAATTGCATTAATGAGAAATTGAACAGGTGTGCCTAATAATCCTTTAGGTGAGTGTATATATATATATATATATATATATATATATATATATATATATATATATACACTGAGCAGGCATAACATTATGACCACCTTCCTAATATTGTGTTGGTCCCCCTTTTGCTGCCAAAACAGCCCTGACACGTTGAGACATGGACTCCATTAGACCCCTGAAGGTGTGCTGTGGTATCTGGCACCAAGATGTTAGCAGCAGATCCTTTAAGTCCTGTAAGTTGCGAGGTGGGGCCTCCATGGATCGGACTTGTTTGTTCAGCACATCCCACAGGTGTCAAAAGTATTCACATTCATTACTCAGGTCGAAGTATAGATACTAGGTTTTAAAAAGACTTCTGTAGAAGTTGAATTATCAACTCAAGCTTTTTACTCAAGTGTAAAAAAAAAAGTGTACTCAAGTGTTTACTCTAAGTAGTTTTGAAACCAGTAATTTTTAAGTATAAAAGTATTGTAAGGAAAAAATCCCATTAAAGACAAAAGCTTAGGCCGCGCCACAGGGGCCTATAGTGCACTACCCCACCTCCTCAAGGCCATAAAGAATATAATGTTTATTAAAATGTTAATGTTGAAACATTTGGGATGCACTAGGCTACCTGTTTCAGCCGCATATATGCCCATTGAAAATTAACGCATTTGAATACAATGCAAATACATTAAAGAACCATATATGTGTACTACTGAGCATTAACGTGTTTCATGGAGCAGAAGATATGATGACTAGTTGCCAATAAGTATTGTAATGGTGCAAAAAGTCAAACTTCAGAGGCATGTTATCAATAACCTTTATTGGAATGTAAATGTACATTAGTGTGATTAGTGTTGCCAGATTGGGTCGACAATTTCCAGCCCAAAGGCATACCAAAACCCGTCCACTCCAAGAAAAAAACGCCCCAAAACTTTAAAGGATTAGTTCACTTCAAAATGAAAATTTCCTGATATTTTACTCACCCCCATCTCATCCAAGATGTTCATGTCTTTCTTTCTTCAGTCGAAAAGAAATTACGTTTTTTGAGGAAAACATTCCAGGATTTTTCTCCAAACCAACCAAAATGTTGAAGGTCCAAATCAATGCAGTTTCAAAGGGCTTCGAAGGGCTTCAGAGGCTCTGTGCGATCCCAGACAAGGAATAGGGTCTTATCTAGCGAAACGATCAGGCAATCCCTCAGAAAAACACATGCATAATTTTCATTGTCAACAGTAAGAAGCCAATTCAAGTGCAAATTGTGCCCAATATAAGAAATCGGAAAAAGCTATGTAATTAACAGGCATTTCACACACGTTAATGCACACACCACTGCCAAAATGCGTCATTCATTGATACTGTACAGCCAACAAAAAAAATAACAACAATGCTCTTACCTTTGTGTTGCACTTTGCTCTGACGAAACTACAGTACGTCTTTTGTGAAATACATAGAACATAACGCACTTAGCACAGTCAAAACTAATTGTTGATTCAAACCTCTTTCAGCATGTCCTGAGTGTGTATATGACGATGGACAGGAGTCATGGTTATATTTATAAAGAGTCTTCAAGTCACAGGTGTAATCCACGTTTGGGAGTTGGATCACTCTTCCACTCTTTACTGTAAATGCAACTTACTGTATGTTTATGTCACTGGCATTGCGATCACTTGAATATACAGCTAGGATTTTATTTATTTTTTGAACGATGACAAGCCGGAATGAAAACAAGCCGAAATGAAATAGGACTAACAAGGCTATTTTTTTAAATATAAGGAGTAGAAAGTACAGATAATTGCGTGAAAATGTAAGGAGTAGAAGTAAAACGTCGGCTGAAAAATAATTACTCCAGTAAAATATAGATACCCAAAATTTCTACTTAAGTAAGGACTCCGTGGTCCAGTTCTGATGCTCACATGCACACTGTTGGCGCTTTCGGCGGTGGACAGGGGTCAGCATGGGCACTCTGACTGGTCTGCGGCTATGCAGCCCAGTCACGCAACAAACTGCGATGCACTGTGTATTCTGACACCTTTTTATCAGAACCAGCATTAACTTCTTGAGCAATTTGAGCTACAGTAGCTCGTCTGTTTGATCGGACCACACGGGCCAGCCTTCGCTCCACACGTGCATCAATGAGCCTTGGCCACCCATGACCCTGTCGCCGGTTTACCACTGTTCCTTACTTGGACCACTTTTGATAGACAACTTTTTTTTGCTGACCACTGCAGAACGGGAACACCCCAATAGAGCTGCAGTTTTGGAGACGCTTTGACCCAGTCGTCTAGCCATCACAATTCGGCCCTTGTCAAACTTGCTCAAATCCTTTACGTTTGCCCATTTTTTCTGCTTCTAACACATCAACTTTGAGGACATCCTAATATATCCCACCCACTAACAGCTGCCGTGATGAAGAGATAATCAGTGTTATTCACTTCACCTGATCGGTGTATGTATATATATACACACACACACACACACATAGAATATTAATATGTGACTTATAAATATATTTTAACATTGTCCACATTATATGGACAATCCATATAGAATACATTTTTAACAATATTTACTATATTTTAGGGTTATTAAAAGGACTTTCCATTTCCATTATATTTCCATTATATAACCTGTTCCCTTTCTGTATGCCATAATCTTTCCCCTAAAAATTCTACAAATATTTCCATTATTCTATTAGAAAACAATGTAAATAGTAAAAAAATACATAAAATGTGACATTTTATTTTTTTTCATTTTTGTCAGTATCATGTTAGTGATTGTGTCTGAGTAAGGAATGGGCAACGTGAAAACATACCTTATCACTTATAGTTGCATACCTTATCACTTATGTCCCTTAACAGGGTGGATGTTTTTATGGTTGATGTCTGACAAATGAAGGTAGCATTATTAGGATGTAATCACCTGATTATGCATATCCTTTGTGGTAAAGCCTTGATAAAAAAAATACTCATTGTAAGAAATGGGAACTTTTAAACCTTTTAAAAATTATTATTTGAAATAATTCCAGACCATAAGGCACCAGAGGCCTTGTCTGCAGTTGTCAAATACAGTGCAGCATTTAAAAATTACTTTATAATGAACCATTTAAATAGCATATTTGAGAACAGTTCTTTGCATCAGAGAGAGAGAGAGAGACTGAGAAACTCTAAGTCTAATAGATGAATTATTCGGTTGCATTTGATTTAACATAAAAGGAAGTCCAGACAAATGGGGGTATCTGAATGTTTTAAAATTGCATTTGGAAAGTGCAAGACTTGAATGTCCTTCCTAGTTACAGCTCATACATAAATTATGAGACTACTGAGGGTCCATTTTCACTGAGCTCAGACAGAAAAGTAGATTATTTGAAGAGTATCCAATATATGTATACAGTGCTCTATTGATAATAATATATCAAGCTTATAAAGCCTTATAAAGAATCTTGTTTAGTTGGTTGCTAATGCTATACGATACTGTCATCCAGAGGTAAATTTAAAAACTGCACTGTACTGTCCATGACAAACCAGCAGAGGGAGACATATATCAATGAAGATTACCAAGCAGTTTAATATTCCAAGCTGAATAGTACACCCCATTTCATTTTTGGATTTAATGTTTCATTTATTTTACTATTTAGTGTATCATCTGTGTATCAACAGTGCTTTAAATCCCATTATATATATATATATATATATATATATATATATATATATATATATATATATATATAGTTTTCTAAGATGTTCGGTTTCAGTGACCATATACTGCGTTTGCGTGTGGACAAACGGCCAAATCACATAGAAAAAGCTGCGGTTTTGAAAATACCTGTGTTCGTGTGGACTGGGCCTGATTCACAATCACTTATTCTCCTAACTGGACAGACTGATATCTCTTAAGTTTCCCCACAGTTTGGTGTTATACTGTGATGATTAAGTGTTCCCTTATATATATATATATATATATATATATATATATATATATATATATATATATATATATATATATACACTCACCTAAAGGATTATTAGGAACACCTGTTCAATTTCTCTTTAATGCAATTATCTAATCAACCAATCACATGGCAGTTGCTTCAATGCATTTAGGGGTGTGGTCCTGGTCAAGACAATCTCTTGAACACCAAACTGAATGTCAGAATGGGAAAGAAAGGTGATTTAAGCAATTTTGAGCGTGGCATGGTTGTTGGTGCCAGACGGGCCGGTCTGAGTATTTCACAATCTGCTCAGTTACTGGGATTTTCACGCACAACCATTTCTAGAGTTTACAAAGAATGGTGTGAAAAGGGAAAAACATCCAGTATGCGGCAGTCCTGTGGGCGAAAATGCCTTGTTGATGCTAGAGGTCAGAGGAGAATGGGCTGACTGATTCAAGCTGATAGAAGAGCAACTTTGACTGAAATAACCACTTGTTACAACCGAGGTATGCAGCAAAGCATTTGTGAAGCCACAACACGCACAACCTTGAGGCGGATGGGCTACAACAGCAGAAGACCCCACCGGGTACCACTCATCTCCACTACAAATAGGAAAAAGGGGCTACAATTTGCACGAGCTCACCAAAATTGGACAGTTGAAGACTGGAAAAATGTTGCCTGGTCTGATGAGTCTCAATTTCTGTTGAGACATTCAGATGGTAGAGTCAGAATTTGGCGTAAACAAAATGAGAACATGGATCCATCATGCCTTGTTACCACTGTGCAGGCTGGTGGTGGTGGTGTAATGGTGTGGGGGATGTTTTCTTGGCACACTTTAGGCCCCTTAGTGCCAATTGGGCATCGTTTAAATGCCGCGGCCTACCTGAGCATTGTTTCTGACCATGTCCATCCCTTTATGACCACCATGTACCCATCCTCTGATGGCTACTTCCAGCAGGATAATGCACCATGTCACAAAGCTCGAATCATTTCAAATTGGTTTCTTGAACATGACAATGAGTTCATTGTACTAAAATGGCCCCCACAGTCACCAGATCTCAACCCAATAGAGCATCTTTGGGATGTGGTGGAACGGGAGCTTCGTGCCCTGGATGTGCATCCCACAAATCTCCATCAACTGCAAGATGCTATCCTATCAATATGGGCCAACATTTCTAAAGAATGCTTTCAGCACCTTGTTGAATCAATGCCACGTAGAATTAAGGCAGTTCTGAAGGCGAAAGGGGGTCAAACACAGTATTAGTATGGTGTTCCTAATAATCCTTTAGGTGAGTGTATATATATATCAGTTAGTTATCTGGTATTGTCATATGTTACACACAGTTACATTGCCTTTCCTGTGGACCACCTGAGTTTGTTTGACTTATTTAAATATATATATATATATATATATATATATATATATATATATATATATATATATATATATATATATATATAGCCATGTCTCAGGTCAGATGAAGATGATCAAGATGCAAAAGGTTCAAAACAAAAGTATTTAAATAAGTCAAACAAACTCAGGTAGTCCACAGGAAAGGCAATGTCTGTGTGTAACATATGACAATACCAGATAACTAACTGAAGGAAATGAGGAACTTAAACCAAACCAAAGGCAAAGTGACATATACACAGTGCTGTGTAAATTACTTACAAATTCTAGTCCATTACTGAATTCAAATTACATGATGAAATCTATTACATTACACGTTTTAGGAAATAGAATCTACTATTTCCTAATCAACTACTTTTTGGATTACATTTATATTACTTTTGACCTTACTTTGAGCTAATAATTTTTGAATGAACAGCATTTATTTGGAATAGAAATCTTTTGTAACATTATAAAACTATTTACTGTCACTTTTGATCAATTGAATGCATCCTTGCTGAACAAAAGTATTAATTTTCTTTAAAAAAAAAAAAAAAAGTATTTTGCAACAATTACAGATTAAGCTTTGATCTCAAATTAGTAAGCACTACATGAGTGGTAGCTTATTTAAAACTAAATTTGCAACCATGTTACTTTAACACATTTCAACTACATTTCACAGGCCTAACTTCAAAGTAATTATAAGAAACAGCCAAAAGTCTGTCTTTCAGCATGGACTGACCATAATCTCTTTTGCGTGAGAACAACCATACACTGGTACACAAACACACACACTCCCGCACTTACACACACTTAGAGAACAATGAGTGTTGATAATAACTTGTTAACTAAAGTGCAGAGTTGCTAAAAGATGATTTTTTCCTTTCATGTTGTTCACTTAATAAGGGACACAGGCACACACATGGGCGTCCTGAGATTTCACTCTCTGAAGTGAATCTGAACTCTCACCTTCCTGTTTCTGTGTATGTACGTATTTGTTTTAGATCGTTTCTAATGGAACCATTTCACTATTTGTGCACCATTATATACACGCAGACACACATACACATCCACCCATAACCTGTAAGTGTAAATTCATTACACTTCACCTAATACTCAGTCGTGCCTAAGGCACAACATGTCCACTGAAAACTGGATTTAATTAAAGATTTATTCATTTACTTTCTCCTTCTCTTCCTCTCTGTGGGCAGGTGCACAAGGACAAACTTGTCATGCGTAAAAAGCCCTCTGCGTTGAGATTACCCATCATGCATTTCTCTTCAGGCCCTTAATCTCTTTGTTGAGCCTGGTGGCTATAAACTTGCACCCCATTTTCCCTGTCTTTTTCATTCTGTCTGCATGTCTCTGCATCCTCTTGTCTTTTTCTTTCTTTACAATGTTAAAGGAATGGTTGAGCTGCCATTATTTACTCACGTTTGTAAATTTAGTACACATTTTTTCAATTGTTTCAAAATTACATGCTGTCTTGTAAATCCATATCCTCCTGAGACCTAGGAATAGACTTTTGGCTTCTGTAGAGGACAGTATATTTTAGCGAATTTCTCTGATGTCACAGTTTTAAGTCTGGATGCATGGTAAAGATCACATTCAGGCTTTTGCAGAGATACCAAGTGTTTAAAGGTTGGAGGACCTTGACAACTGAATGATCGAATGTAGTACTCATGGAAAATGATAATATTTTGTAACTAGATGAGTGAAGTTCATTGGGACAAACTTTGATGTTGGCTTGAGCTGTATGAACATTTGAAAGTAATATTTTATAAGCTTTAAATTTAGTGAAGTGGAAAGAGAAAGAAAAAAGACATTGCTAGCATGAATTAACATGTTTTAACACATTGCTAGCATTAATTAGAATGTTGCTAGCTTGTTTTAGCTTGTTGTTAGCATGAAGTAGCATAATTTGCAAACATATTTTAACAATGTTGCTAGCATAAATTAGCATGTTGCTAACATGTTCTAACACACTGCTAACATGAATTAGCATGTTGTTAGCATGTTTTAGCACACGTTTCAAGCATGAATTAGCATGTTGCTAACATGATTTAACATGTTGCTAACATGTTTTGGCTTGTTGTTAACATGAATTAGCATGCCACTTGCATGATTTAACATGTTGTTAGCATTAATTAACATGTTGCTAACATGACTTAACATGTTAACATGTTTTAGCATTTTGCTAACATGATTTAGCATGTTGCTAGCATGATTTACATTTTTTTTAACATGAATTAACATGTTGCTAGCATAATTTAACATGTCGTTAGCATGTTTTATCACTGCTAACATGAATTAGCATGTTGTTAGCATGATTTGGGGCTGACAATGTCTGTTGGGGCTGGTGTTCGTGGTAACTGTGTAAGGAAAATAGCTCTCTTTTTGAAAATGTTTTTATTTTGTTCACTATAACAGCGGTCAGTTGCATGGAAGCTTGAACAAGAACGGGCCCGATGCTTCAAATAAACACATTGCTTCCAAAACCCGGAACTGAACGGAGGGTTCAGAGGCAAACTCGAGGCTGTTTGGGGGTTGGTCAGGACGCAGCGAGACTTAGCACCCTCCTCTTCCTTTCTGAAGGATCAGGATGGCTTCTGATGCGCAGGGAGCGTGACGCTTGGAGGTGTAGGTTTCGCGGGCTGCTGAGTCAGCACATTCTTCTGGCGACTGGAAGTAGCTGCAGAACTGGAGCACTTGTGCAGTTAGTGTCACATAGCCTGTAATGTCTTCTGTGCAGCGGTGAAGCGCTCAGCGAAGCTACCATGGGTCTGAAGAGGTCGGTGGGAGACACTGGGGAGTTGAGGAAAGCAGCCTTGTTTGCGTCCTTAATCTCCGTCAGATTTAGCCACAAGTGATGCTCCAACACCACCAAACTGGCCATTGCTCTGCTGATAGCCTGGGCTGTTGCTTTCATGGCACGCAGGGCCAAGTCAGTCACGCTGCACAGCTCCATAAATGCTGCAGGGCCAGGGCCAGACTCATCCATGGAATGGAAGAGTTTCACCTGAAAGACTTTTAGGACTGAATTGTGTGATAGGGCTTGGACGGATGGGTGACCTTCGCCTTCCATCCAATCGCTGTGGGCGGGCAGAGGTTCATGGCCACGGCTTTGTCCAACGGGGGTAGCTTCTTATAGCCCTTTTCCTCAGCACCGTCAATTGTGGTGAGGGCAGTGAAGGTAGAAGAACGAAGGCGCGCCAAGAAGGGAGCACGCCACAACTTGGTGAGCTCGTCATGGGCCTCCAGGAAGAATGGTACTGCTCGAACCATTCATCCAAGTGGCTGTATGTGGGCTCCTCAGGGGTAGACCACTCTAATCAGAGCTCTTCGACTGCTTTTGAAAGGACGCGGATTAACTCGGCATCCATCCCAGCTCTAGCGATGCTCGTATCCCTAGATGGCATGGGGGTGGGGTCATCCAGTGAGCTCGACCAGTCCTCTGCGTCTGAAGCCGCTAACAACACTGTCATCGGGAAGACCTTCTTCAGATGCTCCGAACGAGATCAGGCCGCTCGCGCCAGAAACTGTGTGTAGAAGCTGCGTGTAGAAAGAGCACGGGAGAGCACAAGGGGCACTGCCGCTCTCTGAAAAGAAAGCGATCTGCGAGCAGAGAGAGGCGAGACTCATGCTCTCACAATAAGAGCAGTTTGCCTCAGTGAATGCAGCTTCTGCGTGGGAAGGGCATTGCAGGGTCACCTCATGATGCAACATTTGCAACAATGGAAATTTGCTCTGAATTCGATCTTTTAGACTTGCCAGATAGCCAAATGGGAGATCAGCTTGCGTGCAACGCGTCTGTTTGCTTGCAGAGCACCAAGCTGTCAGCTGAAAGCAGAAAGTCAGCTTGATCCGCTGCTGGGCTTCTTCAGACGGCGAGAAGGCTTCTTCAGTCTCGGAGTGTCGGCGAAGAGATGATCGTCGCTGAAGAAGAATTAATCTGATTCCCCAGGGCAGAATGCTCGTTTATATAAAGGGAAAGCTCTGCCTATTTCGGCAAGCTCTGGCAGGCTTTCTCCCCATAGGCTTGTGCAGTTTCACTGCGTTATTCTATAATATTTAGTAATCAGAGAAAAAAAAATGTTCCCATTGCGTATAGCACGAGAAAGGGAACTGATGTTTTAGTAAGTACAGCGTTTTCTTTACTCAAGAAACACTAAGGCTAAAGTTTTTTTGTATTTGAAGAGCAGAGAAAATAGTCTTAGGCCCCCTAAACCCTCAGTCGCTATTCGTTGGTCCACTAATACAGTTCACTTGAAAGAGTGAATGAAAATGAGTGAGCGAATTATTTTGGACAGCCGTTGAGTGTACATCAACTGTACACTCATTATTGCAGTGCAATGTGGGATAGAATGAGTGCACTCAATAACGTCCACTAACCATCTACTACAGTATTGCATCAGACAGTGCATTGTAGTGTCACTGAGGAAAAATTCCATTCATTCACTTCTATAGGAGAGGAAGAATTGGCTTAACTCGTTAAATCATCTAAATCAACATGTATGCTCGACCCTATACCAACTAAGCTACTAAAAGAGATGTTTCCAGAGGTCATAGATCCTCTTCTTAATATCATTAATTCATCTTTGTCATTAGGATATGAAAACTTTGAGAAAACCGAAAACTTTTAAGCTGGCTATTATTAAACCACTTATTAAAAAAACGCAACTTGATCCTACAGAATTAGTCAACTACAGGCCAATCTCAAATCTACCCTTTCTGTCAAAAATACTAGAAAAGGCAGTGTCCTCACAACTATGCTCCTTTTTAGAAAGAAATAACATCTGTGAGGATTAGACCATTTCGTAGTACTGAGACTGCTCTCATCAGAGTTACAAATGATTTGCTCTTAGCATCCGATCGTGGTTGTATCTCTCTATTAGTGTTACTCGATCTTAGTGCTGCATTTGATACTATCGACCACAACATTCTTTTGAATAGACTCGAAAATTATGTTGGCATGAACTGCATTGGCATGGTTTAAATCATACTTATCTGACCGTTATCAGTTTGTAGCAGTACATGAAGAAATGTCACACCGATCACAAGTTCAGTATGGCGTACCGCAAGGCTCAGTGCTAGGACCACTGCTTTTCACCCTGTACATGGTACCCTTGGGAGATATAATTAGGAAGCATGGCGTTAGTTTTCACTGCTGACGATACTCAGCTCTATATTTATTCACGCCCTGACGAAATTTACCAATTCACAAGATTAGCGGAATGCATAGCTGATATAAAAAATTGGATGACTAGTAATTTCCTGCAACTTCCTGCAACAGAATTTTTAATTATTGGACAAAAAACCTCCACAAGTAGTAACCTAGAATACTGTCTAACACTTGATGGCTGCTCTGTCAAGTCCTCGTCGTCAGGAACCTGGGTGTGCTCTTTGATAGCAATCCTTCATTTGAAATCCATGTTTCTAGCATCTGTAAAACTGCATTCTACCATCTTATAAATATATCTAAATTACGGCACATGCTTTCAATGCAAAATGCTGAACAGTTAGTTAATGCGTTCATGACCTCAAGGCTAGATTATTGTAATGCTCTACTAGGTTGTTGCCCTGCTCGCTTAAAGGAACACTCCACTTTTTTTGAAAATAGGCTCATTTTCCAACTCCCCTAGAGTTAAACAGTTGAGTTTTACCGTTTTCAAATCCATTCAGCCGATCTCCGGATCTGGCGGTAGCACTTTTAGCATATCTTAGCATAATTCATTGAATCTGATTAGACCGTTAGCATCTCGCTCAAAAATGACCAATTTCCATATTTTTCCTGTTTAAAACTTGACTCTTCTGTAGTTACATTATGTACGAAGACCGACGGAAAATGAAAAGTAGTTATTTTCTTGGCCGATATGGTTAGGAACTATACTCTCATTCCTGCGTAATAATCAAGGAACTTTGCTGCCGTACCATGGGTGCAGCAGGCGCAATGATATTACACAGCGCCTGAAAATAGTCCCCAGCTAGGTAACTTCCTACGTGACCGGCACTACGGCTGAATCCAAAATCTTCCACTATACCTTCGAATAGGGCATTATTTGAGGGGACAGCCATTTGTACACACAGCGGCTGTCTGAATTCACTCACTCGTTTTCATTCACTCTTTCAAGTGAACTGTATTAGTGGACTAACGTAGGGAATAGTGAATAAGGGTTTAGGGGGCGATTTCGGATTCAGCCTAAGTTTGTGTAGTTGCAGAGTTGCAACCAGCAAATTAGGTAGTGGATTTACCTGTGCGATTAGCCATGGTTCTGTGTGTTGTGAAGGTTCGAATCTGCTCTCCTTCTCCCTTCTGCCGCAGTCTGTTTAGCCACACTTTCTTGCCTTTCACGTTCCAAAAGCTCATCTTCAGTGTATTCCGGTTCAAATAGATATGGTTCAGGATCTGCACCAAAGTAAATATCTTTGGTGCTCCTTGTGCAAGCAGGTTGTCACATTGGTTATGTTGATGGAAGTTAGCCTATTTTCAGCCGTTGCGTAATATCATTGCGCCTGCTGCACCCATGGTACAGCAGCAAAGTTCCTTGATTATTACACAGGAATGAGAGTATAGTTCCTAGCCATATCGGTCTAGAAAATCACAACTTTTCATTTTCCGTCGGTCTTAGTACACGATGTAACTACAGAAGAGTCAAGTTTTAAATAGGAAAAATATCGAAACTCTTTGGTAATTTTTGAGCAAGATGCTAACGGTCTAATCAGAATCAATGAATTATGCTAAGCTATGCTAAAAGTGCTACCGCCAGATCCGGAGATCGGCGGAACAGATTCGAAAACGGTAAAACTCAACTGTTTAACTCTAGGGGAGTTGGAAAATTAGCCTATTTTCAAAAAAAAAGGGGAGTGTTCCTTTAATAAATAAACTGCAGCTGGTCCAAAACACAGCAGCTCGAGTTCTTACTAGAACCAGGAAGTATGACCATATTAGCCCGGTTCCCATTCAGTCGGTCACTCTCGACGCCACGTCGGAGTACCGACGAATAGGAATCTCGCTAGCGAGAGCCAATCTACTTCGAGTGTAACTAAACGAGCCAATGCACATTGGCATGCAATGATTGCACCAGCTGCTCATGCCACTCCGTGTGGGTATAAATGAGGCACAGGTGCTTGCATCAAATTAGCTTTTTGCTTCGGAGCCGAGTGGTGGATGGTTTGTCCTGAAATCACTCTCTACAAAGCATGTGTTAACATTTTAACGAGTCAAGCTCTTCGGATGGATCTCTCCTCGTTTGGTGTTGGAGTGACGGCACTGCAGCGGGGTCGATTTTCTCTCTTTTTCTATTTTGTTTTATTGAGCAAAAACAAAAGGCTGTTCTCACAGCTGGTTCGGTGCGCTGTAAAGAGCGCTGAAAAGCCGTTTTCATGGCTGGTAAGAGATCGCCTTCTATGAGAGAGAGAGCGCGCATGACAGGCTGCACTTTTTCCCTGTCTGTGTCGCCGCGACTATTCCCCTGTGTGCTTCAGCACCGCGGAGTGCAGTTTCCCTAGAAGAGCTACACAGATAGAGCTTGCGTCTTTTTAAAGATGACATTCTACCTGTGTGTTTCTGGTTGCGGTTGTTTCCTGTCCTCACTGACGGCCACGAGCACTGTTTCACATGTCTGGGCGTATGCATGCTGAGACTGTTCGTGGGTGGTTCACGTTTTCTAATGAGAACATGACCACGTCGGCACGCCGGTCGCGACTCTTCTTTCTCCGGGAAGCTTGAGTCCCCTTTGTTGTTGGCCAGCCGCCGCTCGTGTGTAAAAGCACAGCCGCGGGTCTGCTCGATACTCTGGGAGACCGCGGAGATCAGCGAGAGCTGCCCGCCGGGGAAACCCGGTGGGACCTCACGCTTCTCTACGTGTCGTGTGCCGTCGAGTGCCGGGCTGCAGCGCGGGTTGTCACGGCAACCCAGCGCTCACTCGCCACTCTAGGTGCGCTGTCCCCTTGCCTATTTCCCGTTGTAGCGCCCTCCCTGGTGGCCAACAGGAGAGGTCTACTTCAGTGAAATCGCTGGGGTGACCTGAGGAGTGGAGGGCTTCTCCTTCGGGGAACCAACCCCCTAGGGCCCCTCCCCCTCTAGCGCACTGCAAGCTGTGCAGCTTCTGGATGGAACTGCTGGTCCTTCTTATGGAGGAACCTAGCATTTCATTTGGGGCTCCAGCTGAGGATCAGATGTCAATCGCTGCATCGGAGAGAGGGCTGTTGTGCTCTGGAAATGAGGATGATGCTGAGCCCACTGTAATGGTGTGTGCTTTGCTGAATCAGATTCAGAGTTAATAGCCATGCTTTCCCGGGATCTTTCCCGGATGTGCATGGAAAACTTGGCAGTATGGAACGCCAGGGGGGCCAAAACTGCATAAGTTTTCCTCTCTCACTACCCTCAACGGTGGGGTGGCTGTGCGCAGACCACCTCCGCCCTGCACTTTAATGCACGAGGGTAGTTCTGAGTCGGGGTTGAGCTGCGCATGTTGACTAACCGTGATCAAAGTCACGGCGCAGGCCCTCGGCCAGACGATGTCCACCTCGGTGGTCCAGAAACGCCCCCTGGCTTGCCTTGCTGAGGTGTGAGTGGTCGTCAAAGTGCGCTTTCTCGATGCTCCCATCTCACAAGGTAGCCTTTTCGGTGACACTGTTGAGAACTGGGCCCAGCAGTTCTTTGCAGTCGGTAGCAGGCTGAGGCAATCAAGAGCTTCCCCCGACGCACCACAAGAGTGCCTCGTGGGTTGCCCCTCAGTCTGCTCGTCGCCAAAGGCGTCGTCCCCTGCAAAAAAAAAAAAAAAACTTCGGCACAGCCTGCTCTACTGTGTCCGACGCAGGAAGGCGACGCCACCCGTCTCTGCTGCTGTTTAAGCAGTCGGTGAAACATCACCTCTGAGACGGGTGACCTGGAGATGGGCGGGGCTGCTCTTCCCCGGAGGAGGGCCGGGCAGAGAATCTTTTGAGTCAAAAATCTGTTCTGCCGCTGGTGTCACAACCAGTGGTACCCCAATTCTCAAAAAAAAAAAAAAAAAAAAAAAAGAGCAGTTCCTCTATCTCTGGGTCCCAAGGGGGTTCGGAGAGCTGTGGACGGTCCAACGCCGGACCACACTCATCCTCCTCCTTCGCCAGCGGGCAGCAGTGGACGGTTCGAGGACGCAACCAAGCCTTCTCACGTACCCTCTGCCCACTCGTGGAATCAGGTAAGTGTTGCAATGCACACTCTCACCCCGCTGCGGGCCGCCTCCACGAGACAGCCGCCCCAGCCCGGTACCTGCATTCCACCTCGCTGCCCCACGGTGGGTACGCCGGTGGTCCCTTTGGTCCTGCTTGCACGGTCTCGGCGAGCCTGGTTAGCGCTCCCCAGTCCGTCTCGCTGGCTCACTCGGACCATCAGGCTCGGCTATGCGATTCAGTTCGCCCGGCGCCCCCCCAGGTTCAAGGGCGTCCGCTTCACTTCGGTGAACGCCGCAGACGCCCATGTCCTGCGTGCGGAGATCGCAGTCCTACTGGCGAAGGACGCGATAGAGCCGGTCCCTCCAGCCGATATGAAGACAGGCTTCTACAGCCCGTACTTCATTGTACCCAAGAAGACCGGTGGGTTACGGCCAATCTTGGACCTGCGAGTCTTGAATCGGAGCCTTCACAAGCTACCGTTCAAGATGCTCACGCAGAAACGCATCTTCGAATGCATCCGTCCCCAAGATTGGTTTGCAGCGATCGACCTGAAGGACGCGTACTTTCATGTTTCGATTCTTCCTCGACACAGGCCGTTTCTGCGCTTTGCGTTCGAGGGTCGAGCATATCAGTACAAAGTCCTGCCCTTCGGGCTGTCCCTGTCCCCCCGTGTCTTCACGAAAGTCACGGAGGGGGCCCTTGTGCCCATGAGAGAACAGGGCGTTCGCATCCTCAACTATCTCGACGACTGGCTCATTCTAGCACAGTCCAGGGATCAGTTGTGCGAACACAGGGACCGGGTGCTCAGACACCTCAGCCAGTTGGGTCTTCGGGTCAACTGGGAGAAGAGCAAACTCGCCCCCGTGCAGAGGATCTCTTTTCTCGGTATGGAGTTAGATTCGGTCGGACGGACAGCGCGCCTCACAGAGGAGCGCGTCCAGTCGATGCTGAACTGCCTGAACACGTTTCAAGGCAGGATGGCGGTTCCACTGAAACAATTTCAGAGGCTCCTGGGGCATATGGCAGCCGCAGCGGCAGTAACGCCGCTAGGCTTGCTTCATATGAGACCGCCTCAGCATTGGCTACACGGCCGAGTCCCGAGATGGGCGTGGCAACGCGGCACTCACCGGGTGAGCATCACACCGGCCTGCCGCCAATCCTTCAGCCCATGGTCAGACCCCTCGTTCCTTCGGGCCGGAGTGCCTCTGGAACAGGTGTCCAGGCATGCTGTGGTCTTCACGGATGCCTCTGCCATGGGCTGGGGAGCCACGTACAACGGGCATGCAGTGTCAGGGGTTTGGACGGGCCCGCACCTGCATTGGCACATCAACTGCCTCGAGTTGCTAGCAGTGCATCTCGCTCTGAGCCGCCTCAAAAGGCTGCTACGGGGCAAAGATGTACTGGTCCGCACGGACAACACCGCGACCGTTGCGTATATCAACCGACAAGGTGGTCTACGCTCCCGTCGCATGTCGCAACTCGCCCGCCATCTCCTCCTCTGGAGTCAGAAGTGTCTGAGGTCGCTTCGGGCCATTCATGTCCCTGGTGTGAACAACCGTGTGGCCGACGAGCTTTCACGAGCTGCGCTCCCAGGGGAATGGCGACTCCACCCCCAGGTGGTTCAGCTGATTTGGAGACAGTTCGGGGCGGCACAGGTCGACCTGTTTGCCTCCCCAGAAACGTCCCACTGCCAGTGGTTCTATTCGCTGACCGAGGGTACACTCGGCACGGATGCACTTGCGCACAGCTGGCCCCAGGGGCTGCGCAAATATGCGTTTCCCCCAGTGAGCCTACTTGCACAGACACTGTGCAAGGTCAGGGAGGACGAGGAGCAGGTCCTGTTGGTGGCGCCTTACTGGCCCAACCGGTCCTGGTTCCCAGAACTTATGCTCCTGGCGACAGCCCCTCCTTGGCCGATTCCTCTGAGGAAGGACCTTCTGACTCAGAGACGGGGCACCCTGTGGCACCCGCGTCCAGATCTGTGGAAGCTTCATGTCTGGCCCCTGGACGGGACGCGGAGGTTCTAGGTGACTTACCCCAAGAGGTAGTTAACACCATCACTTCGGCACGAGCACCGTCTACAAGACAGGCTTATGCTTTGAAGTGGAACCTGTTCGTCGAGTGGTGTTCTTCTTGCCGAGAAGACCCCCGAAGATGTTCGATCGCGTCTGTGCTTTCCTTCCTGCAACGAGGGTTGGAGCGTAGGCTGTCGCCCTCCACCCTCAAGGTCTATGTTGCTGCAATATCTGCCTATCACGACCACGTAGAAGGTAAGACAGTTGGGAAGCACGACCTGGTCGTCAGGTTCCTCAGGGGGGCGAGACGGTTAAATCCTCCTCGACCCCCCTCCATACCCTCTTGGGATCTTGCTCTGGTGCTCCGAGCACTTCAGAATGCCCCATTTGAGCCCTTGCGGTCAGCAGAGCTTAAGATTCTGTCTATGAAGACTTTGCTGTTGGCCGCACTGGCCTCCATCAAGAGGGTAGGGGACCTGCAGGCATTTTCGGTCGACGAATCGTGCCTAGAGTTCGGGCCGGGTGACACCCACGTGGTATTGAGACCCCGGCCTGGCTATGTGCCCAAGGTTCCTACCACTCCCTTCAGGGACCAGGTGGTGAACCTGCAAGCGCTGCCCCTGGAGGAGGCAGACCCAGCCCTAGCTTTGCTCTGTCCCGTCCGCGCTCTGCGGATCTACGTGGATAGAACTCAAAGCTTCAGGACCTCAGATCAGCTCTTTGTCTGTCACGGAGAGACCAGCAGAAGGGAAAGGCTGTCTCCAAGCAGAGGATGGCCCACTGGATAGTGGATGCCATCACCTTGGCTTACCAAGCACAAGGTGTGCCCTGTCCGCTCAGGATGCGAGCACACTCTACTAGTAGTGTTGCATCCTCCTGGGCGCTGGCACGTGGCGCCTCGCTGTCAGACATCTGTAGAGCTGCGGGCTGGGCGACACCCAACACGTTCGCTAGATTCTATAGTCTACGTGTAGAGCCAGTGTCCTCCTGTGTTCTCGCCTCAAACGGGTAGAAGCACTGAGAGGCCCTGGCTCTTGTCGGCTTGCTGCGCCCCGGCGCTTTATTCTCCAGAAGCAAACTCTGTCGAGTCCTCCATCTCCCTCGGTGCTGGACGTGGCGGAACGTCTGGCATCAGGCCCCTTGCCGCTGAATCCTTGAGAACCGGTACTGGGCTGGGGATATATGAGTGACCCTGCGGGGATCCCATATATTTTTCCACGGTCGCTCCTACGGGAAGCCCGTGTCTTTCCCTTGGGAGAGCCCTCCCCTTGGTGGGGCTGGAGCCCCCTCTCAGTTGCGGGCTATGGCTCAGCTTTGTACTCCACATAACTCCTTCGGTGTATGATGTGGGTTCCGCAGCGTTCCCTTCCACTAGGGCACGCTTCCCAGTGTTATCCAATAAGTCACTGAGCGGGTCATGCAGAACAGCAGTGATGGACTTCTCTGTGTGAGCCCCATCTCATCAGGTAAGAGAGCTTAGGAGGCTCACACAGGGCACTGGATGGGGGCAGAGGCCATGGCGCTTTGGTAGGGATTCCTATTCGTCGGTACTCCGACGTGGCGTCGAGAGTGACCGACTGAATGGGAACGTCTCGGTTACGTATGTAACCCTCGTTCCCTGAAGGAGGGAACGGAGACGCCACGTCCCGTCGCCATGTCCTCTGTACCCTGCTGGGGTGCCAGTTCACCTACTCGGCTCCTCAGCAAAAAACTAATTTGATGCAAGCACCTGTGCCTCATTTATACCCACACGGAGTGGCATGAGCAGCTGGTGCAATCATTGCATGCCAATGTGCATTGGCTCGTTTAGTTACACTCGAAGTAGATTGGCTCTCGCTAGCGAGATTCCTATTCGTCGGTACTCCGACGTGGCGTCTCCGTTCCCTCCTTCAGGGAACGAGGGTTACATACGTAACCGAGACGTTCTGTCAACACTGCACTGGCTCCCTATTAAACATTGTATAAATTTAAAAATCTTGCTAATTACTTACAAAGTACTAAATGGTTTAGCTCCCCAGTACTTGAGCGAGATCTTAACGCATTATACTCCATCACATCTTTTGCAGTCTCAAAATTCTGGCCAGTTGATAATACCTAGAATATCAAAATCGTTGGGGAAGCAGACACACTCTGTCAGTTTAAATCTAGACACATCTAGATAAAAACACATCTCTTTACTATGGATTACACATAGAACATTATCAATTTATATTATTCAAATCAGTTAAATGATTGTTTTAGGCTGCATTAAATAGGTCTGCCGGAACCGGACATGTCTAGGCGCTCAGTATTTATAGGGGGCGATTTCAGATTCAGCCTTAGTCTTTGCCATCTAGTTGAAGCAAATATACAAATATACTAGTTTTAAATATTCTGTGCATAGAGCTACATCTTTTATATCATGAGATTTTGATCATGAAATTTCAACAAGAAGAAAACTGAGTGCCCATGTAGCGAATTAGCTCAGAGGGGAAATATAAATAATGATTCATAACTCATTATGATTATTTATTATGATTAATTATGAATATTTAAATCAGTTAATGAGATTAACTTGATGTAGCTACATTAACATTAACATTACAATCAATCAATCAGTTCATCCTGCGAACACTTAGTATTGATTATGAATTAATTCTAAGAGAAGGATATTTATAATGGCCACAGAAAAATAATTCTTCCTTCAATTTACAGCGCTTAGAGCGCATAACAAGATTGATCATTTAAGTGACAATTTGTTTGCAGGCAGGGAGTCAGAACCAAACATATATTGTGCACAAATTGTATTAACTTAATCACAGACAAGACTAAACTAACATGAAACATACATACACATCACACATACATGGTAAGAGGCAAAGTTAAAGTGGTTAAAGAACCGGGTCAGAACAGATGGATGAAGTTATGAAAACACCTGTGAGAACCATCAGTGACCATAAGCTCCTTTGTCTGAACAAAGGGGTTTACAGTTTTACAAACTACACAGCCATTTGTATATCGTACGTAACTTGCATTTAGCCTGAGCTGTTGACGAGCGTCTGATGTACAATCACAGGAGAAAGCCTTGATAGTTCAGTCCGATGGTGTTGATTTCTTCTGCGTTGACTGAAGAAGATGAACTTGCACGGTTGTTTCGACTCTGTCGAGGTTGAGGAAGTTGCACATGGCTTGAGGTGTTGGGCCTGCTGGCCCACCGGCCATGTGGTGGCATTGGGTTTCCTGTCCCACACACGCACATGGCTTGATGTGTGTGTAGGCCTTATCAGCCTGGCCTTGGCTCCTTTGTCTCAAGCAGATCGTTTGCATTATATTAAATATAATGAATAAATAATTGTATCTGATTTGTCTCAGTCGTTACACCCATATATTTACAATAAACTTTATATCCTGTAAGCTGCTGATAACATGATGCTGAATTTACTGCCTCAGATATGGCTGTTCCAGTGACAGACAAAGTAATTCTGTCATTCGCTGGTCAGAAACTGAGTCATAACTCCATTTGAGCTTGATTTTCATAAAATGTTAATATTATAATGATAGGCCTACATGAAAGTGTCTTACCATAGCTATATAAAGACACAATACCAACTTCGACGGCACAGTGTTTAATTAAGGTTTCCGCCCGACAACGACGATATGTAAATTTGTTGTTTTATCAGAAATGTGAGTACTACTTTTAATTTAATATCTAGTTTCAATATGCCATTTGAAGCAATGCATGTTTGTGCAATTTTGTTATATTCTTATATAGTGGTGTTTGATTACTTATCAAAACTGGTTGGGAAAAACTGCTCTATTAGAGTTATTGAATTGGGACTTTTATGATTTTTAATCTTAATTTTTAAGAAAACCATAAGTCTGATCAGTTTGAAAAGATATAGCAACCTGAGTCAGAACAGTCTAAAGTTCTGACATGACCTCATAGAATTTCCATTGCATAGAATGGGAATGGCATTCATGGCCATGTTTAAACGCATATTGCATAAAGTAAAATGGTATATCAAATCATTCTGTACATAACACAGTTGATTGGTGAATGAATGAAAAAAAATATGAATGGTTGTTTTTGTCTGTTCATGTCTTTCAATTTTCTTAATAAATGGGTCCTGGTGACCTCTACAGAGGACATAGCATGAATAAAATATTTTTTTTTTCTTTATTCCATTTTTTCCATGTCTTTATTCCATATTCACAAAACTTTTTCTCTAATTCTCAGGAGGATATGAGTCATTTTTCACCTTCAAATCAAATCATTCATGTAAATTATTACTGTATGCAGCTCTCAAGTGAAGTGATATGAAGTATGACACCTATGGTGCAGGTTTGACACTGTATGGTTTTACATCCAACCTGAGCCGTACAGAAAGTGCTACTGTACATATATTTGCATAATGAGCATCATGAATGATTTTAGATAATTGTATAGAAAACACCTGAATGAAGGTTCAATTTGTTACCATATTACTACCTGATTTAACATAAAAATGTGTTATGTTGGAATAAATGAATGTATTTAGGGTGATTAAATGATGTTAAATAGCATTTTTGGTTTGAATAAAACCAGTTAATTTAGATGTTAATTTCTAATTTATCCATTTATCCATTTGTGGAATGCCTTTAATGTGTATTGTCAATGACATGCATATACCGTAGATAGCAATATAGATATCCATAATGTCCCTGCTGTCCCAGTTTCACAAGGTGTGTCCCAGTGCCCTGTCAATTCACTAAAAATGTTAATACAGTATGTCCCAGTTCCAGCTGCTGGCTTAAATCCTCAATGCCCTTCTAAGCATCATCTATGATGACATCTGGGGTTTTCAATAGGATGATAATGAGAAGGAAGCAGTTTGCCATCGCTGATAAATATTGTAAATGTAAATACTGTAAATACTGGAATTTTCCTTCATCCACAGGGGTAAATCAGCCATTACAGATCACATTCAGACTCAGGTCATATTTGAAAAGAATGACATGCTCCTTTTTATTTTTTTTTATATAAGAGCTTGAATGTTTTCTGTTCGATGCATTTTATAGCTTCATATTTTAATAATGTGACCATTTAGAAAAAAAAAGTTATTTGTCAAAATCTGGTAACTTTAATAACAATACATTGTACAAATTGCGAACCACTGCAATTACTACAAAGAGAAGCTTTGCGGGCAGTGTGTTTGTGGACTTCATCTTTTGATTCGTCTGCTGTGCCATCTGTTCACACTTTCACATCCCTTTTAATGGAAATATAATTTTTTTAGGCAAATGAAAGTTCAAATTTTGCAAAGAACTGGATACGAAATCAGTCACTTCCTCTGAAAACTCTAAAAAGCAGAAAATGTACCTTTCTTTTCCCACCTGCCCGAATACACATCGTAAAGGTGATAAGAAAGAGTGAAAGCAGAGGTGTTGTTTGTGTGGCCAGAAGAAAATCACTCTTTGCTGCATCTCGAGCCCAGTGCTGCATTTTTAATCATGCTTTAAATAATACAGAACACGCCATGACCAGAACACTTGTCTTTTGTCCAAAGTGTGCGTAAAACAGCAATACACTTCAATGTAATTGTTTTTATCCAGCATTTAATGGCCTTATGTTTTCGTGCAAGTATGTTGGCACACAAAAGGTATAAAGTCATTATTGTCACATTGTATCTCTTACTCAAAAAAACATGTCATTATCTAGAGCAGTAATTCCCAACCACGTTCCTGGAGGCGGGGGGCACATTTTGCATGTCTCCTTTCTTTGACATACACACATCAGGTTTTGGAGTCGCTACTAATGAGCTAATATCCTGAATCAGGTGTGTTTGATTGAGGAGACAATGCAAAATGTGCAGTGCTGGGGGGCCTCCAGAAATGTGGTCGGGAACCACTGATCTAGAGGTTTCGACTTCTCCCTCAAACAGCAGAGGGCGCAAAACAGGCCTTTGTTTTTTTTCCCCTTCTCTAAGAAAAATAGTTCTGTCACACATTAAAAGCTTGTTCCATGTTACTCTCCGTCATGGATTCAGGTGACCTACTAGCTCTTAGACCATTTTTTTCTGCTTAAAATTTTTCATTAATCTTAGTTAGATGTGCCCCAGACTCCTTCATTTCTTACATGCTGCAGTTCTTTCTCTGTTTACCATTTTTACTAGCCCAATAAACTCGCCTCAAATCCTGACAACAGAGTCTACGAAAATGCTGTGATCACCTTTTTTCTTCTGTGGAACATAGAAGAAGATATTTTGAGAAATGCCTCAATGTTTCGTTTTGTTTTGCATACAATGGAAGTGAATGTTCACCTAAACTGGTTACCAAGATTCTTCAAAATCTTCTTTTGCGTTCCACAGAGGAAAGACGTGAGGATGAGTATATAATGACTATATATAATTTTCATTTTTTGGTTTGCTTTTAAGGACTGTTTAATAATACACACATAGTGTGAATGTGAAGAGGCAGTGTAACTGCAATAGCAGCCTCACATTGTGCTTTTACACTGACAGGATTTCTGATGCATAACAAAAAAAAGCGATTTCTGCTCCCCAAGAAAAGTCTGTAAAAACTATCTCTTAATATGAAGGAAATTACTGTATTGATTTTTACCCATATTTTGAATTATGCATTGCAATGGACAAATTCCAAATGATGTTTTTGTGCTCTTGAAGGGCACTTTCGGGAAGGAGACGCTATTTGTAGGGCCATTCCAAATGAAAGTGAACTACTGAATCCCTTTACGAAGGGCCCTTCCACAGGTCCATTAGCGAAGGGTACAAGTGATGGTTACTTCAAATTAAGTCATTTTATTGATTATGTTCATGTGACCCAGGGAGACGAGTCCTCACAATTCATTTTAAAGCTAGATGGCCAGAGATATTTGGTTAATGAACAGAATAATTTAATTAACTATTATGCAAAATTCACTTTTACATGGTGTTTGAACATAAATGTGTGTAGGCAGTGTGTGTACACAACCACCCTATAAATGGTAAAAATCCACCCACTCCTCTTTTTTTAATCCCCATAAATCATAATCAGTGTCTCAGAACAAGCCGTTTGCAGATTCTAGCAGTGTGATGTCACATATACTTAGGCCCCACCCATAACTGCTGGACTCTGCCCTAGTGAGCTGTACCGCCATGTTTATCTCCTCGTCCAGTTGTTTTGCTTTGATATATTACACATATATTTTAGTCAAGTATTTCATGTGACTAAATGTGACTACCTGCAGGGTCCAAAGAAGAGACAGCAAGTTTTATAAAGTTCAGAGCAGAGAGGAAACACACACATATATAAAGCATATTTTTTAAAACTTCAATATGGGGTTTAATAAACTGCTTAAATCTGGATTCAGACATCTTTTTTCATACAATGGGTATAAATTGTTTGCGCCATTTTAAGTTTCTTTGAAAGCCTACATTGCGAAAGATTGTGTTAAAGGGATAGTTCACTCAAAAAAAATTCTGTCATCATTTACTCACCCTGAACTTGTTCCAAACCTTTATGAATTTCTTTCTTCTGCTGAACACAAAAGAAGATATTTTGAAGAATATGGGTAACTAAACAGTTGATGGGCCCCATAGTATGGAAAAATATATATATTATGGAAGTCAATAGGGTCCATCAACTGTTTGGTACCCATCATTTTTCAAAATATCTTCTTTTGTGTTCAGGTTTGGAACAACTTGTGGGTGAGAAAATTATGACAATTTAAATTTTGGATGAACTATCCCTTTAATAGGTTTACAGTGCATTTTTTTCCTGCTGAATTTAGTGTAACACACAGCATAAACAGGCTCAGCATGAATGTCTACATTTAGTGGCACGCCAGGGAGGCTTCTGAGGCACAACGCTGCTCGCACGCGCATGGGAATGTTGTGTAACCCGTTAATATGGGTGCTGAAACAAATATCGGTTGATCACACGCCACAGACGTGTATGTGTGAAACAAGCCTACAGTAAGTAGTGAAACTGAGAAGAGATGGACAGAAATTGTGTTTGACGCTGAAAGTGTATTGTGAATACATGCTTAGTCAGACTTATGACCCAAGGCTTATTGAAAGGCTAAAACTTGTACCGTTTATGACTTATGAAAATGTAAGACTGTGTGCTAGAAGTCTGCATCAGTATCTTAACCATTAGACTGATTTAGGATCCATAATAAGAGCTTTAATTTGATGCCAATCAAGGGTAAATAATGTATAAATATTTTTTTGAGAAATTAAAATTTTATTTTTCCAAAGCAGCTTTACAGAAAATAATGCCTTACAACAACAGTAACAAGGAAAGGATACTATACTGTAAACCTAGAACTAAGCCAACTTTTTTCTCTCTCCATCATTTAGTGAGAATTTAAGAACACTGACAGATAACTCAGTAAGCTTCCTATTAATTTGCCAAATTAACCACAAACAATTTCTATTAGTAGTAAGGACTAATTGCTGTTCCTTCTTTAGAAAAAAATCCCACAGTGGGGATGCTAAAAGGAATTTGAGCTGAAGAAACAGTGAAGTAAAGCTTTAACATGCTGCTCCAAAAACAGACCTAGTGAGGGGCATGAGTGAGAATTTGGTTTTAGCAAGTACTGAGTGAGACTCTGTGATGGCAGATGGGGCACAGGTGTGGATGAACAATGCCAGGGGTGGATCGGGGCATAACATGGAGCTAAAATACCTCTGGATGGGCATCCCGAGGTGTGAGTAGATAAAAACAAGAGAGATTTGTAGCTCTAGTGGAAACATTACATGCATCTGGCACACACTTTCATCCAAAGTGACTGACATTTAATTTAAGTTCTGAATTTTTTTTATCAGCTCGTGTGAGCCCTGCTACTGTTTGTGGTTGCGGTGCCAATTTATGTACTTGGAGCTCATTGTGCTTCAATACTTAGGCTTGTTGAATGATTGTTTTGGGTTCAAAACAACTTAAAGGTATAGTTCACCCTAAAATGAAAATTAAATTACTCACCCTGGTGTTGTTCTAATGCTGTATGCCCTTTTTTCTTTCATGGACCACAAAAGGAGAATAAAAATAAAAAAGCGCCATTCACGCTTACACATATAATGGCAGTAAATATAGCGTCTAGCATCAAGCTTTTTTAAAAAGACTCAAAAGTATCACAGAATGATCCCATGCGACACATGTCATACGTGTTCTTGGGGTATATACAATATGAAATTTAATGTACTGGTATTATGTAACAGAAATCCTGACCTTGGCTGTTGGCCTTCAGTGCACGGCTACTACGCTATGTGTGCGTTCGTGTTACTCTATTATCAGCAGTTCGCTGAGTAATATCATTGCGCCTGCTGCACCCATGGTACGGCAGCAAAGTTCCTTGATTTTTACGCAGGAATGAGAGTATAGTTCCTAGCCATATCGATCTAGAAAATCGCAACTTTTCATTTTCCGTTGGTCTTAGTAACTACAGAAGAGTCAAGTTTTAAATAGGAAAAATATCAAAAGTCTTTTTGAGCGAGATGCAAATGGTCTAATCAGATTCAATGATCTATGCTAAGCTATGCTATGCTAAAAGTTCTACCGCCAGACCCGGAGATCGGCTGAATAGATTCAAAAACAGTAAAACTCAACTGTTTAACTCTAGGGGAGTTGGAAAAAACACTTTGTGTGCACTTTTGGTCTTGTGGACTTACAATGGCTGAAGCACACAAATCGTGAGAAATCAAGATTAACAAAAACGCGTGACGAAATCAGCAGCATCCTGTGGTATGCTGATGATGCCATAAACTCTAACTACAGATCATCCAAAAAAAAAAGGAGCTTTTTGTTGAACCCCATACTCATTGTTATATGCATACTGGCAATTTGAGCTGAAACATTCAGAATTTAAGAATCTGGGTTCCAGTTCCAAAATTGTAATTTCAGTAGGCCATATATAATGTTTTACTGTTTAAATGTTGCAAATAATGCAAAATATGTAAAAACAAACTGTATAATTTTGTCCTGTGCAATAAAAGTTTAAATGGTCAATAGCCATATAGTCTTTCTTATGATTTTAAAAACTTTTAGGGTTTAAACAGTACCTATACATACAAGTGAATTAGAATTTTTTTTAAATTGATATAGCCTAATACTTAGTGAGTTATAGTATACTATAATCACAGTAAAAAAAAATTATATATATATATATATATATATATATATAGCAATCAACACACTCTATATATAAGACAACAAGCCCCATAAAACAGCAATTGTGTGCGCTAACTTAAGTTGAATATTGGTTATTTATTTATTTAATACATTTAATGGTGTAATAGTTTTTATTCAGATGAAGGCATAAGGGGAAAATAATAAAAGACTATTTTAAATGGGAAGATAGCGCGCGCCCACGTCCGCCTTCACGAGCATACGCTTTTAGAGAGAGAGAGAGAGAGAGAGAGAGAGAGAGAGAGAGAGAGAGAGAGAGAGAGATCAGTTGAGTCTCGTCACGGAGATCTTCAGTCAATGACAGCGCTCACATTCTCCTCTTGAAGGTGACGCATACGGGATTACTGCAGCGGTTATTCGGTATTTTTCTGTCGGTGTGTTTATCAGAGTGTGTTGATTGCTCTATCTCGATGCAGATGCTTGTGCTGGTCGGTGTGTGCGCGCTGCTGATCGCCGGGTCTTCTGCCCGCAACGACAACGGCAATTTTTTGGACGACAAATGGTTGACTGGGAGATGGGACAAATTCAGAGATGTGAGTGCTACTATGCTTCCTAATAGTGGCTCATTTGCTAAATCTAGTGAGCTGCCTACCTAGACGGCATTTTTGGATATCGTAAGCGCGTTTGAATCGATGCTGACTAGGTAGGCAGCTCACTCGGGTTTGAGACACAGCCTGTAATTTGGGACTGTGTTGAGTGCGTGTCTGTGTAATGCATCTTTATGGAAAGATGCTAAATGATTAGGAAGTAGCAGCATGTAATAATGCCCTTCGTAAATCCGTATTTAGTGCTCCTCCGTGTGGTATTAATTCTGTTTTTACGGAGGACAGTGACCAATCAATTAGACTCAGTGCGTCACTTCTGCGCCGTTAAGTGGGCTTTGGTACGACTATTTTAACCATCCACTGGCTAATACATTTAAGATGAGGTCTGATCTATATTAGCTTTGTGTCTATCAGGCTGCGCACTTGGTTTGTAATACACAGAGCAAAATAATAGAGTATCTTACAAACAATAACAAGTAGTATTTCTTTCACCTGCGGATGTTGCGATGCTTGATGCGCGTGCGCGTGCGTGCACGTGTTAGTGCAGTGATTTTCAACCTGGTTTCAGGGGCTACTAGGGAAGGTATTGATTTGTTAAACCTATAAAATAATTTCTTACATTATTAAAATGTAAGAAATATTAGGACTGTCAATGTCAACCACCACATGATTGGGATTGTGATATTGATTTTATACATAAACAAGAAGTTGATATCGAGTAACTTTTCAGGCAAAAAGCCAGGTTAGCTTGTATGTTATTTCTCAACTGAAATAGTTACAAATTATTTCTTACGTTATTAAAAAATAAGAAATATTAGGACTGTCAATGTCAATTCTTTTTTTAAATAAATCTCAGAACCACCACATGATTTTGATTGTGATTTTGTACAACCATTAATAAAAAAGAAGTTGATATTGTGTACATTTTCCAAAAAATCCAAAAGAAGGCAAAAGTATCAAGCTTTTGCTTGTTGTCAAGCAATGCACAGACTGACAGTCAGTCTGTAATATTGTATGTGATTTCTGCACCCCACTCAAAGCGTTCTGCAATCACTTGGCTCCGCTTTTCCATTTCCCTCTCCCTGCACACTTGTAAGAACAAGAAAATCTGCTCTTTCTTTAAACGTCGCTAGGCCAATTAAATTCTAGGGCCGGACCTAACAATTGTGTAAACAACTAAATTACATTTAGTATAATATGAAGTTGCCTAGATGGAACACATTTCTGGTTTAGTGTCGATTCAAATACAAGACAAAAAAGACTGGGAAACATTGTTAGATCAAGATAATCTCCTCCTCTGACCTTAGGTAGCCACAGCTGTTGTATAATTCAATAAGGTTTTTTCCCCCCAAAGGATCTTCACTAAATCACTGTGATATTATGATAGCACAAAGTCATTAAAACATGAAAAACGCTCAAAAATAAAGATACATAGAACAATATATCTGTGACAGCTCTCAGAAACCCTGATAGCTTGTCTGAATTCACATCAACATCAAAACAAAAAATCAAGATATGTCAAGATAAATAAGAAGGTTCTTTATAAACATGATGTTAATTGACAGTGTACACTCAGTGTAATGATATCATCTGGACCAGAGGACTTACATTTCCTCCTGCATGTGTGTCTATTTGTGGTAATGATGTTTATGTAAGGGATGTAGTTAAGACAGTCACATGGGTGGCGTAGGTCTCCCACACAGGGCAAGACAAATTAGAACTGTTTCACTGTACACACTCTCTCATTTCAGCAAAAATATTTAGATGTACTTAATGGGAACTCCAGTAAAACTAACACTTTTAAACTAGCAGAATCAATAACACCGAGTGCGTGAGTGACTCAATACAAAGAGCATCAAGGCCACATAAACACACTTTTATTGTTCAATAAATGCCACATTTTTAATTCAGCCAATATACAGTTCCTGTTCAACAAATTATAACCAATATTTGTCTCTAAAAAGACAACCTTTTGCACAACAAAGATATGTATGTGCAATAGTTTTAGATGGATAAAATGGACCTCAACAATTATAACAAAAAAAGCTTCACCATCATAAAAGTGCTCCACACGGCTCCGGGGGGTTAATGAAGGCCTTCTGAAGCGAAGTGATGCATTTGTGTAAGAAAAATATCCATATTTAAATACTGTATATAAATATATTCTCTAACTTCCACTAATTGTCGTATGTGCGTTCCAGCGTATGACGTAGGACGCTCCGGTGAGAATATGCTAGTTCTCGCGAGAACCAAGTTTTTTTTTGCTCTATCCTCTGCGCTTCCACGTCCCAGGAACTTATGCTACACCTGCATCCTACATCATACGCTGGAACGCCATTGAATGTCATATACACCTAGGATGACTTGAGGGTGAGTAAATCATGGGCTAATTTTCATTTTTGGGTGAACTATCCCTTTAAGAAAAAAGACAAGCTACTGACATCACCACACAGTAAAAAAAAACTGAAGCTAAAGAACAACAGCTTCAAGCCAAGAAACATTATATTCCTATAACAGCAACCACGTGACTAATTCATGCTGCAATGCATTTTGGGAGCTTGCAAACCCTTAACAAATTGGCAGCATTGCTCAATATTACACTTTTTGTTCATGTAACTCTATTAGGCAAGTTTACAGGGAGTCAAATTAATTCACATTTCTTAATCTGCAACTCAAAAAGCCACAAAAATATCCGATAAAACGTAATTCCCTTTTTTTATTTTACAGTCCATGCACACATGCACTCTAGTCTGTACCCGTACTGAAAACTCACTCTCAATCGTGCTCTCTCGCTTCTTTTCTTTCCAGCTTCACAGCTAAAGGCACATCAAAGATTACTTAGACTCTCCATGACACTTCAGGCCATCAGTAAAGAGAAAGTGATTTATGCAGATTAGTTGTTCAGCAAACACGGCTCTACAAGATTTTTTCCCGTAATCAACTGGCCCTTACAGCAAAGCAATTACTGAAAGACTCTGAGCCCTAAAATCACAGACCCCCAATCACATTTAAGCTTTGAGACAGTGCACATGTACAAGAAGCACAGTCTGTTAAGCTTTTGTTTGGTGAAGTGTGTGTGTGTGTGACTTTGTGAGATTGACAGGCTGAAAATGGCCATCAGTGATCCCCCTGCAGTGTCAAACATCTTCTGTCTCTCTCACACACACATACACACACTCTTGACTTCACTGTCAGCTCTGCTACAGTGACATTTTTAACGCTCTATCAACTTCAGGCTAATGCTGCCAGAGGAGGTAAGAAAAGAGTATGGAGAATTTTATGATTTTGTGAGAGGCTTGAATGAGAAACACACCCAATCTACGATGTTTATGTTTGACTTTAGTATAAAGGACAGATCTGGGAACTACCTTAGTGACAGGGAGGACTACTGTAGATCTCACAAAAAGGAAAAGCTGCAGTGTGTAACACTTCAAGGTGATAGAAAAATGGCATGTTTCAGTAGGTATGTTTATATGCACTAATCAGAACGTATCCAAACTGATTTCAGATTCTGAAAGTTTGTTTATATTAACCCTAAACTTTGCAGTCTGATTCGCTTACATGTGCATTACATGTGTTGCGTGTTTAGAATCAGATAAAGTCACCCCGATAATGTCACCGGTGCTACCGTGAGTATAATTGTAATTTTTGACGTATCTACAAAGAAAGCTGATGCTGTATGTCAGAAGAGCTTTTTTTTTAGCAATATTTAGTAAATACTTACTTTGTAAAACTTCCACATACGGCACTACGCATGCAAGGTTTTTTTTAAAAATCTGATAGAGAATGATTCAGGTGTTTACATGCTTATTTTTTTCCCTTTTGATCAGATTGTTTCAGGTCTACACTACCCCATCCAATCTGATTGAAATTTCATTCCGTTCGAGCTCAGTCAGACCAATTGAGGCGAGCACTAATGGATTATTTGGTTGCTTGTTAACGTAGCTAGTGAAATTCCAAAATAAAAGCCACAGTTACTGATATACTTAATAACATTTCCAGTAAACCAAGATTTGAACCAAGGAATAGTTTACTTTTAAACAATATTTTTGTCATTATTTTACTTACCCTATGTTGTTCCCAGTTAATATGCTTTTTTTTGTATGTGGAACATAAAATGGAAATCTAAGAATCTTTACACATTTCCATACAACAATGGTTTATAGTGACCAAATCTGTCAAGCACTGAAATTTACCAAAAACTTTTTATGTGCCATTGAAAAATATCAGGAAACAAGTTTGGAAAAACATAATGGTGAGATGACAGGATTATATATAGAATAGGGCTGCACAAGTAATAGAATTTGTAATCGGGAGTACAATTACGGATGCCACAATTATGTAATCATTCAAAGGCGCAATTACAAAAAAAGTCCACTTATATTATTCTGTGTACTTAAGATGTTTTTTTTTTTCTTTCTACAGGTTATCTAGTATAACATTATAATACCATGCATATTTTTACTTTGGTTTGGTTTGTTTAAATAAAAAATAAAAAAGTATATTTGAAATTTGAGGCTTAATGCTATAGAAAAGCAATAAAAGTTTTTCAGGAAGAGTGTTTTCAGTTTATTTATTTTTATATAACAATATGGCATGCAGTCGCTTCAAACAATTGCATAAAGTTATTCAAAACATCATTCAATGTACATTGTGATAATCGTAATTAATAATCGCAATTACAATTTCAAGAGAATAATCGACAATTATGATTTTTGTCATAATCGTGTTGCCCTAATATAGAATATTGTTCTTATTGAAGAACATACAGTTTCTGAAATGTCTGAAATCACAAAAATGAATCATGGTTAATGGGTGGGGGTGCTTTGAGTATTGTGTTGGAAATCGGGAGCCTTTGAGTCAAAAATGCTGAGTACCACTGCTTTAAAGTAAGAAATATTCCTATTTATGCATTTGCAGGACTGTTGATCAATTTTAAATAGTGCAATAAAAATGTCCCCCTGGGAAATCACTATTAGATCAGCCCCACAAAGACATTAACAATATTATTGAGAAATGACAATACAGTATCACAGAGAATGAAAATGTAATTTACAGATATTATACTAGGGTCAAATGACTGTTTGGTTTTTGGACATTTGTAATGCAAATTGTTCATCCATTCGGTAGTGGAATTCAGAGTGAGGAACATTGTGGTACCATAAACTCCTGTACTAACATATGGAGAGATTGTGTTGAAGAATATAGATTAACTAAAGATAACTAATTCATTCTCCGTACTCTGAATTGTATCTCTTTCTTTCTCTCTTTCATCCTTGCAGCTTTGTCTCTGTGTATATCGCTCTGTTCTCTCATTCACCCTCTTTTCTTTGTCCTCTTAATGGAATGGAGGTTGTCAGTCTGCTCCAGGCCTTGAGCTAATGGAGAGAGAGAGAGAGGAGAAATCATGGCATGTTTATGAAAATAGCCCTTAGGATCCACGTGGACACACAAACACAGGCAAACTTGTGTCTGAGTGATGTTAATACTGTACATTCATTCTCCCTCAACAAAATCTAACACAGCTGATACTAATCATGAAGCTAACTGAACTTGTGTGACATGACACTGTTACAGCCGGTCAGAAAATATTTGATGTTTAATGTAAAGTTATGTGTGGAGTTATTTTGCACCAATGAGATTTTATGGTGGGTGGGGCTATGCAGCCCAACAAAGCAGGATGAAAATATCTGATTTAAAATTAAATGCTGTTCACACTAATTAAATCTCTCTATGATATTGATTTTTAATGTATAATAATATATTAGCTGCACTTTAGTCCAAAGTATACTTTGTTTTTTTTATGCGTACACATGCGTACGCACACTGTCGAACGCACAGCCTTGCAAAGTATACTTTTTTTGACTCGTACACGTACACAGGTGTTTGACGCATGCACCGTTTTGAGCAATCTCTCGCCACGAGTTACAACAACATGTAAATACTGCAGAAAAATTAAATGCGCATGTGCGTCCTGTGCATACGCGCGGTTACAAAAACAAAAGCGTACCCTCGCGTACGCTTAAAAAGTAAAGTAGTATATTTTGGTCTTGAGAGTCGTTTTTAAAATATAGATAGATGGAAGAATGGAAGACAGCATTAACCTTCATTCTTAAATGAAAAGTTCAGGGAACAAATTTAAATAACAAATATAGTTTTTTTTCTTATTATTTTTTTACTTGTTTTAGTTTTATTATAATGCTTGTTGGTTGTTTTTTTTATGTTTATTAATACATAACTTGCAGCCTTCTTGGAAGTGTGCTAAGGCCCCCTTGTGGGTCCAGAGTCCCAACCCCCTGGTTGAAAGCCTAAGTAGAAACGTTTGTTATCTTGGTAAGCTGACTAAACTTAAAAGCTACAATTTCAAATTCGCTTTAACAGAGCAGTGAGCAGTGATCACAGTCTGCAGTCCCAATGAGAGTCACTCAAATCGGTTCTCATTTGCATAAAGCATTGGCAACAGTCGCTGTCACTCATCTTGCCGGAAATCATCAACTCTCTTTAAAAATGAATGACTTCAGGCCGCTTTGTCACTGTAAATCGCTGTCAGCTTGAAAGCCCCTGAAGAATTTGCTTTTATCGCTCATATCATGTAGCGTCTGGTGTTAGAGTGGCATGGACTGATTCTGTTCAGATTGTATGTAGTTTCTGCTCTCTTTGTATAGTTGTGCCTGTATGTGCCTGTTTGTGGTGCCCTTGTGAATGGGTATGTGGTTAAAGACTGGACAGAGATCGGGGGGTGCAGAGAGTCATAAAGAATGAATGATGTCAGAAGGGTGAGACGCTTCCGGCACTTTCTGCATGAAAGAACAGCCGCCTTGCTGTCATGCTGGCCGCCCTCACACACGCACACACACAGCCCTGCTCCTCAATATGCTAAAGTAAATGTGCATGGTGATGACAAGAATGGGATTTTGCTGTACACACTGTCCACTGTCACTGATTTAACGTTGTATTTAGTATTAACAGCTTAATGTTATGCTGTTTCTTTATTAGTTATTTATTTGACATATGCTTGAAAGCCTTTTAATAATTTCCAAGGAAATCCCTCTGTATGTGGAGAAATGCCCTTAAAGTGATTATAGTAGAACTAAACATGATTTATTGTGTTCTATGGTAATCTGTTTGTTTGTGTATTTGAAGCATTGGAACTGAGCTGAGATGGGAGTGTTACTTTTAAATCTTCTAGTACCAACTGCTAATTGTTATTTAAAATGTGCTGCTTATACACTATATTGCCAAAAGTATTGGTACACCCCTCCAAATAATTGAATTCAGGTGTTTCAATCACTTCCATGGTCACAGGTGTATAAAATCAAGCACCTAGGTATACTGCTTCTACAAACATTTGTGAAAGAATGGGTCACTCTCAGGAGCTCAGTGAATTCAAGCGTGGTACCGTGATAGGTTGCCACCTGGTGGTCCATTCGTGAAATTTCCTCACTACTAAATGTTCCCACGGTCAACTGTTAGTAGTATTATAACAAAGTGGAAGCAAATGGGAACAACAGCAACTCAGCCATGAAGTGGTAGGCCATGTAAAATCACAGAGCGGGGTTGGTGCATGCTGAGGCTCACAGTGCGCAGAAGTTGCCAATTTTCTGCAGAGTCAATAGCTACAGACCTCTAAACTTCGTATGGCCTTCAGATTAGCTCAAGAACAGTGCATAGAGAGCTTCATGGAATGGGTTTCCATGGCCGGGCAGCTGCATCCAAGCCTTACATCAACAAGTGCAATGCAATGCGTCAGATGCAGTGATGTAAAGCACGCCGCCACTGGACTCCAGAGCAGTGGAGACGTGTTCTCTGGAGTGACGAATCACACTTCTCTGTCTGGCAATCCGGTGGACAAGTCTGGGTTTGGCGTTTGCCAGGACAACGGTACTTGCCTGACTGCATTGTGCCAAGTGTAAAGTTTGGTGGAGGGGGGATTATGGTTTGGGGTTGTTTTTCAGGGGTTGGGCATGGCCCCTTAGTTCCAGTGAAAGGAACTCTTAATGCTTTAGCATACCAAGACATTTTGGACAATTTCATGCTCCCAACTTTGTGGAAACAGTTTGAGAATGGCCCCTTCCTGTTCCAACATGACAAAGCAAAGTCCATAAAGACATGGATGAGCGAGTTTGGTGTCGAGGAACTTGATTGGCCTGCACAGAGTCCTGACCTCAACCCGATAGAACACCTTTGGGATGAATTAGAGCAGAGACTGCAAGCCAGGCCCTCTCGTCCAACATCAGTGCCTGACCTCACAAATGTTCTTCTAGAAGAATGGTCAAAAATTCCCATAAACACACTCCTAAACCTTGTGGAAAGCCTTCCCAGAAGAGTTGAAACTGTTATAGCTGCAAAGGCTGGGCCAACTCCATATTAAACCAGAGCGAGCTCTGTCAAGGAAATGACATGGGGCTAGCCGAGTAGGGTAGCTGGTACCGTGAAAGAATACACATATGGGGTTGCCGTTAGGGAACCTCTACATATGGAACCCAGCCTACACACACGTTCCACAAGCATACGGGTGCAGGCCTAGCGTCAGATGGCCGCAACGTCTGACACCAAAGGGGTGATGGAGGAGCTCACAGGGTTAGCCATTTCTGGGGAACACAACTGGAGACAATAGACGCACGTATCCAGCCCAGCGGGCGGGAGTGCCGTTGCAAGCCAACACAAGAACGGGCGTTTCGCGCCTACCGGCCACTGGGTGCGAGTACACGGGAAGAAACCGGCTCTACAGGCTATAAAATCTAGCGAACGTGTTAGGAACGGTCTGTGTTAAGGAAGGATAGAGACATGAAAGTACGCGTCCTTCAGGTCGATCGCTGCAAACTAATCTCGGGGACGGATGCATTCGAAAATGCGTTTCTGCGTTAACATCCTGAACGGAAGCTTGTGCAGGGCCCGATTCAGGACACGCAGGTCCAAGATTGGTCGTAACCCACCCCCTTTCTTGGGTACAATGAAGTAGGGGCTGTAGAACCCCAACCTCATATCGGCTGGAGGAAGCGGCTCGACCACGTCCTTCGCCAGTAGGACATTGATCTCTGACCGCAAGACGTGGGCATCGCTGCTCCGCACGGAGGTGAAGAGGATGCCCTTGTACTTGGGGGGCCGGTACGCGAACTGAATCACGTAGCCGAGTCTGATAGTACAGATGAGCCAGCGAGACGGCCTGGGGAGCGCTAAACTGCTCTTTTATTGACAATGTGGGTACCGCTGAACTCTGAAGAGCCAGCGGCAGAGAAATGTTGTGTGAGATGTTGGCCCCCCGGTCCTCCTCCGGGCGGGGGAGGGGTGCGGACACCATCTCCCTCCGAGCAGAACCACCCGTCCCTGGGCTGCCGGTCCAGGGCCGCTTACCCTTCCGTTTACCGGCCAGCTTCGCGGGACCCTGAGCGGGTTGGGCGGTCCCCTTGCATCCGGTGCCCTGCTTCCCGAGAAACAAGGTTAGGGACACGTTGGAGGGTTTCAGTCGAGCCCGACACTTGCGGCGGTCCGGGAAAGCATAGCCGTAAGCTCTGGATCAGACTCGGGCAATGCTACCACACCCGAAGGGGGCAACGCAGCCGAATACTCATCTCCAGAGCCCATTAGCTCGTCCTCCGATGCAGCTATTGAAATCATATCCTCAGCCGGAGCCCCGAAAGAGACGGCCAGCCCCCCATGGCAAGGGCCGGGCCACTCTTCCGGAAGCTCCACTGGTGCAGCGGAGGGGGGAGGGGACCAAGGGGCTGGTTGGGCCGTCGGGGAAGCCCTCACAGTCACCCTCAGGTCTCCACTAAAGGCATCAGCCTAAGTAGCAGCCCTCTGCTTCGCAGCAGGGAGGACCACTAGTCAGGGGGATGCGCAATGGGACTCCACCTCTTTTGAGGTACTCGAGCCTAGACCGTAGAACTGCGATGGTCATGTTCCCGCAGTGGGAACATGAGTCATTCACGAACGCCGCCTCAGCGTGCTGAATGCCCAAACACGTGAGACCGCGATCATGACCGTCAACTGGGGACAGAAAATGACGGCATCCAGAAACACACAATTTGAATGACATCTTGAAAAAGACGCAGGGTCAAACCGTGTTGCTCTTTAAGGAATGGAAATGCTCTTTTAGCAGTGCTGAAGCACTCAGGGAGATGGCCGCGGCTCACAGCGGTCCGATAGTGCAAGCCCGCGTGTGAGCACTCAACAAATGAAAACGCCCAGCCAACCAACACAGAAACAGTGGACGTTGCAGCAGCCACTCGCTGAATCGCGCCGTCACACCAGCACCAGGTAAGAGAGCGATCTTCCTCCAAGACTCGTGAAAACACTCTTCGTAGAAACAGCTTAAACTGCAAACCGTTCGGCTCCAAAGTTGAAAGCGAGGATGCGGTATTCCACTTCCGTATTTATACCCGCACTGCGGGACGGTGCTTGGTCCGCATCATGCCAAAGTTATTGGCTCGTTTTTATACACTCGAGGTCTCTGAAAATTATCCCCAATACGTCGGTCAGTTCCGACGTACGTTGAACATGGCCGACTGAAAGGGAACTAGGATTTAAGTACATCTTTATATTTACATTTTTATAATTCTTTGAAATATGGTTAATGTGTACTGCTGAATATAATATACTAACAAACAGTTATGGTAAATTCTTTAATGTCATTTCTATTGACTTATACACTCACCTAAAGGATTATTAGGAACACCATACTAATACTGTGTTTGACCCCCTTTCGCTTTCAGAACTGCCTTAATTCTACGTGGCATTGATTCAACAAGGTGCTGAAAGCATTCTTTAGAAATGTTGGCCCATATTGATAGGATAGCATCTTGCAGTTGATGGAGATTTGTGGGATGCACATCCAGGGCACGAAGCTCCCGTTCCACCACATCCCAAAGATGCTCTATTGGGTTGAGATCTGGTGACTGTGGGGGCCATTTTAGTACAGTGAACTCATTGTCATGTTCAAGAAACCAATTTGAAATGATTGGAGCTTTGTGACATGGTGCATTATCCTACTGGAAGTAGCCATCAGAGGATGGGTACATGGTGGTCATAAAGGGATGGACATGGTCAGAAACAATGCTCAGGTAGGCCGTGGCATTTAAACGATGCCCAATTGGCACTAAGGGGCCTAAAGTGTGCCAAGAAAACATCCCCCACACCATTACACCACCACCACCAGCCTGCACAGTGGTAACAAGGCATGATGGATCCATGTTCTCATTCTGTTTACGCCAAATTCTGACTCTACCATCTGAATGTCTCAACAGAAATCGAGACTCATCAGACCAGGCAACATTTTTCCAGTCTTCAACTGTCCAATTTTGGTGAGCTCTTGCAAATTGTAGCCTCTTTTTCCTATTTGTAGTGGAGATGAGTGGTACCCGGTGGGGTCTTCTGCTGTTGTAGCCCATCCGCCTCAAGGTTGTGCGTGTTGTGGCTTCACAAATGCTTTGCTGCATACCTCGGTTGTAACGAGTGGTTATTTCAGTCAAAGTTTCTCTTCTATCAGCTTGAATCAGTCGGCCCATTCTCCTCTGACATCAACAAGGCATTTTCGCCCACAGGACTGCCGCATACTGGATGTTTTTCCCTTTTCACACCATTCTTTGTAAACTCTAGAAATGGTTGTGTGTGAAAATCCCAGTAACTGAGCAGATTGTGAAATACTCAGACCGGCCCGTCTGGCACCAACAACCATGCCACGCTCAAAATTGCTTAAATCACCTTTCTTTCCCATTCTGACATTCAGTTTGGAGTTCAGGAGATTGTCTTGACCAGGACCACACCCCTAAATGCATTGAAGCAACTGCCATGTGATTGGTTGATTAGATAATTGCATTAATGAGAAATTGAACAGGTGTTCCTAATAATCCTTTAGGTGAGTGTATGTCAGGCAGGTGTATAATAATATATGTGTAATAATGATGAAGTTACAGTTTAGTACATTTAAAATATATTAACTTTAAATGTAATATTGAATAACACGCTCCAGTTAAAATGATAATCAAGTACTTTACATGTGCTTTCATATGTTTGTCAACACATCAAAATAAGTTTTGTACTTTAAAGCATGACAAAAGATTATTAAAAACAATGATTTAAAACTTTTCAAACTTTTCTTTTAAAGGGTTATTTCACCCAAAAATGATTCTGAAAAATGTCAATTCTGTCATTAACTACTCACCCTCATGTCGTTCCAAACCCGTAAGACCTACTTTCATCTTCAGAACACAAATTAAGATCTTTTTGATGAAATCCAAGAGCTCTCTGACCCCTCCATAGACAGCAATTTAATGACCACTTTCAAGGCCCAGAGAGGTAGGAAAGACAACGTTAAAATAGTCCATGTGACTACAGTGGTTCAACCTTAATTTTATGAAGCGACGAGAATACTTTTTGTGTGCTAAAAACAAACAAAAATAATGATGTTTTTCAACAATTTCTTCTCTTCTGAGTCAGTCTCCTACGCTGTTGACGTTATTACCTTAAGGTCTTACGGGTTTGGAACGACTAATCAATGACAGAATTTTCATTTTTGGGTGAACTAACCCTTTAAAATTATGATAAAATGCACCTTTTTAATATGTAATGTGTGTTAAGAAATATATTTTAAAAATATATTTTCTTTATATAAACTTAAGTGGACTTTTATTGAATTAATATTATATCTGCAAGTACAAATACTGTAATGGAATGCAGTTAACCTTGTTGTATTGTGATTAAATGACACCCTTAGTAGTCTTACAATAAATTATAGAAATAAAATATCTTACAAAATATACTGTGTTGTTATGCACAATGAAATGTGACATGGGAAGTAATGTAAGTGGAGTAACAACCATAAACTAAATAAATATATAACAAAATATATTATGGAATGTACAATACAACAGTGTACACAATAATCTGAATAAAATAAATTATTATCACGCTATAAACAGCACACAGTAATAATATCTGCAATCTGAATCTTGCTTTAATAGTCAAATTATTAGCAGCTAAAAAGTAGTCTGGTGTTATGAGGGCATTTCTAGTAACAGCTCAGAGCTATCATCTTTAATGGCCTCTTCTTCTGGTCTGCTGTTCATAGTGTCTAGACTTCATAAACCCACTCCAGTGATTACAGAGCAGATGTTTACTATGGTTTTGAGGCTGTTCCTGCTCTTGATTGTGAGAGATGTGAAGCAGCAGACAATGGAGGAGCACAGATTACTCAATATCAGAGCTGTAGAAAGGCTCGATGGCTTAATGGAACATGCAGCACGTGCACACACACACAAAATCACATACATTCAGCAGAAGGGAATGAAACACTTACCCAGGCCAGGAAAAAAATGTGAAACATGTAAGACATGTAAATACTTAAAATGCTGTTCAATTCAGGATTATATCCAATAAATATTTACTTGAAGGTCAGTATATGGTTTCCTACTACGTGTTCAGAAATATACCTTTAAATAAATAAATAAATGCTTTTAAAGTCCCCCTGTAGTCAATAATTTTATCCCTTAAAATTCATCTTTGATCACCAAAATGGCATATTTAAATGTTTTTATCTGGTAATTTTTTTAATTTATGCCTTAAAATAGCTTGAATGTAACTCTACACCCTTGCTTCACTTAGTATATGCGGATTCATGAATATGCAAATTATCCCCGCCTCCACTCACTCATACAGGGTCGTCTACAAGTCGTTGTTTCAGAATGGTAATGTGATAATTAATATGTTTATCCTTTGGCTTGACTAGGTTATCAAACAGCTAATAATGTGTTGCTAATGTTACATGAACCATGTTCCCATTCGCCACCACAGAGTCAGACCGCTGCCTTTTAAAAATCAGCATCATTAGAAATGCATTTCTCCACTGACGTAAGTTGACCAAAGCATATAGTTCATCATAACATTGTAATATACATCATATACATAATTAATATACATATATTGCTAAATGTATCAGCAGAAAAATATACCGAGATAACCTGGCTTCTCTTGAAACTCCCCTGTTTCAGAGCGGTCATAGTTAATGATATGCTAAAGCCACCTGCACGTTGACGTGACTGGATGATACAAGGTAGTTTGTGATGTAAGAAACACAGCGATTTCAAACTGCGTCTTTTTTCACTGCAGTTTTAAGAAGAAAAAATACTCAGCAATTGTGTTGACTTATAAATTGGCACATGGTTTGTCTTAAAGCATATTAAAAACACCATATATACATATGAACAACATTAAAAACTTGATTTTCATCACAGGGAGTCTTTGTTTTGCACTTAAATAGAATTCAGTAGAATTCATTGTTGCCTCATTTAATTGAATAAATTTCATATAGGCAAGGATTAACTAGGACAGAGCAGGATTCAAACTCTATTTTAACATAGTATCAGAAATATGACCTAATATTTTAGTAATATATTATTGTTATGTGTGTGTAACCATTTGGTGCTATCAGTCTTTAGTGGACACATGATGGGAACTGACATAGAATGGGTCAACTGCAGTCCTCCTGTCTTGCTTGTACTGCTGATGCTTTAAACACGAATATTCATATTCTTTCACCAGAAAGGAAAGCGACACAAAATGCGTTCTTGAAGGTGCGGTATGTAGGATTGACAGCTAGTGGTCGAAATAGGTACTGCAGTCCAATTTCTAAATATTACCACCTTGAGGACACGCAACAGGAACGAGCGCAATTGACGAGTTGATTTATCTGCGTTTTAATATGCGCTGATTCATAGAGAATTTTAGATGGATTCAGAGGCTTTTTAGGTTTGGTAGAATCTGTGATCTCTGACCCAGTTTGTTTGCTGGCTACAATGGCAGCAATACGCTGTGTTTTTCGCCAACTGGCAACCTGTGGTGGCGAAATACTATTGGGTACATGCGGTTTCGCACAGACTAAAACAAAAACAGACATTCCGACATGGAACGCACATTTCAAAGAAGAATAACTGGCTGTATCATCGCTTTCCTTTCTGGAATATTCGTGTTTAAAGCATCGGCAGTACAAGCAAGACAGGAGGACCGCAGTTGATCCATTCTTTCACACAGTCATGCTATCACGTGACTTTCATATAAAGGATGCTTGCAACATAATGGAGGCTATTCTATTTCTATTCTGTGCTCCCTCACATTCTCTATGTAGGTCTTAGATGAATATAATAATCTGTACAAAAAGAAAGACAGACAGGAAAAACAATTGCACAAAATCAACAGAGATCTTGGTGTAGATTGGGGGGCAACTGTATTTTGCTGCTGAAATAGAGGCACAAACAAGAGGAAAAAGAACAATGAAAGTGTTAACACACAGTGAGGCTGAGATATAAAGTTCTTTGTGAGTGGGAAAGTAGGGAAATGATCTTATGAATGACCAACGGAGATGCTGTAATGGATTTCATGTGGTGTTGCTTATCCCAAGATGCATTTACATGCCACACACGCAAACACACACTTTCCTCTAAGAGAGATAAATGGCAGTCATCAAAAATGTTTAATTGCAAAAGGACCACAATGTTGCCATGTCATATCCATTTATTTGTGTGTGTGTGTGTGTAACCATTTGGTGATATCAGTCTTCAGTGGACATATGATGGAAACTGACATGTTAACTCTCTTAATTAAGAATGAATACAAGTGCAGACCAATTACTGAATGTGACAGGCAACAAATAGTATAGTATAAACAGGCACAATGCCAAGTAAAACATATGCATTTTATAATTTTTTCTGTGTTTATGGCATATTCTGTTGTTTATTCTGTTCCATTTGTGTTGTTTTGTTGAAGTGATCTGTGTTTAATGTTCTGTCTAATGTTTATTTGTTTTCTCCACAATGCTTCCTCTACAATCAGGAGGTGGAGGTTTGTATGATTGTGCCTTTGTTTTTCCATTGAAACAGAGTCTTGCTAATCTGCCTGTTTGTCTGCAAGGAAATCCTTCCAAATGTATGTGTCCTTAATTCTGCTGTAGTTGCATGATAATATGTGCAACGTGCATTGAATGTAACTGCTTGTAAGCACATGTTGAGCTGAATGTGTAACTACAAGCAAGGCAATATAAAAATATGTACTTGCATAGTTAAAGAGCAAAGATAACTTCATGTACAATAACATATATAATTTCAAAAAAGAAAACAAATGCAGACTGTTGATTAATTCTTTTGATTAACTTCTGTTTTAGGAACCAGGAACATGGAGCCCAGCAAAACCATTCGATCAAGGTAAGACTGTCAACCAAAATTAACAACATCGTTGTGTTTTTCATGTGTTCAGAGTTTAAAATCAAGGAAAACTCTAAAGCCGAAATGCCATTATTTTTTTTATTTTATTTTTTAGTAAAATTCTTTCTCCTGACCAGCCAGACTCAGCAACAACTGCTTAACCAATGGTGTGAGTTTGAGGCGGGACTATTTGTTCAAACAGTGAAGGATTAGGGGAGTGTTCATTGTTAATCATTTTCAAAAATGCAAAAGTCCAAAGTCAGTTATTGAGCTTGTTTATCTCAAGACATTTTTCAGTTTTTTTTATATTAAAAACGCTTGGGTGCACAACTTCTTTCTAACATCACTGATTAAGCAGCCGAAAATGCTGTTACTTTAAAAAGCATCACCCAAACCCTCGCTATTTCTAAGCTGTTATTGGAGTAATAAAGTTTTCTGTGTGTGTGTGTGTGAGAGAGAGTGTGTGTGGTCCAGGTATTCCCTACGATAGTAAAGGTACCTGAAATTTTTGACGTTTTGGGGACAAAATTTCGGTCCCCATGAGGAAAACATATCATAATCATAAATCGTATTAAATGTTTGTTTTTGTTTTTTTTTATGTAAAAATGCAGAATGCTTTCTGTAAGGGTTAGTTTTAGGGTTAGGAGATGAAATGAAAAGTTTGTACAGTATTAAAATCATAATGGTTGCTGAAAATTCAGCTTTTCAATTACTGGAATAAATCATAATGTTGAACATATTAAAATATATTAAAGAAAAGAAAAGTTCTTTTAAATTGTAATTTTAATTCACATTACTGTTTTTTACAGATTTTTACTGAAAATAATTATAATAATTATAGGGTAGATGGCTCTTTATTGAAATAGTTTGAAACTTTAATTTCAGAAATAACATACATGTCTGTCAAATAATCGGTATAAAAGATTCAACAGTCCTGTGGTATATGGATACTTATAAGAACATAATAAGCCATGAAATCTCAACATGGCAACCTTTTTTTTACTGCTTTATTAGTAGTAGAAATGGCAGAAGAATTGCCTTAATGATGGAAATGTTTTTATGTTATAAGCTACTCATTTTATTGAGGTCATTGGAAATGGAAAGATCTGTATCTCTTCTCCTTTGAGCCATAGTGTCTTGCTGGTTATCAGTGTTGAATGGATGTTAATCAGGCATATATGTTGTGCAAATTCACAGTCACATGCTGTGGCCTAATACCCATATCATCACGGTACATCCGTCTGAGAAAATGAGAAACTGCTTTTTAAGACTCTCCATCACATCAAGCTCTCAGTGTGCAGTAAATCTTACGAGATTATGCATATTCGAAAGTCATTAAAAGCCCTTTGAATATTCATCACAAGTTTGATATTTATGCAAATGACTATTGATAGAGCATTGAGTGAGTCAAAAAGAGCAATTTAAAACGGATTCTGATCATACTCAGACATGATGATGCACAAATCAATCACAAATTCTGTCATACACACACATACACACTCACACACACACACATGGACAATGGACTCAGAGGGTGCTGAGGAGATTGGGATTGGATAAGCCCTAAAGCCCTGTGCTGGATTTGACTAAGGCTCTTACCATGTGAGGTCAGAGAGCATTCGAAGTGTGGCTATGGCTGTGTGTGTGTGTGTGTGTGTGTGTGTTTGTGCTTTGACAAGGGAAGGATGAGTTTGTGAGATACTGTCTTTCTTCCTCTGTGCATGTGCATGAGCCTCTTAGGACTATAAAAGCACTTAATGGCATTAGAAGTATTTTATTCTTTCTCTCTCTCCTTTTCTACTCTTTCTTCCTTCTCTCTCTCTCTCTCTCTCTCTAGCTTTCTTTCTTTTCGTCTTACATTTTTGGATTTAAATGGTTTGAGAAGTTAAGGACATTTGCTATTCAGTGGGCAAATTAACAAAAGAGTTACGAAAAAACTTGTTAGTAAATCCACCGCCAATCCAGCTTAACCAGGTGCTAAATGTGCTAAAATAGCGCTTAAATCTAGCTCACCTTTAAAGGCTAGTTCACACAAAAAAGAAAATTGCTCACCCTCATGTTATTCCAAACCCATAAATTCATCTTCAAAACACAGAGATTTCTGTCCCTCTATTGAAAATGATTAACTTTTTCAAGCATCAAAAAGACATCGTAAATGCATTGACATTGACATACTGTAGAGCAGGGATTCTCAAACTGTGGGTCACAGAGTGGGAAAAGGTGGGTTACGCAGAGTCACTTGGTTGCAGCTAAATTTGCATTTCAGTGAATGACACACACACACAAAACAGTTTAGTCTAGGGCTGCACTATAAACAAACATCAAATAGAAATTGCAAAATATGTTTTATAGTGAAGCGCTCGTGCTACTAGTATAAACAAGTAGCTCTTTTCATTATTAAATTATTATTATAAAATTTATTATTAGCAGCTTGGTACGCATTATTAATGAAAAGAAACTTTACACCAGAGAATTCAAATGTCATGAAAGGCTGTTTCAGGTCTGTTCATGTATCTCTATCGTCTGTTCAACTCAGCGCTGTTGTCTTTCAGAGACATGGTCATAAGAGTTAGTTCTTTGCATTTCCCCGCGTGCATTTGGCTACCTACTATCACATAAGGAAAATATGTCTGTAAAAAGCATTTTACATGTACACACACATAACGAGCATGAAAGCATTTTCTGAGCTTAACACCGCAATGATTTTAACACTTGCAGCACGGATAACAGTACATATCCAGACCGGAGCGAACGTGTTTCAAGATTTTATGGACATACATTATATTGCCAAAAGTATTGGGACACCCCTCCAAAGGGGTTTTCAGGGGTTGGGCATGGCCCCTTAGTTCCAGTGAAAGGAACTCTTAATGCTTCAGCATACCAAGACATTTTGGACAATTTCATGTCCCCAACTTTGTGGAAACAGTTTGAGAATGGCCCCTTCCTGTTCCAACATGACTGCGCACCACTGTGTATGCGCACATATTCGATCATGTTTTAAAATGAAATATACACCGTAAACGTTTAAAATAATTAATTGGTTTGAGTAGTATAAATACTTCAAATTAACTTTTTGAGTATTTAACTTTTTTTCTTTTCACAAAACTGACACATTTTAAGTAATCTGAATTTTTTATGAAGTTTTATGAACTTATTTCTTTTAATTTAGACAAATTTAACTGAAACTGGGTTCTGGGTTTTGGGAAACTTGTTCCCAAAACACAATTAATTTCTAGTATCAGAATTAGTATTCTAGAATTCTAGTATTCATGTGCTGAAACAACGCAGACGGCATGTGCAAATAAAAACTATCAGTGTGCACAATTCATTCTAAGCTAATTAATTCTTAGTGAAGCATAGCTAAATATGACAAATAAGTTTATCTGTTTTCATGGTTTGTATACATGTACATGTATATACATGTTTATTTTTGCATGTGTTTCAGCTCTGGACCCTGCAAAAGATCCGTGCCTCAAGATAAAATGTGGCCGCCATAAAGTGTGTGTGGCTGAAGATTACCAAACACCCTCCTGTGTCAGTCAACGCAGGATGAGGTAAATGTCCTCCGCTCTATCTGACTCACAGTTACTGCTCATTACCGAAACAGTAGTAAAAAAACGGTGTACAGGCGTGGCCAAAAAGATTGGCACACTTGCTGCCATGCTTGAATCTGTGCATGACATCTTGAATTACAGTGCATACACATTTTGGAGCATTAGAAAGCTGCGTCTCAGTCGAAGATCAACACTTCACCAAACACCCAGGAAGGGTTGAAAACAAAACACTGAGTGTAAAAAGCAGTGAGTCCAGAACTAATTTCTACTGAAAACAGCAGTTTGAAGAAACTGTTAACAAATGAAGAGTCATTAGAGGCTTTGGAACTGTCCCATGGCTTTTTCACCAAATATTAAATATATGGTGCCAATAATATGGTCAAGCTTTCAGTTTACTAATAATTCCATATTTTCCCACGCCAGGTCCTATGCAAACTAAACAAATACATATGTGGATAACAAAATATTTTTTATTTAGAAAAAGAAATGTGCTAATATTTTAGGTCACAACTGCAACTGATTTTGTTATGGAGTATGTCAGTAAGTTAAAATTTTAACCAGTTAAGGACTTGCTGTAACTTTTTGTATATATTGATTTTCCATGGTACATTTTCCTGCACATTTGATGTTATGGCAAAAAAGCTTTTGAGAGGAAACAAGGGCTGTTCTATGTTCCTACCCAGTCAACCTATCCTGGAACTAACTGGGCAACTTTGCCTGCCAAGTCTGGGAAATAGTTCTTCTGATAGAGAGAAAGAGAGAGTGTGTGTGTGTGTGAATAAGGCACAGACTGACCTGGATTTTGCAAGCTACTGTTGTCAACAGTGATTGTTGTTATGAAACTAATCATTTAGTGAATTGGGGGTGATAGCGTAACACAAATGTTTTTTTAATGGCCCAATGAAACACAGACAAAGAGGGATATTGAGGAGAAGTACCACAGAAATCAACAGAAAGATAATAAAAAAAAGAGAGAAATTAAAAATAAATAAATAAAAGTATGGAAAAAACAATGGATTCTCACCTGGTGGGTCACAACCTAAAAAGGGGTCACAGGTATGTTTTATATAATCGGGTAATGTTCAGGTGGAAATAACAAATCTCACATAATAAAGTGCGGGTATCATGGGTATCAGCGATGCATCTGCACTTCTGTCAGATTGCGTCTTTGATAATACACACTACACGATTGTCACTCACATGAATGAGCACCGATTAGATGCAAATTCATTTCTAGCAATCTCTCTTTCTGTGTGCAGTTTTAAGGACATTAATTTGAACTCACCACTGCTGAAATGCAAAAGATGTCCAGTTGTGCACCCTGCATCTGTTTGTGGAACAGATGGACATACTTACTCCACCAAGGTAATACGCACGCTACCTGTTTGTGAGAACTGCAACTGTTTGTGTTTCTGTATGTCTGAATCGCTTTTCATAATGCTGTGTCACAGAGGTATTCAACCAAGAGATTAATCCTCGATCAACAATGTACTTTACTTATCTAATCTGAGCTTTATGTGTGTGTTTGTGTGTGCTGTAGTGTAAACTAGAATATCAAGCTTGCATCTCTGGGAAGCAGATTTCTGTGAAGTGCCCAGGACAGTGTCCCTGCCTTTCAGGAAACACAGCAGAGAAGAGAGGTACATGCACTTTATCAATGCAGTTCATTTCCATTAGGCCTATAAAGGCTTGCACACAAACACTGCCTTTGTTTGGAAAGGACTATATGCACTAGGGGTGTAACGGTACACAAAACTGACGGTTCGGTACATACCTTGGTTTTGAAGTCACATTTCGGTATGGGTTCGGTACAGCAGTTTTACAAAATCACTCTAAAATTTTTATTAAACAGTGGTTTACTGAAAAAAATTGTGTCCTTAAATTCAATTATAACTGAAAGTTTCTTAAAGATAATTCTGTAAACTATATAGGGAGCCCTTACTTGCACATTACTATAATATTAAAGGTTAACAACAGAGCCCAAACTATTAGCCTAAATTCAGTTGCTATTTATTTTTAGATATAATAACACTCAAATAACATATTGTATGCAAACATGGAAACTTCAAATAAGGCAGTTTTTGCATTAACTTCTAAATCTACTTATAAAATTATGTTTTTTCTCCAATTCGTTGTTGAAATATAATCATTTATATAGTGTCTGTCATTTTTATGACAGATTTATTTAAACATACATTAAATAATCAAGACATCACTAACAGGTTAAGTAGAATATAAGTAATATATATAGGCTAATATAGTGCATATATTTAGCGAAAGAGTTGATTTCTCTAGTGAACCAACCAACTGTGGACACTGAATGACTTCTGAGGTAAATGTAATGCTACGTGACATTGTTTACAAGCTGTTTTATTGATGTCTTTCCGCGGTTGAAACACTGATTGAACGATTACACGACATATGATACGTTTCAGCAAGTTGTAATGTATCCTCAACATACCTTAAGATATTAATTCATGTTTAATCTTTAGAAGAAGATGATCAAGTTCACTCGCGCGCCACCGCTTGAACTGACGCGCCTATACAGTGATCAGTCACGTTACATTAAAGAGCGTCAAAACAGCATTTATCGTTTGAATTTCATATAGTTCATATAATTAGAATATCATCAAAAAGTTGATTTATTTCACTAATTCCATTCAAAAAGTGAAACTTGTATATTATATTCATACATTACACACAGACTGATATATTTCAAATGTTTATTTCTTTTCATTTTGATGATTATAACTGACAACTAAGGAAAATCCCAAATTCAGTATCTCAGAAAATTAGAATATTGTGAAAAGGTTCAATATTGAAGACACCTGGTGCCACACTCTAATCAGCTAATTAACTCAAAACACCTGCAAAGGCCTTTAAATGGTCTTTCAGTCTAGTTCTGTAGGCTACACAATCATGGGGAAGACTGCTGACTTGACAGTTGTCCAAAAGACGACCATTGACACCTTGCACAAGGAAGACAAGACACAAAAGGTCATTGCAAAAGAGGCTGGCTGTTCACAGAGCTCTGTGTCCAAGCACATTAATAGAGAGGCGAAGGGAAGGAAAAGATGTGGTAGAAAAAAAGTGTACAAGCAATAGGGATAACCGCACCCTGGAGAGGATTGTGAAACAAAACTTATCAAAAATGTGGGGGAGATTCACAAAGAGTGGACTGCAGCTGGAGTCAGTGCTTCAAGAACCCCTACGCACAGACGTATGCAAGACATGGGTTTCAGCTGTTGCATTCCTTGTGTCAAGCCACTCTTGAACAACAGACAGCGTCAGAAGCGTCTCGCCTGGGCTAAAGACAAAAAGGACTAGACTGCTGCTGAGTGGTCGAAAGTTATGTTCTCTGATGAAAGTACATTTTTTAAATTCAGGGTCCCAGAGTCTGGAGGAAGAGAGGAGAGGCACACAATCCACGTTGCTTGAGGTCCAGTGTAAAGTTTCCACAGTCAGTGATGGTTTGGGTTGCCATGTCATCTGCTGGTGTTGGTCCACTGTGTTTTCTGAGGTCCAAGGTCAACACAGCCGTATACCAGGAAGTTTTAGAGCACTTCATGTTTCCTGCTGCTGACCAACTTTATGGAGATGCAGATTTCATTTTCCAACAGGACTTGGCACCTGCACACAGTGCCAAAGCAACCAGTACCTGGTTTAAGGACCATGGTATCCCTGTTCTTAATTGGCCAGAAAATCTATGGGGTATTGTGAAGAGGAAGATGCGATATGCCAGACCCAACAATGCAGAAGAGCTGAAGGCCACTATCAGAGCAACCTGGGCTCTCATAACACCTGAGCAGTGCCACAGACTGATCGACTCCATTAATTGCAGTAATTCAGGCAAAAGGAGCCCCAACTAAGTATTGAGTGCTGTACATGCTCATACTTTTCATGTTCATACTTTTCAGTTGGCCAAGATTTCTAAAAATCCTTTCTTTGTATTGGTCTTAAGTAATATTCTAATTTTCTGAGATACTGAATTTGGGATTTTCCTTAGTTGTCAGTTATAATCATCAAAATTAAAAGAAATAAACATTTGAAATATATCAGTCTGTGTGTAATGAATGAATATAATATACAAGTTTCACTTTTTGAATGGAATTAGTGAAATAAATCAACTTTTTGATGATATTCTAATTATATGACCAGCACCTGTATATATAACATTTAATAATATAATAATAAGTTTAGTTTTAAGAAATTAATACTTTTATTCAGCAAGAATGCATTTAATTGATCAAAAGGGACAGTAAAAACATTTAAAACTATTTCAAATAAATGCTGTTCTTCGGAACATTTATCAGTTTCCTGTTTTTAGTGAGGTTACAACCTGAACATTTTTTTCTATGTTAAGAGACTTATTGACAGATTTTTATATGATTTCCTGCTTTACTGATGAAACAAGTATGCTAAAATACTTAGTTTTTTTTATTTTGTATTATGATATCAGGACAGTTGTGTCACTGTTACATTTTATGCCCAACCAAAACATATCAAAATGAATTTTAATATTGAAATGAAAAACATGCTCATCATAGACAAAGTGTATTCAAGTCTTTGTATGCATGAATTGCATTTTTGAATAATTGAATAGATCCAGACATTGTCATTGACCCATATGCTACGTTATGGTCACATGATCTCATTACGATTACGTTTATTCCTTATTTCAGCGAGTGGTGTCTAGTTATCAGCTTGGAAAAGCCAGTCTTACCAGTCTGGTCGAAAAATTAGTCAAGGAGGAGAGATTACAAAATCACAGCTAATATTACTTCTGGTACATTTGTCACACTACAAAATGTACAGTATTCCATATTTGTTGTATACTGCATATTTCAGACAATTGATTAGGTCATCCAGGTATTCTATACATACAATTTGTACACTGCACACAATATACAGCACATACTATATACATAGTAAGAATAGTATGACAATATGCTATTATGAATGCTTTTTCTTCTCATAAATGAAGCCCTCATAAATGGTAATGATATGTCATTACTAGATGAACCAAATTATTCTATATTTAAAACCAATCTTTCATCTCTGTAACTGTGGAAAGGGATGTGTACCCTCTAGGGTGGGTACTTGGCATGTTTTCAGCTGCAAAGAGATTTCAACACGCCAAACTAGTCTTATTTTGTTTAGAATCTAAAAGCTGAATCCCTTAGGAACTTATTAAATGTTTGCTGTTCCAGATTGTTTCTGTCAGTGTGTTTATGCGTGTACTTCAGCTGCTCTGATTCAGGCTATAGAGAGAATTCCCTCACCTTCGCCATCAAAAGATTGTCAATGATAACTCACAGCTCAAAGCAATGCAAACTAAACTTAAGATCATGAAACTGTAGTTACAATAGATTTTTGAAGGGGTGAGAAGTATGAATGTTATTTTTTCCAGTTGCCAAATATCAGCAAGACCAAAAAACTTCCTTCATACACATCATACATGTTGCCATCACAGGAATAAATTTTAAAACGTATGTGTATATATGTATTACTTTTGAGGGAACTCAGCGCTGCGTCAGAATGTTGCCACTATGGGAACACTTCTGCGTGATTGCATCTGAAGCATGTTTGAAATCACTCCAAGCTCATTGGCGAAACGTCATCCTGTGACGGAAATGATAAAGGATACCCAGACCAAACATCGCCAGCTTCTGTGCCTTCAGTAAGCGCACTGTGTGAATCTGTCTCTGGCTATTTTTTGTTTGTCCTGTAGTAAACTGAATAAGCAGCAGTTTAGACTGTGTGTGTCTCCCTGCCCACATTAAATTACGGGAGGGGACACACATAATCTGTGTGGTCTGCTTGGGAGCAGAGCATTGCACAGACAGCTCTCGAGGGAGCTAACTATGTTCACTGCGAATGTGTTCTGTAAAGGATGCTCTGTGGAGAGTGGCCAGTAGGGCTGCACGATATTGGAAAAAATTTGCGATATTTTGTTTTTGTTATTTTTGCAATATAAAAACTATTTCACCAGATTGTTTAAATACCTCTGTTTGAAAAGAATTAATCATTCTAGAATAATTGGGGTGAGTTTGTAGGGGAGTGAATCTGCATAGAAAATAATAAACAAATTACAAGCATAGATAAATACAATAGAAGAAAGATACAATTGAAATAAGCAGTGCTTTATGTTTTTCAGGTAAATCTAACAGTATTCAGGTGCAGAAACTGAATCAAATGTAAAATAACAGTCTTCACTGTATAAATGAAATATAACTAATATAATTAATTAATTAATACAATTTATCTTTGTTAAAGCTACAAAAGTAATTTTTCTTTCTCTTTTGTTGTTTGATCACCATTGGTGACAAACAGCTGCGGGTACATTAGACTGCTGTCCCTTTGAGATGAATGCACAAACCTAATATAAATAACACACATCCGTGTTCTTTCTACCGAATATGTTTACGAGGATACTCGCCAAGACGGGCATTTTGACTCTCACACCACACATCATGTTCTCACGCAGGGAAAAATACATCACAGAGCAAAGAGGAAACAGTCTCAACTTTAAAAGTTGTCATTTTTTAAGAAATTTAAACAATACCTTTTTGTGGCTCTTTAATGCGTCTTGACAGATCGCTGTAGCGCCTCAGTTAAAGCTGCTCGTGAACAGATCATTTCTTCCTTCTAGTTAATTAGCATCAAATAAACATGAATGAACAGCAGAACTGTTTCAACTGCGGAAAGAGTCCACAGACGTTAATCTAATAACGTTAACTCTCCTGACTGCTTTGTCGGACAAAACTGTGATTGGTCATTGGCCTGTCAATCAAACTCGCAGAGAAGGGTGAATTCAGCGTTCACATACTGTGACTGTCGCTGATGCACACATCCTGATATTGATGCTGAAACAATATATCATGCAGCTCTAGTGGCCAGGCACATGCCGCTCATGGTTCAGGTCATGGGAGACTTAGCAGAGAAGCTTGAGACAGGCCTGTCCCTTTCTCAGCTTTCACCTGTTGGTTCCAGTGATTTCATTCCGGATCTGAAGCACACTCTGAAAGACCGGAAGAAAGCTCCAAGGAGGTGGATTCTGTCAGCATCGCGTCAGGGGAGTTTGAGGATTTGCCAGCTCTCTCCCCTGCTTATGAGGAGGTTGTGACTCAAGGTAAACATCGACTAGATGGCAGAGAAACAGGAAGTATGCCGTAAGAGCAAGCTTGACAAGCATTTTCAACCAAGCAAGTAACAGTTTCCACTTCGGGGTGTGCCGTTCACTCTGAATCTCCTCACTAAGGTGAGAAATCCTGGATTAAACTATTTTCTGCCCGTGTCTTTGGCCCTTTAGTGTCCAACTATTCATCATGAGGCTGAATGAACGCAGGTATGAGGTGATGCCCAGGGTTGGAGAGACGCCTGCAAGCCATACATTACCCACCAAGCCTTGTAAAACAACTTCTTCCTTGGTGGGTAAAGCCTATGCATCCACAGGTCAGGCTGGAGTATGTTTGCACACAATGGCAATACTGGTAAGGGACTTGGATAAGGGTGAGGGAGTGGGCCCGGACACTGGGGAAAAGTTTTTCTGGGCCACAGATTTGACTCTCTGAGCCTCCAAGGAAACCTGTGCTATCAGCAGTTCCATGGCAGCTAAGGTAGCCTGTCCCATCCTGGCCTCTTCGGTGGTGTAGTTAACCACTGTCGTTGAAAGGTTTCAGGAGGCAAAGAAACAAGCGTGGTGTGTGTTGCTTCGAGCCCCCCTCAGAGAGACTGACTCTCACCTGAAGCCTTCCCGGGGCGAACGGATCTAAGGACCATCATCCTCAAGGATCAGGGGTTGCATCCAAATCCATCCTAACGTACAGGTTTAAGATGTTAACATTGAACCTTATTGTGACTAAAATCAGGGGACTGGCTTGTCACAATAGATCTGAAGGATGTGTACTTCCACATATCCATTCTTCCTCAACATAGAAAGTTCATCAGGTTCTCTTTCAGGGGCGAAGCTTCTTCCTTTTAACCTAGCCTGGTCACACCTTCAATAAATGCATGGATGCAGCTTTGGCTCGGTTGCGATGTACTTCATTATATCGATGATTGATTGGATTCTAGCTCAATCCAAGGATCCTTCTCCACATGAGGTGCATGGGGTTAAGAGTAGCCCTGTTCTGGCTGCAGGATTTTTCCTGGCTCAAAATGAGGCGGAGGTGTGTGATGCTAATTACTAGTCCTTGTGTTGTCACCAGGTGGTGAGTACAACATTGTTCAGAAACAGCTAGATAAACTCCAGCAAGATAAAGTCATTTTATGCAAACAGCCCTTTATCTACATATCAAGTATTATAATGGGAATATATAATCTTGAAGAGAGTTTTACCGTGCTGCTAACTGTCGTAACCAGACGCAACGCGCAGTTTGAATGCTGAACGGAGAATGATTGACAGACGCAGCGGAGGGAATACGAGTTTCCGTGAACTTTAATTTAACAATGTAAATATCCTTCTGTCCCTCACATTCAGCTATGGAATGGCTTTAGATTACTTTGTACCACAAAATCATAATGTAAGAATGATTGCTGAAGGATCATGTGACAATATATATTTCTGATGATTATTTAATTATCACAACAGACCGAATCTGAGCAAGTGTCTGCTGTCTGAGTTTTGTCGACAGATGGAGGCAGCACAAAATTTGACGGAGGCGGACGCCTCGTAATTCTCTATGCAGGAAAAACCCTGGGCCGATCCAAGGATGGTTATTGGTCCTGATGTCTCTCCTGGATGGCTTTCCATGATATTCTGTCCCAGGCTGGGGGCACAATCTATCACCCCCAGCCTGAGATTTGGAAACTGTGGGTTTGGCCCCTGAGGAGGACCAACTCTTGAACTCTGGTCTCTCAACTAAGGTTGTTGAGACCATTCTGATCTCTAGAGCTCCCTCCATGAGGAAACGGTGTGCCTTGAAGTGGAGACCCTTCATAGTGCAGAGAACACCAATTGGACCTAATTAACTGCCCGTTGGTTCAGTGCTGGAGTTCCTTTCAGGAACGTTTTTCTGCTGGGTTAACCCTATCCACTATAAAGGTTCATGGGGCAGGCATTGCTGCTTACCATGCCCCTTTGGGCAGTGAATCATTTGTATCTTGTTTCCTATGAGGTGCTTTGCGACTGAGACCTGCAAGTCATGCAAGAGTTCCGGTCTGGTATTTGGCGATTGTTCTGGAGGAGTTGCCTATGGTACTCTTTGAGCCTATTGAGTCTCAGAGAAATTCCTGACTCTCAAGGCCCTGTCTGTTGCATCCTTCTGCTTAGAGTTTGCTCTTGGCATGGTAAAAGCTTTCCTTCACCCTAGACCGGGTTATGTGCACCACTACCAATGTAGTGCACTCTATTGTTCTGCAGGCATTTTGCCCTCCTCCTTTCCAAACGGCGACCCAGGAGAAGCTTAACTTCCTTTGCCCAGTTAGGGCAATTGATTGTTACTTTCACCGCTCTGCCCAATGGCAGACGCAATCACACAGAAGCGTTCCCATAGCGTCAACATTCTGCCGCAGTGTAAAAAAATGTTGTAAAAAAAACATCAACCCTAAACTCGTGAACAGTAGTGTAAATTGTATCTGACACATTTGAGAGATTTCTCTGATACTCCAACTCCATTATCTATATTTACTATGATCTCCCTCATACTAGTCCTTGTTTGACCTAATTGAAGTGGTTGACCATATTTGCTGAAATATGACTTTTATTAAAGGGGACCTATTATGCCTCTTTTTACAAGATGTAATATGTCTCAGGTGTCCCCAGAATGTGTCTGAAGTTTCAGCTCAAAATACCCCACAGGTAATTTATTATACCACATTGTAAATGCCTTTGTCTACAATGTTTGAGATCTTATTTGTAATCTTGTTTTTTAGCTATCATGAGTTATTAAACCATAAGCATTGATTGTTTTTAGGGGTATAACACATACTGCAAATTTTTGGTATGGGTCTTGTGGTTTGGCATGCATGTGTACCGAATGAATGCAGCATTGTTTTAACCACTGCATGTGTGGAACTTCTGTGTGTGTGTGGAATGTAATTGATATAGAATTAAACAATACCGTTAATATCAGTATACTTTGTCGTTGCAAACGCATCTGAAAAATAATCACAGAGTGATTTTCTGTAGGAAAAGTACATGATCCAAGTTATCCTAAACTTGAGACGTGCATTATATTAAGTGAAAGTGAAGTGTATCCAAGTATGGTGTCCCATACTTGGAATTTGTGTTCTGCATTTCACCCATCTAAGTGCACACACAGCAGTGAGTATTGAACACACTAAGTGCTATAAAGCACTATATTAAGCACCAACTTACGGTTATGTCCCTATCGGTAAATGCTAGAACGTCATGCAAGTACAGTATTTCCATATTGCATAAAGGCTTGTCCTGACAGCAAGTGAGTCTCTGTTAAACTTCAGACAGACGGAACGCAATACAATGCAAGCATAATAATTCTATCTAAAATATACATTTCATTATATTTGCATTCAAATGTTTTCTTTTTTCCCCCCGCTGTGCTGAAAACATATTTAAAAAAGGACATAGAGACTCATTTTTGTATACGTTACACCCCTACTATTTGACCCAGACTTAATTATCCACAGCGAATTAAAGAACAAGCAAAAAAGGAACACATCCTGTATACACATCTATACAAAACGTCAGAGGAAACATAACACAGCCCAATGTGTGTCTCTGCTGAAGAATGGGAAAAGAACGCATTTAAAATTAGAGAACATGAATAAAACCCCTGGCATCTGCTTCTGAATGCAAAGCCCCAGCCATTCCTTCCTTCCAGTATCTTATCAACAATCAACATAGATTTCTGATGCATTAGCTACAAGAATTCAATCAGTTACGCTCATTAATTGCTTACAACAAAACTAGATTTATCAAATGCCCCAAACCATCCCCAAACAATATACAGACTATTAAATCTAATGAACACATCAAAGCGAATCATATTGGATGCAGAAAATACAATTAAGTAAATTGGAAATTATTTATACATTGGATAATTACAAATCTCACCAGTAGGGACAATATTGCTGATGTTATCCAATATATTGGGTTTTATAGCCTGCAGTGTCACCAGGCAGTATGTACTGGCTACAGGACAATAATAGCAGGGGATTGTTCTCCTCACCTTTAGGGTTAACTGGACTTAAGTACCTTCCTTAAGGGCACAAAGATAAGAGAGCTGTTGGGCCTCTCTCTCCAGTTCATTGCTTAGCCTTAACCAGCAATGAACCTGCAAATTTAATCTATTCTTAATGAAAACACTAATCAAGTTTACCTGTGATCAGTAAAGCTAGATGTGTATACTTTACAGTTTCTCGATCGCTTCGGCACATTTTTCTAAACACTCTTAACTTTCTCTAAACTGTGCAACTTGTGCAATTGTCACAACTGTATGCTGGAACATCAGAACTCTCTTGCATGTCGGCAAAATGTAGTAACTCACCCAAAACATTTAATTCATGCTTCAAAACTTAGTTTTTGTGTCAGTAAATTGGCCAATGCCACCAAAATAAAGTGTTTTTGTCATCGTGTGAGCCACACTGATTTTTCAAAATGGAAATATTTGTTATATACAAATTTCATGTTTTCTTCCCCACTTTTTTTGTTGAAACTGACTCCTTTCTATACTATACAAGGATTTTCAGTTTTATAAAATGTATAAATGTATTTATACAGTACAGCTGTAGCTGCTGCTTTCTAGGGTTGTGACATTACTCCATGTTCAAAAATGGTAGTGATTGTGCTGAACAAACTCCATATGTATGCTTCCAAACATGATTGTGTGTTGTGGTTGATTGTGATTCCTAGTTTATTACAATGGCAGGCCATTTGCCAATGTTGCCAATGACAGTTGAAGACTGGAAAAATGTTGCCTGGTCTGATTCTGTTGAGACATTCAGATGGTAGAGTCAGAATTTGGCGTAAACAGAATGAGAACATGGATCCATCATGCCTTGTTACCACTGTGCAGGCTGGTGGTGGTGGTGTAATGGTGTGGGGGATGTTTTCTTGGCACACTTTAGGCCCCTTAGTGCCAATTGGGCATCGTTTAAATGCCACGGCCTACCTGAGCATTGTTTCTGACCATGTCCATCCCTTTATGACCACCATGTACCCATCCTCTGATGGCTACTTCCAGCAGGATAATGCACCATGTCACAAAGCTCGAATCATTTCAAATTGGTTTCTTGAACAAGACAATGAGTTCACTGTACTAAAATGGCCCCCACAGTCACCAGATCTCAACCCAATAGGGCATCTTTGGGATGTGGTGGAACGGGAGCTTTGTGCCCTGGATATGCATCCCACAAATCTCCATCAACTGCAAGATGCTATCCTATCAATATGGGCCAACATTTCTAAAGAATGCTTTCAGCACCTTGTTGAATCAATGCCACGTAGAATTAAGGCAAATCTGAAGGCGAAAGGGGGTCAAACACAGTATTAGTATGGTGTTCCTAATAATCCTTTAGGTGAGTGTACATGCATGTCTGACAGGTTATGATAACTGAATGGATAATTTTGCATGTGATGAAAAATAATGAAATTTTAATAAGATTAACATTAACAACATTAATAAGAAAATAATGTTTAGAAGTTGTGAAGTGTTTTACAATTGCACTGAGAATCTTTCAGACTTCAGTTTTGATCAACATGCCATGTGCATTTAGTTATTGTGCAAACTGTAGACAATTGAACAAAGATACTAATGAAATAAACTGAGTTATATATCATATTACTAACGCGCCCTTTAAATAACACAAAAAATACTGAGTTATTGACTTTAGACCAGGTTTTTGTTGGTCAGTGGCGCAGTCGTTTTTAGTTGCCTCAAAATAGCAACGCGCCAAGAATGCGCCTGAACACACCTTGTTTTTAGACCAGCATGCCCATGGGGGCGAACAGATGGGCGCCAGTGTATTTGCCAATTAAACGTGGTGCTAGACGTGAAAATGATAACTGCGTTAGGCAAAAACTAGCAAAACATTCTTGCGTCGCATTGTGCCGGGTGTATGATAGGGCCCTAACAGTTGCTTGTCTGAAAAAATTGGTGTAAATATAATGTATTCTCAAGCTATATTCTCATCAGTATTCTATCATCTATGACATATTTAAATCTATCTAAACACATTGTGTGTGTATTAGCCTAGTGAAATGCATATCCATATTTTCATGTGATTTGACAGTTTATATTATTAAATATCAAAAATCTAAAAGGTGTGAATCAGACCTGACACCTAGATGAACACTTTTTATGACTGTAAGTCATTATCTTCAAATGCTACTGAAGTTAGAAATGTCATATGTAACTTTAGAGAAGGTCCCTAAATTTGAGGATATCAAATATCGAACGTACAACGTCAAGCCAACTTTATGCCAGTCACTTAAGATGCGTTATGGTTCTGCTGTGATCTTCGTTTGAAACTATTTTCGCTGCCAAAATAGAACAAAAACACTATGATGAATTAATCTCCTACATACAGTACATCTCTGCTTTGTTATTTATGATGAGAGAGTAGATTTCAGTGAGTGAGAGCACACTCTGGCGTTTCAGCGATGACTAATCTGAACGCCTCTGATTATTAGACATTGCATTCATAAGCTCAACAGAATCGCGTGTGATTGGTTATAATGCGCAATGTGATTATAACAGATGCCTTTTGAGAAGATTACAATAAAATTCAACCCGCCAAAGTGGCTAGTGGGAGTGTCCAGTGTAGACAGCGGATATTGGCTTCTATTTGCTTTTGTCGTGTCACGTGGTGTAGACACGGTGTAACTCTCTCGCCGTATATTTATTTTTTTACCATTTAGGGAGAGGTCAAATTAACATATCTGGCTTCAACAACCAGATTCACTTGGAATGCATCTCAAACCATTTACATTTACATTTATTCATTTAGCAGACGCTTTTATCCAAAGCGACTTACAACTGAGGAATACAGGAAGCAATCCGTCATGAAGAGGCGAGAAATCACAAGTTGACTCTCAAAACAATACGTTTTGGGCATTACCCAGAGCAGCACAAGCTAGATTTTTTTTTTTGCTTTTTTTGTTTTTTTTAAAGATGAGGTTAAGTGCTCGCGGAAGAGATGAGTTTTCAGCTGTCTTTTGAATGTTGTCAGTGATTCAGCATTCCGGATGGAGGTGGGAAGATCATTCCACCAGCAAGGAACGGTGAATGAAAATGTTCTGGAGAGGGATTTCATGCCTCTCTGTGATGGTACCACAGGCCGTCGCTCCTTAGCTGAGCAAAGGCTTCTGGTGGGGGTGTAGACTCATAGGAGCAGGTCGAAGTATGCGGGTGCTGAGTTTGTGATGGATCTGTAAGCAAGCGTCAATGCCTTGAACTTTATGCGAGCAGCGAGTGGTAGCCAGTGCAGAGAGTGTGACATGGGCCCTTTTGTCATTGAAGACAAACCACCTCCTGAAGTGTTTTGAGTGATCGGATTTAAATCCGTCTCTAAAGTGAGCAGGTGTAAACAGGCCCATAAATGACAGTAAAATACTGTATAAAGTGAGCTCCATAATTTAGCAAACACCCTTGGAATAGTGGGGTTTTGGACAATATCAGAAAAAAAATTAACGAATTCAAAACAGAATAAAAAGGACAATTTATTTACAGTACAAAGCATCACTAAAGATGTTCTAATTGGTGTGTTGTGCACCATCCTTTATTGGCAATCAATCAGTTAAGCTTTAAAGCTGTGCAGAACTAATAATCTTTAAAAAAGAAACCTGGGCCAAGTTTAATTTAGCAATCAGACTTCACAACTGCCAAAAAGGCACGACTGACTGACTGACTGTTACGTGTATTGCCATTATTATGTAATCAAAGTCACAGTAAATCTACAGTTACATTAACTACAGTTCGACATTAAGACATTAGAGTATAATTATAAAAGAGTATATTTATAAAATATTTTATTGCAGAATATTAAAATTGGGCTATGAATTTAAAATGTTAATTTATTACAGTTGTTCTCAACCAGGGGACAAACTCTCAGCAAACTTCCAAGGGTGCTGCAGGATGACTGAAAAGTATTCAAATAAATAAATATATTATTTTTAATACATAAAAATAATCTCTAAATTAAATTAAAATGCACATAAAATAAATGTGAATACTCAAATCATATGCCCCCTGTGTTTAGGGCCTATAAATTCTTCATGTGCAGGTTTGTAATTAATTGTATTCAAAAATTCAATCAATTGACAGCACTAATACAAATATACAAGTAGTTTGACTTAAGTAATTTGTAAAACTTTATGGGAGTGGGCAGTCACTGCTGAGCTCCTTTAGGACTATTCCTGTTTCCATGGTAACAGCAAGTACTCTGATTGGTGTTTTCTTCATGATTATGATTAGTGTAGTCATTCACATGGAAATTAGGCAACTAAACGGTCTTATAAAAAATAAAATCACACTGAAATGTGACTGCTACAGAAGCATACATCATCGTTAAACCTCAGATTTCTCTTTACTTCTGAAACCCTACTGTTGTGTTCGATTGATGCTGTTTAATTTATGTATGTATGGATGTTCTGCATGTATTTGTCTGTGTAGAGTGTGGTAATGCAGAGATGACTGAAGTGGTTAGCAGATTACGAGAGTGGATCACAGTTCTTCATGAGAGTGGCAATCCCAGCAAGAAATACAAGTTCCAGAAGCCAGAGAAGAGTAAGTGCACACACACACACAGCACATCAAAACTGCTAATATTACTGCTAACCTGCTAAACACTTTCTCTCTCTCTGTCTGTTTAGAGGTGGACATGAGTAAGATGCCCCTCTGTAAGGACTCTCTGGGCTGGATGTTCTCCAGACTGGACACAAACTTTGACCTTCAGCTCGACCAATCAGAGCTGTCCAGCTTGAGCTCAGAAAAGAGTGATGTGTGCACTAAAGCCTTCCTCAGGTCATGTGACCCAGACAGAGACAGGCTTGTTTCCAGCCGGGAGTGGTGTTCTTGCTTTCAGAGATATCAAGGTACAGTAAACTTACTCTAACAATCTTTTCCTCATGCTTTCAAGAATTTCAAGATAGAAGAGTACTTTCTCTCAGCCAAAAAACAAAAGTCTATTCACATACTGTACCATTTAGAAAACTGCACAAGCACACTGCCTAATAGAACTAAACACGTTGCAGAACAGTTCCATATTACGTAAGGCATAACAAACCCTGACAGGGAGATCAGGACCTTGACGCAAAGCAGACATGTAAGTGGAACCAGTATGTTTCCATGGACAATGCTTAAAAATAGTTTAAAGGTCATCATACAATAGGACTGGAACGATTTGACCTAAAATCAAAATCTCGATTAATTGTACATTTTACCTCAATTACGTTTAATAAACGATTATTTTGCCCCTTTTTTTTTTTGCCCTCATAGTTCACTGATAAGGTTTGTACTGTAAATATGTTCAACTATTAAAGGTGGGATATTTTGTTCTAATGAAAAAGTGCATTTCATTGTAATACATTGTAAAACCGCTCACTTTCAGCAGTTTTTGTCTATGGGTCGTAACATTTCTTACAGATTTCTGTTTTGTTGTACATAAATTAGCACAGTAGGCCTACATTACATTTATTTGAATGCATTAGTGAGTGATTGTGAATGTGTGCAAATTCATATCATTAATTATGAAGCTGTGGTTTGTAGTTACTTCAAAGGTAGACAAATCTATGCTATAACGGTTGAGTTTCTAAGCTACTTTAGTGATAAAACACAGGACAGCGTTGACAATGAGTTTCTGCGCTCCTCTCTGCGCACGATCTTCACGTGATGTGCGAGCTATCGTCTGTATGAGTGTTCGTGTGTCACAATGTATCAGGCATTAGTTCAACATAATACACATCCGATGGTCTAAAATCGCTTCAATGTTCAAACGGGCAGGCCTTAAAACACATACAACTGACAAAGTTTTGTGAGGACGCAATTGAAAGTGATCTGGCTTCAGGGCATGTTGTCAGAGACACGACACAACTCTGCTCTCTGTGTCACAGAAAAAAGCTCACGAGCACTGAACGGAGATGATTGCCATTTTGTTCTTGAATAGTGTAAAATCGCTTGAATATTCAAACTGGCAAGTCTTTAAATGCATTTAATTGACAAACTTCATGAGGACACAAGTGAAAGTGATCTGGCTTCGGGGCTTGCGCGCGATTAACTTACCTGTATAAACTGTGTAAAAAAAAAATGCAATTACCATAGTAATTCTGAGCATCCAGATTGTATAAACAAAGATAACTGCTCCTGAATCTTTCCGTGTGCCTGCAAAATGCACTTGATGTGACTGACGGGGCAGAGTCACATGACTAAAACCGAAATAACCGACATGGGAAAATTACGTCGGTTAGAGGTTCTGAGTTTCGGTTTCTATTACTTTTCGATTAATCGTCCAGCCCTATTATACAAAAATATTTCACCAGTCAATGCCATAATTTACCAACGGGAAATAAATATTCCAGAAAATATAGGTAATGTTATATTAAGGTTGTATAGGTTGTATATAAATTATGTTTTTTATTATTGTAAATGTTATGTAACACATACAGTGTGTTCATACAACATTACTATGTATGAAGCATGTACTCCTCAGTTGTAAGTCGCTTTGGATAAAAGCGTCTGCTAAATGCATAAATGTAAAATGTAAATATACAGCTTGTGTATAGTCTGATGTATTTATCTTAGAAAGAAAATTAGGACATTAAGACAGAAAATCTTTAACCATTAAGACAGAAAGACATTTTAGCAATCATTAAACTTATTCTCCCATTTGCATTTTGGGGTAATGTAGTCCTGAGATATTTATATACTAAATTATATAATGCCTGCAGTTAAAATCTCTACCAGTGGAATAATGGTGGAGGTTTCTTTCTCACTTCTGATCTGAAATCATTGTGTTTCAGAAGCTCCCTGCCAATCAGAGATCACCGTCATCCACAAACAGCAAGCTGGAAAGAAATTACTGGGTAAGTCGATTCTCTTTTGTGTTTCGTTTATATGTGTAATTTGATCAAAAACAGAAAAAAGGAGCCTGTGTTTGTAATACAAAATAATGTTTAGTGACAGACCAATATTTTAGCCTCGGGTATTTGGCAATTTTAAGATTATCATCCTTGACTGATAACCATTTTCGATTGGCTTTTCGATTGAAGTTGGAGTAAGAATTTCATAGGAAATTTGATCATCTATATTAGCTAGATTAATGCATCAATCTTGTGTTGTAAATTCATAAATTACTAATTTGAATAATTTATTATAATTTCTATAATAAATGTATTGTACATGCATACCCTAATTCTGTAAAAATAAAAATGTTACAATTGAGGTGTTACAAAAAGTAATTTTGCATCATATATTTTGAGCCTATTCAAACTGAATAGTGGCTAAATGATTCCACAATGCATTGCATGACACAGAATTACACCTGAATAGACTGTCTGACATACCTTATTGAAACACAAAGTGCTATTCTAAACTCACAGCTGTAAACACCAGACTTGTGTCCCGTAGTTACAAATAGTTTAAACTTTTTTTCTCAGCATTTTACACCATGTTCATATATAAAGCACTAGCATTTAACAACCATCTCAATGTCATCAGAACCTGAACACCGTTATTGTAAAACCAGGGTGTCAAACAGCGAGAGGGAAGCCAACATTAATTCTATTACAGCTACAAATCACTCAGAGTTTCTTTCCCTCTGTCTGAAGGTCGTGTGTTTAATTTGAGCAGGGGAATGAGATGAGGGGAAATTGGACATGAAAAAAAGGATATTTTTAACTGCTGTTTCTCCCCTGAGTGGAACGCACAGTGACGGCTCAATGGCTTCCGGCACTGAATTATAAAAAGACAAAAAAGAGAGAAAGATATAAAAAAAAAAGCTTGACTGTGGTGATTCTGTAGCAAGAAGCTGTGAAGTTGAAAAGCAATGAATGTGAGCAAGAGACAGAGAGCAAACTCTCAGAGGTGACAGTTATGTTCTCTGACATTGAATATATCATCTCCCTATCTGTGTGAGTGTGGCTGTGTATAATCTTGTCGGTGATGAAATGTTTCCTGACATTAGGACTGATGCTAATGTGTCTGTTTGTGTAGGTCCATACATCCCCTCCTGTGATGAGGATGGCTTCTACAGGCCTCACCAGTGTCATGGTAGCAGTGGTCAGTGCTGGTGTGTCGACCGCTATGGAAATGAAGTTGCAGGGTCTCATACCCACGGGCCTGCTGATTGCGGTAAGAGAGGGCTCATCATACGTAACCGCACATCTTTAGATTCATTATCTAGTAATGAGAAAATATAGAGATGCAATCATACAGAATTTCTGGGCTGATACGATAACCAAATCAACTGGAGCGGCTAGTTAATTAGCTAATAAATTAGAAATCAGTTGATACAAAATAGATCATAAAAATCTGGAATTTTACAATGCATATAAGTATCCTGACCATCAAACTATAAGTATCAGTCCTTCGGTTTAAGAGTCCTATGGAGTCCTTGGGTTTAAGACTTTAAACTGTTTTTTAACTTGACACAGCATCTTAAAAACGTGGTGTTCATGGTGCGAGATGCTGAAAACAAAAAATGGTCTGACATCAATTATGTAGACAAAACAAAAGAATGTGTTATGTGTGTATGGCTACAGATTTGCATATTACCTCATGAAACACAAAGAGAATATTGAAAATGGCGTACTGTTAGATGATTGGTTAAAATAATATTATAGAAACATTTGACATTATACTACCATTTGGTTATTTGATTAAAAATAAAACAGTAAAACAGTAATAGTGTGAAATAATACAATTTAATTTTAATATTTTAAAATGGAATTTATTCCCGTGATGGCAAATCTGAATTATTCCAGCAGCAATTACTCCAGTCTTCAGTGTCACAGAAATAGTTTGGTGCTCAAGAAACATTTCTAATTATCGATGTTGAAAACATTTGTGCTGCTTAAGATTTTTGTGATACATTTTTCTTCAGGATTCTTTGATAAAAAGAAAGTTCAAAAGAATAGCATTTAAAATAGAAATCTTCCGTAACATTATAAATGTCTTTACTGTCACTTTTGATCAATTCAGTGCATCCTTGCTGAATAAAAGTATTAATTTCTTTCAAAAACAGCAATGAAATGTGTTCATTTTAAGAGCTAAAGAAATCAAATGAGCTACTGTTTTTCCTTTCAGCTGTGGAGTCTTCCGGAGATTTTGGCAGTGGTGACTCTCTGCTCTCAGACGATGAGGATGGTGATGTTGTAAATGATGAAGAGATGGGAGATGATGATGATGATGAATATGAACAAGATGATGAGTATGGGTACCTGTCATAATCAGTTTTTTTTTTTTTAAGTATATTAAAACATTTAAAAAGAAGGAACCAAATAAAAAACAGACTTTCATTTGGTCTTAAAGCACGTTTCTAGGTGACCTCGGCAGAGTGCAGTACTAACATTACTAAAGGGTTCATCTACCCCTTGTGCTGTATAACATTTGTACAAAATTAATACCAATACTCAATAACCACGTTTCATTTTTGTTACATTTCTTATATTCATCCAAAGTGAATAAGTGTATTGATAGACCTAGAAGTTCAGGAATTTATAAGCGAGTTTAATGAGAGATAAATGAGGGTTAAATGTTTGCACTTATAAACATGCACACAAATATACATTCAAAATACATGCGTACACACACCTGAAGGCATGATTCCATGAGCAACTCACTCCGTAACTCTTTACACCTGCTAGGATGTGATTTTACAGTCATGCCATGAGGGCTTTTCGTAGATTTTCACACATTTTGTCTCGTAGCGGTTCGCCATAATATCATGTCTATATTGGTATCATTATTTTTTTCATTAGCAGAATTAATACTTAAAACTACAGATGAATTATCAAAATGTATCAATATTTGATATGTAAAGGTGGACATTATAGAGCAAACTTGTTTGAAACGGCCAGAATGCGGCCTGGAGTGACCACATAGAAAAATAGATGTGACTGCAGTCGATGTTGCGAGAGGACAGAGTCATGCTATTTGCAGAGGCTTACACACACACACACACACACACACACTTATCTTGTGAATACTTCGGCAGTCTTTGGGCATGAGGTGCCTTTGACGCAGCACAGAGGAACGGGTGGAAAAGAGGTCTGGGGGAAAAGAGAGTAGGAGATATTTAGTGTTAGAATGTAGAACTTGACTGCCATATGAATAAAAAAAAGAGAGGTTTTTGCGTCACGTTCTCTGTTGTTTTTGTCTATAGGAGAAAGTGGACATGATTAGTTAGTTTGCATATGTTACTGTAGACGACAAATCATATGATAGATGCTGCTGCTGTCACTTATTCTCCTCAACCATCTCAGTGCTTTTTGAATTTTCTGTCAGATTTTTTTTCATAATGTGCATATGAAAATATTAATTTCCTTCTATGGACATTGTGGTGTTTTCTGAAAAAAAAAGTTATTAGGTTGAATGAGTTTATGATCAGTTACAGAGGTCAAAGGAACCACCTTTATCAGTGTTGTCCAGCTGTTGTCATAGAGATAACACTTTTTGGGTTGTTTGTTTTTTACAGTATACATATAATTTGCTCAAATAAAGTTACACAGACCAAAACAGTTTTTCGTACAGTAATTTTCTGTGTGTGTGTGTTCATGTTTTTCTATCCCAGTGGGGACTTCAACCTGACTGCACACTGACTTGTGGGGACTCGTGTCACCGTGAGGAAACAAGCTTATAAATCATACAGAATGAGATTTTTTTTAAATGTAAAAATGCAGAACGTTTTCTATGATGGGTAGGTTTAGGGGTAGAGTTAGAGTAAGGGGATAGAATATACAGTTTGTACAGTATAAAAACCATTACGTCTATGGAGAGTCCCCACGACGTGTGTGTGTGAGAGAGAGAGAAAGAGAGAATTCTGGTGTGTCTAGTCTGGTTAGTGCTGCATTATGTATATATGCAATTTTAATATTTTATATGCCACAATTTCTCATCTGTACACACAGTCTCAAACATACACACACACACACACACACCACATGTAAATTGGGGCATCTGTGGGGTTGAACACTTGTTTAATCTTTTAAACACAATCATGTGCCTGTCAACTTAGGTATGTGTGTGTGTATGGATCAAATTTACACTAGTTCTGTTGCATCATTTCTCACTGAATTAAAATACATATCTAAAATTAAATTAAAATATAATGCAAAGACAAACCAATGACTTGGAAACAGTTGCAGCTCTTACTAGAACACATACTTAATATGTTTTGCATATCGTACTATGCATGTGTGTAAAGTAAGGATGTGTTTTTGTGTTAATGTGCGTGTATTAGTGTGTGTCTGTCAGCAGCTCTGTACTAGGAACCAACTGGATAAACAAAAAATGTTTTCATTCAACAGCTTTTCCCCTTCCTGTCATAGAAAAATCACACTACTGCTGGTTTTGGATTGAAGTCTCTCTCTCTCACACACACACACACACGCGCAAACACAAATCATCCAGAATGCAAATATAGTTAGGTTGAATAGACATAAGATTTGCAAGCAGTAAAAAAAACAATACACAAACGATTATTACAGGTGACAGTGATCATTGGTTCTATCATGTTTTTAAAATGACCAGATTCGTTTTCCTCATAATCTCAGAGAGAGAGGATTCAGATTGAAATTATTTTACAAATCTCCAAATGAGAAACATTTCAGCCTGAAACCGCTTGAAATACAAAACAATATCCAGATGCACATCAAATACAACACTGACCCTTAGCCTCTTTAAAAATTATTAACAAAGTTTAAGCTGTAGGTGAATGAAGAATTTAATTTCCCTGGAAACACACAAGGCCGTGATCTAAATGAATTTTTCATTGCAGTTCAGACTGTTCAGTTAGATGAGGAGACAATAACTCCCAAATATGATGTATCAGGATATTGCAGAATATCTTTAAGACATTTAGATTAGATATAATGTAGTTTAGGTAGTAATTAACCTAGAAAAATTTGTCTAAATATTCACCCCAATGTCGTTTCAAACCTGCATGCTATTTTTTCTTGTGGAACCCAAAAGGATTCAATGTAAACATTTATATATATCCTGTTAAATTAATGGTTCAAAAAATGTTGACAATGTTTCAACAATATGTTTCATAGATAGATAGATAGATACTTTTAAAAGTAATGATAGATAGATAGATAGATAGATACTTTTAAAAGTAATGAGTTCCAATATTGTGTTATTCCAATAAAAGTAACTAATTGCATTACTTAGTTACTTTTTATGGAACGTAATCTTACATTACTTTTGCAATACATTTTCTCACCTGGGCTTGCTAAAAAAGATCTATTTTTGTCAAATGTAAAGTCCCTGTCACACCAAAAGTTCAAATGTAATTTCACACCTGTACAGTAGAGGGCACAGCTCAACTAAACATTTCAGCTGTGCTGCCATTCTTGATTGCAGAAGAAGACAACGTAGAAGAAGAAAGTTCAAAACTCTTTCTGCATCCCAATTCGCCTACTTATACTACATCCTTAAAGTATGTACTCTTTTTGTGAAGTACATGTAGCAGAAGAGTATGCAAGCTTTAGGACATACTACTTTGTCATCTTTAACCGACAGCTCTGTCGCTTAGTGACGTGCATCCTGTCACCGTTTAAATCATCTTGTCACAGTTAAAATCCTCCACATTTAATTTAATTTAATTTCCTACCGTATCAGAGAGAAATGTAGCACGTTGATCTGCCCTGGGTATATCATGGGTATCTCCTCATGTGTTTGCAATTTGAATATGATGATGCATTTAAAAGTTAATGGCCAAACGTATTATTACAAACGTTCTCAATGCTGTTGCTGATGAAATATGTGGATAACACTGAATAAATATATTGTCAGGTTAGATACTGATAATTAATCATTTAAACCCCTTTATCTAAACTACTGTCAGACTCACACATCCTCCATGTTTGTAGTTTTAACACTTTTTATCCGTCTCTGTAGTTCTAATCAGATCTTCTTCCAACACTCAATGGGCAATATTTGCCATTAGAGTGTGCATGGATCTGCATTTCGGATTCTAACTGGAAAAAGTAGACCATCCGGGTATCTTTGGAATACTCATTTCAACATACTACGATTTGGGACGATGGATAGTAGGCAAATTGGGATGCAGCATCTTACTTCGGCAATAAAAACAAAAAAAGCAATGTGATGTTCATCTAAAGTATTTTTTTCTTTAGCTAAACCAAGTTTTGCTTTGGTTGAATTGGATCATCAAAGGTGAGCAGCAATGACAATGGTTAATAAAGTGAGATTAAATACACAAAGTATATTTGTATTATTTAGCATATTTAATTATTGCACGTGTGCATTATATTCTAGATTTGAGTTTGCATTTCACTCCTTTTATTCATTTTGAATAATACTGAATCTGTTTTTGTGCAAGTGAGATGAATAAATGCATGCTCACATTTAGTCTAGAACTACAATAACCATCATGTTGACACAACACCTCTGCACCTTACTCACAATTTCTCTCGTTACTTATTTGAAAAAGTAACTCAGGTATTTGTAAATAAAATAAAAAATAAATGCGTTACTTTACTAGTTAGTTGAAAAAAGTATACTAGTTACCTGAAAAAAGTAATTAACTCATATTACTTGTAATGTGTTACCCCCAACACTGCTGATACCATAATAATACAGGTGGTACAATAGAAAGCCACATGATGAAGCAGAGGTCCTTCTAAGTGGCCTGTCCATAAAACACAGCCAATACTCGTATACAAATGCTTAACAGGGTCGAACAAACAAAGACAAAACACCATTGGGGTAACACACTGAACACACACTAAAGTACTGCAATAAACATTCACTAAATAAAATAACATAAAACACCCTAATATTGTTACTGATAACAATAATAAGAACTAAATCTTTTAAAGAAAATATAATCATATGTGATGTCACGCAACAATGACATATTTGTTTCTGCTTACATAAATTGGACAGTAAAAAGTAAAAATTACATAAAATACATTCAACCACATTAGACCAATATTAAATCATTTTACATTTTTTACTGTATATACACACTATATTGCCAAAAGTATTGGGACACCCCTCCAAATCATTGAATTCAGGTATTCAATCACTTCCATGGCCACAGGTGTATAAAACAAGCACCTAGGCATGCAGACTGCTTCTACAAACATTTGGGTCGCTCTCAGGAGCTCAGTGAATTCAAGCGTGGCACTGTGATGGGTTGCCACCTGTGCAATAAGTCCATTCGTGAAATTTTCTCACTACTAAATATTCCTACGGTCAACTGTTAGTGGTATTATAACAAAGTGGAAGCAATTGAGAATAACAGCAACTCAGCCACGAAGTGTTAGGCCACGTAAAAATCACAGAGCGGGGTCAGCGCATGCTGAGGCTCACAGTCCGCAGAAGTTGCCAACTTTCTGCAGAGTCAATAGCTACAAACCTCCAAACTTCGTATGGCCTTCAGATTAGCTCAAGAACAGTGCGTAGAGAGCTTCATGGAATGGGTTTCCATTGCCGAGCAGCTGCATCCAAGCCTTACATCACCAAGTGCAATGCAAAGCGTCGGATGCAGTGGTGTAAAGCACGCCGCCACTGGACTCCAGAGCAGTGGAGACGTATTCACTGGAGTGACGAATCACGCTTCTCTGTCTGGCAATCCGGTGGACAAGTCTGGGTTTGGCGGTTGCCAGGAGAACGGTATTTGCCTGACTGCATTGTGCCAAGTGTAAAGTTTGGTGGAGGGGGGATTATGGTGTGGGGTTGTTTTTCAGGGGTTGGGTTTTGCCCCTTAGTTCCAGTGAAAGGAACTCTTGATGTTTCAGCATACCAAGACATTTTGGACAATTTCATGCTCCTAACTTTGTGGGAACAGTTTGGGGATTGCCCCTTTCTGTTCCAACATGACTGCGCACCAGTCCTGACCTCAACCCGATAGAACACCTTTGGGATGAATTAGAGTAGAGACGGCGAGCCAGGCTTTTTCGTCCAACATGACCTGACCTAACAAATGTGCTTCTAGAAGAATGGTCAAAAATTCCCAAAACACACTCCTAAACCTTGTGGAAAGCCTTCCCAGAAGAGTTCAAGCTGTTATAGCTGCAAGGGCCAACTCCATATTAAACCCTATTGATTAAGAATAGGATTGGGAACCAATTAACATTTTCTTACTGTAGCATTTTGTCATTTTCTGTAAAAATTGCCAACATTTTTTAACATTATAATAATAGCTTGCATCTAGTACACGTGTCCATAATTCAAAAAGGAAATGTTGTTACGTTACTAGTACACACCCAGTGCAATGTGCTATTTTTGAATACACAGACATAAGGATAGAAGTGAGCTTTGTCAAAAGTGAAGATTATCAGTAAGTGAATTTGAGCTGTTCTTCAAATAAAAAATTTAAAAAAAGCTTCAAAAGACTTGCCCCGTAATATGAAACTACTTTTATGTTTGTTTTTGTTTTTAGTTTGAGCTTGGTTTGCAAGTGATTTCTACTTAAAGTCTTATTTTTTGTGTTCCACAGAAAATAGTAGCAGTAAAGTGTTTTATTTGAGGGTAAAAAAAAAGCATTTTGGGAGAACTATTCCTTTAAGACCATTAAAAAATGTTGTTGTTGTTGTTAAACCATCAAGTCATTTTCATGACAGGTTGCTTCTTATGCTAACAATTGCACATTCACATTAATACCAATGTAAAGTATTTGGTTTTACCTGCTAGGCCTAACTGAGCACTGTTGAACATTGCTGCTGGATTTATCTTCCTGTGTCATTTCCACAGCAAGATTAGAAGAGGAAGAAACATTTCCCCCACCCCACCCCGTCCTCGCTCTCTCTGACTCTTTGTCTCTGTCCTTTCCTCCAATTTAATGTGAAAATCATTAGCTTCGATCAATGACTGCTCCAACTCCCTTATCTTGTGTGGAGCAAGCTAGTGGATTTTTTCTGCCCATATCAGCGTTTAAAAAGCCCATTAAAAATGAAGTAGTCACATGGCAAACACAACTCTTCTCCGCTGCTCATCGATTCTTAGTTTCTGTTATTAGTGCCCTGTGCAGTTTTTATCAGAACATTTTTTAAATGGGTTTCTTTCCACCCAAGCACATATTTTACTGTAAATGCAAAATACTGTCTATAACCTTCCCTAGGGGTCATATTGATCTATTTGTGGTGTATGTGTGTGTCTACATTTCCCAGTAGAAATCTGATGGAGGTGGAATTGCATTGGGTGATAAACTATTTCCAGCATCACTTAGCAACCAGAGCAAACAGAAGACTGGGGAGGGTTATAGTTTGTAACTACTTGATGGCACACTTCAAGCAGATGCCATTTTGTCTAATTCTGAGTCTTTAAACAGACGGACACACACCTCACTGATACTTCCTGCATTTCAAAAATGAAATAGACCATTTTTTTACAAAACCTTATTGCATAAAGCACACATCACAAAGACCATGTGAGCCACTGGATGAGAGGAACTAATATTTGCATTTACAATTGGTTTAGATTTGTATTTAATTTGTATACGTTCCATAATATTTAATATATTACCTTTTTATGAGCCACAATGTAACAATACCCATTTTCAAACACATAATTTACACCAAATTTTGATATTATAAGGATTATTAGGAACACCATACTAATACTGTGTTTGACCCCCTTTCGCCTTCAGAACTGCCTTAATTCTACGTGGCATTGATTCAACAAGGTGCTGAAAGCATTCTTTAGAAATGTTGGCCCATATTGATAGGATAGCATCTTGCAGTTGATGGAGATTTGTGGGATGCACATCCAGGGCACGAAGCTCCCGTTCCACCACATCCCAAAGATGCTCTATTGGGTTGAGATCTGGTGACTGTGGGGGCCATTTTAGTACAGTGAACTCATTGTCATGTTCAAGAAACCAATTTGAAATGATTCGAGCTTTGTGACATGGTGCATTATCCTGCTGGAAGTAGCCATCAGAGGATGGGTACATGGTGGTCATAAAGGGATGGACATGGTCAGAAACAATGCTCAGGTTTAAACGATGCCCAATTGGCACTAAGGGGCCTAAAGTGTGCCAAGAAAACATCCCCCACACCATTACACCACCACCACCAGCCTGCACAGTGGTAACAAGGCATGATGGATCCATGTTCTCATTCTGTTTAGGCCAAATTCTGACTCTACCATCTGAATGTCTCAACAGAAATCGAGACTCATCAGACCAGGCAACATTTTTCCAGTCTTCAACTGTCCAATTTTGGTGAGCTCGTGCAAATTGTAGCCTCTTTTTCCTATTTGTAGTAGAGATGAGTGGTACCCGGTGGGGTCTTCTGCTGTTGTAGCCCATCCGCCTCAAGGTAGTGCGTGTTGTGGCTTCACAAATGCTTTGCTGCATACCTCGGTTGTAACGAGTGGTTATTTCAGTCAAAGTTGCTCTTCTATCAGCTTGAATCAGTCGGCCCATTCTCCTCTGACCTCTAGCATCAACAAGGCATTTTCGCCCACAGGACTGACGCATACTGGATGTTTTTCCCTTTTCACACCATTCTTTGTAAACTCTAGAAATGGTTGTGCGTGAAAATCCCAGTAACTGAGCAGATTGTGAAATACTCAGACCGGCCCGTCTGGCACCAACAACCATGCCACGCTCAAAATTGCTTAAATCACCTTTCTTTCCCATTCTGACATTCAGTTTGGAGTTCAGGAGATTGTCTTGACCAGGACCACACCCCTAAATGCATTGAAGCAACTGCCATGTGATTGGTTGATTAGATAATTGCATTAATGAGAAATTTAACAGGTGTTCCTAATAATCCTTTAGGTGAGTGTATATCAGGTCTTAGTCAAAATGATTTTTTTTAATTATTTTTTTTAAATGTATCGCCCAAGTCAACTGTTGTGTGAATTTCTTTTGAATTGCATTTCAGTAAATTTTCTTTTCCTGTCACTTTGATTCAAATTCCAATCCAACATCCTGTGTTGTGGTCAATTCAATTCAAAGTCATGAAATGAAAGCGAGTCGATTGTTAAATTATTGTGCCCAACAAATCTGCAGTCAAAATCATTATCTGTAATCATCTGAAATAATGTCATATTTGACAAAAGGCACAAGAAATTTGTTCCAATTTGTTTAACATCTTGGTTTTCCATGTTGCTTTAGGGTTAGTTTATCCATTAATTGAGAGTGTAAAAAAGAATTAGGTATGTGGCTTAGCAAAAGAAGAACTAAACCCATGATGTGTTTCCTGGAAGCATGTGTGATTGTGTGGGAATAATGGGGCTTTCCAGTTATCTGAGAGGTGGGTGATAAAAGGCTTTTACTGGCAAACAAAAAGAGTGTAATCATCATCATGATTAAAAAGAGGAAGGTGTTCTGAGAGGGAGGAGAGGAGAGACGGAGAGAGATGGGGAAAGCAGAGGCTGTTTTCCTCTGAAACTGTTGTTTATGGAGGTGACGTGTGTGTGTGTGTGTGTGTGTGTGTGTGTGTGTGTGTGTGTGTGTGTGTGTGTGTGTGTGTGCAGATCAATGCAACTCATCCACTTAAATCTCTTGATCCATTCATCAATACAAACTAATGAAACAACCAGACACAGACAGACACAAATAGAGAGATGGGGAGAAAAGGAAAACAAGAAACACAGAATGAAGAAAAGGAACTATTGTTACAATTACATACATATATAACATAGCATTAGAACAATGATGTAGCTACATGTTAAATCTCATGCCACTGCACTGAAGGTTATAAACACAACTGTAATTAATATATAGCAATATAACGATGCTGTTGTAATTCGGCTGTATTCACAGTCCTAATGATATTCAGACCAAGAGCACGATTTTAAGTGTGATATTGTTTTATACAACTCTTCAAAAAAACAAAGTCAATATTGAGTAACTTACATTAAGCCAGTAACTTTTTATGCTATTTACTTTTAAAGTCGTTTTATGTTCCGACAACAAAAATAGTTCCAAACAAAGCCAAAGAATATTCAACTGATTCGTCTCCGAGCATTACACAGCACAGCAGTGGTGATTCGTTCCTTTATTAAACAAATGGTGGAGTCAATGATTCAATGATTCAGTGATTCAATGGTAGTTTACACCACGTACTACCGTAATGATATAACCTGCACAAGACGCTGAAAAATCCCCACCACTGACAGCCTGTCTGGAATACACATACACACACACACACACACTGATGGCACCTGCTGGTCAAAATAGTGTAAATGCAACAAAAAGTCCAAACATGCACAACACACCTTTTACGAACCAATTTCAAATGTTTTCTTGAAAGTAATCTATTTAATGCAATCTACAAATCATCAAATACCATTAAACATGAATTTCTCTATAATAGGTGTTCTTAATTTGTTGTTGTTATTAATGTGTAGGGCTTGTTTTGTGTGTTTTATGGAGGGCTTGCTTGGTTAATCAGGCCATTAAGAGACAACTGTCTCTGTAAGAGAAAAATGTCTACATTATCGCATAGATCATATAAATATAAATGATCATACAGAGACACTGGTTCAGAGACACCCCCCCGCCCCCCGTCCCCCCCCAGGGGCAGCTATTAAAATGTCGAAACATTTTGACATATCAAAACCTTGTATTGAACCGTATATTGAAATCGTGTGACTTTGGCAGTTTAATATTTGTAAACTTTAATTGTTTATTTAAAGTTAAAAAAAAACTTGTTTTTTTCTGTTAATGTCAATTTATTTTAAAAGTAGCCCTAAAAAGTGGGATAAACGCAGGCCTACAATTGTGTACATTATCACAAAATATTTTTTAAGGCACTGGTCATTGAAAAACCCATATTGATCAACCATTATTCTGAATATTGTCTACGGTGGTTATTATGACCCTGTATTATTGTAATTAGGGGATACTAAAAAAGAAAGAAATTTGACTCTTTTCTAAAATGGTCTGTTGGCTCCAGTCTAGCTATCAAAAGAGACCTATTAGTGTAGAGGGAAAATCCAATTAAAATCACAATGCTATCTCTGAGCAATCACTTAGAAAGAAATAGGGTGAGAGAGAAAAGAAGAATCCTCAAACCTAGGACAACAGAACAAACACAATCCAATCAATACAGCTGGAAAAAATAAATAACATAGCTATACAAACACAGGGAAAAAAGAAAGAATGCTTGATGAATTTCCTCTTGATGATTTGTGTGATGCTCAAAATAGAAAAATTCAACTCCAGACCACACTCACCTGATTCTTAAAAGCACAAATACACAATAAGACAACATTTGTGTAACTCCATCCATTTCAGAGTCCATTTTAGCCACGTGTTAATGTTAAAGAGCGTGCTGCCATCTAGTGGTAGTTTGCTGATATTACTATCAGCAGAGTTTTTTATTTTATTTTTTTGGACTGTGAATTAATTGTGTGTGTGTGTGTGTGTGTGTGTTACATCTACGTTGTCTACATGACATTACTCTCACTATATGGTTCATGTGAGCCTCCACAGAGTAATCCACTTTAGCTCCTTGACACACGCACACATTCATACTTGTTTTTCTTTCATGGTGGGAACTTTCCATTGAAGTTGTTTTATACTGGGTACGTACCTAAACCTCACAGAAACCTTTCTGATTTGTAATCACATAATTTAGAATGTTCATATATAATTTGATCTCCACAATATAAAACCTGATTAACACACACAAATGATTTAAACATGAAACTGTAATGCATAAGGGTCTATTTAGAGTGATTGTTCTATATAGTGCATTGCAGGCACAACATTTCTCCACGTTTCTGATCAAAGTTTAAATAAGATAAGATCATTTTGTGATGAACTATGAAGCTTTAAAATACAAAGTCTCCATAAAACATTTATATGTTCAGATATAACAAAATATTCTGGGGGGCATGACATTTTTGCAGAAATGGTGAAAGAGTGGATGGCTGGCAAAAACTGTGGTCTCACAGGATTAGTGGGAACCTTTGGAACATAGCCCGGCCTAGGGTGTAGGAAGGCCTTAGCCATACTAGGCGCAAATTCCAAGCATGAGGGTGCCACAGAGAGGGCTTGTAAATCCCCAATTCTTTTCAGAGAAGAAATAGCAAGAAGGAAGATAAGAGTGAGAAACTTCTCAGGAACTTCTTCGAGCGGCTCAAAGGGAGCCTCAGAAAGGCCTTGGAGGACAATGGCCAAGTGCCAGGCCGGCACCCTAGTGGGTCTTAACCTCAAAGTGTCACGGAGGAAACGAGTAACTAGAGGGTGTTGCCCCAATGAAACACCACCCAAAAGAATTGTGGTAAGCTGCTAAGGCCACCACGTACACCTTTATTGTGGAGGGAGCTAACTCAGCGGAGAACCTCTCCTGCAGGAATTCCAGCACCGCGCTCACGGGGCAGTTAACTGGATCCCACAGGTGATCCCTGCACCATGAGGTGAAGAGTCTCCACTTCAGAGCGTACAGTTTCCTCGTGGAGGGAGCTCTAGAGTGTAGAATGGTCTCCACAACCTCGGTTGAGAGGCCAGAACTTATGAGCTGGGCCCCCTCAGAGGCCAAGCCCACAGTTTCCACAGCTCTGGGCGAGGGAGCAGGATGGCACTGCCCGCCTGAGAGAGAAGGTCCCTCCTGAGCGGAATCTCTAGGGGAGAGCCGTCGAGGAGAGACACAATGTCCGAGAACCACACTCTGGCCGGCCAGAACGGGGCTACTAGCAACAGACGGGCCCCGTCCCGGCGCACTCTCTCTAGAACTCCCGGAAGCAGAGCAATCGGAGGAAATACAGGGGCAGCCTCGGCCACTCCTGTACCATAGAGTCCAGTCCCAGAGGAGCTGGAGGCGTTAGGGAGAACCACAGTCGACAATGTGTGTTTTCGTGTGTGGCAAACAGGTCTACCTTGGCCCTGTCAAACTTCTCCCAAAGGAGCTCCACCACCTCGGTGTGGAGTCTCCACTCCCCGGGCCTCGGCCCCTGCCTCGACAGGATGTCTGCTTCCACATTCAGACTCCCTGGGATGTAAACTGCCCTGACTGAGTACAGTTTCCCCTGGGCCTACAGGAGAATCTGGCGAGCCAACTTGTATAACAGGCGAGACCTCAGACCCCCCTGGTGGTTTATATATGAGACCACCGATGTGCTGTCTGTGCGCACTAGCACATGATGGCCCCTGAGATACCCACTGACACGGTGCCCCCAGTAACAGGCCTTGGGCCAGAAACCCAGGATCTTTCCACATGACCAAGGTGCGGAGACACCGCCGCGTTGCCTTGATCACGCAAAAAGGGTTTCCCCTCTGGGAAAATCCTTTGGTCTTGAGCCACTACTGTAAAGGTCTCATGTACAACAGGCCACAAGGAATCACGTTGGATGCTGCTGCCATCAGACCTAACAGCCTCTGATACTGTTTGACAGTGAGTGACTGGTCTAGCTTCACCCCTTTCACTGCTGAAAGGATCGACCCTATGCGAGGCTCTGATAAGCTGGCCTGCATAGACACCGGATTCCAACTCACGCCTAGGTACGTTATTCTCTGAACTGGAGAAAGAACGCTCTTCTTGGAGTTGAGCCTCAGCCCTAACTTCTTCATATGCGCGAGAACAACATCTCGATGTTGAGCCGCCAGACGCGCTGACTGTGCTAGGATCAGCCAGTCGTCGATATAATTGAGAATGCGAATCCCCTGCATACGCAAGGGGACTAGCGCTGCGTCCACACACTTCGTGAACGTACGGGGTGAAAGTGCTAGACCGAAAGGAAGGACCTGATACTGGTACGCTTCTCCCCCGAAAACGAACATCAGGTACTTCCTGTGCTGTGGAAAGATAGAGACATGAAAGTATGCATCTTTGAGATCTATCATGACAAACCAGTCCTCGGACCTGATTTGAGACACAATGTGTTTGACTGTAAGCATCCTGAACTTGCAAGCGTCTCCTCCACCCTCGGCATCGAACCATATCCATGTCTTTTCAGTCCCGTGATGTTACTATACTATACTCAATGCGCTCATTCAATTTGGCCACAGCTCTGCTCAAAACCTCCATGAGCTCGTCACTAGCAGGAGATTGAAGTGGTGAGTCTTCAACCCCTGCATCGATACTGCAGACATCCAGCTCCTCAGAACTGGACAGCTGCAGCACCGAGGCCGCCCCCTGGGCGACAGGGCCTGTGCCGTGGGGAACGCGAGCCGTGGCGGCCTCCTCGAAGACCGCCCGGCGGGATCGCAGCACTCTCTGAGGCAGCGCCTCGCAATGCTCACAGCCCCCTCGAGAGCCAACTGAGCGTGCTGCTCTCCCAAACAAACAACGCACATCAAGTGTGTATCCCTACCCGTGATGTAACGAGAGCAGGGAAGAACACACTTTCTGTAACATTGTTCGCTCGCCATAATGTCTCTTAAATGTGTCAGTGTGTGTTGCAAACTTGTTGTAAGAAAACAAAAAAGTCTGAACTCAGACACAAACACAGCTGACAATAGGACAATGTACACAGAGCGTACTTTTGATACTTAAGTAGTTTTGATATCAGTTTACGTATTACATACGTATTTTTCTAATGAGCTACTTTTAACTTTATTTGAGTCACTATCTAGAAAGCTGTCTTTACTTTTGCTTAAATATGACGACTTGATTTATACAACACTGAACGTGATGACAACATTTTTGTATAATTTCACATTGGAATGTAGATGGTATATTTTAAATATTTGTTTAATGGCATCTTGAAGGCCAGTATCACCGATACCAATACAGCTACTGATGTAAATTTTTTCTCAATTTTTGGGGATGCATGTCCTATTCATAATGTAGTAGCCCTTACAGTTACAGCATGAAATATTATTTAAAACCTAAAACATTTTACATAGATAATATTTAAACTTAAAAAATGTGTATCTCACATGTCAGACCTTTTTCTATAGTTAATATCTAATACTGACTTAATATATCACAACTGTGAGAAAAAAAGTTAGAATTGCATATATAAACTCGCAGTTGTGAAGAAAGAAGGCAGAATCTCGCAATTCTTATATTTCTTCTGAGAATTGTAAAATATAAACTCGGAATTACCATTTTTATTGTTTTATTCTGTGACCTCCATGGACTTCTACTACAGAACGTCTCTGGTTACTTGACTGTAACTGTTCCCTGAAAAAGCGGGAACAAGATGTACTGCATTTTGTTTAATGTGGGGTGAGCCGCCTAAGGCTAGGCCAAATGGAAGGACGCTTCGCCCCCGAAAGCAAACCTCAGGAACTTGTGTTGTGGCAGAATTTCTATATGAAAGTACGCATCTTTGAGATTGATCGTGACAAACCAATCCTTTTATTGGATCTGAGACGCAATAATTTTGATTGTCAGCATCTTGAACTTTTATGTTCTAAATAGAGTGGTGCGGGTATGACATCACTTTGTAGGCCAAAACGCGAAAGCGAGTTAGCATTTTAGCACTTCCGGTTCTATTGTCCAGAAGTCAATTGGTTTTTCTAAATGGGGTTTTGGTTAAATGGCTGAAATAAGGAAACTTGTCCAAGACACTTTCACATTTTATTCTACGACATAAAATACACCAGTATTACCCCACTCGTGATTTTTGAAGCTGTAACGTGTCTTGAAAAAGGTGGTTGCTAGTGGCTAATTGGGACTACAAAGGCAGTCTGGGACATTAAACGTCATCACGCCGAAAAGATAACCTCAGTATGCTCATAATTGTGCTCTTAAAAACTATTCTAACTCAAACGTTCTAGGAAAATGTTTTTAGATAAAAACTGAAAGTTGTCGGAAGCTTAGTGGTGGTGATGTTGAATTCGTGGGACCGTGGTGTTGTTCGTTTATAGCCTACCTTTAGCTTTTTACTTCTGGTGACTGCATTTAGGCTTCAAAATTCATAAAAGTTGTGTTTATCTGTGAAAACTGTCTTGAAGGACAAAACGTGTTCGTACCATAAACTTTTGTTGATCACAGATTAGTGATAATCCAAAAGCCTATTGGAAAATCCTATCGGTCTTTGTCAGGTGATGTCACACTCGTGAGAACCGAAGTGCATTATGGGTGGAACGCCATTTGTAAGGTATCAGTGCTGGGGGGTTCTGTTAGAGAGTTGTGTTTTTGATTCATTTCTTTTCAGTGGTGAAATTGTACGTTCTTGTTTGCAATAGTAAGTCTCATGACGGAAAGGGTCAAAAACTAAACGTTTTTTTTTTAGCTTTCTCACTTTGAAGAAAAGACATGGACAGTATGTGGCGGACGTAACGAGGCGTCGGGTGGCCTGTTGCAGCGGTGCGACGCAAAAACTTCTCCTTTGCAAACATATCTCCGAATATACTATAATAAAATACACTATTAAATTCTACATACATTGATTTACTTAAGTAATGTCAGACAGTTTGTTTTATGATGATGACTTGGTTTATTGGAACATTGTTTCTGTTTTATTGTATTAGGCATATTGGTTTGTGTAATTGATACAATAAAGAACAAAAATGCATGAAAAAGGGGCATCTTAGTATTAAATAATTAAAAATTCTTCCTACTCGCAGCACGTTAAAAACAAAAAAGCCACCCTTAATCATTAACTTGACATCACATTACAGCAAACCCACCTTTGCTGATACTACTGTGTATCCTTCGGTCGGAATGTAAATAAATCCTGTACCCAATCCTGTCCGTGGGCTTTTAGACTTTATAGGTTTTAAATTGTTCACTGGCATATGTGCTTATACCATAAACAAGATAGTTGACAATGTCGAGGTATAAGGATGGAGGTAGCAATGCGGGGTCAGCGCTCCAATTTAACGTTACTTCAGTCAGCTCATATGGATCTATGTTCTAAAAGGATGACCATTTTTCCAAATAACGGTCCCTAGCATCTTTATTGAGTTAATCGCGGTACGGCTTTTTCCTCATTTTTCTTTTGCTTCTCCAGTTTTGCGATTATTTGTTATCTCTACTCTTATAATATCTTCAATATGAGTCAGTCAGTAGCGATACTTCAAAAATGGCGCCGCGGTGACATCACACACAACAAACCCACGTGACTGACAAAGACCGATTGGGTTTTTGTTGAGGGAACCAGTGTGATGCTAACTGCCGATTGGCCTACAAAATGACATCATACAGGTGTTGTGCCGAATTCTGACCACCTGCCAGATAATTACCCCCCTAGTATTGGTAGGTTTAGGAGTAGGTGTGGGGGAGGGGTTTGGATTAGCGGTGGGGTTAGGATTAGGCAATCAGGTAGCGACTTCAACGAGGGGGGTAATAATATGGCAGGGGGTCGAAATTCGGGACAACACCGGCACCACTCTATGCCTGTTTCATTGTAGGGGGTGTAACTTGTAATGGGGCATAGTTTTAGGGGGCGTGGTGTGTAGTAGGCCTACTGTAGGTTGCAATCGAACACTTGTCCAAGACGGAGTGAAATAACAACCTATGTTATATGTATGTGTATACTTTTGGCTTAACATCAGGTGCATGTCTAAACAGTCAAATACACACACACACAAATCAGAGTATTCATGTAAATTCAGAATAAATCCAGATAGATTACAGTTTAAAAGTGATAATTCACTGAATAGCCAATTTCACGTGTATTTTAAAAATACAAATTACTGTATTTGTATTTAGATAAAAAAAATTCCCACACAGTATTTGGTATTTTTGGAACATTGGTATTTGGTACATTTTAATTGAGGAATTTTGTATTTTTATTTCATGTATTTATGGCCATCAGTCTGGACTTCAAGACGATGGAAGTTTTAGGACTCCTTCCTTCTATTTAAGTTGGCTAAGACAATGTACAGTGAGGAAGCTCAAATATAAGAGTTTTGACTTTTCTGTCTACATATACTATATCATCCATCAGATGATAAAAACAAAGCAAAGAAAATTATGTGTCTAATGTACAAGTAGAGGAGAAATTAAGAACAAATGAGGCTGCACATTTAATTGACCTGACATGAGTTTAATCACTGTTGAGAGTGAAGAGTCCTCCTTCATCATTAGGCTGATGATGAAACAGGTAAATAAATCATTTTTCACATTATCATATGTCATAGTTCATCAAGAGTGGAATCAACAGGAGCTTGGCACATACAGAAATACTCACATGAGTCAGAACAGTCACATGACCTGTGACCAATAGATGCACACATATATCACAGTTCACACAGTCTTACTTTAAAGCATTAATATTAATGTAACATTATTTTGTATGTGTGTGTGTGTGTGTGTGTTTGCACATGGTCATATATATGCAGATATGTGCGCATGTGTTTGTGTAACTGGACAGAATGGGACGGCTTCAGGTCAGTCCATTTAAATGTCTTTTTTTAACATAAAGATTCAAGTTCTTTAAACTTAATATCAAATAAAATATAATAATAATTTGAGGGAAAAAACAATTATCTACAGAAACATCATCATGTGCAAGAATGTACATTTTGGTTCTAAGGCAATAATTGTTCCTCCACAACACTAGTGCTGTCAATGCTGTGAGTCAATGTTCTGTGTTGATTAGCAACATTATTTCAACGTTGCCTCTCCATTGCACCAACACATTCACTGAATGGCTGGAGCATTGCCCCATGGGACCTGTCGTTTTTTGAGACACTGAATAGCACCGGAAGAATTCCTTTCAACAGTGACTTTGCTTTTTTCCAAGCAGGGAAAACTCGTCATTAGGAGTATAGCAACTAAGAACGTTCCCTTGCGATGAGTGTAAAGTTTTCATTGATATTACATGAGTTTTTCAGCTTCATTGGTACTGCCCATGGGTTCATTTCCACGATTGGAGAGCACACAGTTCAGTCTTTTGCGTTAAGTGCATATAAAGCGCACAGGGTTAAGGTGGTTGTAGTCAGTTGTCACAGCTGTAACAGACATATTATGCAAGGCTTTATGACATTGTTTCCTGTTCACATTATGTTTACTGTTCGCTTCTTCATGAGGCGTTACTGGAAGAGTGAGAAAACCACTGGTTTCTTCAACAGGCAAATTATAGAATATTCTCTCTCACACACACAAAAAACAATTCAAACTCAAAAACAACGTCACATGGTTTCTCCAACTCATGAGAAGGCCCAAATGAAATCTGCAGACTATTTTTTAACATTTTAAGAAAGAAATATATGGAAGTCTTTAGTATAGAAATGGTGCTGATAGTATTAAACTCATACTGTTAGTTAAAAACATTATTAAATTATACAAAAATGAACACACAAGGCGTGGTGGATCTTTGTAAATCTCAATTGCATGCAGATTCCTTGTGGGCCTGCTCATGAATGAAGCACAACTGGGTCTCATTCACTAACAAATTGTGTGGATTATTTCGAATTTTGTACGCACAAGAAAACTTCTCATGAAAAATGAATGCCTAATTGCATACACATGAATTAGAAATGTTCGTAACCTCATTCTAATGTTAATGAATTTGCAATATTCTAAATGAGCGGCAGCTTAGTCATTTGCATAAACACGCCCAAACTATTTCCATATAAAGGCGTTCCAATCAAAACCAGTTCAAACACATAAGCACCTTTAAGACATATGCATATCTGTGTTGTTATACAGGGAAACCTTGCAGCTCAAACTATAATGCAGCTTTTCTCTGTATAAAATGAAATTTATTTAAGATGAAATCTTAATCTTAACATGATTATAAGGCCACCCAGTAAAGTGATTTTTATAAAGTGATAAATATAAAGTATTACTTTATAAACACTTTAAAAAAAACCATTATAAAGTGATTTTTGTGTATGTGTGGTTTAAGTTGTTCCTAATTTTTTCCCCATAAATTTAGAACAAATCATAGTTCGAAGTAAAGTTATGGGTGTTGTTTGTTAAAACGTTCATTTGCAGATTGCACACACAAACTCATGTGTGCACAAGGTTAGTGAATGAGACCCAGTCTTAAAAAATGGCTTTGTAGTCATAACCACTTGCATTGAATTGCTATGTCCGTCACAGCAGACATAAACAATGGGCTACATATATGTAAGTAAGCTTATTGTTAAATAGGGCTACATGTTCACTTTTGCACTTTTGATGGAAAGAAAATGGGTTTTGCCATAAAGCTAACAGAATAATTGTAAAATGACAACCACATAATTTTAAAAATGAGTTCAGGCTGGTATTTGAAGGCCTCACTCTCTCTCAAACACACACATACATACACACACACACACAAACACACACATTTTAGCTGAGGTACAGTGTGGTGTGGCATCAGCAGCCAAACTGTCCATGCTGTCCAGAGCGACATGCACACACACACACACAAATTCAATAGCAGTTACTTAATTGTCTTTGTCTCTTCGTTTCAGTTATTTTACACGACTATCACTGTCTTATCTGAAAAACAGAGAGTTTTTGTGTGTGTGTTTGTCCAGGGGTTGATTTACTGCACTGGTCCAGTCAGAGAGCGCAGGACAGCACTCCAGTGGGCAGAGCTATCCCACACATAAGAGCAGCTGATCGGTGTTAAGGGTCAATATGACAGCACTTCCACAGTGGCTGAACATAAAGAGGCAAATCCAATGCAGGAAACACATCACGGCAGGGTCTTTGATTGACATGAATCAATCTCAATAGTTGTCTGTTTCTCCTTGTCATCCCTGTGCTCAGTCTCTCTGGAGTCTCTCTCACCTCTAGACGTTACTTCCGTGTGTGTAGCGCCTCCTGGAACTTTGTACTAGTGTAGTGGATGTGGAAGCCTTTCTTACTGATTGTGTCATCAGAGTGGAAATGGATCAACACGGCATCGCCAGCAGAGTAAAGCTCCTCACGAGGCTAAACACAGGAGAGAGGGGTCAGTAGAAGAAATACAAGCTGTGTGACATAAGAATATATTAAACTCATAGAACACACGGCTCGTACCCCAGATCCACAAAAGCGTCCGAGTTTGTGCGCTCCGGTGTCGTAGCCATCGTAAAGCTCGATGTAGTCGTACCCGCAATCGGCCTCCTCCTCTACCTCAAAGGTGGTGAAAGTGAGCTCGATGCCATAACCCGACTCTGCCGTTATGAGCCACTCGCAGTCGGTGTGGCCGGGGTAGTTATTATCCCCAAACTGAGCATGAGAATACAGGTTCTTCTGACGCGCCTCTGCTTTTAGCCTACCACCACACTCTACACACAAACACACATACATATACTGTTAATAATGGTCATCATTGATTTACTTATAAATCTGTTCACTGTTCACTTACACTAATGTTATAATGTTGTAGGTTATAGCTAACAAATGTCTTTTCTGTTGACTGTAATAAGCAACAGTAACCAGGGTGGGCAGAGCTTAGCGGCAAGTCAAATGAGAAAAGGCAACACTTCAGGGACTCTAATCAACATGTGATGCAGAATTGATACACTAGAGGGCTCTGTTAAACTGTAAGCATGATATGAGAATTGCTTCTATGAACACTTGAATCACATCTGATGCAACTTGGTAGTTACCAGTGGAGTGAGTGGCCTGAAAGCCTTTCCGCTGCACTGAGGCATCGGAGATGAATCGCAGGTACATCTTGTTGCCTGTGGAGATGAGTGGTTCTGGAATCTTACTGCCGCACAGACGGCTCAGGATGGGCGTCTTGTCCGAGTCACCGTCAAAGGCCTCCAGGTGATCATACGCACATTCCTGGTGCTGCTCAATCTCAAACTCATTAAAAGACTAGAAACAGAAAGAGACAACAGGAAAAATGAACAAGAGGAAATAATTTCACAGCTGTCAGAATTCTAGCCAAACAACAGTAAGGAAAGATTTCTCTTTGACCTCCTCAGCTAAAAGTTGAACACATTTGGCATTTTAAAGAAGCAGATAAACATGATCTCAAAACCTCGCCCCCTTGTTCCCTCAAGATTTTCTTATAGGGTTTCATAATCGGGCTTTTCAATTTATGTCTGTGGTAAACATAACTTCACGATAACTTTTTGTCATTTTGTTCTACAAAGTAAACTGCACACACCCATAGCGAAAATGCGAATTTTGAAGCAGTTATGTTCATTTTTGAAAACGTATGCTCTTAATAAGTAACTAGATAAGACAGTTTGGGGTGTGAGTGTGTGCAGTTTACATAGTAGAACAAAACATCAGCGTATTCATCAAGTTATGTTGTTTACCATAGGCTTTATTTTACTCATAAATTGAAAAACCCCATTATAAAACCCAACAGGAAAATCTTGAGGGAACCAGCAGCGAATTAGTTATCTGGGTTCTCGCATCATACCTGCACCACTCTATGTGGTGGCTATAGGAATGAAAATCTCAACTTTCAGTTAAAAGACACAATTGCCTTTTTTGTTTTTTATTCTAAATTCTTCATGCACATTAGCAGAACCATCCTAAAAACAAATTTGAGTGTGATTTCAGTTAAAGAAGCTACATTTGAATAAACTGAATAAATGTTAATTAATACCTTTGTAGTCAGACTGGACAGTTTTGATGTTACTAAATCTGAAACTACTGAAATGGTTCAATACTGTTCAAAATCATGTAAATTCAATCCAGTAAAGATGCAATAAATGTATAAAAATGAACAGTAAAGACATTTACATTGTTACAAAAAATATATATAATATATAATGCTGTTCTTTTAAATTTTTGAGTCATTAAAGGATCCTGAAAAATTCTAATAACTTTTTTTTTCTGAAGGATTATGTGACACTGAAGACTGGAGTAATGGCTGCTGAAAATTCAGCTTTGACATGACAGGAATAAAAGACTTCAAGGGTCGGAATGTGTGAATGATGGGTGTTTCAAATCTTCATACATCTGAAGAGCTTTTTGTAAGTGTAGGTTCCTTGTCGGCATACATAGAAAACTGCTGCTTGAGGGCGATGCCTAGATGGCCACTGAGTGGCTTGCCTTAATAAAACTTAAAACTGGGTTGTGTCGGGCCATCTGCAAATCCCTGAACCATTGCAAGAGATTGAATTACATGTTTTAAAGTCACTGTACCTTTTGTGCTCACATCATTAGCATTACGTAAAAAGCCAGCTGTTACAGCTACACACAGAGACGGCAATGAAAGCAAAACCGTGGTGATAAAGTTACTCTACAAATGTATTTTTCGGCATTAACTTCAAACGTTAATGCCGAAATTATATATTAATTCTAATGGACCCTAAAACGATCAATCCCTAAAACGCTTGTACCTCATCCAAACAAAATTCTCCTTTTTGTGACTTTGCTTGCGTTCTGAGGGATGAGAGCCATTTAAAATCAGTTTAGGTCTAAACAGATGACTCAGAAGTCAGATCCAAACAGCAGTGGGAGACACTGAGGTCACCCTGTAAACCTCTGCCATAGCAGCCTGCTAACATGTTTGCTTTGACACACTAGTATGTTAAAATCCTAACCGAATTTAAATATGAGCAAGAGGACTGCTCAAGCCTTATTATTATGAATTATTAGATGTCTTTGTTTACTTTTATCTTGTGCTAGTTTGTGAGAGCATGTTTATGTCTACGTATTGGGGAGGAGAAGTCCTGATGCATGTGTAAAGATTGTCTTTAAACATGAGAGGACCACAATAGGATTACATATACAGTATGTTTGTGTCTCTGCTCAGGTCAATGTCCACAGAGTCTGTGTGCTTGTTTTCTGAGTGTAAAGGTTGAGGAGATGTTTGTGTTTAATGTAAAGGTCTGTTTAACAGAAGCAAACATATAGCACAAAAATATTCTAAAAACTCACTATTTTGACTCGGTGGCCGGGTGTGGCGGTGATGTCCCACGTGCACTCCTTTCTGCTGGGGTACTTGTCAGGCCAGTTCGGACTGCTGATGGTTCCACTCGTGCTGTGGATCTTGTGCTCACACTCAGCTGATAAACAGGTATGGAGTAAAGAGGGTAAAGATCATTTAACATTTTTTAAATAAATCTATATTTGAAAAATAAATAATCAAGCTTGAAAAGCTTTTTGCTAGATCATTTGACAGCGTCAAAAGCAATAATCTTTTAGCAGCACTGATTGACCCTTTTCACATTTCTGGGGTTCTCAGAAGCGGAAGTTGTCATAGTTAGGTAAACTTCTATAGTGGTGAATAGAAACTACAACAAATATATTTTGCAATTTAATTTGCTCAAATAGCAAAAAAAAGAAAAACCATGATAACATTTCTATGACTTTCCAAAAGCAGAAAAAAATATCATGGTCAGTAGAGAGAAAGATGTCAAATTTGCCGTCACTCCCAAACACCCACAAAGCAGCGTTAACAAGTTTTTTATTTATTTAATGCAAATATAATGCAAAATAGTTATACATTTACATACATTTTTTTTGTTAGTAGTTAACATCAGTTTGTAAATCAGAACACTGTTATGTCACAAAAAACGATACAATTCTCATTTATGTGACTTCACTTGCTTTCTGAGAGATGTTTGACATCACTTTTTTCCCAAATGAAGAGTAGCAACTCAAACTTTGAACTTTGCCCTGGTTGTGAGGTGTGCACATCACAGAAAGACTATTACTGAATGCTTAACCTTTAGTATGTTTACCTGGGCTCATAGGTTTACCTGAGACTCACCTTTCGAATAAGCTAGAGTAGATCTCTCTTATAAGAGGCTACCTTTCTTTAACCTATCCTCGCTCCTCCTCACTAGAAAATATTCAAAATATTTATTTGGAGTTTTTGGCAAAACATGTCTGTGAGTGTGCTTGTGTGTGTGTGTGTGTGTGTGTGTGTGTGTGTGCAAGGACAAGTGATTACAGCTAGATCCACGCTGTCAGTTAACCCGCTGTGATGCTGAGAAATCAGGTCAGAAAAACATTTTCACCAAAACCCTGCAGAGTGCGTATATGTGTGTTAGAGTGGGTGTTATCCAATACGAATGACTGAGAACAATCCAACCTGCCGTGGCTTTCTTTGTCTTCACATAGAGTGGGGACCAAAATTTTTAGACCACTAGTGAAAATTCTTTGATTTTACATGACACATTATATAGTTGAATTGATGAATGTGCACAAGTTTATTTGATTGAGTACAGTTTCAGTGTTTCTTAACCTTTTTGATTACCATTTTTCATTCATGTTTTTGTATGTAAAGCACTTTGTGTATGAATTGTGCTATATAAATAAACTTGCCCTTCCTTATATCTCCCTTGTGCTTCAGTGACAGAACCACTCGAGCTGCATGAACTTTACAAATGTGTGTAAAACCTGATGATCATCTTATCCAGCATGATTTGAGAATGTTCCAAGATCTTGTGCTTCAACGGAAGCTGACAATTTGACCTTTTGTACAAAGGTGTTCACATGGTCAGTCACACAAATTTGCTTATTTGATTAGTGACCTAAGATGTTCTGAGCTCTAATTGATTCTTCTTCACTTTATATCATAACTTTTATTTTTTATTTGTTTCCAGGTTTAAAACAGATTTTCAATGTGGCATCAGACTTTTGGACCCCACTGTATCATCTACAGTATTACCAATATCACACTACAGACACACACACAAACACACACACATGAGCACTAAGTCAGGATAAGCCTCTATTATTCCCTCTGATAATCAGGTCAGTGTGCATTAGTGAACAAAGGTATTTTCAGTATTCTGCCTCCGGTGTTCACACTCACACATGCACACACACTGTTGGTTTGAATGTGTATACATAAGGTGGCTTGAAAGGAGTTTGTGTGTGTGTTTCTAGGTCAAACTTTATAAGTGTGTTATATCGGCCCATAGGCTATCTATGTTTTGCTCTCTCTCTAGTTTCATTACACTACACATGACAAAATCATTCATTTTACAGTACCATCATTAAAGGCACAGATAGCCCTCTTGACTTTGTTATGAGGATATTCTTATGTAAATACACTAGTAATACTTGTATAAGCAACTAGTAAAGCTGTTCTAGTGTTGCTACTGACAGACTTTTAAGAGATACACATCTTACACAAACACATGCACATGCACAAAGGAAAATGAAAACAGAAGCAGGATTAAGACTTTGAAGCTTTGTGAAACTCCAGATGTTTAAAATCAGAGTCAGCGAGCTATCCTTGAAGACACAGTAAAGACTGAGAGTGTGTGTGTGTGTGCGTATTCCAGGATGCCGCTGGTTTAACTTCTTGACCCTGACTCTGGAGCTTAAAGGGTAATATCTCTATCCTCCTCTCTTCAGGTCTAACTGTTTTTCTTTTCAAAGAGAAACACACACACACTGCTTTAAACTTTCCAAAACCCACAAAAATGTTAAAAGGCCTGCAGGGCAGAGCTACACTGGAAGTTGACAGTGCTTGTATGAAAGGCGAGGTTTAGTGGGAGACACTGTTTGACTATAACAGACCATCTAAATGCTTCAACATGTGCGGAGATCTGGAGGACAACTGTTTCAAAGTTTACTTTAACACTTTAAGTTCAGTCACCTCGTTCATTGTATTTATAATGCAGCTCTAACTATTAATAGCACATTCGTTTTTTTATTTACACTGCTTTATTACAAGATTATTTAATTATTAAATGGTTTTAAAAGTTTTTTGTCTCATCATTTTATCTGACCTCACTCTCACTGTATAAACACTGAGTTTTGCTTCTATGCCTTTAAGACCGCTGTGTAAACGGCCTCTTCGCATGTGAAATGATCATTTATGCTTTGTTGTATACTCCAGCGTATAGGCTCTAGTGTAGTTCTATTTATACAATAACTGCCCCATCCTTCATAACAAAACTTCTTTAAAGCCTGCAAACAATCCATGTTGAAATGTGCTGCAACTGTTAAGGTCAGATTGAAATCAGACCCCTTGAAAAAACTGAAAATATATTGGATTGTTTTATAGTCAAATTTTAATTGTAATTGATGTTTAAAAGCCTAAATAGAGGCAAAAAGAATAAAACTTGCCAGAAAACCAGCACTAAAATGAATTAATTTGCATCTTAAATGCTGAGAAGAGAGTTGCAGGGTTTTTTTTTCTTTGTTGTTTGTGGGTTTTTGCACAAAATCAACATGCTTGCACATGCTAGATATGCCACTGCCAGATGACTACCCTCCCTCATTCTCTCCTAGCCACTATTATTCTTTTGCGAGTGCCTGTACATACCTTCCTTGCAGTCGTGTTTGTTCTCATGCAGAATAAAGCCATTGCGGCACTGGCACACATAGCTGCCAATAGTGTTGATACACTCATGCTGGCATCCACCGTTATCCTTTGAACATTCATCTTTATCTGTAACAGAAAGAGAACAGAGTGACTAACAGTGAGATCCAAACAGATCCTGAACTTATTTTTATATCGTTTGATTTACACATTTTCAATCTGCGTGAGAGATGATGGCCTGTGATTGTTGATAGAAATATAACAATGTGCTCTTCAATGTAATAATAAATTCTGACATCTGGAGTCTGATTTTGATATTTATTTTTCTCTAAAGAGCAATTACAGTGAGTTTTTGAGGTTAGATGTCTATAACAGTTAAATTAACCAAAGGAAGAGCAATTACAGTGAGTTTTTGAGGTTAAATGTCTATAACAGTTAAATGAATCAAAGGAGATGGAAGAAAATCTTAAAAACAACAGGAAGAAGAAAAAAGATTCATGGGTAAATTCACAGTAATGTCACTTTTATCCATGATATTTCAACACAAAAATCTACATCTTATTTGCTATCCACCCAAAATACATTAAACCACATGCTAAATGCAATGAAATAAAGCAGCGCCACATTTAAATTAAGCACACCTTCATTCTATGTAAATTAGGCTAATTATAGATGCATATATTATTATAGATGTACCATTATCTGATTTGCATAATTCCTTTAGCTAATTGGGCACAAAAATAATGCTCTTACAAATAAATTGATATATAATTGGGCACAAATGCCCCTTTTAAAACAGAGAAGACAGGAGAGAATCATACTGTATGTTGTTGGGGAAGTGCTAAGTGATTAAGAAAAACTGATAGCATATTTAGTCTGTGTGTCTGATAAATGTGTCACTTAAAGGGTTAGTTCACCCAAAAATGAAAATTCTGTCATTATTTACTCACCCTCATGTTCGTTCATCTTCGAAATGAAGATCTTTTAATGAAATATGAGATTTCTGTCCCTCCACTGACAGTCCATGCAATTACCAATTTGACTCTTCAAAAAATTTATAAAGAAATCGTAAAATGAATCCATATGAATTGAGTGGTTTAGTCCAAATTTTCTGAAGAGACACAGTAGCTTTATATGATAAACATATTTAATTTAGGCTTTTGTTCTAAACCGCTCGATTAACATGGATTAGTTTTAAGATCTCTTTATGAACTTTTTGACAGTCAATGGAGGGAGAGAAATTAAAAATATCTTCATTTGTGTATCAAAGATTAACGAAAGTCTTACAGGTTTGGAACTACATAAGGATGAGTAATTGATTTCATTTTTGGGTCAATGGTTCCTTATGTTTTTTCCCCATTGCGCATCTATAAGCCGCAGCGCCCCATGAGTCAAAAGCTTCCCAAAAGCTGTTATTTCCATGGAAGTCTCAGGTTTAGCTAATTATCACACTTCAACCACAGCTCAAAACCACCAGCATATTCATCAAACCCAATGCATGACAGATGGGGAGAGAGCTAAAGAGACCCAAGTCTAATTAATGCTGTTTTCAAGCATGCATTATGTCTTGAACAATTTCCTTATTGTGCGCAGTGAATAGTTCCCTTTCTGGACAAAAGTTCTTTATTTTTCCTATGAAATTAATACTTGATCATAAAATGCCACAGCTGAAGAGATAAGAGTGTGCTGTACATGTGCCTCTCAAAAATCAACCCTACTCCAAAAAAAGATTTTACAGGTCAAGCGTATCAGAATCTTGCTTTGTTTCCTGTGCATATACAAGAAATGAATCCCTTCTTTCACTGTTTCCAGTTCGGCGCTCTCGTTCGGCTCAGTACACACTCACACAGATCAGGAGCATGTGGGAGAGCTCTGGGGACCTCCCTAAGTCTGCCGGCACTGGGCCAGCAAAAATCCAACCTCAGGGACTTCCAGACAATGAGAGTGATGCTATTGTAACTCATTGAGAATTGAGCTTATTCTCTCTCCCACTCACACGCATTGCATATACAGCGGGACTCATTCACCATGTGCATGCGCTAAACATTAATTTGTGCATTCTATTTATACAGTACAAATCTATTCAGAAGAGCCAAATACTGTACAAACAGATGACTCATAAAGTGGAAGACCCTGCTTATGCTTCAGCTTAAAGTAAAAAGCTGTGTGATTTTTTAAAACATGAAAACTAGCCAATCAGAAAAATGTGTATTTCTTATGCATTCGGCTTGGCTGACATTAGATTAACTAGGTTTTGGAAGAAGTTTGTATAGTTGGAAGAAGGCATGAAAGTGAAATGAATAAAATCACTTACAGCACCTTTGACTATACATAGAATATAATATTAATCCTAATAAAATCCATTATTAAAATGTCAAAAAAGTGTGTTGATTTGAAAAGTAGGAACACACATTAAACTAAAGGTCTTTGACAACTATAAGGAACAACACTTTTTAAACTTTAATGTTGCTATGCCCAACAAAGACTGATCTAGTTTTTAATCCTAATTTTCTTGTTTATCTGGTTCATCTTCTAGAATCAGAAAATCTATCTTTCTCTTTATAACTTTGCCAACCAATTTGAGTCTTTTCATATCTTATAGATCTCATGGGTGTGAGATTATGAAATAATAATAAAAACAGCGATTAACCACATGGGAGAGGAAATGAACACAACTGATATTCTTGTTTCATGAAGATGACTGGACTATTCATCATATTCATTATCAGCAGATATTAAAAGTATATTTGTATACAAACTCACAACTCATTTTCTCCTGTACAGTCTATAATGAATATAAGCATTATGAGATTATAATACTGTCATATGAATCTTCTGCATATATTACCCGTTTTATTTATTATTAGTTTGTGAGCTCTAGTCAGACAAAAAACTGAATCATGTTAATAGTGGAGTACAAATGGTTGCAAACAATATTAACCATTTGTAAAAAAGTTACACCGTCTTATTATCATGCAATAAGTTCAACAAATGCTGCTGACCCAAAAGGCTGGGACATTTGTTGCCATAGAGACAGAGCCCAGTGTCCAAAAAGATGAATGGATTCTTAAAGGCACCTCAGATGTGAGGGTAAATCCATTCCCAAAAATCAATCAGGGGAGAGAAGGCTGTACCTGAAACACGCCTTGACATGACCTGCTGGCCAATCATACCTGGCACATCATTATCAACGTCCTGGCAGGACAAAAATATAAAGAGTCGCTTTTTGCAGTGAGCAGGCCTGTCTGTGGAAAAGAATGCCCTGATTCACACACATTTGAAGTTTCAGTACACTTTTTTCATTTAGCAAATTACATTGTCAGCACACATTAAAATATCTGAGTTTACAGACACTTCCAGATGTTACTTACCCCAAAACATCTACATTTCACGTTTACGAGTGGCAATCGAGCATCCAAACAGGTCAGAAACACAATTATGCAAAAGTCCAGATTCCAGTGTTTGGATTAATGCTTTTGTACAATCTGTTCCAACAATGACAGTTTCTCACGATACAGTTGCAAATGAGATTGGGCCTTTTACCTCAGAAAATGTTTGAAAAGCTTTCAAAATTTTCATTATGAAATTCATATATACAAGCGAGCTTGGGAGGAGGTGTCAAAACATAGCTAAAGACTTGCAAATCTCCATTTCAAATGAAAAGCGCTGGCAAGGTGGTCTTACCGGAGAAGAAATGAGCTTTGAAGCCTTTCTTGGAGACTGTGTTGTCTGATTTGAACTCGATTCGCATGTTGTTGTACTGGGAGGTGATGACCTCTGGAACCTCTGTACCGCAGTATTTCCCATGAAGCTTTGAGTCAGATGACAAGCCGCTCCGCACCTCAACAAAGTCATACTTGCACACCTGCACATATAAAATAGACAAATAATACACTGATAAACATCCATCCATCTTTCTACCTATACAAACAATAACACACTCTGCCACACTGGCACACACACAGAGTTAGCAAGTATGTGCTCTGACCTCATTTCCCTCTAGTTCAAAGGCTTCGAACTGCATGGATATGCGGTACTGAGTGGGGGCAACCACTTGCCACACACAGTTCTTATTGGGAGGATATTCCTTAGGCCAACCTGGGGTGGTGATTGTGCCGTTCAACTTAGTCAGCAAGCCACCACATGCAGCTGAAAGAGAAAAAGAATGAGAACAAAGTTTTAAAAACACAAAAGTGAATAGTCTTTGGTGGTATATAAACTAATAAGCATTTATTTAAATATAAACTGCAGTTCAGGTCTTTGATGGTTTCTTGTGTTATTTTAGTGTTACCGCAACACATTGTGCTTTATTAATGACAGAAATCATGTGGTTTCTGAGCAGAGTGAGTGTAGCCTAAGTGCTGTTTGTTCTTGTTGTTTTCCTGTTGATTGCGGATGTTTTCCTGAACTGTTCATTTTGGCCTGAGCATCCGCTGAGCATGTTTAAATCAAGCAGACGGAAGCACCTGTGTGCAGTGCGTGCACACACAAGCACACACTTTCTTACCTTCACAGCTCTTCTTGTCAGGGGCCAGTTCGTATCCAGGATCACAGGCACATTTGAAGCTTCCTAATGTGTTAACACATCTCTGTTCACAGCCGCCATTATCTGGCTTCAGACACTCGTCTTCCTCTGTTTTAATGACACAGACATCAGTTGAATGGACAAGGGCCAACACATCAGCTTCTGATAGAACTATTTTGTATGTGTGTGTCTACCTTTGAAGAAGTTTGCAGCAAAGCCTGCTTTATTTACAGTCCCATCAGAGACAAATTTCATCCAGAGGGTGTTGGAGGTGGAACGGATATCTTCAGGTTTATCATAGCCGCAGAATCGGCCAATCAGAGGGCTGGTCTCAGACAAACCGTCTCTAACCTCTAGATAGTCATATGCACAGCTGTCATGTCGTTCAATCTGCACAAACACAGGCACAATACAGGATGTGTTAATGGCATTAGCATTTCTATTGCACCTTACAGTAGGTGTCAGTGCCTAGGAAACCAATCCAATAAAAACAGGATCTCAGGCGTCTCTGTGTATATTACATGCCAGGCTCTCAGGTCTGGTACATGTCCTGCTCTTATTACATAGACTGTATGCGTGCAAAAGAAAGTGTGAATGTGTGTATGCAAAGGGAGAGAGTGTGTTTTCGTTTCCTCTGAACAATTCGACACCTTTGACCTACTGACACACACAATGGTGCGCATACATACTTATGACTTGTAACAACATTCTGACATTTTAATGTAAATAATCAAACGTGCCTGTCTTTTGGCCCCACACATCTGCAGTCTTATAGGAAAATCAACTTGACAATGATGTGTGTCTATTTGTGCGTGTATATCATAAACATAAATGTAACAGCACACATGTAAATAGTGACGTCTCCCAGAATGAAAAGACAAAGGAAAAGGCGGAGAATGAAAGAAGAATGCTAAAGTGAAAACAGTACTCGACCAGACAAACATGAACAGAAAACAGCCAAAAGAGAGGAGACAACAACCTCACCTCAAAGACCTGAAAGCTCAAGCCCACGCTGTAGCCCTCGGACACTGTGATCCTCCACACACATTCCTTAGATGGACGGTAGTCATCTGGATAGTTTGGAGACTGAATCTGTCCAGAGTCCTTACTGATCTCCCCTCCGCATATTGCTACCGGACACAAAAAGAGATTGAGAAAATTATCAATATTAAACAATCATCAACATTAAACAGCATATAAATCAAAACTGCCTAATGTTACTGAATGAAATGTCGACCCAGGACGAGCTATAGGAATGTGCAACCTTAGTTGCACAGGTGTTGATGGACTCTATCTACGATTTGATCATCGTTCTGAATCTGGAATCTGGATGTAGTCTTTGACAAAAACATGATTTTCTCAGCTTTTTGCTCAAAATGTTGCTTCTTTATGAAAAACATTCAAGTGTTGATAAAAAAATTATGCATTAAGCTAGAATAAAACAGTGTTGTTGTTCTTTAAAACAGAGGCTCTGTTCTTTTTTTTGATATATTGCATGTTCAGATGTTATACAAAATAGTCTGCGGGCCCTGAACATTTTTTGGAAAATGATCAAAAATGCTGGCGGTGGCTAGCAATTATTATTTTTTTTTTAAATCAATGGCGGAGAAAGAGTTAAAATAATATTTGTTAATGTTATACAATTTTTATTAATGTTATAGTTTTGTAATACTCATTTAAGATACAAATTTAAAGCTAATGTAATTTGAATTATTAAAATATTTTTATATTTATATTTTTAATATGCAGTCAGCTACAAGCAATCATTTTGTAGGTTGATTTGACCAATGGCAGATGTGGGAGTATTTTGGAAATACGTTTGGAAGCATTCCTTCGTTTTGCAATTCTGTTTTGTGTTGCTAGTGCCACACACTTCACCGTTATTAAATTGCAATGAACAGGAAATTGCTTCATAATAGTTCACACACACTAGGGGTGTCGCAATATACTGGTGTTGACGATGACCTTGATATTTGAAAAATGATACACTGATATAATGTTAATACTGCACATATGATAATATCGTAAGTAATCCAGAACCATACGGTTGACAGTCCAACACAGTAGTTGACAGTATTGTACCTTAATGCTGGTCTCCACCCATCATACAACAGAAAACAGAGGAAGAGTTTTTTGGATTCCGTAAAAAAGAGGGTGTTAGGCAATTAAGTCTGCAGCCGGTCAACAGTAAGTTGTGCTTACAAAATCTCTCTCTGCCTGCCTGGCTACACTACACAAAATCTGATATTGTGATAGCCCTAACACACACAAACCTTCATAGACTGCTGCGAATCCCTTTCCAACCCAATTGCTGCTACTGCGGAATTCAATCCACATCCGACTGTCTGTGGAGACCAAAACTTCTGGAATTTTATCCCCACAGAAACGACCTGCACAGATACACAAACAATAAGATATAAGTAATAGTTTCCCATAAGCACGCATTGGTGATTCAAATGATTGTTTAATAAATTCTAGATTGAGGCCACCAGTATGTATGTACCCAGCAATGGCGCTTTCCTCCAGTATCCATCACGAACCTCTATGTAGTCATACCAGCACAGGCTGCTCTTGTAGAGGTCCATAGTGGTGAAGTTTAACACTATCTGAAATGGGCAGCACACATGCAGCTGTCAAATACATCAAACTTCACACAATGGATGAATGTTTCTTTATCTACAACCTCACAGTGAAGACAATTACAGGAAAAAAATTGATTGAAATTTGCAGATACAGATGACTGTGAAGAAGTGTCTTACCTTCTCCCCAGGAGTTACAGAGATCCTCCATACACAGTGTGTATATGAAGGGTACCCATTAGGATATCCTGGAGATGAGAAATTCCCCACTGAGTCCTGTAGTGTTTCACCACATGCTGCAAAGGGACCAACACAATAACATGATTATTGATAATAAAACGTTTTGCATAACATTTCAGTATTTGAAAAATTCCATTTATTATAAAAAACTTGTGTAATTTAAAGTCTTTTTTGACCAATTAATTAAAAGAACCGACTCAAAAGAGTGATTCGCTCATGAATCAGACTACACTGGATGTGCTGTATGTTTGTTTTTTTCATGCAGCCGGGAAGACAACACAATAGAAAAAATTATTGTGCCGTAGCACTGTATATTCAGCAGTGGCCGAGCGCCACCGCTAAATAGCAGTGCAGGAAACAGATACACACACACACAATGAAGTAACAAAGACCTATTGACTGTTCTAACGAGATCTCAGAAGCCAAACAGTGCAGGATAGGGTAGAAGATTCTCTGTTCAAGAGAAGCCAAATCTTCTGCTAACATTTGCCAAATGTCCCTCCCAATTAGCAATGTAGCGGTTGGCCAAACATTAGTCTGAGAGGCCTCTGTTTTTCATCACAGCTCATTGGACAGTGATTGCGTATGTAGGTGCTCTTGGGTGTCAATCTCAAGGAAGTAAAAAGACATAGTCACAAGTTACAGAACAATCTGGTGCACAGTCACGCATTAGATAAACTGTTATCTTTGGCTTGGGTGGAGACAGTCAGCCCTATTTCAGACTAAACTTTGACTGATAACCTGCATGTAGAGATATGAATGTTGGACTTACAACAGTAGTTTTCAAAACTTAAGATGAAAATGGTGTCATCATTTATTTACCCCATGTCAAATTATCTTTAGGGCTGTCAATAGATTAACCCTTTTTTGTGCGAATAATCACGATTAATCGCAGACGTATCGTGAAATTAAGCATACACCATTTATTTTATTTAACATGTTCATTTTGTCATCATTTGCTATATCCAACAAAGTAAACCATCAGATCCATGGGTGATTCTCAAACAACTGTATTTTCTGCAAGCTTTTTTCAAGGTAAATTTAGGTGTCTTTTCACTTGGAGACTCCAAAATGACACCAAATAACCAAATGATATAGAGTCCATATAATTAATAAATTCATGGACACCAAAGCATTATAATTATTATTAAAAAACATTACAGAAAAATAATTTCAGCATTCACAGTGTATAGTATGTGTATGCAGTTCAACAGCAAAGGGCTTGTTTACATTTTAGACAAGTCTAGTTGCGATACCGAACAGGACCACATGGAGTTGGCAAAAAAAAAAAAGAGTTAAGTATACTTATAGTCGAACGCAAAGCCTTTATAGTATACTCCATTTGATACCGTGTGCGAATGCAGGTCGACGCATGCATTCTAGAAAGTTTAATCTTTGTCCATGGTCTGTGCTATTTTTCTCCAGAAGTTATGACCGATAAAATGTCTTTGTATTCTTTTAAACTAAAGTTGCGGCAATCTCATAATCCCTTCACACAAGCGCTTGTCAATGCGGTGTCTGTTGTTGTTCCATCTCTTTAGTTTCGTTTTGTTTATAATAGTGCTGTTTTGGACTAATTGATTTGTTTACTGGATCATTGGACTGAAAACATTCTCAAAGTGTAACGGCTTAAAATGATCTGATCGCAAATCGGGATAAAGGGTTAGATTAGAAATTTCCGCCTATCAGGGTTACAGTTGCTTGCGCCATTGTACATGCTCAGTGTGATAATCTCCCGACTTCTAAAATCCTCTAACTGCGTGACGTAAATTATGTTAATGATGCAATTTCACGTGCTTCAGTAATTTATTTGCATTAAATTATTTTAGTGCTTTAAGGACTTGGAATTAATTACATGTGACAGGCATAATTATTTTCTTTCTTCCACAAAACACAAAAGCAGATGTTAGGCAGAATATCCAAGCTGTTCTTTTCCATACAAAGAAAGTCAATGGTGATTTATACACTCAAGAACCAAAAAGGACAAAATAGCATCCCAAAAATATAATTAAAGACTTGCATGAATCATTTAGGCTACTTTTATGGGACTTTCATTATGCTTTTTATCCTTTTTGGAGAATTTTCCATTCACATATGTAATTAACGACTTGCATGAACAATTTGGGCTAATTTTAGTGGACTTTTATTATGCTTTCGTCCTTTTTGGAGAATTTTCCCTTCATATGCCTTGAAAGGAAAATAACAGTTCTACTTAACATTCTACATTCTTACAGACATTCTACTCAACTTCTCATTTTGTGTTTCAAAGAAAACTGCTCATTTAGGCAAATTGTAAAATGAAAGTGGGCATTCAGTTCACAAATTTGGTCACAGACAGTGAACATGGTGGAAGGGAGATGGCTTTGTCTTTGTATGTGAAGTAGGCCATGCGTCACACATTTACACACACACCCTCACTGGTGCATGAGCTCAAACCAATACAGCAGTAAAGTAGCACACTCATATGCCACTCACATGGACACACACACACACAGGCAGTAGAGCGAGAGGATCTTATGCTCTTTGTCCCTGAAATGTCAGGGTGGTCCTCTCCTCTTTCCTGCGCAAAATGCACACCCATCTATTCAACAAACCACTTGTCCCCTGAAGGGTTGCAATTTAATTTCTCCACCTATGCTGCATGTGTTTGGATTGTGGGGGAAACTGGAGCACCCGGGGGAAACCCATGCCAACATGGGGAGAACATGCAAAGTCCACATAGAAAGGACACCTGGCTCAGCCGGAATTTAAACAAGGGACCTTCTTGCTGTGAGACATTTGGCCTACCCAATGAGACGCCGCAAAAAGTGTATGTGCATCATAAAACTGACAAAAACAAATGATCTCATGCAAGCTAACACACACACATACACACACACATATATAGCTGGAGACACTTCTCTGCTCATAAAGTGAGGTCATCTTCCTGCAGTTAACACCCTTGGTCTTACTTCATTTAAGTTTTCACTTTCTCTCTCACAAACACACTCACACACTGTAGGCCTACCTGGGCATCGGTACAACTTCTTAGCTTGCGATATATCTCCTTTGCTGAGTCTAGTTCTTTGACCGATAGCAGGCCTGATGCCATTCTCATCACGAGAGGGAAGAATTGTGTCCAAAAACATTCCTCTACGGAAGAGAAAGACAATGCTTAGAAAGTTGTGTATTAAATTTCTGAGTGTGAAATTCCTTGTTTGTGACAGAAGTCTCACCTGGAGAAAGTGTTTCTGGCATAATGCATGATGCTGTCAAAATCATACGGCTCACCAAGAGAGTTGACGTCCCCTGGTTCCATCTTAATGAAGTTATACTCCTGACCTGAGTGCACACATATTAAAACAGATGTTTAGGCTCACAGGATCAAACAGTGTGTTTAGGCATGAATAATGGCTGTAACCACAGAGAGAGTGACTCAAATAAATACCAAAATGCAAATGAATTTATCAAATCTTAATTTAAATGGATAGTTTGTGCTTGCTTGATGTGTGAGAACCAATGAGGTTTGTTTTCACGCGTCAATAAATCACAGTTGAGCATCCCTGTTTACTATATTTGATGAGCTCTATGTATTTGCATTGATCAATGTTTATATGTAAATAAAAGACTTAATTAAATTTGTTAAATTAAATTATATAAAGTGATCATGTCTCTTCAGAAGACATGGATTAAACCGCTCGATTCATATAGGTTACTTTTACAATGTCTTTATGGACGTTTTGAAGCATTACAAATTTAAAAAATTTATAAAAATGTATTAGGGTTTACTTTTACGTCTTTATGAATGTTTTGAAGCATGAACATTTTGGTAATGGATGGATAAAAATTATCAGAGCATATAAAAATATATATATTTTATTAATTTTCGTTTTTTCTGTCTAAAATTAGTTTTTGTGAAATTCACTGCCACTGTGAAACGCAGCCATATTGAACTAGCAGTTACCTGGTAGTATTCAAAGATTTAAGTCATGGGTCATGCAGTACCTGGTTGGATGTTATCTCGGATGATGGTCACATGATCGTCACGGTCAGGTCGTGTGTGCTCATGCCAAAAGCCAATTACGTGCCCAAGTTCGTGAACGACAATGCCAAACTTGTCGCAGTTCTTCCCAATGGATATTGCCTGAGGACCATTGCCACGACGACCGACGTAAGAGCAACACCTTGAGAACCAAAAAATAAAAAGTTAAAAGTCTGAAGATCTCAATTAAATGTCAGCATCTTGTTAGCTCACCCCACTCTTGAATAACTCAGATTCTGGTTATGTCACAGGAGTGTCATAAAGTGTACAGTGAGTGTAATGAGGGGATGATGGGAGGTGAGCTGGGATAATGCTTAGTTGTTTGGGGTAATGTAGTTTACTGTGGGGTGAGCAGGGGATAGTGTGAAATGATGAGAGCTGATTATCGGTGATTAGGGTGAGTCGAGGTTAGTTTTCAGATACTTGCTGTGTTGTTTCCTTAACGACAGACAAGCACACATTTTTCACCTCAGACTGAGTGCTACTACAAAGTAACGCAGGAGAGACAAAGAGGAACTAAAGAGAGAAAGGTGGATCCCAAAGTAAGTCCTATAAGACAGTCTAAAGCAGTGGTTTTGCTCCAGAAGCCAGATTTTAAGTTGGACATCAAGTAGGGAATTTTGGCCACTGCAGTACCAAAACTGTTTTTTTTTTTTGATGCAATATTATAAGAAAAAGAATTGTGATATATATGATTGTGTCTGCACAGTGCTATTAAAGTTGTACTGTACTATGTGAGTTGCATTAAGCAGGTGAGAATATTTGGCACATTAAGGTGAATTGTTTCACTTGCTGGTGTTTGTACAAGCCTGCAAATCCGATTATTATTAACAGCAATATTGCCAGTGGCCTCACAACCCTGCTGACTGCGTGTGTGTGTGTTGTGGTGGTCAGCTATGTTTGTATATGCTGACCAGTTCTGTATGCTGTTCTTTTTGATTCTGAATTACTGATTCTTACTGAATAACAATAGCACATTGGCAAGAGAGAAGTATTTACAGTATGAGGGCTCTACAATGTTGTAATATGATGTGTCCTTCAAGTGGAGATGGAAATATCATAATTACAAGCTAAGTTGTATTTAAAAGTAGGAAACTTGGAATTCTAGATGATACATGAGTTGCGACATTGGAAGAGGTGTGTCGATTTGAAAACAATGATCTGTAATATAGACAATATAGGGCCAGATTTACTAATAGCTTGCGCCAGCACAAACCCTCTTTTGGCGTTAAAAAACTACTGCCAGGATTTACTAAAGACGCGCAGTGATAAATTAGCGCCGAAAAGGCATGGACACAGTTATTTTTGCGGCTGACCTTATTGCATATGTATATGTAGGAGTTTCACTTTCAGGCACAAAATTTATTGGAGGAGAGTATTTAAATGAATCACACAAGGTGATTTACTAAGGTTTGCGCTCGTCAATTTACTGGTGTTTGCGCCATTATTTACCGCCCAAAAAAAGCACGTCTTAAACCACACGCTAATGGGTAGATTGCGTTGTTCATTATGGAAATGATCCGGCTGTGCCTGTGTTCTTTCATTTGCGCGTCATCAGTAGATCATGCGCAGAACTGTCCACTCCCATCGGTGCTTTTATGGAATTGCGCTCTCACGCTAATTTGCCATGTTTAGTAAATCTGGCCCATACTCTATAATCAAGTTGGTATCGAATGGCATAAAGCTAATCACTCAAATTTTACGGTTTGCTTTATGTACCAGTAACATTTAGCTGTGATAACAAGTATAAATAAGTTTTACTTGATAATTTTATTGTTTTGAATTTAGATGTAGTTATTGTATTATATTACTATGTACTAGTTATACTTCATATAATACTTTATTATAAAAAGAGTGAAGTGCTTTCTCCCAACACATACGATATTATGCACCAAGACCGGGCCAAGGTGTGTGTCTAAATAAGGACATTTTATCATTTTTAAATAAAGTTAATTCAAATTTGTATAGACTAACCCTCATAAAATGATCAGCATTTAAGTGGGAGGGGAGGGTCTCGATGAAATCCTAACACAATCTTAGGGGGGCCAAAGAAAGGTTAAACCTGTGAAGTCGGAGTCCGAGGGAATCCAGATGGAATCTCAGTAGTCTACCATTAAGAATGTCTCAGACACACAAACAAAGCAGTAATCTTGATACCAGTCACTCACTATTTATAACTTGGATTAGAACACCTTAATCCCTCATTTCATAGCCATTGTGGAGTAGACACACACATATATATTCAAACTAATAAAAAAGAAACAAACTCAAAATAAAACACATTCGCCAATCTACATCAAAAAAGAGAAAGGAATATTGAACCGAAATAACAATGAAAATGTGTCTGTTTTCTGTAATGCTGCTTTGGAACCAATGTATTATATATAAAAGTGTTATATTAATAAATTCAATCGAGCAGAACTAAATGTAAATTTTTAGTGACTTGCTTACAACCAGATATGCAACTTACAAATACCCAACCTATTAAAATTGTGTCTTTATATTTAATCCATATTTGTGCAAAGGAGTCAATCATTAAGCCTGTCAAAACCTTCTCAACATTAACACATGGGCACAATCTATGTGCCAAATGCTTAAAAAGCACATACAGACACGTAGAAGGTTAACGCTCACTGCTTGTGTTGGTCTGTCAGCAGGTTTATAGTTGAATGACGTCTGCTGATTATAAAAGATATGACTGCACTGAGATGGATAATATTATGTAATGCTCTCTCCACCTCTCTCCCCTCCACTAATCTAGTCTTGTCCTTCTGTCAATGGTTGTTCTGTCTATTTCTCTGTAATCTGTCTGGATCTGCCTCATTATTTCACCTCACCTTCCATCAACATCAATCCCAAACAGACATTTCGCATCCTCAGTTTCCATTCATAATAACTGATATAACATTCATAGTCTGATAACACTTCTAATAGTGGTTAAAAACCTTCTTATCAGGTGTTGTGTCATTAAACAATGCTCCATGTGATCCAATAATCAATAAAAGCAAAGTTCTCAGATACGAACAATAGCCAACAATATATTTATCTAGACTTATGTGATTTCCATCTTTCCTTCTCTCTCTCTCTCTCTTTCTTGTTAACACACTGTTAGGATTCCATTCCTAAGAACAATGGATGGTTTGCTCACCGTGGTAACGGGAAAGGAAGGAAAGCCAGGCCGACTGTAGTCATCTCAGCCGACTCTCACTCCCTCGCTCTCGCAAACACACACATACCTTTGTTTCAAACACACATTACAGGATACACTCATAACAATGAGAGCTGAGTATCTGAGTTTCACTCAACCTTTTTTACTTTCAATACATGTAAACTACAAACAGATGTCAAGAATCAAAACTCTAAACTAGATTTCAAGCACTACCAAAGTTCCGGTGCTGGAGCTGGTAGCCAACCTTGTAGTGTTTCATGCATTGAAGAAAATATGGTTTAGAGCTCAATACACTGGTCTCTAAATCCTGCTAGTTTCAAACCAGGAACCAGGAACCAGGAGTCAGCATGAAATGAAGATTCACCCCATCTAATGCATGTATTGATATTACTGTAAACAACTCATCCATGCAGGTTTAATTTTTTTTTTTTTTTTTTATCTTGAATTTTTAGGTCTAGATCTTCCAGTAAAACGTCAGATTTCTCTCTGGTGACATATGCCAGATTTATCCTGTCATTTAGTCCACTTAAAGGAGTAGTTAACTTCAGAATGAAAATTACCTGATATTTTACTCACCCCCATGTCATCCAAGATGTTCATGTCTTTCTTTCTTCAGTCGAAAAGAAATTAAGGTTTTTGAGGAAAACATTCTAGGATTTTTCTCCATATAGTGGACTTCAATGGGGTACAACGGGTTAAAGGTCCAAATTCCAGTTTCAATGCAGCTTCAAAGAGCTCTACACAATCTCAGACGAAGAAATAAGGGTCTTATCTAGTGCAACGATCTGTAATTTTCAAAAAATATATAAAAATGTATATACTTTTTAACCACAAGTGCTCTTCTTGCTCTGCTCTACGCCACACATTATGTTGGAAAGGTCACACGTGACGTAGGGGGAAAAACTCATTTTCTCGTCTGACAACGTTTTACCTTTTTTTTGTGAAGGGCATTTGACTTAGTCTTTGCATGTTCCCTTTGTAAACACTTGATCGGTACTTTCGCCTACGTCACGCGTTACCTTTACAATGTGATTACGCAATACGTGGCGAATCGCAGAGACACAAATTTGTGATTAAAAAGTATATACATTAAAAAAAATGTTTTGAAAATGACAGATCATTTCGCTTGTTAAGACCCTAATTCCTCGGCTGGGATCACGTAGAGCTCTTTGGAGAAAAATCAAGGAATGTTTTCCTCAAATTTCTTTTCGACTAAGAAGAGAAAGACATGAACATCTTGGATGACATGGGGGTGAGTAAATTATCAGGAAATACTAAACTAGGATTGGATGATATTATCAAGATAAAAATGTTCATATCAGTTCATACATGTTTTGTCTCTTAGAAATGCACATTTGAATAGCTTGAGTTGGGATGCAGATGTAAATTTAGATTAATTAACAAAAACAGCAACATCTGTAAAAAATTGTAACAACCTCATTTTTATAGGGTACAATCTGAAAATGTATAGTATTTGGATATTGTCAACCACAGGTAAATCCACACATTGCATCTCACTACCATGGTAAAAGTAGAAATAAATACATTGTTTCTAAGGTATTTGTTATGAAAAACAGTAGCCTAAATACACTTAATATAATACAAATGCACAAAAAGTACTATAGCTTAATAAAAATTTTTTTTTAATTATGTTCCATAACTCCTTTAATACATTTAATGTCTACGTTAATATATAAAAAAAAAACCTATATGAATATCCCACATTTCTGCCACAATATCAAGGTTTCAGTTAGTGTTACTAGAGTAAATCATGGTAAATGGTTGGCGACTTGAAGATTGAAAAGCCTTCTAACTGTATCGTTGTGGCTCAATGTTTCTTGTCAGCACTGTTTCATCTTAAAATTAGGCTTTAAATTAGTTTAAATCACAAATCATTTCATTTGTGGTTTGTATGGGAGAACTGGAATACTTCTCACTGGATCTCACAGTGCTGTTTAGTGGTTGTGTGATTGAGACGGCCAACGAGCAAAAGCATTCGATCTAAGCTCATACTTAATATGTTTTGAAACTAGCTGATAAACGTTCCGTGTGGCACATTGTGCAAACAAGCAGCTCTGTTTCGCCATTCTGTCTCTGTTTGCCATTTATTGTTTCTCATACGCAACAGAAATGTCAGCGTTTATCAGTCAGGCAAATTGGTACTGGCACCAGTGCGGTGGTCTGCAACAACACACATTCGCAGCATCATTTGCCTAGTGCATAAACATTATATCAAACACTTATCGAACTTTTGTTATAATTTTACCTCTCCCTGTTTTTGCAGTCGTCTGCAAGTTCACATTCAGATTTTTCTCCATCCAATCAACAACCGCTGAATAGAACCAAGTCCCAGCCCTAAATTTTTTCTTTTTCGATAATCCGTCTCAGACGTGCGACACAACACGGAAGAAAAGATCTGTCACTACTTCCATTACATCACAACTTTAAACTGAAGGTTTTCAAAACAACAACTTAGAAGATGACATACAAAACAAGCCACACAAATCTAGTCACTTCTAAAATGATCAACGAAGCTGTAAACACTAGAATCACTCAGTGCATCAATGTGTGTTCAGTTGACAGACATTCTGTTAAGACTATAAATCTCACTGCATAAAATTTGATGATTTAATTAGTATCAAATGTATGAATTGATTAATTATGACTTCTGATCAATGAAATAAACATAGCTTCTAGCTTGTGATGTCAAAAAATGTTGAATTAAATTACTTTGGATGTAAATTACTCTGGATGTTTGATTGTGCAAAGGTTATGTACTAACATTGTCAGTTACATTATCATTTGGCTCTAAAGTCAGTGGAAATGCAGGCTGATGAGAAGTTCCACCAGCTGACCACTAACTGAACACTCAGCACTATTAATGAGGATCTTGGTGCCAGAAGCACAAGGATACAGTATAAATGTGTGCATTACTATTCTAAAATGTATTATGATTATAGTGAAAACAGAAACACGAACCCGCAGGGTCTGTAGGTGAAGACGATGTAGCTCTCCTCATCAGTTTTCTCAATGAAGGTCACGCAGGTCTGTTTCTCCCAGTGTCTCATTGCTTGTTTTAACATGGCCCTCTGACTTCCTGAGTTTCCACACACAGAAATCATTTGTAAATCACACATATTCATATGCTGATGTTAAACACAGACACACACTTACCGGTGAAGTTGCCTCCTATGACGTAAGGGATGACTCCTCCGGGCCAGATCTTCTCAGCTCGGGATGTGGCAGCACGTGGCACTCGAGACTTCACACCTCTGCCGCTGTTTACACTCCTCCCTCCAGCCTTGGAGCTCGACACATCTTTACTGCTGTTCACTGGCCACGACTCTGCATCATAGAGACAGTAGACAGAATGATAGAAAAACACCTTAAAGTAGGTTTGTGTACTTTTGCGTACATTCCTTTTTCCTTTTTTAAACCAGAAATTAAATATGGAAGATGTGGTTTCTTCTTTATTGATTCTAAGACCAATAAATAGAATAAGCAGATACAAACTAATTTTCCTTACACAAGAATTTAATTTCTAGTATTTTTGCGTCACTACACAGATGCTGAAAACACCCTCTAGTGCCTTTTTACTAGGCTTTCAAATAGAAGCCTTTTGTGTCAATAGAACAAATCGCATCAATAATTCTATGATTATAAATATAGTTTTTCAAAATATCTTTATAAATTGGCACCCCTAAAAAAAATGACAATGATTAATTTAATTCTAATTCAGTAAATTATATATATTTTTTACATTTATAATTTTACCCTAAACCTGACCATTTCTAAACCATATAAAAATTGACTTTTCTGTAGCACTCCAACCCATCATGCTTAGAGTTCCCATCTGTGGTCCTCTCTGATCCCGTCCCTTTGCTTTCTATTGTGTTTTATATGAATAAACGGCAAAACAATGATGTGAAACGTGGATGTTTTACATGTCTAAAACTCAGTAAATAATCAGTAAATTAATTGGTCTTAAAGGGTTAGTTTACCCAAAAATGAAAATAATGTCATTTATTACTCACCCTAATGCCGTTCCACACCCGTAAGAACTTCGTTCATCTTCGGAACGTAAGATATTTTTGTTGAAATCCAATGGCTCAGGCCTGCATAGCCAGCAATGACATTTCCTCTCTCAAGATTCATTAATGTACTAAAAACATATTTAAATCAGTTCATGTGAGTACAGCATGCCAAAAAAAATTAAATAACGACTTATATAGTGATGGCCGATTTCAAAACACTGCTTCATGAAGCTTTGGAGCGTTATGAATCAGTGTATGAATCATGATTCGGATCGCGTGTCAAACCGCCAAGCTGCTGAAATCGCATGACTTTGGCGCTCCGAACCGCTGATTCGATACACTGATTCATAACGCTCCAAAGCTTCATGAAGCAGTGTTTTGAAATCGGCTATAACTAGATAAGTCGTTATTTAGTTGTTTTTTTGGAGCACCAAACATATTCTCGTCGTTTTATAATATTAATATTGAATCACTGTACTCGCATGAACTGATTTAAATATGTTTTTAGTACATTAATGGAGCTTGAGAGAGGAAATGTCATTGCTGGCTATGCAGGCCTCACTGAGCCATTGGATTTCAACAAAAATATCTTAATTTGCGTTCCGAAGATTAACGAAGGTCTTATGGGTGTGGAACGGCATGAGGGTGAGTAATAAATTACATTATTTTCATTTTTGGGTGAACTAACCCTTTAATCGACTCACCATTTTACATAAACCATGAGAAGCCATAAAAAAATTTCATTTCACCCCCTCATTTAAGTCAACTGAGCTCAGTATACAGTTGGACTAACTGGAGTGCTGAATGAGTTAAAACCAGCATCATAGGATCATATACTCTGGAATATCTGGCTCATTTAGAGTCGGTGTGACTGTCAGGCATGTCCGAAAGTGTTTCAAATGACATAGGTTTTATATTTCTCAAACTGCATCAAAACGCATGGACTATGCAAATACTAAACAATAAAATCTGCATTAATTAAATAAGACCAAAATATTGTGGAATGAATGAATTTTTACATTTGTTTCTCACAGGTTAATAATTTCGGCCATACAAATGCTGTGTGTTCAAATTTAAATAAATATGCTGTTAGGTCTTTCTTTGAGAAAGATTCTAAAAGAATGCCCTCAGAACTGTTAGAAATTGTAAAAAAGATCTCATTAAAGGGAGAGCCTATGGAATTTTTTTGGTTAAAAATTATTTTATTAATATTACAGTAGCAATGTAACAGAAGTAACAACAAATGTATGTAAATACATTTCAATGTTAATTCTAAAGGTCTTATTGATGGTGTTGTGGGGTAAATAGAACGAAAAAATTCCAGTGGTTCGTTGCTTATGTATAAAGGGTGAACTTACCAAAACCTAACCGTCGTATTCTGTCCAGCAACAAATATAACGAACCTCTCTTCTTACTGGGATTATGCTCTCCTAGACCACCTGAGAGAAAGAAACATATAAGGGAGTTATTTGAAGAATGCTGTGAGGGGGATATCATAATGTTTTGAGAACTTTGTGTGATCCCTTTTTGCTGCCTTTATGTGATATCGTAATTATCGTAAATACGATAATTAGCCCTATCACTGGGAATCTCTGGGATAATTTTGATACCCAAGTTCCCGAGTTGGGCGGGCCATAAACTTTAAACTTGGTGGAGGGGAGAACGATTGCTGCTGTGAGTGGTATTCTTTATTAGTTTTTTCCCACAACAGCTACATCGCCTTTTCTTTTCATTAAAGTAGTGCATATTTAAATATATGAATAATCATTTGAAATGTATTGTATGTTTTATACATAGTAAAAAAGGCCTGTATTTGAGCAAAATTCCAGAATTGTCAGCAATCTGACAATCTGATCTAGATTGCACGGTGAATGTTTATATGGTTGTCAATGAATGGAATGCTATGTAAGGGACTACAGTTGAAAATTAGCCAAACTGGCACATTTGCATAAATGTGTATTAATGTGCACTGTCCCTGTAACTCTAAACTGTATAAATAAATAAAAAAATATCTTTATGGATTTAATAAAATTTTCCAAATAAATAGGCAAGAATCAATCTGGTGTCTTCCATGATTCCTGTTCTTTCCAACAATAGAGCACCTGAATGCGACAAGATCGTAATTACACCTTCAGAAGTGGGAAATGTCCGATAGCATGTGAAGGCAGCATAAAACCAAGTTTAAAATTGCACTAGGGCCATTATAATGTTACATGAATGCTGTCAGCCATCACTGGCTGTCTGCCATTATCACACCTATTTTATCCATTTATCCTCACTCTCCTCACTTCACTTCACCCCATCCCAGCCCCCCCATCCCCTTTCACCATGCTCTTCTCTTTCATTCAAAATCTCACCTACTCTGGTCTTTCACTCCCAGGGTTCTCACTGAACATCTCTATAGTATTCACACATCTCTGTTCCTCTGCTATCTTCCTTTTGCATTTATCCCTCTCTCTCTCTCTCTCTCTCTCTCTCTCTGGAATTTCTCTGATGTGAACAGGAAAGTGAGAAACCAACAAAACTCTAAATCCAAGACACAGGAAAAGTCTGAGCTTTGGGATTAATATCACACAATCTCACACACATTGTACTGGCAGGTATGTGCTGTTGTCTACATGACAGCATCCTGATAAATCTGGAAATATCCAAGGAGGACCTGTCCTGACTGGTTTGAACATGCATCAGTTCTCCTGCTATTCATGGTCCTGATGCAGTTTGCCCTTTTGCCCCGGTGGCACATCCTGTAACAAGCCCAGTAAGAACGGAAACGCAAAACTGAATCCTTATCGCTACCAGCAAGGTAAAGTTCTCTTAATTGGCTGTTAGTCTGTGAGTAGTCATTACTCATAGCAATAATTGTATCCTGTTTTAGACACACAGTTTACCTTATCATGTCATACCATTGGGAAAGACGCACGCACACACATTTCGATTGGTCAGTTTAGATAACAGCAAGGAAGGATTTTGTTAACAACGTTTATTCTAACTTACAAAGAAACAAACATTTGCACACACACACACACTTCTGCACTTTTCCCATTACATAAGGAGTAAAAGACAAAGACCTTGCAATGCAAACACACGGTTGTTTGCTGATGGTGCAGTGGAGTTGAGACAGGAGCATTTATCAAGTCTAATCACTTGAAGCTATAAACTCTCAATATCCCCACACATTCTTCAACTTCAATATGACTTTAATGACTTTAAATCACCCACAGCCCACAACACAATCATGGACATCTATTCCATACTTATGACAGCTCAGCATCTCAGACTGATCAAGACATTATCTTAAATAAACAATCCACAGAGGCTACTGTGTGTGTGTGTGCCTGTTTCTGTGTGTCACCCTGCAGTTGAAACTGCATAGAGGTCAGCGCTAGATCAGAGAATTTAACGCCTGGAGGAAGGTCTGACTTCAAACATGACATCAGGACGAAAAAAGCACATGAGCGGCTTCAAGGACTGAGTCCAACAGAAGCGCAAACCTTGAACTTGACTGTAGAAAGAGTCGTTGTTGTTGTTCTGCACCAGAAACAATCCACAACCAGCTGCTGACTGCAGCTTTAACCTCGTCTACTGTACATCTGCTACTGAACCCAGCTGAAAAAACATGTGCATTAGAATCTTAAACTAAACTGAGGACGTCTCAGTCAGTTGTGAACGATTTTGTCAGATACAAACTGCTAAATCACAAGTGAGTTTGAGGCTGTTTCACAAATCTTTAAAAGAACTGATTCATAAGAGTAATTAGTTCGCAATTTGGCCAATTTTAAACTATTGTTGACAAGTGGAGTCTGGAGCCCTGTGATATCTGATGTGTCTTACCAGATGTGTGTCCCTGTTTCCCATGCGACTGCTGCGAAAGCTCTATCGTCCCATCGATCTGAAACATTTTCAAGTCCTCTTCATCCAAGGCAATATCTCCCCAAAATACAGCTGGAAAAAAGAAACAGAGAAGAATATTATTAGAGGACACAAACACACAATCTGGCAGCATCATAGATTGATGGCCTAAGTGCTGGCAGCCCCGACTAAGATTCAGATCAGTGTGGCCTGAGCTATTGACTGATGCTAATTTAAGGTTTGCTGCATATGCAATCGATTGACAAGTTAACATGAGAGGAAACATCTTGGCTTGTCAATTTGCCTTTCACTCTCGCACCCTCAGATCATTGAACACATACATACTTCCAGTTGGGATCTTACCAACCCTGTTCATATTATGTCCGTATCGCGCTTGTCCCAACATTCCTAAGATTCAACTACAGTCATGACATCATACATCCTTAAATTAGCCTGTCGCCAAGGAAGTCATAGAGATGGCCATGGAAAAGGAGATAATATTGGGAACCGCGCCATTTGTGTGTGCGAGTAGTTTTGGCCGGCCATTCACTCCTCAACCTTGATATAAAACAATAAACAATGAGGACCATGCTTGATTGTTCCATATTGGAATAAACTTTGCCCTTGTGCATGCATCTGTGTGTGTGTGTGTGCGCATATGCTTATGTACACGTAACAGTGAACTTCACTATTGTTTGTGAGTGTATGCGCACGTGTGTATACAAGCATCCATCCCTCCCCCATCAATTCCTCGGACATTGTTCAGCCTGAATCTGTGATTGTGCTCTGTATCACATTCATATAAAGCTGGAGTCTCCTGTGGATCACACCCTTCATAGAGAACTAATATTAGCACTGATCTAACCCCACTCCACTTCTCTGTGGGACTCTCTGCTACAGTCTAAGGGCCAGATTTACTAAACAGGGCAAATTAGCGCGAGAGTGCAATTCCATAAAAGCGCCGATGGGAGTGGACAGTTCTGCGCGTGATCTACTGACGACGCGCAAATTAAAGAACACAGGCGCAGCCGGATAATTTCCATAATGACCAATCTACCCGTTAGCGTGTGGTTTAAGACGTGCTTTTTTGGGGCAGTAAATAATGCCAGTAAACACCAGTAAATTGACGAGCGCAAACCTTTGTAAATCACCTTGTGTAATTCATTTAAATATTCTCCTCCCATAAATTTAGCATCTGTAACGGAAATTCCTACAAATACATATGCAATAAGGTCAGCCGCAAAATAACCGTGTCCACGCCTTTTCAGCGCTAATTTATAACTGCGTGTCTTTAGTAAATCCTGACACTAGCTTTTTAACGCCAAAAGGGTTTGTGCTGGCGCAAGCTGTTAGTAAATTTGGCCCTAAAACACTGCACTGCAACTTAAATTAAATTCATTAAAATTTGCATTTGCATTTAGTTTTTAGATTACATAATATTTGTTTTAAAATAATTTTTTTATTGTACATTTTTCACACATGCAATTGCAATTTCTTTAATCAAATGCTGTTTTACTTTGCAAGAAATTATACAGTTGTTATAATTATACAGGAAATTCCAAGAAAAGCATATTCATATTTTATATTTAAAGATGCAACTGCAAATTTTACTTTTTACAGTAAATCACTGTGTGGTCTCACACAGGCATTTGTCCATCAGCACAAGTATACAAATCTAGCCCCCAGACAGCTATGCATATTTCAGTTTCTGCTGAATAATTTTATATTTAAAAGCTGACATGAGGTCTCTCTGCATTTTTCATAAAACCCTTGACAGTGAGACAAGACAATGTGAAATATGTCTTCAGCTTAAGGCAAAGTGCCTTCGACTTGACCGCAGAGGAAAAGGCTTTGTGTTGAATTTGTACATTGATTTGGCAAGTCTGGGGGTGAAGCCCAGTAATGCCTCAGCAATCATGTATTCGTTTGACATCAATGAGTCTTTGACTGCACATCTTAACTTAGCACCAGTCAATAACTTCAGCCGTGATGATCGATAAACACAGAGCATAGGCTGTACATTAGAATCAAACTAGGGGGGAAATTGAAACATCATATGGGATTGTTAATTGTATAGTGTCTCTTTCGCTGAAAGTTAAATGTTAAAAGTCAAATCAAACTGATAGTTTAACAGCTTTACATCTGCTCAAATGGGAACAAAGTGTCATCTGGGGGGGATAGGTTTTGGCGAATATGAAATGATAATCTCAGTTCCAAGGATATTGTGGCGCGGTGGGAGGTGTGTTTTAATCTGGGTGCAGCGATATCCGCAGATAAAATTGTGTATTAAAATAGCAGATTATCCTGGAGGTCACACTACAGTTCCAAATGAGATACACACCAGGTTATCCTGGAAACATCCAAGTCATTCTCACTGTTTCCTATAAATGAAGTTGGAGGAGAGTATTGCTGTAACTAATGGCACATCCTCTTTGAGTGAACTTGTCTCAGCAAGTACATAGAGACACTGAGAAATATTTTTTGCATTGCAAATCTTACCAAAAGTGATACATTCAGTTAACCACTTAGTTTCTCAGATAAAAGCTGTTTCAAAACCTACATAAACAGCATTTTTATGCATTATAAGCAGTGCTCTTCAATGCAGCATAATTATCAATCCAACATTGTGGATAAAGCAATAAAAAATGTTGATTATAAATATACTTACATTTAATTGGATAAAAACAATTCAATCCAATTACAATTGTAGTACTATATAATATTTGTGTGCTATACTAAAAATTTTGGATTTACTTTGAAACAGTTTTTTAGAAATTGTTAGTAAACTGCACAAATACTTAACACAAATAATTAAATGTAGAAAAGTAGAAAGACTAAAATAGTATTTTCTTGTCAAATATACTTAAACAATATTTCACAGTATTTCTATGTATATTATCTTATAACGTGCAAACTTCAAGTTTTGTTAGGATCAATTGTAAGTTTTTAAATGCAAAAAACATGCTGTGTGTGAATGGCCCCTTAAAAGGAAGCTGTCTGTGATATCAAGATAGCTCATTAGGCTTTAGAACAGAGCTGTATACTTGAATAAAGAATGGCCACCGATCATCTTCTCTTGTAGTCAATCCCTTCAGAATTGACAGACTGTTTTTATGTACAGAGTGACAGCAGATGTTCTGGAGAATCCTGGAGGGAGGCTCTGATGAACACACACTACGGGCTCAGAAAGTCTGGCCATATGTTGACGCTTCATTAGTGTGATGTCAGTTTAATACCAAGAATCCCTTCCTCATTAAACCCACAGAAATACACAGCTGAGACTGATGAATGAGTATCATGGGAGCTGAAGGATGACTGGGGTGTTTCTGTTTGTCAGTGACACGCGTAACTAAAGACATCTGCGCCACATGTCAGAGACATGACGCAAAGCATTTTGGGTGACAGCCCAAAAAGCATTCCTGCGAGCTTGATCACAGGAAGAATCAGGGACAGACAGACACACTCAAACAAAAACACATATGCATCCAAACACAATTCCAATAACTGATTGATGTCACCTTGCATCCTCACAATGTCAAAAACAGACCAGCTTTTTTTTTAGACATCATTAATCTTAACAGTGACCAAAACAATGATATTTCAGTGGATATACATGACACCTGACTAACTGAAAAAGCAATATTTTAAAAGATTTTAATTCGTCCTGAGATTAAACTCAACCACAATCGAAGATGCTTTGGATCCCAATGCTCAAGAGAGTCAGGCTGAGCTATAAGCATCAAGGGCCCGTTTACACCTGGTATTAAAATCTGTCTCTGTGAATCTGTGATGAGATCACAAGTGGTCAGCTGAGACACATTGCAGTTAACACCTGGCAGTAACATGCATCTCAAATGTGTCTCCTGTGATTGGAGGGAAGGGTAACTGATTTTGAGACTACATTAATCACTCACTACATCAGTGTGTTACTGCATGTTTATAAGGTGCAAAAAAGATATAAAAGCACAAAAGGTCCACACACTTGTGTCAAAATATATATATATGAAAAAACTGTGTGTGATGCAATGGCCAAAGATGTTTGCAAGTATATGGCAGTGGTGCTTTAAAGGAACATGTCAACTTTTTTGGGACTTTAGCACCGTATCCCCCAGAGTTAGATAAGTCCATACATACCATTTTTATCTCTGTGCGTGCCATAACTCTGTCTGACGCACCCACCACTAGCCTAGCTTAGCACAAAGACTGGAGGTAAACGGCTCCATCTAGCCTACTGCTCAATAAATAAAAAATAACAGCAACATTTTCCTATTTACATGTTGTGATGTGTATAGTTACATCGTGTACTAAGACCGACGGAAAATTAAAAGTTGCAATTAGGCCAGTATAGTCCCTAGCCATATCGGTCTAGAAAATTGCATTTTTTCATTTTCCGTCGGTCTTAGTACACGATGTAACTATACACATCACAACATGTAAATAGGAAAATGTTGCTGTTATTTTGTCATTTATTGAGCAGTAGGCTAGATGGAGCCGTTTACCTCCAGTCTTTGTGCTAAGCTAGGCTAGCGGTGGGTGCGTCATACAGAGTTATGGCATGCACGGAGATAAAAATGGTATGTATAAACTTATCTAACTCTGGGGGATACAGTGAATAAGCTTAAGTCCCAAAAAGTTGGCGTGTTCCTTTAAAGGGTATTTAAAGATGCAAGTTCTATTAAATTTTATGCAGTAGGGTTGTCACGGTCCCAAAATTTCAGTAGTCGGTACCAGTACCAGTAAAATTTCACAGTTATCTGTACCACATTTGGTACAAGAGCAAAAACAATTGAATTAGGTACTTTAAAATTTTGTCCTGTTTTTGGTCTCGTCCGTTGGTTATAACCGTCAGACATTGCAGTTTCCGATTCATTTGCGCCTAAAATACGGTTGTCAATCCAGAAACTTTGCAGTGTACTTAAACTTACTTAAAGTGTACTAAAACTAAACTTGTATTCAGATAGTGAATTGGTAATAAACAGAAAGCTAAAGAAGAGCCCTCCTTTTAAAATCACTAATTCTGTCAATCTCTTAAGCGCAAGCTCACTGAATTCAGTTATGATTAATTAAAAGTTAAAATAAAAATAAAAATGTAACAAAACAAAACCTTTTGATAACTTACTGACTAGCACCTCTGATAGGCCATTGTGCTCACACACTCATGTATCTATGTCTGCCAAACAAAATGACACTGATGTACCAGATAAATAAATTACTTTAAATGCAGTTTATTATTGCACAAGTTTTGTATCAGGTTGTTATGTTGAAACAGTACACATAATGAAAGGGGATGAGAAAATAGTGGTCACAAAGGGAAATCTACCCAAGTGCCAAGAAGTTTGACAGCCAGCATGTCATAAATACTGACATTAAAGGGATAGTTCACCCAAAAATGAAAATTCTGTCATTAATTACTCACCCTCATGTCGTTCCAACCTGAAAGACTTTCATTCATCTTTAGAACACAAAGATCTTTTTGATGAAATTTGCGAGTTTTCTGTCCCTCTGTTGACATCTACGCAACTGACGCTTTGACGCTTTTGACTGTCGTTTAGTCCACATTTTCTGAAGAGACACGATTGCTTTATATGATGAACAGATTGAATTTAGGCTTGTATTAGTATTTTATTGTGTAGACTCAATGGAGAGTACAGAAAGCTCTCAGATTTCATCAAAAAGATCTTCATTTGTGTTTTTCGAATATGGATGAAAGTCTTACTGGTTTGGAACGACATGAGTATATGATGACAGAATTAACTAACCCTTTAACACAAAGGAAAAATATATCATGGACACTTTATGCAAATGCAAACAGGAGTAAATAATGCATTTGTTTGTGTGTGCATTTTTTCTTAAAATAAGGTTACCTTGTATCATGTCTTTGTATATAATGGAGAAAACAAATCACAGAAGTGTAAAATGAATAAAAGTCAATGTCATATTGAATGACCAACACCATTTAAATAAATTATTCACTTTTATAAAAACATCCACCATACTATTGTTACAATCCACGCCTGTCCTGGACTCCATTTCCCATGATCCTCCCTGTCTCACACCTGAAATCACTGACTCCTCATCTCTCCCACTCTCCCTGGATTCCCTGCACCTGGTCATCGTCATTAGCACTCCCTTTATATTGATCTCACTTCCCTGCACTCCTTGTCCGTTCTTATGTGTTATGCCTATGTGTGTCGTGTTCTGTTTCCCTTTGGAAATAAAAACCCGTCTTTGTGGAAGCCCTGGATCTTCTCTTCCCTGCTGCACTACACACCGTAACAACTATATTCTACTATTCCTTTTCTTTCTGCAAACATAGAGATTTTTGCTTTTGAACTACCATTCAAAATTTGCAAGTTTAGTTGTTCATGCCGTCTACCACAGAGTCTGATCTAGCTCTTGCATCGTTTTAGCAACAGAACGCACTATAACAATACCTTTTTACCATGTTGGGAATTTGCCAACAAAAAAAAAGAAGATTTGTATGTCACAGTCAGTTCAGTAGGTTGTATGGTCAAAATGCCGATTAACAACAAGGCTTATACACTCACCTAAAGGATTATTAGGAACACCATACTAATACTGTGTTTGACCCCCTTTCGCCTTCAGAACTACCTTAATTCTACGTGGCATTGATTCAACAAGGTGCTGAAAGCATTCTTTAGAAATGTTGGCCCATATTGATAGGATAGCATCTTGCAGTTGATGGAGATTTGTGGGATGCACATCCAGGGCACGAAGCTCCCGTTCCACCACATCCCAAAGATGCTCTATTGGGTGGAGATCTGGTGACTGTGGGGGCCATTTTAGTACAGTGAACTCATTGTCATGTTCAAGAAACCGATTTGAAATGATTCGAGCTTTGTGACATGGTGCATTATCCTACTGGAAGTAGCCATCAGAGGATGGGTACATGGTGGTCATAAAGGGATGGACATGGTCAGAAACAATGCTCAGGTAGGCCGTGGCATTTAAACGATGCCCAATTGGCACTAAGGGGCCTAAAGTGTGCCAAGAAAACATCCCCCACACCATTACACCACCACCACCAGCCTGCACAGTGGTAACAAGGCATGATGGATCCATGTTCTCATTCTGTTTACGCCAAATTCTGACTCTACCATCTGAATGTCTCAACAGAAATCGAGACTCATCAGACCAGGCAACATTTTTCCAGTCTTCAACTGTCCAATTTTGGTGAGCTCGTGCAAATTGTAGCCTCTTTTTCCTATTTGTAGTGGAGATGAGTGGTACCCGGTGGGGTCTTCTGCTGTTGTAGCCCATCCGCCTCAAGGTTGTGCGTGTTGTGGCTTCACAAATGCTTTGCTGCATACCTCGGTTGTAACGAGTGGTTATTTCAGTCAAAGTTGCTCTTCTATCAGCTTGAATCAGTCGGCCCATTCTCCTCTGACCTCTAGCATCAACAAGGCATTTTCGCCCACAGGACTGCCGCATACTGGATGTTTTTCCCTTTTCACACCATTCTTTGTAAACTCTAGAAATGGTTGTGCGTAAAAATCCCAGTAACTGAGCAGATTGTGAAATACTCAGACCGGCCCGTCTGGCACCAACAACCATGCCACGCTCAAAATTGCTTAAATCACCTTTCTTTCCCATTCTGACATTCGGTTTTGAGTTCAGGAGATTGTCTTGACCAGGACCACACCCCTAAATGCATTGAAGCAACTGCCATGTGATTGGTTGATTAGATAATTGCATTAATGAGAAATTGAACAGGTGTTCCTAATAATCCTTTAGGTGAGTGTAAATGCAGCTATTGAATATTGAAAATGTGCATATTCTGGAGACAATTTATATCTGTATTTATCAATGGCTACTTGTGATTGTCCAAAACTGATGTTAATACTGGTCTGGGAAAGATCACTTAAACAACAGCAATCATTGTCATCACACTCAGACAGACAAACTTCAGTCAGTGCTACTGTCAGAGCATCAAAGTACCTCTTCACACGTCAGGATGTGTAAAGCCATAATTGTTTAATTAGCGAAACATATTCTAGGAGGAAGTGTGCGGATCGCTGACTCATGTTTCCCTTCTCCAAAACAAACAGTCCATGGTGAAACAGAGTGCTGACGTTGGAATTTTTGGGAATTTTCGGAAGCTGGCTGTCCGGCCAGAGTGCTCCTGGAAAATCCTCCTTTATTAAACACGACTCCACTGACCATCTCCATTTTACACATAAAACAACTCATCTACTCTGATTATGACAAGCTGATTTAAGAGAAAAGTAGAAGTAAATGCAGTCAAAGAGCCAAGAGCAGTCTGATGACGTCTTGAAAGCTTTGAATTTTAATGTGAGTGTGTCGAGACATGTGAAGGCAGGCTGATGTCATGTGTGATGTGCTTTACATTCAATACTGAGTCAATTTGTTGGTGTAAAATCAAATTCAGTATATTTGTCCTGACAACTCTATACATAAACTTTTGCACTGCAAATACTCACAATACAACTGCAAGTGAAAGTTTTTTTCCTTGTCATTCACTCTGTCTGTTTTGCTGTGTGCACAGTTTTATGACAAAACCCCTCTTTTGTAAGGGGCATGAATGAAGGTGCGTGTGTGTGTGTATGAGAGAGAGAGAGGGAGAGAGATTCTTCTCAAGCTAAGTGGCAGGATGCAGGCTACCAGGAAGAGATAAGTGCCTGAATGAAGTGGGCTCCCACATTCGTCACACACACGCGCACATACACACACAGTGAGGGAAATCAGTGTACAAAGAGATGGAAATGTGTTTAGTGCACTCTAATGGCATGAGATAAGCACACGGCCAAATATTCACATTCTGTTTTCCCAAGAACAACAGCAGCAAGATGATCAACCACACAGAGTCATTTCCACTGTACATACACACACATACAAGGTCATAAGCAATATGTAAACAAATGGCCATGAATCTGACACACATGTAGTGGTGGAATTTCACCCAGCTGCACCATGTACTGTAATATAAAATAATCACAGTTACACAGACTCAAAGATTAAATAAGAAACCAGATTACTGTCAGACTGACACGAGTCCCTCCTACACATTAATATGACCAGCTGTTCCATTAGTACACTATCTGTGTGCAGAGTCCAAAATTAATACCAAGCACCAAATGTGGATAAAAATTGGCTTTGGTTAGTAAATGAAACAGTGTTATTCAAAATGTTTTTATAAGGGGTTACACTGTAATAAGTTGATTGTAAAAATGGTAAGATGATACTCGCTCATGTCAAATCAAGTCAAATATATTTGTATAGTGCTCTTCATAATACAAATAGTTTCAAATCAGCTTGAAAAAAAAAAGAAACATGATGTTATTGTTTATAATATTTCATGCCTTAAAGGGATAATGAAAATGAAAATTCTGTCATCATTTACTCAACCTCAAGTTGTTCCAAACCTGTATGAATTTCTATCTTCTGCTAAATACAAAAATATATATTTTGAAGAATATGGGTAAACAAACAGTTGGCCCCCATTGACTTCCACAGTATGAGGGAACTATGGAAGTCAATGAGCACCATCAACTGTTTGGTTACCAACATTCTTCAAAATATTTTTTTTGTGTGTTCAGCAGAAGAAAGAAATTCATACAGGTTTGGAACAACTTGTGTTTGAGTAAATTATGACATTTTTTATTTTTGGCTGAACTATCCCTTTAAAGTCACATTTAGCATATTAGATCTGGGTGATACTATGGCTTATATTTTGCACAATACAAGATATCAAGCAGTTGAGATATGCTATATAGTATATATCACCCTATATGTGACTATGTATGCGGATAAAGTTGAACATACATGTCAGAGATGTGAGAGAATCAAATTAAAGACATTCATATCTCTCCTAAACATCTGCCATGATGTGCATCTTTTAACAACTTTCACCTCAGTTAAAAAGTCTAGGATTTTTCACCAAAACTACTTGCATTAAGCCAACAAAAATAATTTTTCTTCATGTGTTTGTGACAGATAAAAAAAACTACATAATTTGCTTTATTCATTACATTTTCTCGAACTACTCGCCATTGTCAAGTTAGTATTTTTGTTTGTGTGAAGACATCATCGCTAGAAGTAGTTCTCAGCCATTAGACTGAATAGTTTGTTGTTCACCAGACACAGACTAAAATAAACTAATGGACTATAAACTACAACACCACAAAATGAAGCACTGCCCTCTATAAAAAAAATGAATGTGTAGCCAATGAAGATATAGTGAGGAATGAAGTGCAGAAAGTATATGAGAGGAGCTGCAAACATTACAAGTGAACAATATAAAGGGGAAAAAGAGAGTAATAGTAGAGGTTTAGTGGGTGTTGTGTACTTTGATGGGTGATCCATTATTTAAAAATAAATTTATATACCATATATTGTATATAAATTCACCCATATCGCATATTCTATTTTGCATTATTAAATTGTAATATTATTCTTTACTTGCTGTATTACTTTATTTACTAGAGATGCACCTATCAACCGGCACGGGACCAAAATTAGCTGATTTACCACATACTCTGCCCGGACCAGTGACAGGTCTCACGGTCCGTTTTGTTGGGCACAGGCAATAACGTCAGGTGTGCATTCTCGCTCTCTTCTCTCCAACGGCGAAGTGACACACACTCGCCTCCTCTCATTCACTCGTCTCATTCGCTCCGTTTAAATAGTGCTTGTATTGTGCATAATGTTACTAATTCCCGCAGGTTTCGTGCTCACACCAAAAGCGTGCACACCGCTGATCTATATAAGTGGTGTGCACATAAAGCCGCCTCTGAAACAGCTTGTGAATCGCAAGTAACAAAATGAGTGGCTTACTGTGCTTACACAGCCAAATACACACAAAATTTGAAAAAAGAGTATTCAGTTACACACAGCATATTGGATCCGTGCATAAACTCTTAAAGTGACAGCAGTCTAATATTCCTGCTGCTGTCTGTCATGTTAATCAAAGAACAAAAGACAATGAACATCACTCTCTGCTCTTGACCAGTGTTGGGTAAGTTACTCTAAAAAAGTAATTAATTACTAGTTACTAATTACATCTTCAATAGTGTAATTAGATTACTGTACAAATTACTTTCTCCAAAAAGTATTTAATTACTTATTACTAATTACTTTCTAAATCCTATATCAACCTCAACTAGTTTAAGGAACACTCCACTTTTTTTGAAATTAGGCTCATTTTCCAACTCCCTTTTACTGTTTTCGAAATCCATTCAGCTGATTTCCGGGTCTGGTGGTAGAACTTTCATTATTATCTATTTTCAAAAAAAAGTGGAGTGTTCCTTTAAGTAATTCAAGACATGAAACGGCTCTTTTAATTTATTCAAATAAATAATATAAACTACATAAATTATTCTTATTAACTGACCAAAGTATTACAAATGTGAAAAGGATACATAAAACCACACATTTTAAAGTTAGACTTTAAATTTTGATGTTAATTCCACTATTGTATTATATATAATTGTTCTACAGTCTATACACAGTATTTAGTTCAATTAAATCAAAAGTAACTGTAATTAAATTACAGAAGAAATAAGACTAATCCCTTAATTTACCTTTTCAAGGGAAAAGTAATTAAATTACAGTAACTAATTACTTAGTATCTAGTTACACCCAACACTGCTCTTGACTGAGTAACTTTAATTGTAAGCATTAATCTGTATTTAATTTTTTACAATGAAGACTATCCAGTGTTATTTTACATTTGATTACTTTACATTTCTGTAGTACTGAATATACAGTTAGACCCACCTGAAAAACGTTTATTTCATATCTCTTTATTCTATTGCATTCATATATGCAGTTGTTGTAAAATTTTGCATTGAAGAAAGGATGATTTTTGTTTGTATGTGCTGTCAATTATAGTTCTTAGAAAGAAAATTGGAATCGGCAAAAATCGGTATCAGCAGGTCACACAAAAAAACAAGAAAATTGCAATCGTCTTTATTTCTTTTCTGTATTGTATATTTCACTACTAGTATTGTGTAAACACTTTGGCAATATCATAAATGCTGACAATTAGGGGTGTAACAATATTCAAACCGAACCGAAAAACCGCGATACACCACCCATGGTTCGATACACTGCTGCCCGGCCCAGCTCTCACTTCACCTTATGCCACAAAACAATTTTTTTCTTCCTTGACATTTGATTAAATAGTAATTAGAACACCTTTAACAACTAATAAGAGCTGCATTTTTACTAAATATTATTATAATAATATTATTTACTAAATATACACTAACTTTTGTCTTCCAAATGCATGTCACGTGACTTGGTGATCGATCAAGTGCATTGTGGAAGGACAAAGAGACTTCATATATTTTATTACTTCATATAAAGTGCAAGAGAAACTACAAGCATGCAACGTTACGTTGTCAATTTGTAAGTCATGAAATAAAAGTAAAGCACCAATAAATCACGTTAGACGTGTGTTAGCTGGGAAGGCATGCAGGTATGATGTTCATTCTGTTCACCAGGAGCAGTTATATGATTCATTAACAGTTCATGATGGTATTGTGTATTCGCCATAGTAACTAACTGTTGTTTCCATAACCCCAAAATGCCACTTTATTTTCACTTTATTTTGTATATTTTTAAATTAGTGTGGTGGCTACTTTATTGTATTAACAAAAACGGCTATTTAATAGCTTTACCTTATAGGCCTATTTATACATCGGTATTAGTCATATTCATACAATTTATGTGTTTGTGAAGTAGGCTGAAGTGGGACATTACTTGTGTGTGTGTGTGTCATCAATTTTTGTGGAATATATATATATATATATATATATATATATAGTTTACTCAGGTATGCTAACTGCTTTAAAGTAAACATGAAGCCAAGTTATAAAGATAAAGTTAATGAGTTAAATTATTGTTGTTGTTGTTGTTGTTGTTATTATTAAGTTAAATGTTAATTTCAGTGTTATTATTGCTGGTGCCCTGCCATGAACCCTGCCTCACAGCAAACAGAACCGAACCGAACCGAACCGTGGCTCCAAAACCGTGATGTGAACCGAACCGTGGCATTGGTGTATCGTTACACCCCTACTGACAATAATGCCAATAAAGCTTTGTTGACTGTGACTCTATATATCTAGAAATATACAAACGCACATCAGCTTTCTTTTCTGCGTGTTTGCCCCTTAAGCTAAGCCTGTCCGCATACACTCCCAGTAAACTCCCTTGGGTTTGTTTAAGTTTCTCTTGCCTAAACAAGGAGGCGTGGGCTAAATTTGCATAATCAGAAAAGATTGGTTATTCTGGAGCACCAGTGTCATTAGGTTTACAATGTCTTAAGATAACACAAACAGATAACATCACCTAATGACTGTATAATGTAACTAGCGCTTTAGTGACCTATTGAAACCAATAGAGCTCCTGGTTTCTGTAAACACGAACCGAAGTCCTAAACAATGCACTTACCTCATTAATGGAGCTAATAGCCTTCTGTTATGTCAACCAAAACAAACCATTAATAGGAACTCATTAAGGTGGTACACCTTGAACAGAAGTCAATGTTCATGTGTTTCAGGTTTTGCAACACTTTGGCTGAAATATCTGAAAATGAACTTAACCAAACCACCTTTCCACACCAAACCCTTCCATAAAGTTAATAAAGCAAGTGAATAATGTCTTAATTTATATCTACAAATGCCAAAACATGTATTTTATTGGTATGGTTAGGCCTAGTAACTACAATTAGCTTATATCAAGAAAAACAAATTTAAATGAGAAAAATATATTCAAGAAAAAGTGTGTGTGTGTGTGTGTGTTATATCAAATACTTCTGACCAAGGTTTAATACAGTAAGCCTGTAAACAATTAAACTAAATTTGGGTCCATTCATCTGAAAGGCACAGCAGCTCCCCCCATTGACACCTTGAATTTAATTAGCATGGCTATTTCTGCTAAAACACCAGCACAGCGCAGATATGCTAATGCAAGGCTACACTGCGAATGCGGCTGTAAAATGCTCCATCAGCTAAGAGAGTGGCTAACGTTAGCATTAGGGAGAGCTGGATCGAACACGCTCAATGACCTGGACAACTTTTGGATGGTCAGCATTTCACCTGGTATGATGCAAAGATCGTTAAGCACTGTAACGCAAACTTTTCCACTAATGACTTTAGCAACTACATATAAAGTTGCAGTTTATGAATTACAACTGTTCAAAAAAACTTTCATTTTAATATTACCTTCATCATGAAGTGTTGGAGCACTGTCTTATCTTGGGGCCATTGTCAAAATTAGACTGAACATTAATGTTAGCTTGGTGTGATAGCACATTAACCATGTCTGAAATATTATCCTGAGTAGGACATTCCGTCATCTTGAGTGTTCACTGGTATTTAGCCGGGTACATGTTCATGGTACAGGCTGTCATTTACTAATACTAACAATATGAATTAAGATTGCCTGAATATGTGACAAATCTGACAGAAGTGTGTAATAGAGATTAAAAGTGTTTTTCTAAGTCTATTTATTTATGTATGTGCTTAAAGGTTATGTGATGATGTTGTCCACCCTTTCCCTGTAGTACTACTATCAACAAGCCTGTCAAATTTCTAGGCTGAATATTTCACGGTTTGGAAAAACAGAGGTCCTCCCTGTAAATGCCAAACAGTCATACTCCTACACGCATACACCCAAACATAGACACACTAATCCAAACATACATACACATTGCGTGCATACAAACACTCTTGCAATCCCATCTAAAAACCACTGAGATTTTTTTTTTTTCATTCTCATTTTTTCATTTTTCAATCCATGTGTGCCCTCTGCATGCATGCATGTCTCATGAAGGCCTGGAAACAATGCCAACACACTGCAGCGGAGAAACAAATGTTCAGATTTATAGTTCCTGAGTAAACATGATATATACACAAAGGAAAACGAGAGAGAGAGAGAGAGAGAGAGAGAGAGAGAGAATGTGGAGAGGAAGATGTGTGAGTGAATCTGTGTGTTTGCATTGGAGAGAGGGAAGAACAGAGCAATTTTACCAAATGTAACTGCATTTAAACATCTGCTCTGTCTTAGGTGGAGTTTACTTACACATCCAAAAGAGAACAGTGTCTTACTGGCTTTATGATAATCTGTATGAAGATGTGTCAACATAAAGATACAATTGCATAAACATGTCACCCCTGAAATAGACTCTATATACATACACACACTCTGTGCATCTTTACAGTTTACTCCTCCATTATATTACATTACACAAATATAGATGTCAATACCACCTAATCTAAATCTAAATCTAAATATGCGTTTACCTTGTGCATAATTATTATTGCATTTTATATTTATGTACTGCAATGAATTTTATTAAAAGCCACGGATTACTTGTATTTACTTTTTTTCATACATAATAATAATAAACAAAGATATAAATTGCAAACAGGTCAGTCCTCAATACATTTAGCCTACCAGCTGTCAGCAGGAGAATACAGCTACCGTGAACTCAGTTTCACATTCGCTAGATTAATACAATAATTGCATAAGATATTGTAAATCGTGCAGCCGCGCTCTACCTGCACGGACAAACGTGCGCGCGGATAGCACGGGTTTATGACAGCGAAGCGCACGTGGCCTCGCGAGCCGCGGGATCATCTCGGGAGAAACCGAATTAAAGCGGGCTAGATAATATCAGCGGGGGCGGAGGGGTCGTGTGAGGCTTGTGAGAGATATTTCTACGTCAAAAAAGAAAAAAAAATTGATAAAAAGAGGAATTTGCTGATGCTTTTGTAACCTACCAGATGACTCTGCGTGACGCGAGTCTCCGCGTAAAGAAAAAACAAAGTTTGGGAATAACATGCACAACTCGTTTGTTTACGTTTATCACTATGCAGCATCGTTTGAAACGCAAATAGGGTGTTTATGCTTTATCCTTTTATCACCTCACAAAAAGTGTTAACACATCAAAAGCTAGGGCAAATTGCACAAAAGCGTCTTACCGGCTTTGCAGGGATCCTTGTAGTCTATCGTCTCTGTTTTCTCCTCTTCATAATAATCATAACTGTCATCATAATCTAGACAGCTGTGCACGGACACTTTGCCCCAAAAAGTCAAGCCGGCCAGCAGTAGTGTGATCCAATTCATTTTACTGGTCAGTGCAGAGTGCAGGTAGTCCATCTGAAGTTTTAATGAGCGCGGATCAAAGTGGAGTGTCTCGTAAGAGTCCGGTAGTGGTGAATTTAGCGCTACACGCGCCGTGTGGACATCATCGTGGTATTCATTATTATCATTGGTCCGGTTCGACAGACGGGGCAGGACCGTCAGTGTCGCGGCATCTCAGCTGGACGCCCAATGTATAGACATGGACCTCTACAACTACGGCAGACACCAGCTCACTTTTCTTTTCTCTTTCACAGTCAGGTTTCCTGAAGAGAGAGAGAGAGCTGCAATGAAAGTCAGTCTTTAAATGAAACAAGCAAAGACACTGGAGGCAGAGGGTGAGGCATGATGCACATTTAAATTATTATTTAAATTAAGATGTTTAACATATTTAAATGAACCTTCCACCATCCCAATACAGGAGCTCAAAACCTCGATAGATAGATAGATAGATATTTTACACACTATCAGAAACTTACTCAAACAACAGACATGCATATTCCGTGCATTATAAACGCAGGAAACTATCTGGTTTACTTTAACAATGGCAAACGATTTTACCCAAAACGAGCCGGTAGCTGTAAAAGTCACACGTTCGCTAAAATTTGCGCAATGATCCGGCACATGCACTGTTTTTCCCGCCGCCTATACAAAACTTCAGGATGTAACGCAAGTTCCATGTAGGTGAGATCGTATTTAAAAACTGTTATAAATACAATAGTTGCTTTATTAGGAGGTGACAGTAAAAGCGGCTGTGGTGTGACATTTAACAAACCTGTTTAACTCCCCTCATAAAGTAGGTCTCTCTCTCTCTCTCTCTCTCTCTCTCTCTCTGTGTGTGTGTATGTGTGTGTGCCACACACGTCTCTGAACTAAAAGCAGTTTCTCAGTGTGTAATTTGCTGCGTGAGGCTGCTTTAATTTGGTCAGTGTGGACCTCAAAATAGCTGCAGCCAACTGAAACAAGGAAGCCAAGAAATACTAGAGGAAATAAGTGAGCAGGTTATAGCTGATATATATTATGTATTTCGTCCATTCAACACATCTCATGCAGAATAAACTTCTCTGACTTAAATGAAGTGTCGACTGTCAAAACGCCGAAAGGTCTCATAAAGACGGCTTTGAGCTCGTTTAACCATTCTAGACCAGGGGCCCGGTCTCCTAACGCCTATTTACCTCAGGAGAGTTTACAGCGAAGCCGGTACGATTTAAGCGCAATCGTCGTATCTGACAGAAAAGAGCGCGCCGAGCGTCCAAGTATAGCCTATGGAGGAGCGCGAAGACTCCAACCTTTATCGCGCGCTACTTTACAAACATAAAGAATAGACGCGCCGTAGTTTAGGTTTGTGGCGTCAAACCTTGTTAAAATATGAGAGAGACGGAGCTTACCTCAAAGAATGCCCTCAGGGTCTAGTGTTTTACAGCCTCAAAGCGCAGGCTCATCCTGAGTACTGCCCTCATATTCCCCCTCTCTCTCTTTCTCTCTCTCCCTCCCTCTCTCTGGAAACACTTCTCCCACAGCCATTGGAATATTAGAGTGAGCTTGCTGACTGGTACCGCTTATTCCAAACGTGCCCATTTCCCTGGAGATTAACGCGTCTCTCTCCCTCTCTCCTGACACACACACACAAACACACACACACAGAGAGATTAATCCCCCCTCCCTCACGGCAAGGTAACTGTGTGTGGACGTCACGCCATCAATCCATTCCCAACTTGGCATAAAACTCATGCACACACTCATGTATTGCACGACAAGAGCACTAGTGTTTGTAAACCAGCTTTATTGTGGTTAAAATGACTACAGCATGCATGATTGGCTGCTAACAGGCCATTTGTGCATCCTGACAACAAGTCAGAGAGAGCAAGTAAACAAGGCAGTGCAAAGATGTTTTTGACAGGAGGGGAATCTCCTTTGATAAGTGGAACACGGAAACATACTCTGAAGCTTTCTCAGTATGTTTGAGTGCATGCGAGTGTAGGTTTGTGTGTGTGGCTCAGGTAAATCCTAAATTATGGGGATAAAATGTCCCCACAAAGACAGCAATATATAAATTCCTTGTCCTTGTGGGGATATTTTTGGTCCCCATGAGGATAAATTAAATCCTACTAAGTGATTTTTTTTCTGTATTTTTAGGGGTAGGGTTAGGGGGATAGAAGATACAGATTGTACAGTATAAAAATCATTATGTCTATGGAAAGTCCCCACAAAACATGAACACAACATGTGTGTGTGTAGATCAGGTTTTGCCTGTGGGTTCCAAAATCATTAAATGCAGAAAGGTTTGTGTGAGGTTAGAGGTAGGGGATACAAATGTCATTAGATCCACCTAAACTAAACATTTAATTTTAATTAATAAAAGAAAAAAAAATTAAATGAACATACATACATTTATATGACTACATCAAAGATAATAAAAACAGTATAATTATGACAACAAATATCAAAAACCAGATTATATAAATGAAAACAAATTTGAAAAATATCAATGTCATAAAAAGTAAGAATATGTTTCTGAAATAAAGGAGCAGAAGAAATATATGACTATACAGTATGATGGGGTTGCAATCATAACAGTGTTTCTGGAGGACTAAAACTATATTACATTACGAAAGATAAGGATAAATTACATGTTATGTTTCGTCCGTATTTACCAGTAGATATCTCAGTAAACATTTGTGTATGGGTTTGGCTATACTTGTGAGGGCCGAATTTTTGAAAATGTCCTCACAAATATAGTGAAGCATGTTGAAAATCATGTAATATGGTCTTTATTATTCGAATTGCTCATAAATAGGCCAAGAAAAAACATGTTTACATAAAAGCGATGTACTAAAAACTGAAAAGTTTTAGGTGTAGGGTTAGGGTTTACCTAATATCATCCGCCATATTAAAACCATTGTCCCCTTTAAACTATTGCATGCGCACATGGGTGTAATGTAGTGATTTCATAATGATACTCAAGCACATTTCTGCCCAGTGCATGTCAGCTGCTAAATATTGCATTTGATGAGATATTTTCCATTAAAATTAATAACCTAATTAAAGGTGCCCATCAACTCAAGCTTATAAAGAATGTGGTACTATCATGAGTCCTTATGGAAAACACCACATCTGACTAGTCTAAATACACCACTTAGAAAAATCATGTGACAGGTAAGGCATAAAAAAATTTAATATATTAATTGATTTGGAGATTCCACGCCATAGAATTGACACATACAGGAAACAAGGTAAAGCATACATGTGTCACATACTAGGAGAAAATTAGGATTTAAGCTCTTAAACCTCACAGAATGTTTGAATTACTCTACTGGAATCTAAACACAGTTCTTACACTAACAGTACTTCAGCACTAATCAGAGGAATCTTTCCGGGACTTTAATGGATGACATCTGATCCACAGTAACCTCAGCAGCAATCCAGTGTTCATTGGGATGGAGACACAAGTGAGAAAAATAATTAAATAAAGAGGTGATTAGCATGGAGCTGTCAGATTGACTGACATAAGCTGCAGTGTGACTTGTCTTTGATTCTGGTTGAGCCCTAGCATGGACTTAACACGTGAGTTTATATAACAATATAGAAAACATTCATACTCGCAAGTTGCTCTAATTAAACAAACAGAGCAACAGTTTTAGGAGCAATTGAAACAGAAGAGTTACAAAAGAGATATATGGTAAAGAGATTAATGCATGTTAACTGAACTAAAAATAATTTTCAGATTTTCTTACTCTTTGTAAAGTCTTTATATTAAAGTAGATCACATTCACAGATGGTATAATCAAACATGTCTAGCCACATTATCAGCCATGCTGATATATGGTCATTACACACTCTTGCCAGTGATATTGTTTTTATAAATATATACATATTATACATATAACTATATCTTGAGCATTGGGCTGGAATCACAAATGTAATGGTCCTTTTTGGTTCGTACTGTGAATGCTGCCATCCGAACCCTGGTACACACCAAACAAGATAGGGGTCTCGGTCCGCTTCCAACCGAAGTCTGGTACGGTTCGAATGAAATATGAATACAACATGGACCAAGGACATAAACAAACCAAAAACAGGACATGATGTCACAAGATGCAACCCTAAAAAGGACAGAATGCTCAAGCATACCTTTTTTTTCCTCGTCAGTCACGATGTTGCCCATCACAGCAGATCTTTGTTTGTGTGTGAAGGAGGGATTCCTGCCACTGTTTTGAGCTCTTTTTCTAAGCTCTTCACAAGTTCTCAGCTGGTCAAAATAGCATCATATGTAGGCTAGGCTACGCTACGCACATACAACGAGCACATTTATCCGAGCACATTTATCCAAGCACACAGCATTGTTTTGGATGTTCGGTAAGTTCAGTCTCGAAATATACGCCATAAAAGCTGACCAATCAGGTTGTGAACGTATCCCTATGCCTTTAGGTTCAGTATTTTTAGGTTCCGTGTTAAAAATGCCAATGTGAACGCTAAGCAGGCCAGGACTAAATGTTTTTCTTTTTGGTCCGGACCAAACAAACCAAGGCGAACCGAACTACAAGTGTGAACACACTCTTAATACATTTTGGAATAAAGGCTCTATTTTTAATACTTTTTTCCCTTAACGTGATAAAGGCCCCATATGTACCTTTGGCTTTTGGCACAAATTGTCAAACACATTTTCAAACCCTCATAGAACGTCTCATTACTGATGTAACCCTTGCTCCCTGAAGGAGGGAACGGAGACGTTACATTGATACTGACATACTCACTTGGGAGCCCAAATCACCTCTGAGTATTAAGAAAAGAGGCCAATAAATAATGGCGAGTGAGATTTGCATGCCGAGCAACCTTTCCCGGACCTACAGGTATATAAGACATACGGCTCATTAATTCAGGTTTATGCTGAGTAGCCGAGACAGGGATCCAGGACATTCAGCAGGGTGGTTCAGGGTTGTGGCAGGAAAGAAGTAACGTCTCCGTTCCCTCCTTAAGGTCAAGTGCCACAGCAACTGAATTGTGTTACGAGTGTTGGAGACGTAGATGCTGGCAAGCGTGCCCTTTTAGCAACTGCCCTCATACAGCTGTAACCTACTGAGTGCCCCACGTAAGCATAAAGAATAATAGTCCTCCATACCAACGGGATAGAAGGGACAAAGCATATCATGGAGATGGTCGTAGTTGAAGAGTTCTTCAGTTCTGTAGATGTTTCTCTAGACTGCTTGTGAAGAGACCCGTTCAAGACTCGCAGACCCACCGTCTTTCTTGGGTATGATGAAGTAAGTGCTGTAAAACCCTGACTTCTGGAAACTGGATGCCACTGAACCTGGGGGGATGCCTGGCTTACTGATTCGCGTAGACTGGGGTGGGGACAGTGAGGAGCGCTGGGGCCTAATCCGCGAAGAATTGTGCCCCGAAGTAGAGGCAGTGAGTGTGGTGTGACTCCGTGGTTCCCGTGAGGGACTGGCTAGAGAGGCATGAGGAAGCAGCGTGTCCTCGAAATGTGAACTCCTTGAAGGCTGGGAGTGACAAAGCAGAGCGACTGAGGAAACTGCTATTTTATTGAATTTTTTTTATTGAAAAAGAAATAAACTCTTTTAAAAGAAACTGAAGATTCTCCGCCCAGCCCTCCTCCAGAGGTAGGAGCGGTGCGATCACCACCTTCTAGTTCAAAGCAGCTCCCTCCATCTCTAGGCCACCCGTATCAGGGCAGCTTAGATACGGTGGTATCATGCCGGGGCAGGATGTGCTTTAGTCTGCTTTTGGACTGCAGGGGGTGCTCGTACCTTTGCAAAGAAGGAGAGTCGCGACTGCAATGCCAACATGGTCATGCTCTGGCAGTGAGAGAACCATCCACTAACCCCTTCTCAACATAACCCCTTCACCGCTGAATGCACCCTTTCACCTGCAAGAGAAATATCCTTTTGCAAGCTCTTTTATAACAGGAACATCTCTCTTTTGATCAGGAACAAAGCTCTTTTGTGAGGCGATTGGAATAGAGTGATCAATGTGCGCAACGATTTGGCTCCGAAGCAAAAATCTGAATGAGTGAGCTGGCGGCCAGCTTATATACCCGTGTGTCCGGGAGGAGTGGCTCGGCATGCAAATCTCACTCGCCAATATTCATTGTTTTCTTACTAGGGGTTGCACAGACTAGTCGATTAGTCGACTATAATGCTCTGCCATGACGCTTTAAGCTTGACGTTGACTAGTTGCTGATCATGGCCTATAGAGGGCACAACAGGATAAGAAATCTTTGAAGTCAGACAGTTAAAATTACAAATAAATGCATACTCCGAAAGCACTCTACTAGACATGTTTGATTATACCATCTGGATGCTCAAAATTTATCAGGACTACGCACGTTTTAAAAAGCTTACTGTACACGTCAGTTAATTGCTGTTCTAAACTAATGTGTGCTGCACTGTAACGCACACACATAGCTCACACTTCACGCGCAGACACCGCACACAGAATCATTCAGTAGCGCAGAAATTTATTGTCAACACTGTTCTGTGATTTAATAAAAAATTGCTTAGAAACTGAAAAGTTCTAGCATATATTTCTTAGTAAAACCCACAGCTGTACTATTAGTAGAGAGTGTAATTTTTACTGTGCTACTTTATCTGTATCTGATTTAGAACGAGCCGAAATCTGTGAGAAATATAACGGCCCAAAGACAAAAGAACTGATAAAAATAAGCTGTAATATAGGAGCAATAGTCTTGTGGGCAGCGCTGTGTCATATGCCATAGTCACATAAGTGTCGACTTTAAAGGGGACATAACACACACAGATTCTGCCAATCTCGTGTTAATCGTGAGTACCTATAGATTAGTATTGCATCCTTCTCCGAAGAGTCTTTAGTTTTATCAGATTTATAAAAGACTGATACAGCTGTACCGCTTCTTTCTGAAATCAGTCGAGCTCCTGGAGGTGTGACTCGTGTAGTAACCCCAACTAAGTACGTTGATGGGCGTACTCTTGCTCAAAAAAATCTGAAGCCGTTCAAACCCTTTTTCTTACTACTCAGAGGTGATTGGGGCTCCCAAGTGAGACCCCAATACCTCAGTATCAACGTAATGTTGAACGTGACTGACTGAATGGGAACACAGAGCTGTAAAGGCCATGACAGACCAAGGCAATGGTCAGCCGTTGGCCAATGTCGGGCCATTGAGCACCCGTCAGCTCAATTTTTCCTGTGTGTTCCACACAATTGAAACTAGTCGGAGCACCATCGGCTGCTTTTAGGACGACTGAGCATGTTGAATCAAACCGTCGATGAGAGAGACCACTCTGATTGGCTGTTCAGCTTAGTGAACCAGTGCACAAGAAGAAAAACAAAAGCAAGCAAATGCTGAAATCAAGAGGGCACACACAGGCTCTTCTAATTATACATTTTCATCTAGAATGAACAAAGAGAAAACCACTTGATCAACATGATTTATATTCAAAATTAGATCTGTCACGATTGCTTGATTTAAAAAAAATCCTTGATTGCAATTCACCCTTCACTGGGAGTTTGATTGAAAGGCAATCTGACTAATCATAACGCCGATATTATGTGCCCCTGTTGCAATCCGCCATTTTGTCTGACAAACAAATCAGACAGTGGAGTTAGTAGATTAACGTCGGTGGTCATGAACTTGAGAAATTGTGTGACATTTTACAGCGGTTGAAACAACATACCTTCTGATGTTCATTCATATTTATTTCATGCTATAACTAGTCGTAAAGAGGAAGAGATGATCGGAGCATGTGCAGCTTGAACTGAGGCCCAACAGCGATCTGTCACAACACAAAGAGCCACAAAACGGTGTTTAATGTTTGAATTTCTTTTAAAAATTTGCATAGCTAGCAAAATTTGAAAGCTGACACTTTGTTTCATACCAAAAGTAACCTGCTCTTATCGTCTTTTGGCACGTTGTCAGCGTCCTCTTTGTTCTGAAATGTATTTTTCACAGCGTGAGAACAAATTTCAGAATAATGTCACAGAATTAATTTATGAAGTTGAACACATGGCATCCATGTATAGGACCGAGCACATGGTCAGATTAAGCTGTTTATGCCTGTTTATTGTGATTAAAATAGGCCTATACTACTTAGTTTATTTGTGATTGTTTACTATGATGATGAGCTTAATCACAATAGTTTATTCAAAGTATTGTGTTTACATTAGGTAAAGTTTACTCACTATATTGCAAAAATCCCATTATAATCGCATGTAAACATACATATTAATGTGTGGCATGAGAGTGCTATGGCTGGAACAGAAAACTTGTCGGACGTAGCAACAGTAATTAAGGGGGCCAGGTCTTTGTAGCCGGTGTTACGGTTTAACAGGTGTCCCTGTTAAGTTGTGACTTCTACACCAGATGTGAACGATCGGCCGCAGATTTGTCAATTCCGAAAGCCTGTGCAATACGTCCATTACAATTTTAACTTTTGCACTACATGATGCTGCGTCAAAAGTAAGCAGTCAATATAACATTATTAGAGCATCATATCACGATGAGCTATTACATAGCGTCAAAATGAGTTTTTTTATTTACAAATAATTTAAAAGTCTTCTTTGTTTCTTTATGGGAAAGGGCTGGGTTTATGTTATTTTGTTCCTCATGCTCACAAGCTGATAGTCAAATTACATCGTACAACACTTGAATCTCATCATCTCATGCTGCTCCCCCAAATATTACACAACACAGTTTAGAGTAGCCTATTACATCCATTTAAAGTTTTTAAATTATTATAAAACATACAGTCTTGTGCTATGAAATGGATATTGTTCTGAATAAGCTAGTGTGCTGTGCAAAGGGGATTTATTTATATCTATATTGGTTTGTGCACAAAACATGAAATGTGAGTGTAATTGATATGAAACCAAATAGCTAATGTCAAAAGTTCAACTAACTAATTTGTTTATTTCTTTGTTTTTCTTGTTGTATGTTGTTACAATTCCGTTTATGTTTATATATGTGTATATATCTTTTTCGTTATTGCTATTTCTGTGTGTGTGTTTTTGCTTTGCTGTTTGTGTTAAATAGGAATCCTGTAACCAGCTGTGGTTCCGCCTCTTTCCATGATTGGACCACAATAATTGACGAGGGTTTAAACCATCCCTTCCGCTTCCAGACGTTGAGCTGCTGCGATTCCGGGCCGGTCGCACTTCTCCTGTCTCCTCTCCAGCTGTCAGACCGCCATTGTACATTCTTTTGATTTTGTTTTCTTTTTTTTTTGTTTCAGTGTGGGTGTTTTTGTAGGGTTGATCTGCCCTTTATTTTGAAATTCCATTCGCTCTGTTTTGTTAGTGTAGTTAGGGTAATTTGTTGGATTTTGATTTTGTTACCTCGAGGGAAGTTAGTTTGAATTTTTATTTATTAACTACTTCTGTTTGTTATTTTGGGCCTTGGGTCTTCCTGAAGATCATACACCCACTTTATGTTATTCTGGAAATACCAAACTTACTTATATTTATGTCAAATTTCTTTATCTTAATAAAACGTTTATCTTTCTTCTTGAATTTTTGGATTTATTGGTTGAATTTTTTTTGGTCTGACAACTGGCCGGGGGAGTCATTTTTATTTATTTATTTATTTATTACGGTTTAAACCTAGACGGATCGTAATAATGTTGTATGAAGCCCGCGAAGCTGAGCGCAGAGCCCGCCAAGTGGGTGGGGCTTCTGCCTATAAAAGGCACACGCTTTGCCATATAATTCAGATTATTCTCCTTCAGAGACGATCTTCGGACCCTCGCTGATCTCTACTCGAAGCCTCACCTTCTTCACCGAGAACAGACGAGTCTGCAGCGGAACAGCAAGCTAGCCAGCCCGGACCATCCTGCGAATGAGTCAGAGGTACCAGCGCGCTCAATCACCAGCGATCCCGTGAGCTGTCGCGCTGTTTTCCTGCGCTCTCCAGCAAAACACTACGGTGTATCCTTTCTAAAGCCTATTGCAGCTGCGACATTGTAATGTTGCGCCACACGTATGGCACATGCAGTTCCGAACTGCATGAGGAGGACGGTTACGGCGAGTGTGTCATCTCTCTGGGCAAGGCCCGGCGGTGGATGGATTTGCGGAGCGTTTCACCACGGCACAAAAGGTGTCCCAGGCAATGCAACACTTTCTGCCAATGCGTTCCAGCTCTGTCTCCTCGAGTCGCCCTAGAGCGCCGGCTCAGCAGCAGCAAAAGCCAGCAACCACGCCCTCACAGCCCCGCCCACTGCCCAAACAGTGTCAGTGTCCTAGTCAGACGAAGCGATTTTCTCCCAAGCGTCAGGGACCCCGGCCTAAGATAACGCTGCAACCTGAACTGAGGAAGCAGTCCTGATCGGCAGAACAGGAAGAGGGGAGGGTTGGTTCCCGCAGAGGCCGGACCGCTCCACAAAAAGCTCAAAGTTTCTTCCCAGTGGCCCGTTCCAGTTCTGGCCAGAGAAGAAAATTTTGTTGTAAGCAGCAAGCCCGCTATAATGCGTGCTCCCTTGCACTCGACCGCTGTAATAGCGAACCCAATAAAAAATATAAATACTCAACAAAAGAGCATTATTTCTCTTCTGTACCACACGAGCGTCGGCAGTGCGCCGACACTCGACACTATAAAACACCTGTGCAACCGGGCCGAGGCTTGGAAACCCATCCCTGGTGTGTAACAATGGGTTATAAACAATACAACGAGGTTAATCGCTCCAATTCACTCACAAACCACCCCGCTTTGCGGGCATAATACACAATATGAAGAGCATATTGGAAAAGTGGGCCATAGAGGCGGTGCCTCCAGCCCAGAGCGAGTCAGGCTTTTCTACTTTCTCATTCCCAAAAAAGATGGCGGCCTCAGGCCCATTCTAGACCTCAGACATCTGAACAAGGTCCTTATCAAACGGCCCTTCAGAATGTTAATGCTGAGACAGATCATCACACAGGTTTGCCCGATGGATTGGTTTTTCTCAGTGGATCTGAAAGATGCTTACTTTCATATCCAAGTTATCCCCCCAAATCCCCCCCCGTTTTTGAGATTCGCGTCCGACAAGAAGGTCTACCAGTACACAGTCCTACCATTCGGTCTGTCCCTGGCCCCCCGCACTTTCACAAAGTGCATGGATGCAGCCCTCTCCCCTTTAAGACAAATGGGAATGCGCATTTTGAACTACCTCGACGACTGGCTCTTTCTGGCTCGGTCAGAGGTGTTAATAGAAGTCTGTGCTACTCAGCCATCTAGAATGCCTGGGTCTCAAAATAAATACAGCCAAGAGCTTGTTGCTTTCCAGGCAGAGAATCTCTTTCCTGGGGGCGATTTTAGACTCAAATGAGGGTGTGTCTGTCGAACTAGCGCACTCTGACTATCCAGCAGCTCGCACGCTCATTCAAAACGGGAACCAACAGACCCCTGAGAACCTTTAGAGAATGCTAGGCCTTATGGCATCAGCTTCTCTGGATAGTTCCGCTGGGCATGCTGCACATGTGCCCCCTGCAGTACTGGCTGAAACCACGGGTTCCTCCCCAAACTTGGCGTTCAGGCCAACTTCAGATCAATGTGGGCCACGGTTGTATCAAAGCCCTGGCCCCTTGGTCAAAACCCCGCCTCTATAAGTCAGGGGTGAACTTGGGGACAGTTTCGAGACGAATGGTGGTCACTACAGACGCCTCCAACATGGGTTGGGGCACTCTGTGCGAGGGCGAACCAGCCTTCGGCTCGTGGTCGAGCACGGAGTCACAGTTGCACATAAACTGCCTAGGAATGCTGGCAGTAGTGTAAGCCCTCAAGACCTTCCTACCACGTCTTTCGGGTCACCATGTCCTAGTCCGTACGGACAACACAACAGTGGTTTCCTACATAAACCGCCAAGGCGGGCTCAGGTCGAGACGGCTCAACCAGCTGGTCAGAAGTCTCCTCCTATGGGCAGAGGGCAAACTGCGCTCGCTAAAAGCAGTGCACGTGCCGGGCAAGCTGGACCAGGGAGCAGACATGCTCTCCAGGGGTCTGGTGGCCCCAGGGGAATGGACCCTCCATCCTCAAATGGTTCAAATGATATGGGAATTTTTCGGGAGGGCAGAGGTCAACCTCTTTGCCTCCGAAGACAACTGTCATTGCCCAATATATTTCTCAAAGAGCAAGGATGTGCTGGCTCACGAATGGCCCAGCCGCCTGCTTAATGCTTTTCCTCCAATCCCGCTAATTCCCCAAGTCTTGAAAAGAATCAGGGAGGGCTAGCACACAGTCCTGTGGCCCCACTCAGGCGGACCCATCATTGGTTTCCCGAGTTGATTCAGCTGCTATCAGCAGCCCCATGGCCAATTCCCCTGAGGAAGTACCTCCTTTCCCAGGCAAACAGGACAATCTGGCACCCCCATCCCAAAATGTGGGTGCTACATGTGTGGCCCCTCAAAGGGAGCTCAAGGACCTCCCAGCGAGTGTCCTGAGAACTATCAATGAGGCTAGAGCTCCGTCTACTAGGCGTCTCTATACCCTCAAATGGTCAGTATTCTCTGAATGGTGCTCAGCCAGACACCAGAACCCATTATCATGCGAAGTATCACAGATACTCGTTTTTCTGCAAGAGATGTTGGATGCAGGACGTACTCCATCCACACTCAAAGTCTACGTGGCAGCCATCGCCGCTTTCCATGTGCCGATAGCTGGCAAGTCAGTAGGCAGGAACGACATGATTGTCTGTTTCCTAAAAGGAGTCAGAAGGCTTAACCCCCCTCTGCCCCCTACGGTGCTCTCCTGGGACCTTTCACTGGTCTTACGGGCACTGAAAGAGCCTCCATTTCAACCGTTACAGACGGATGAATTAAAGCCACTCACGCTAAAAACTGCCCTGCTGTTAGCACTGGCATCAGTTAAGCATGTTGGTGACATACAAGCACTCTCCGTGAGCACTTCCTGTCTGGAGTTTGGCCCAGGTGACTCTAAGGTCATCCTCAAACCAAGACATGGCTATGTGCCCAAAGTGCTTTCAACACCGTTTAAAGCACAGGTGGTAACCCTCTCTGCTCTCCCCCCCTCAGAGGACGAGAGACGGTTACATTTGCTCTGCCCAGTAAGGGCACTTAGAGCATACGTTGAGCGGTCCTCCCACTTTAGACAGTCAGAGCAGCTCTTTGTAAGCTTTGGTGGCTGCACCAAGGGACTTCCGGTCACCAAGCAAAGTCTATCCAGATGGCTGGTCGATGATATCGCATTAGCCTATGATTCTATGGGCCTACAGTGCCCCATAGGTGTCAAGGCTCACTCCACCAGAGGCATGGCCTCTTCCTGGGCGTGGTCCAGTGGAGTTTCCATTGGTGATATCTGAAACCTGAATTATATGGCAAAGCGTGCATCTTTTATAGGCAGAAGCACCGCCCACTTGGCGGGCTCTGCGCTCAGCTTCGCACCGATTGGTTCGTGCAGTTTACGCCGCTCTGCCATTGGTTCATGCAGTTCCCACTGGCCAGCCAATAGTGTGCGAGAGTCCTCTAAACTGTTATAGCTGTGCAGTAGCACTGCGTGATTTTATGAAAGGCTTCAGTATCTTGAGGAAAATGAGTTTTCCCAAGTGTCTTCGACGCAGTACTCGTTCCCTTATCTCAGGGAACCGAGGTTACATTGGTAACCGAGTACATTTTCAATAAAACCATAAACCAATTATTATTGCCTCATAGTTATTATACATGTATTTTAAGTCATTTTAGAGGCTATTGTTTACCTAAGTCTATTTTTATTATGGCAAAAAATATCTGTTTACTCAATTAATTGTCAAAATATCAAGCAGACACTTTGGGGTTTATTGTCCAAAAGAGAGAATAAGAGAAAAAGAAAGACAACAGTTAAAGAACTAGAATTTATTCTAACTATTTACTAATTATATTTGTATGTAGTAATTAAATGACTGTCCTAACCACAACCTAAAAACACACTTAGTCAAAGCTACACTAGTTTAAGTCTGCGGATGATAACCGTCCGAAAGTTTTATGAATCAATTTCTTAGACTAATTAGCAAGACTAACAGGAAACTACATTAAATTCGTTCACATATTAATTCAGTGATGTGTTATGTTTTTTTTATTCTTAACGGGGTATTTTGACTGAAACTTTTAGTAGTTAGTATCATTGTACATTACTACTGTCTGTCGGTCATACATTGTAAAAAATAGTTGTGAAACTAACAATTTCAACAATCTTAATCTTACCTCGCACTCTTTACCGGTTAAAATTGAAGCGTGGCTGTGTCCGAGCCTCCTTTCGCAAATGTCACGATATAGCTAGCAACATTAAGCAATTGCTTACATACAATAGTTCGATAAGTTACTTGCATTTTAGACGTAACCGTTTTGAGAGTTACATGGTCGCCAACGTAAGTAGTTCCAAACGAAGCTACAACAGAAAAGCTGTGCATCTCCAAGCAACCAGTGGTGTTTTGTTCCTGATTTAATCAGCGTTTTTCTTGAATGATGTCGCCACCTACTGTCGTAACGTAACTGCCTGACAGCCTGTCGGTCTTAAATCAGAACGCTTGGAACGCTGTTCGACGAATTTGATTCAATGACCGTATTGCTGTATGATTATATTATTTAAAATATAAATATTGAATTATTGGCTACATAAACATAGTGGCCCTGGTTTCATACAATCTTTTAATATATTTAACACATAATATATTTATTTTGGCATGAGTGTGCATGCAATATTTCATTAAATTAGAGGACTTACTAAGAGGAAGGCATGGTCTGCTCCACTGCAAAAGGTGAAGTCTAGTACTACACACTGTATAAGTGGGGAGTGAGGGACTGTGCCCTTTGACCCCGTGTGTGACCTCAGTTCTGGAGTGTAGTGGAGTCCTTCTGTGAGTAAACACACACTTGGCCAACGGGAAGAGAGGATTTCCTCTGTTTAAACACTGTGTGTGAGAGTGTGTGTTCCAGGAGAGAGGAGACAGAAGCGAGGTCAGTGAAAGGGATGTACTGAGATTTGAACATTTTCACTGTTACTTTGTTTGCATCAAATGCCTCTAACAGGCTGAATAAATAATCTTATAATTTCGTACAGCAATGTTTTATAATATCACCCTTTTTCATTCACATAAAAGGATGGTGAGAATATGCAAGGTAGACCAGTAAACAAGGAGAAACTGTGGAATGAAAAGAAAACCTATAAAGGCATGGGTTTAGCATGAACACAATGCAAACTGTTTCTGTGTGTGCTTAAGATAAAGTTTCAAATTAAAATAGAGCTTAATTCAACAATATTTTATATTTAAATTTTAATATAAACCAGTGCAATTAGAGGATTTCAAAGAAACAGAACAGCTGCAGAAGGAGAGATAGAAAAATATACACTTGTAAAATGTGTGCGCTTGCACAGAAATGTACATTTACAATTACATGAGGCACATAGTCAAGTAATTTCTGAAAGGAGCTGAGCTTTCAGCCCTGTACTAACACACGGAAATCACCATGCTGTGATTTTCCTTAAGTAAAGAGTGTATGTGTGTGTCAGGAACTGGTGTCTCTTTGAGTCTGTCTCTGGCCGTGTGAGATATGTTTCCTCTCCAGAGTGGAAGTGCATTATGATCAGCTTTAGGGAGTGTGTGTGTATGGACATTTCTGCAAGCAGTGTGGACATCTCTGCAGGTAGTTTGTGACTGAATGAAATCCTTACTAAACATACAGCATGAAAGATTTTTTAAGTAATAAAAAAAAAAGAAAAGACAAATGATACACTAATTTACATTTTTTGTGAGACCTCATTAAAGGTACACTAACTTTTGGCTGCGTTTAAACAAAACTGCATGCATTTTGCTGAAGAACATTGTATTGGTTGTGCTTCGGCTCTGCGTGACTGTGCAGATGAATATGACCCTTCACAATAGATAACGCTTTACAATGAACTCTGTTAGAGAGCTTCATATGGCAGTTTATCAGTTCAATAAAATACCTTACTCACCTGTCTCTGCGTCGCTTTTACAACATTTCAAATGTTGAAAAGCCATCTCTGAAAAGCCAAGCCAATGTTGATTCTGGTTTTATTACAACTCTGTCGCTTTCTCTTTTTGCCAGCAGACTCTCCTTTGATCAGCATTTTTTTTTATTATTATTATTCCCCGGAGGTTCGATATTTAGCATGCTCCATGTCAACCTTGGAGTAGTGAATCAGGGTAAGACAAAAAAGTGTCCCTTTAACTAATTTACACTAAATACATTAATTTAGCTTATTATACAGATATTACACTATACCATCCCATGCTGAATTTTCATTTCATAAGGTGTGTGTAACTCAGGTTCATGTGCAGCCCCTTGCATTTTCTTTCCCCCATCACCTCACTCTGAAGGTGTGGACTGCTCCAGATAAGATAAGAGCTATGCGGACCAAACCACTTGGGCTTTGCGGACAGGGGAAGATTGGACAGCTGAGGTGGCAGCGCCAGCAGGAAATGGCCGCCTTTGAAACAGGAAAAGGACGTGAAGAGTGTTTGTCAAAGGATACTGAGAGGATTGTTACATCAACTAAAGGAGCTTCTGTGTGTTTAGGTTGGAGTGTGTGTGTGTGTGTGTGTGTGTGTACTTGTTTCACCACTTATTAAGTCTGGATTTCTGCAAATGTCCTTGTAAATACAGCATATTCAGTCATTAATATTGAGGAACTAATGTTTCAAAATCTAAAATGCAAGATGTATAGGGTTGCATATGTACAATCTTTACCTTTACCCAGACCTTGTAATGCCTTATGGAACTGATATACCAGTGAAATAATCTGTTTATTACTTTTTGATAGACAGAATTCTACATTCAGAAAGTCTACACACATCTCTTTGACATTTTCTGTACACCCGGTCAAACATTTAACTTCAATTAATTAATTTACTGGTCAATTTTCATTTTGGTCAGATGCACCTTTTCTTTTTAATATAAGGGTCTTGGTCTAATTAAGCGGCAAACTAGACCAAACTTAATGTCATCAGTCAAAAGTGTGGCTAAACAAAACTAATCGTGTCACAGACTCAGTGTATTAGCATTATGAATGGAAAAAAATCTGGATGCCCACTGTGAGTGACCTTCAGCCCAGTGTCTATTTTAATCCTTAATAATAAGGAACAAAACTAGCCAGGCTTTCAATGAGCCAATCATTCATTTCTGTTTGTCTTGCCATATAGTAATTCAGAACAAAACCACAGCAGTTTAGCATTGGCTACTGTCTAATCTAGGGGGTTAAGGTTTGGCTGGTTAGCAAGGGCAGGTTAGCCACTAACCTCTACACAAAAAAGCATGTTCCTCTACTGATGGCCATTCAAAAGTAGTCATCTACAGTACTCAGATGAAAAAAAAAAGACAATCAACATATAAATCATAAATGTCATATTTGAGATAACATATTGGATTACTTTTGTATCTTTGTACTTTGTCACTCTCCCTTCTTTCCTGTACTTCAATTCTCTCTTTAATCCCAGGAGAGCTATTCTTCGATCCACAGAATGAAATGGACGGATAGACAGAGGACAAGTAGAAAAGGTGGTAACTTGTCCTTCAGCTGTGAAAAGCTGGATCAATAAAAAGGAAGAAAACTTGCTGTGCACTTCCTTCCATGTTCATCTTTGTACGCAAATCATATACATATACATATACATATTGCACATACATATATTGTGATACATTGAAATACATATTGGGTTTTATTATATAGCTATTTTTATTGTCATGAGGTTTAGAACTGATTATGGATTTAATGTTACATTAATAAGTGTGTTTGTGTGTATGTGCCTAGGGTAGTGACCTATCACACGCTGTCTCTGATTGGCTGTGGCATGGTTCTGCCGGGGTCTCTGTGAGGTGTCTGTGGAGGTGACTGCTCATCTCTGTGATTGGCCGATCCCTACAGCAGCTGTTCTAATACATAAAACTCAAAGTCCAACAGTCGCATGAAAACGCCTCCTGGGCATCTGTTTGTCAGACTCCACCGCAGCCACTGGGGAAATGGAGGCTCGGTGTGCTGGACTACACACTCAGAGAGTTATCATTGTATTCAGGATGTGACTTTTGTTACAAAGACAAAGAACAAGAGGTTACACTGTACTATTTTAATTAAAAGAGAGATGCAGGATCATGACATATCAAAGATAAAACTGAAGAAAGAGTATTAAAAAAGAGTATCTCTCTCTTACACACACACACAGATGTCTGGTTCACTATCTTTGTGGGGACTCTCCATAGATGTAATGGTTTTTATACTGTACAAACTTCTATCCCCTTACACTAAACCTACCCATCACAGAAAACTTTATGCATTTTTACATAAAAACAAAAACAAAAAAACTCATTCTGTATGATTTATAAGCTTGTTTCCTCATGGGGACCTCAATTTAGATGGTGACACGAGTCCCCATGAGTCAGTATTCATTCAGGTTAAAGTCCCCACCGGGATAGAAAATCATGAACACACACACACACACACACACACACACACACACACACACACACACACACACACACACTTAATTTTATTCCCTGCTGGATTTCCCTACAGTAGCCCAGCATGTATCATGATTAATAGATATAGTTTAGAAGTGTTTCTTGGGTAATTGCTGCTTTGCTTGAATCAGTCATAGCCACACACATGCACAGGTCAAAAACAAAAAATATATATATATTATAACACATTCCAACAATGTAGCCAAGAATGCCAAAGTTTAGACTACTCAAGGTACAACTAAACAATTTTTTTTGCATTGTATCAATAAAATGCAAGAGGTCCAAAACTCTCCACAATAACGCTACGGGGTTGTTGGTTGCTAGGTTGCAGTGCGGGTGCTATGGTATTCTGAGTGGTTTTAACAACTTGCTATATGGTTGCTAGGGTTTTCTGGGTGATTACTTACTGTCCCAAGTCAAAAGAGTCCAATCCATCAGTCTCCATAGTGTTCTGAACCCTATATGAACCAGGGATATCGTTTAATGCACATATATGGGGATTTTGTTGGCCATTTCATCACTGTATATTCTATTCATAGTTCTATTTGTAGATATTCATGTTGAGTAATATTTCAGCAGGACTGTGCTGTGCCTTCATCCCAGAGCACGTACAGATAACGCAGTTTTCCACTATAGGTTTACCATCCTTTCTGTTTCTGAATTTTAGGTGACTGCAGAGCTGTCTTTGATTTGCATAAGCTCTTGATGGCTATATCATGTTTTATTTATTACACAATGTGAAAATCATAAATGAAAAAAGTCTTTAATCTTAATCGTCCTAATTTTGTTTTCTCCAATTCATTGTTCTTCTTGTTGTTTGTAATACTCATAGACATACAGCAAGTTCTAAAATATATAAATATAAGTTCTAAAAAAGCTATACAACATTTTATTTAGGTCCAGCTACAAAAAAAAACCTTTATTATTTTATTTTATTTTTATTTATTTTATTTTTTTATTTTGAATGAAAAATGAAAAATACTGGTGATACTTTTCACCACCACAGAGAATGCCAAAGCCAGAAAGACAGAAAAAGACTAGAGGAATACGGGACGATCACATCCTATGATTACCATCACAATACATATACTGGACCCAATGACCTTTTCTGCATCTCCCCCTTTCTCTCTCTCACACTCACACTGATACATACAGTCACATCCCACAGGCACACTTGCATACACAAACATTAACATACACTAGTTCAAACAGACAGATCTCACAAACATGAATCTCACTCATTATTCTTTCGGTTGTACACGCACACGTATACTGTACACTCTCACACACAAACACACTCACTCACACTCACAGATTAGGATGGTGTTCACAGCCCAGTGATAGAAGGATATTTGGAGAAAGGAGAGAAGGTTAGGCCACCCAGAAGAACAAAAGAGAAATACAGAAAGAGGGAAGAGAACGGAAAGAAGCAGAGGATTTGAAACAGCTCTTGAATCAAAGCAACACTGCCTCAATAACACACATTCTGCCTCACATACACACACGTATACTTTACTCTCCCACACACACACACACACACACACACACTTGAATGCAGATGTAGTATGTGACCACCTCTATCTCCTGGCTATGTCTTTTTCAGTCCTGATCTCTCTTTTGTGTCCTTCCAACTTTTGCCTCCCTTTGGGAGAGTTTATCTGTTATCCACTTGGCACTAGTTCTGTACCACGGCAGAGATCCACAGGACTGCTTTTGTTAACATTTTGGATTAATACCTTTATGTTCATAATGTGGGGCACCATATAAGCATTAGCCATCCATCGCACATTGACTAGGGAAATAAAAACAACATTCTGTGTCGGTTCACATGCTGCCTCAATGTCTCAATGATATACGAATGTGTGGAAAATAAGTACATTTAAATGATATATATGTGCTTTTGTACATAAGAGATTATTTAAAAAGTTCTAAGAACTTTTTCTCTATGTTTTCCATAAAGTACCATTAATTGCCCCTTCATCCAACATTTAGGCCTAACATAAAATGTTTCAACAGCGCCCTCTGTTGATGTTTACTTTAATTTCATATTGAAAGAAAGAAAGAAAGAAAGAAAGAAAGAAAGAAAGAAAGAAAGAAAGAAACTTTCATGAAAAGGGGAGAGGAATAAACAATCTAAAAAGAAAGTGACTAGCATGCCCAAGCCAAGACTCCAAAACATAGTCAAGTGCAAAAGTAATTGGCCGTTTGTTAAAACTTTGTGCGCTGTTGTTTAATGCATTCAATTAGATATCGGTGTCAGCTCTCGTGGGAGACTGGTGCGCATGTGTATTTTTTAGCTCTAATTAAACACATATCAATGCTACTCTCACCCCTCTCGCAGGGAAATAATGAGAGAAGCGTACCTCAGAGAGATAGTATTGCTGTTTTAGGCATTTTGCGATCCCTCTGGGCCAACAGGAGAACTGCCATACAGTTACTGTGTCCTCTCTGATCAATAGTATTGATCAGGTTATGCTAATAGGTAAGGAATGAATAATGGGCGAGACTGCTTGGATCTGCTATGCCAGCAACTATATAGACTAGAGCTGAATAACTTGCCTACACAACTTTGCATAACTTTGCGGATAGCAGTGAAAAAGAGTGGCAAAATTAAGTTTTAAAACTTTACTTTTATTAAGAACTTTCCTACTTTGTTTACAGACTTCTTTAATCTCAGTGACAAAACACATTAAAGGGTTAGTTCCCCCCAAAATGTGAAATTCTTTACATTATTACTTTACATCGTTCTTTGACGCTTCAAAAACTTCATAAAGAGATCGTAAAACTAATCCATTTGAATTGAGATTTTTAGTCCAAAATTTACTGAAGAGACACGATCGCTTTATATAATGAACAGATTGAATTTAGGCTTTTATTCATAAACATTCATCATAGCACACATCGGTTATGGTAAGTAAACAGAAGCTCAAGCATGTTTGCTTGATGTGCAAGAACCAATAAGGTTTATTCCCGTGTGTTACACAGCACATTTGAGAACCAATGAGGCTTGTTCTCGCGTGTCAAGCATGTTCGGTTGAGCTTCTGTTTATGTTCACTGATGAAGTTTATAAATATTGTGTCTCTTCAGAAAATTTGGACTAAACCGCTCAATTGGAATAAATGTATGATGTCTTATGAACTTTTTGAAGCATCAAAGTGTCAGGGACAGGGAAAAATAATCTTAATTTGTGTTCTGAATGTAAATCTTACAGGTTTGGAACGACATGACGATGATTAATGACAGAATTTTTTCTTTTTTGGGTGAACTAACCCTTTACGTTTCCTAATTATGGCGTAATCTAGGTGTGTATATATTATACAATAATTATGATGTGGAAAATGTTTAATTATTGGACACTATACAGTCAAGGCCAGGACCTGAGACATTTATTCTGCTTGTTATATATTACCACTATAGTTTTTTGTTGTTGTTGACCCTACTTACTACTGCAGTGCTGCCACACTTACATTCATTTTAATACCACAAATGTTAGTATTTGCAGCCGTTCAGACAAAACAGACAAATTGGTTTAGACAAGAACAACAGGAAGAGGACTGAACAGAAAGGGAAGTTTATTTTGGTTGCAAATTGTCATTCAATTAAACCATTACATTCATATACAAGACATACCACTGAAGTCTCAAAGGAGAAATATATAAGCTGGCTTGAAATGCCATTTTATGACATTAATATTTAAAGTTTAAGCTTTAATTTGTTTAATTTGTATGTGCATGAAATTTCCCAAATCAGACCAATGAGAAATTCTGAATGCAGGATTATAGACTTGATCATAATGGTGATTGATTTAGCATTAACGTGCCATTTCATATTACAGAAAAACACTAATTATAAAGATACTGAAACAGACAAAGAAGACAATATATTACAGAATGTTCAATAAAGACCGCAGATAGTACTTCATTGGGCACAATTGTGCATTTTGGTATAGATTAAAAAACCATCAGATCTAAATAAACTTCTATTTGTTTAGATTGTGCCATTAAAATCTGCTGTTATATGATCTGAAATGAAACTCTCCGCTTTACAAACATAGATAATACAGATTTATAGCTATTATCTATCATATGTTCATCATTTTTTAATTTTCTTTATAGTTCTTATAACACAAGATAGGAGTTCAATTGATAACCTCTTCCATTTTCTTTTCATCTGAACAATTGTCTGGATATGATATTCAAAATTGTAATTATTACAGCATTAGTAAATGAAAAAGGTTTATCAAAAGCACTCCCATTCAAAACATCAAGCATAATATTATTTAAACAGTGTTTGAACAGAAATAGACTTGTGATCAGGTGTAAATGAGTGCTGTCTACATTGGCTTCAGTCATAATCAGAATAAATAGTAATATTCATTGCTGACACGTACATTCATCACAACACAGTGCTCTCTGATTGGTTCGTGTGATGGGTGACCGTAGCTACAAAAGAATCTCACAATATCAATGTAAAACACAACGTTACAAAAGAGAAACAGATCGGTCCACAATATCGACTCTGTGTTATGCATGTTTCTTTTCTGTGTGTACATGTATTTACCGTCGCATGCCTGGAGAAAACAGAAAATGCTCTAAAATAAATCGCAAAAACCCTGCAACAGGATCAACTTTACTTTAGGGGCATTTCACACAGTATTTCATTTAGTGAATACATATGTATTCATCCATATTTACAAGGACAACCATATATGCAGATACCTAGCCCAGCTCTTCCACTGGTTGTCTTTGTCAACATGTATGAACTGTATAATGTGCATATGGCTGTTGTACTGTAAATATGTTCAGATGTAGTGCCTCTAACATAAAACAATCGAAACAAACCAAAAAACTGAATTATGTTCTTTTAAGATTATGAGCACACATATATGACAACAATAAATATTATACACTCAGAATGCTTGTGATGGCCTCTGCTTCAGGTCAGTTAGAAGTTGAGAGTCTCTGACATCATCTTCCACCAATCCATGAGCTCCTCCTTCTCTTCCTCCTTCCGCTCTTCCAGCGACTCCAGCTCAAAATCCAGCTGAGATCGAGAAAAATTGAAGACATGAGAAAGGGAAATGATATTATGAGAAGAGGAAGCGAAAAGAGGGTCTGTGTTTACCCGTGTAGCAGGGCTGTGGGGAACAGCTACTTTCTTGACCACCGTGAGGTACCCAGGAGCAGATGCTGATACTTTGTAGTTACCAGGAGCCAATAAGCGCCAGTAATCGCCATCCTTAGCTAAGGAAGAAATAATGAGAGTGATTTACATTTGAAATTTTACTTTCAAAAGTGGCAAAAAAATGGCCACAAGAGGGCAGACCTACACACACACACACGTTTTCAGCAGAAACCTAACTGGGTTGTAGAGTTCATGTCAGGTTTAAAAAAAACTTTCTTATATACCAGGCCAGCTTAATTTACAGAGACAAATTCAAAATTCAGACAGAAAAAATGCAGGCAGAATTCACTGACAAGTTAAAAGCCAATTTATTAATGATTTAAGTTGTATTTAAAAATATATATATGTATACATACATATATATATATATATATATATATATATATATATATATATATATATATATATATATATATATATATATATATATTCCCTTTCCATTATATCTTAAGTTATATAATAACAAGTACATTTTTCAAAGCAGCTTCACAGTAATAAACAGGAAAGTAAGTGTTAATGTTGCAGAATTCATCAATTATGAATCAACTTCAATGTCAGCTGTAAAGCTGCTCTAATAGTGTATTATTCAGCTCAAGTCAATTCAATGTGGATTCAATTTAGTTCAATAACAGTGTCAATGTTGCAGAGTTCATCAATTATGAAACAATAATAATATATTTATTAAATATATATATACACACACACACACACAAATGATAAAGAAATATGTACTGAATATAGTTATAAATTCTGTTTAAAGCTGCAGTCCATATGTTTTGCCTTTTTGTCGCCATCTCTGTTTGAAACCTGCAAATGCAGTTATTTGCGGAATTATCATCTTTATGTGGGTTGTTCATCGCCACGGCTCCTCAGCGCGAATTAATCTAATGTTTTGAGGAGTATGTGCTGCTTGCTGTCAGTCACCGTTGTGGATACAGTACTTCAGAATCACAGATTCTACATCTTGGAAGTATGACCAAAATAAGAACAAGTAACATGTCTGCCACTTTTGTTCTGACCAACTGAGAAGCTCATATCACAAACCGTGCAAATTATGTAGCCACTCCGCACGGTCTAAAGTCCTTTGCTTTTGACTACGGGTGAATCTCCAGTTCTCACTTATGATTGTTGTTTGGACCTTTCTGGATTACAATCCGCCATCAAAATGATCTGTTTAATTATTCCAGCTGCTGTGAGAAAAGGCTATAAATGATCCGCCACCTGCAGCTTCCTCACATGAAATATAGCCTACTAGCTGGACTCCTTCTTTATGTATACAGACATGACTTAATGACGCAAAGACGAACATCGGCAAGCTCATATATCCCGCGGAAACCCACCAGTACCACTCATATTATAACACATTATTACAAGCTTACTGTTGTGAATTGGGCTAAGGTAAGGAGATCGTTTTGAACACTGACTGGTTACGTACTTACTCAAATTTATTTTTAACCAAAAAAAGTTATGTACTGCAGCTTTAATGATGCTAAAGGGTGCCTAGCCTTTATATAATTAAATTGCTGTGTATACCTGTGGTGATATCGTGGTCGATTCCTTCAACAGAAATAGAAGCATTTGAGATGGGGTTCCCTTGGAGATCACGAACAAACCCTGCTACTCCTCTATGAACCTGTGAAGGACATAAAGGATCAAAAGAGATGAAACTACCCCTTTCTAATCCTAACTCATGAGTTTGAGTTTAATAGAAAACAAAACAACTAGGCATGTGAAAGCAAAGGATTTGGGTGTACCTGCTCTATGTAGTTGACGAGTGAATTGCGGTTCTGGTCCCAGTACTGCTTGAGTGTGTCCTCAGGAGGAAACTTATCACAGCTCAGCTCCAGAGTGATCTCAAAACAATTACTGCTCAGATAGTTGAAGTCCTGCATACCTGACAGAGAGAGAACAAGAAAGATCAAGGGTTGAACATGGCCAGTGTGTGGACACCCAAACACCCACTCATGTGCCTGTTGCAAATTTAATTTCAAAACCATCTTCAGTAATCCCTCTTTGCTGCTATTAAAAGCTTCCACTCTTCCAGGAATTCGTTCCAGTACATTTTTTGGGTGATGCTTGCAGTTGGTGTTCCAATTAATCCCAAATATGTTCAGGTCATGTTATCAGGCCTTCCCTAAACTGCTGCCACAAATTTGAAAGCCCAGAAATCTCTAGAAATTGATTGCAAGCTTTTGACAAATTAATTCCCCTGCCTTTTTCATGGCATTTCTATGAATTTCCAATAAAGCTAAATAAAGCTGTAAACGTATAATATACCTCCATCTTGATCTCTTGAAAAGTTTAGCCATTTAAAAACATTTGTTAGTTTCCTTTGCAAATCTGGTATTAAACCTTCGGCTTTTAGCCTTTATGAAAAAAAAATACATCAGGCAATGTCCCGAGGAAGCATATATGCACATCCTGAACATATTTTGTTGATCCTGGAACAACATTCCTGTCCGAAAATGTAATGCTAACCATATTCCTAAACCTAACTCTAAACCTAACTACCCATAAGTTTTTTCTAAGAAAAGAGGGAAAATGATAGGTGAATAAACTCCTTTATACAGATGTTCTGATGTACAGCACAAGTAATACAGACATCAGATTTTCATTGATTTTCTGAAGCTGTGCATTGTACCTCCAGGCACGCTGTACCAGGCTCCTCCATTAGTGATGCCCTCTTTGAAGCTGGAGTCATCATCATTCTTGCGGCATGGCGGCCGGTTTGGGTCAGACATCACTGGGTTATAGCTGGAGTAGGCCTTAGCCAAAGTCTTAAACGCCAGATCATCTGGACTAGCACTATATTCATGAGTAGAACCTGATGGACAAACAGAAAAGAGACAGTTCTATCATTACCACTTCAATTACATTACAAACACCCCATCAAATTTCATGATAAATATTCCTGGTTTAATTCTATGTGTAACGTCAGCTCAGAGGTAGAAGACGAGGTGAGGCGAAGCAGAGCTAATATCAGCGTAACTTTATAAAAAAAGAAACAAAAGAGAATAATCCACAAACAAAAACGCAATGTAACAGTGTGCTAAGCAAGGCACAAAAAACACAAAACAATGAGTGAATGAAACTGAGGGCATTATATACACACAACTAACCAAGGATCAAAACAAGGAACAGGTGTGTGAAATCAATGAAACAGTAATGGCTTGTTCCCACCGAGCGGTACGGATCTGGGGTGCGTTTCCCATACAACGACGTAACTCACTGCTGAACTACCATAGTACGATGCATCGTTGAAGAAATCAACTAGCTAGTCACTACTGTTTCCCGAAACCGTATTGGTCGCAAATCTGTCGTTCAACCATGTTGGTTAATGATGTCACGCAGGTGGTGGAGTAATAACTGCTTTTAATGAATTAGTTTGAGATCGAATTCATGCTAGATTTTTTGCTATAAATTATGGACATGGCACCTGAGGGTTTATTCTTATTTTTCTCAGTTATTTTGCTTTATTTCCAGATTCAAATAGGCTCTTCTTACGTACTAGAGCACGTCCGCACATGCGCACTCTTCAAAAAAAGGTGCTTTAAATCTCTTGACAAACTCAAAGACATAAATGACATTTGTATGCGAAATAAAAGATACAGATTGCACTGAATGTCAGCGTGCTTATTTTGCTCAAGATAAGGATTTATTAAGTCCACACAAGAAACAAACTGTCTGTTGTTCCAACCACACAAGTTTGCGACACTGTTTGCGAATGTTCGTTGGAACGATGGTTTCGGGAAACACAGACTGTTTGAACTATGCTGATAACGACGGAACTTGCGACCATAGTTGGCTAACGATGCTTTTGGGAAACGCACCCCAGTACAGTACAGTTCAGTATGATTTGGGACGTTAGACTGGTAACCAGAGGTTGCATGTTCGACTCTCAATACCGGCAGCAGCGGCAAGAAAATGACTAAGGTACACCTGAGAATGGCACCTAACCCCCAATCACTCCCGGGCGCCACAGTAAAATGGCTGCCCACTGCTCCGGGTGTGTGTGTCCACAGTTTGCAGTATGTGTGTGTCTTCAGTACTCACTGCTCCTAATGTGTGTGTGCACTAACTTGGATGGGTTAAATGCAGAGGACAAATTATGGGTTACCATACTTGGCCTTTCCATGTCACTTTCACTTTCAACAGAAAGAAAACAGGAAATAATGAAGAAAAAACAAAAACTGAAAACACCACAAAAAGTGACACTATGATGGAAATGCTCAGAAACTAACTAGTAAAAAGGGTTAATTAATGGGTCAAATGATGTTGAATAATGCAAAAAGGGGTGTGTAATGGTTAAGATATTACACAGATTTTCAAATGTTATTAATTTGATACAAAATAGAGTAAAACAGTAATATCATCAAATATTAATAATTTATTTATTTATTTTATTAATTTTATTTATTACAAGCATATTTTATTATTAATTTATTAATTATTTATATTTGAATATATTTTAAAATGTAATTTATTCCTGAATGTCAAAGCTGAATTTTCAGCATCATTACTCCAGTCTTCAGATTCTTTCATTCATGGAAACCACAATACAGTTTTTTCAGGATGGATTCTTTGATAAATAGAAAGTTCAAAAGAACAGCATTTATTTGAAATAGAAACAACGTAACAATGTAAAAGTTTTTACTGTCCCTTTTGATATATTTATTGCATCCTTGCTGAATAAAAATATTAACTTACTGACCACAAACTTTTGAATTATATATATTATAATTTTATTTTACATTACAGTATATTATATTATAAGCTCAATTTAAGAATAATAGTATATACTGAATATTCTGTATAAGTTTGTATGTTTTTTGTGTTTATGTGTTTTCTCACCACTGCGTGTCTCATCATATGGGTAGTTGGCCACCACGTCTCCTCCATGCAGATTTGCTGACAGGACAAATGGAATGTCTATAATCCAGTGAATGACAGCCTTAGTTTCTGGTGCGAGCTGTAACATACATAGGTCCAATCATTAATTTTACCAGCCCAAAAAACACTGATTCTGTTCCTAGATGTATAACACTATTAACAGCATGCTGCAATTTTTTGACAAAATAATCGATAAAACAGTTGATCAAACCCTTTCTTACCTTGGTGTTTTCATCCACAGCTTTCTTCATGTTTTTTAGGAGGTGGTTGTTGGCTCCTCCCTCTCTTTCGTTCATGTAGACGATGCGATCAAGATCTGGAAAGTTGCGATTCAGATCAATCCCCTGAGCATTGCTGCGGCCCACAAACCAGTCTTTCATCTCACCAGGCTGCACATATATTATAATAATGATACCATTAGCAGAATTATCACAATCATTAAAAACATGAATCAAAAAAATAGAGAGTTTGACAGCCAGTCACTATCAAATGTTTTACGGAAAAGAGCTGCGTGAAGATCAAAAACAATAAAAATTTCTTTTTTTGTGTTCCACAAAAAAAAAAAACAGTATGTGGGTTTGGAATGAAATTAAAGGATTAGTTCACTTCAAAATGAAAGTTTCCTGATATTTTACTCACCCACATCATATTCCAAGATGTTCATGTCTTTCTGTCTTCAGTCGAAAAGAAATGACGTTTTTTGAGGAAAACATTCCAGGATTTTTCTCCACACCATTGACTTCCATGGCAACCAAAATGTTGAAGAATCAAATCAATGCAGTTTTAAAGCGCTTCGAAGGGCTTTAGAGGCTCTGCGTGATCCCAGATGAGGAATATGGTCTTATCTAGCGAAACGATCGGTCATTTAAAAAAAATAATAATAATTTATATACTTTTAACCTAAATTGCTCATCTTTCGCTGCTCTGCGACGTGCCAAGGATTGCGCAATCACATCGAAAAAGTCACACTAGACGTAGGTGGAAGTACCGCCCCCGTGTTTACAAAGTGCACGTGAAAACTAATACAAACGTCCTTTAGCAAAAAAAGGTAAAATAACGATGTCGGACGATTTTGAAGTTGAATATGGAGTGTTCGGAAACTGCATTGATTTGGACCTTCAACATTTTGGTTGCCATGGAAGTCAATGGTGTGGAGAAAAATCCTGGAATGGTTTCCTAAAAAAACTTAATTTCTTTTCGACTGAAGAAAGAAAGACATGAACATCTTGGATGAGATGGGGGTGAGTAAAATATCAGGAAATTTTCATTTTGAAGTGAACTAATCCTTTAAGGTGCATAAATATAATTACAGATTTTTATTTGTGTGTGTGTGTTAACCAAACATCTATAATACCTCACAAAGGCTGCATTTTATTTGATAAAAAATACAGTAAAAGCAGTAATACTGTGAAATGTTTTTTTTTTTTTTTTTTCATTTTCAGCATCATTACTCCAGTCTTCAGTGTCACATGATCCTTCAGAAATCATTCTAATATGCTGATTTGGTGCTCCAGAAACATTTATTATTACTATCAACATTGAAAACCTTTTTTTATCCGCAAGCATGATACTTTTGTCAGGATTCCTTGATGAACAGAAAGTTCAAAAGAACAGCACATGCTTGAAATAGAAATCTTTTGTCGCATTATAAATGTCTTTACTGTATTTTTTATTACAAAAAATACTATAAAGGACATTGGTAGTGTGGTTTATATGTATATTTCAAATGTATAGAAAGGTGATGTGTTACTGCCTGCTGAAAAACTGGTTTAAGTTGGTTTAGCTGGTCTCCTCCAAGATAGTATTTAGCTGGTTCATCTAGGTGACCAGCTGGTCTTCCAGCCTGACAAGCTAAAAAGTGCCCACAACCTCTCTAAAACCAGCCAAAAGACCAGCCTAGCCAGTTTGGTAGACCGTCAAACCAAGTGGATTTAAGTCGGTTTTTCAGAAGGTTCTGACATAACACACAGGTGAAAGTAAAAACAGACTGATATGGAGACTACATTTCAGACTGGTGTGGAGGAAATCACTTAGGTTACATTTTGCAGACGCTACAGGAAATGCCAGAGTCTTGTAAAGGGAGTTTGGCTGAAGGAGGAAGTCTGAATACAACCCTTACAACTGTTTTAACGTACAAATAAAACCCATATTACAAGCCTTTACCCTATCTGTGACCTCTGTCATCCTCTCTGTCCTACTGAATCATTTTCTAGTGAAATTTACATTAAAAATTTACTATATGTACTATAAAATATGCAACCTTTGTGCTCAGAGTTGCCAGGACAGGACTTTCCATCCACCTCTGAAACGATCACAAAAGCCCAGAGATGACACATGTTTGCTGTGTGGTCAGCATAGACATTTATTACAGCTGAAGCAGTAAAGCAGTGTGGTAAACCACATCCCAGAGAGGTGTTTAATAATCTCTTGGTTTCCCCTTAACAAATAAAAGTAAAAGACCAGGGACCTCATGTATAAAATATGTCAAATGTGTCTTGAAATGTCAAAGCCCACACTTGTGTGAGTACAGGCTGCAGAAGGATGTGGTAAACCACAATAGTGTTGTGAAATCAGCACCCCTGCATTCTGCCAAAACAACTCTCTGCTAAAAGATGTTGAAGACCATACTAGTCAACCACTTGACAATTCAAAATACTGTACAACCAGGGTTTACTGTGAAAGTCATATTACTTTAGCAGCAGAATACGGTCGTCTGTCTTGTTTCATAGCTCTAAATATGATTCTGTCCATCATATACAGTTTATGAAGAGATACAACTGCATTCTAGATTTTAGATTCTTCTTTTATTGTGAAAGAAGTGTGTGTGTTTACCTGTGAGGCTGCTTTCTCAAAGCCGTCAGGATTCATAGAGGGCATGATGTGAATGCGTGTGGAGTGGATCAGGTCAATAATGGTGTCGTTGCCCTCCTGGTACTCATTACAGAGATACTGAGCCAGATAGATGAGCAGCTCTCTGCCCACGGCCTCATTACCGTGCATGTTCCCAATGTACTTAAACTCCGGCTCACCTGTCACACAAAAACATACACAGTTAATGACACGAGTCTGTATGCACATTAACTGACACAAACAACAACTAAATGATGCTTTGCTAGTAATTTTAAGCTTTATCTTTTAAAAAGTGAACTGTAGTATTTGAGTTGTATGCTCAAATATTTATTGACAACTACGTAATAGATATGTAAATGTCAAAAAAAAACACCAACAGTATCTTACCAACAGATCATATTGAATGTCTTTGTCGATAATTTAGCAGTTATTACATTTTTATTATCTTGGTACTGGGTTAGAATGAATAGAGAGATTCGCACATAGACAGAAAAATAAACACTGACCTTAAACTTTAACCTAAATTCTATTGCATTACATTCAATAAATAATAAAATATTTTTATTTAATAAAAATGTAAAAAGAAAAAAATTTTGTTCAACTTATATTTTAAGCTTTTAAATTATAAAAAGACTTCACTAAAGACAAATGTATCGCATAACTGTGGATTTCAAAAACTAAAACAAAAATATGTTCTAAGAACGTTTTGCTAACATTCCCATTAAGTTATAAAACTTTTATTTTTGAGTTTGAAATGTCCAGGTTAACATTCCATCCTTAAAACATTATGGGAACTTTACTTTTGAATGCTCTCTAAACATTATGAAACCAGAAACAACATTTTAAAACATTAAACGAGTCCAACAAAAGAATAACACTGATTATGATTATCTCTTCATCACAGCACCTGTTAGAGAGTGGGATATATTAGGCAGCAAGTAAACATTTTGTCCTCAAAGTTGATATGTTAGAAGTAGAAAAAATGGCCAAGCGTAAGGATTTGAGTGAGTTTGATAAGGGACAAATTGTGATGGCTAGGCGACTGGGTCAGAGCATCTCCTAAACTGCAGGTCTTGTGGGGTGTTCCCAGTCTGCAGTGGTCAGAATCTATCAAAAGTGGTCCAAGGAAGGAACAGTGGTGAACCGGCGACAATGGCGAAGGCTGGCCAGTGTGGTCCGATCAAACAGGCTAATGCTGCTTCTGATAGAAAGGTGCCAGAATACACAGTGCATCACAGTTTGTTGCGTATGGGGCAGCATAGCTGTAGACCAGTCAGGGTGCCCATGCTGACCCCTGTCCACCGCAGAAAGCGCCAACAGCGGGCACGTGAGCATCAAAACGACCACGGAGCAATGGAAGAAGGTGGCCTGGTCTGATGAATCACGTTTTCTTTTACATCACGTGGATGGCCGGGTGCATGTGCGTCGCTTACTTGGGGAACACATGGCACCAGGATGCACTATGGGAAGAGGGCAAGCCGGCGGAGGCAGTGTGATGCTTTGTGCAATGTTCTGCTGGGAAACCTTGGGTCTTGCCATCCATGTGGATGTTATTTTGACACGTACCACCTACCTAAGCATTGTTGCAGACCATGTACACCCTTTCATGGAAATGGTATTCCCTGGTGGCTGTGTCCTCTTTCAGCAGGATAATGCCTGCCACAAAGCAAAAATAGTTCAGGAATGGTTTAAGGAGCACAACAACGAGTTTGAGGTGTTGACTTGGCCTCCAAATTCCCCAGATCTCAATCCAATTGAGCATCTGTGGGATGTGCTGAACAAACAAGTCCGATCCATGGAGGCCCCACCTCGCAACTTACAGGACTTAAAGGATCTGCTGCTAACATCTTGGTGCCAGATACCACAGCACACCTTCAGGGGTCTAATGGAGTCCACGCCTCGACGAGTCAGGGCTGTTTTGGCAGCAAAACAGTGGTCTAGTAGTCATAATGTTATGCCTGATCGGTGAATATATATAACTTATACATAACTATGAAAGAACCTTGCCAGAACATTAGCAAAAGTTCTGAGAATGTTCCCTGTTAGCAGGGTGAATACAAGGATTCAGCTGATCAGAAAATATCAGGAAAAAAACAGCAAATCACAAAATAAAAAGTCAACCATTTCAAAATTATTCAACAATCAACACAAGGACAGATATTTAAAATATCTACATAATTAAAGAATATTTTAACACCCTTGTCTATTTATAAAAATAGGGCCTGAATTTCTTTAAAGACTAAGTAATTTCTACACCAGGAGGTCAAACTAAATATTTTATGAGCTGTTTTATTTTCTATTCATTTTATATAAGATGTTGGACTTCCTCTTGGTTTTTTAATGTTCTTTTCTGTACCCCTTCAAAAGCAATAATTAGTCCATACTCAAGACATGGTCTTATTTGTTTACATTAATGACCTTGGTCTCCCCTTGTTTATAGAGTGATTCTTGTCTAGGTTGTGGATTTACTGAGAATTCCTCCAAGTACACCTAGCCAGATGTCAAGATCAACACACACACACACAGAGAAAGAGAGGACATTAATCTGCATAACATCCATGATGCTGGATTGACTGAACAGATGGAGTAGTTATTAGAATGACTTTTTCAAATGTTTTCAGATACACGTGCGTAAATATTTGTAAATACAAGTGCAGCTGAAAAATATATACATAAAAGTATATTTACACCAAGCACAAATATTCATTCAAACCTATGGACCTATTCACGAACATTCAATGTCTGTTGGTTTTATTCATATAATAAATGTGCATATATATATATATATATATATATATATAAAGATACAGGGCAACATTTTTGTTTGCAAATACTGAACTCAATGCAAATTTGCGGTAATAAAACAACAACTTCCCCCATTTATGGATTTAAATACTGTGGTGCCAATATTTATATTTTATATTATATTAGCTGATAATACAATATTATATATTATACATTTTTGCAGTCTATTTGATATAAAATGTAACCATATTACATCAATATTTATTTCATATTTATGACACTGTGCCTTGTATAATACTTTTTAGGCATTTAAAAATATGAAATTAGGAATTAGTTTAGACTGCACATGCACTACCTTTCAAAAGGTTAGTCAGTAAGAGAAATGATCAAAAGTGACATTGAAATGACATTATATGACAAATTCTATTTCAAGTAAATGCTATTATTTTGAACTCTCTATTCATCGAAGAAGTTTTCATTTTTACTGAATCATTTTACTGAAGACTGGAGTAATGGCTGCTGAAAATTTGGCTTTGCCATCATAGGAATAAATTACATTTTAAAATACATTAACAGCAAGCAGTTATTTGAAATTTAACAATTAACAATATTACTGTTTCAAATAAATGCAGCCCTGGTGAGCAAGAAACTTCTTTCAAAAACATTAAAATGTCTGACCAACCCGACATTTTTGAATAGTAGTGTATAGTAAAATATATGTGCATGTATAAAGACACCGGATAGAGGTTTAACCAACCGTTCTCTACAGTATACCTGTCTCACTAGAACAAAAACACATACATTATATTTCAAACACTAAACCCAGTGCAAACATGGGCTCAGGTAATGTCCTCAGAGCTTTCCAGAATCCTCTCTCCTTTTACACAATGCCCTGACCCATTTAAACCCTCCCTAACAATTTTGTGCTCAAACTCGAGCACTAACATAGGCAAACACATTTCATCCCTCAGGTAACAAAAGCACAAATCATCAGAGGCCAGGAAAGGACACTTGGCGTTTTTTCTTTGGTAATATAAGAAACACAAGAACTATTCTGCCTGATAAGCACACAATAATGACTGATTTGTTGTGATGAAGAGCTAACAAATACACAACATGTAAACAATGTTTACCTGCCATTGCACAGTAAACATTATATAAGCACCTTATATAGGGCATGGGCTCTGAAATAGATGTTTACATTGGACAGACCTGTTTAGAAAAGCCAACACACCAGTTAAACAAGAAAACAAAGACATACAGTATTGAACGCACATTTGATTGCCAGCCATGCACACAGATTGGAAGCAGATGGAAGCGCTGTTTTATTCAGCGGGGGTCCTTGCAGGCTCTGGCCTTTTTATAGCCGTCTATTTCATTGCCTCCCCTGAACATCTAAATATTCTACATCTCGCAATTAAAGAGAAGCATGTGTGGAATATCCACAGTGCGTGTGTTCAGGCTTCTAAATAAGGATCTATGTCCCTGTCACATTTACAACCAGCCTTTGAAGCTCCAACTACTTCAAAATGAAATTACTGCCAAACTCTTTCACAGATGTTAAAGTCAAAGCAAAGTATTCCCAGGCCTGGCCACAGGAAATGTGCGTCTGAATGTGCTATGTGTGTAGATGGGTAGGTGGGTGAGAAAAAGTGTGTGAGAGACTGAGAGAGAAAAAGTGAAGGTGTTTTCTGTTTTGATTTGTTAGAGTTTTTATGACAGGATGTGCTGTTTAACTTTGATTAAATATTTTTTTAAATGTATGTTATATCAGCTGATAAGCAAGGATAAGGGATAATAATAATACAATAAATAATTTGGTGTTCCAAATTCAATTGGCCTTGACCTCACAGCTAAGATAAAATCTACTAACTAAGACCCCGCACACACTGAGACACGTTTAGCTGTATACATAAAAATCTTGTCGTATTGCCGTTTCGTCCAGACGAATCCGGTTTTGGGATCCTGAAACCGCTAGTTTTTGAAACCGGGTCCCAGAGTGAATAAATCTGAAAACAACACTCTTGCGTTTTCGTGTGTACAGCCAATCCGTATATTTTGTGAAACGATGATGTCATCACCACGTCTTGACCCTAGTCCCGACAAACTCCCTTAAATAGGCGCTTTTACATTTCGAGTTGTTGAAACCAAATCTTCCGCGATCATCTTGTCATTCTGCTCCTCGCTCTCGTGATGAATGAGATCTGACTCCTGCTGCTGGTCTGTGCTGCGACTCTCGTTCCGCTCACGCAGCACGTTCAGTTTTTAATTGTAGTTAATCTGTAGCTAACCGAACTAAATGATTTTTACTACTATAATATATCAAAATGACGGTGGGGGGCGGTGCCGCGGTGGGGAAGTGATGTAACCTGTAAGTGATGTGTTATGCCTGAACACCGGTAACACCGACTATCGCAACAAGCCTATTACCCGTTATTATCAATCTACACTCACCTAAAGGATTATTAGGAACACCTGTTCAATTTCTCATTAATGCAATTATCTAATCAACCAATCACATGGCAGTTCCTTTAATGCATTTAGGGGTGTGGTCCTGGTCAAGACAATCTCCTGAACTCCAAACTGAATGTCAGAATGGGAAAGAAAGGTGATTTAAGCCATTTTGAGCATGGCATGGTTGTTGGTGCCAGACGGGCCGGTCTGAGTATTTCACAATCTGCTCAGTTACTGGGATTTTCACGCACAACCATTTCTAGAGTTTACAAAGAATGGTGTGAAAAGGGAAAAACATCCAGTATGCGGCAGTCCTGTGGGCGAAAATGCCTTGTTGATGCTAGAGGTCAGAGGAGAATGGGCCGACTGATTCAAGCTGATAGAAGAGCAACTTTGACTGAAATAACCACTCGTTACAACCGAGGTATGCAGCAAAGCATTTGTGAAGCCACAACACGCACAACCTTGAGGCGGATGGGCTACAACAGCAGAAGACCCCACCGGGTACCACTCATCTCCACTACAAATAGGAAAAAGAAGCTACAATTTGCACGAGCTCACCAAAATTGGACAGTTGAAGACTGGAAAAATGTCGCCTGGTCTGATGAGTCTCGATTTCTGTTGAGACATTCAGATGGTAGAGTCAGAATTTGGCATAAACAGAATGAGAACATGGATCCATCATGCCTTGTTACCACTGTGCAGGCTGGTGGTGGTGGTGTAATGGTGTGGGGGATGTTTTCTTGGCACACTTTAGGCCCCTTAGTGCCAATTGGGCATCGTTTAAATGCCACGGCCTACCTGAGCATTGTTTCTGACCATGTCCATCCCTTTATGACCACCATGTACCCATCCTCTGATGGCTACTTCCAGCAGGATAATACACCATGTCACAAAGCTCGAATCATTTCAAATTGGTTTCTTGAACATGACAATGAGTTCACTGTACTAAAATGGCCCCCACAGTCACCAGATCTCAACCCAATAGAGCATCTTTGGGATGTGGTGGAACGGGAGCTTCATGCCCTGGATGTGCATCCCACAAATCTCCATCAACTGCAAGATGCTATCCTATCAATATGGGCCAACATTTCTAAAGAATGCTTTCAGCACCTTGTTGAATCAATGCCACGTAGAATTAGGGGCAGTTCTGAAGGCGAAAGGGGGTCAAACACAGTATTAGTATGGTGTTCCTAATAATCCTTTAGGTGAGTGTAAATTAATCTACTGCGAAATATGAGCTTGTTACTGGAACGTAACAGACCTGTGTGTTTTGTATCACTAGTGCAGTGTCTGTTCACGGCACAAATAAGCGTGCCGCTTCTCGAGATTGTGTTGATTACTTTGAAGCTTTGAAGCTCAAAAAATGGTATTCGGACCAGCCCTAGAGCTAATACTTGCCATTTGTCATTCATGTTAACATTTAATCAATAACCTAGATATAAAATATATGTAAATTAAATTCAAAGGCATGGATGAGCATCTGCAATTTGTATACAGTGTATATACACACTTCAGTGTGAATATCAGTGACAGTAAAAGTATCCATCAAACTGATAATTGTCTACTATTTTACATTAATTAATATGCAATACTTCAAGTATTAATACAGTAAATAAATTTTTTTTCATGAATATTCATTGTCCAAACAGTTTATACACCCCTACTCCCATCGAAAGGATTTCATCAAAGATAAACGTGAAATCAATGTGAAATCCTACACAGATTGTGAAGAACAAACTTCCCCTTTCTTATGAAACACGGTTCTTATATATTTGTGTCTAATCCAAACAAAGCAATCTTGATAGCAGTGATGAGGAAATCATCTGTTGTACAGATGAGGTGAGGTGCGGGCAGGAGGGGAGGGAAAACTGCTAATCTATCAGCGAAACAGCCAAACAAAAAGGGTAAAATAACACATTTCAAAGCCATACAGCCTACATCACCTCACTCTCTAAACATATTCTATAACATCAACACCATCCTCCACATACTTATCTCATATATTCTTTCCTCTCTTTGTATTATTCTCCTACCTCCCTTTATCCCTCTTTCTCTTTCTTCTCTTTCTCACAAAGAAAATATGTCAACTGAAAGATTAGAACTGTTACACAGCATACGTATGTTAACCTCCTTTAGGACAATTCCTCAAGAAGACAAACATTTAAAGACACATCATTCTGTTTCTTGGACATAGCTTTTGTGATTTGTGTATGCTCACATCTGTTTTTAAACAAATCTATAACCGTCTAACAGTATTTAATGTAATTTAAGTGACATGGGTAAAAGATCAGCGTTCATCAACATGCAAGAATATAATGCTTATTTGCAACTATCTGCCTCAAATAAACTTCCTGAATAAAGATTCAATGTCACAGACAAACTTATAAAACAGATCATAATTCCTTCAGAAGCAAATGTAAGATGAAATAATAATATATATTAGGGCGTTTTTTTTTTTATATATACTACCATTCAGGCTGAATTTATTGTATCAAAAATATAGTAAAAACACTAATACTGTAAAATAGAATTACAATTTAAAGTAACTGTTTTCTATTTTAAAGGTGCAGTGTGTAAATGTTAGCGGCATCTAGCTGTGAGGTTGCGAATTGCAACTGTCCACCACTCACCACTCCCTTTCAAAGCACATAAAGAAGCTACGGTGGCCGACACAAGACAAAGATGGCGTCGTCGGAGAGAGCAGAGAGTGACTAGCACTCTGTAGAGCAGTTTGTCCGTTTAGGGCTACTGTAGAAACATGGTGGCGCAAAATGGTGACTTCATTGTAAGAGGACCCGCGGTGTATGTAGATAGAAATGGCTCATTCTAAGGTAATAAAAACATTAAGTAAGGTCTTTATACACCACTGAAAACATAGTGATGTATATTATATTGCATTTCTGTCAATAGATCCTCCTAAATATTACACAGTGCACCTTTAATATACACTCACCTAAAGGATTATTAGGAACACCATACTAATACTGTGTTTGACCCCCTTCGCCTTCAGAACTGCCTTAATTCTACGTGGCATTGATTCAACAAGGTGCTGAAAGCATTCTTTAGAAATGTTGGCCCATATTGATAGGATAGCATCTTGCAGTTGATGGAGATTTGTGGGATGCACATCCAGGGCACGAAGCTCCCGTTCCACCACATCCCAAAGATGCTCTATTGGGTTGAGATCTGGTGACTGTGGGGGCCATTTTAGTACAGTGAACTCATTGTCATGTTCAAGAAACCAATTTGAAATGATTTGAGCTTTGTGACATGGTGCGTTATCCTGCTGGAAGTAGCCATCAGAGGATGGGTACATGGTGGTCATAAAGGGATGGACATGGTCAGAAACAATGCTCAGGTAGGCCGTGGCATTTAAACGATGCCCAATTGGCACTAAGGGGCCTAAAGTGTGCCAAAAAAACATCCCCCACACCATTACACCACCACCACCAGCCTGCACAGTGGTAACAAGGCATGATGGATCCATGTTCTCATTCTGTTTATGCCAAATTCTGACTCTACCATCTGAATGTCTCAACAGAAATTGTGACTCAACAGACCAGGCAACATTTTTCCAGTCTTCAACTGTGCAATTTTGGTGAGCTCGTGCAAATTGTAGCCTCTTTTTCCTATTTGTAGTGGAGATGAGTGGTACCCGGTGGGGTCTTCTGCTGTTGTAGCCCATCCGCCTCAAGGTTGTGCGTGTTGTGGCTTCACAAATGCTTTGCTGCATACCTCGGTTGTAACGAGTGGTTATTTCAGTCAAAGTTGCTCTTCTATCAGCTTGAATCAGTCGGCCCATTCTCCTGTGACCTCTAGCATCAACAAGGCCTTTTCACCCACAGGACTGCCGCATACTGGATGTTTTTCCCTTTTCACACCATTCTTTGTAAACTCTAGAAATGGTTGTGCGTGAAAATCCCAGTAACTGAGCAGATTGTGAAATACTCAGACTGGCCCGTCTGGCACCAACAACCATGCCACGCTCAAAATTGCTTAAATCACCTTTCTTTCCCATTCTGACATTCAGTTTGGAGTTCAGGAGATTGTCTTGACCAGGGCCACACCCCTAAATGCATTGAAGCAACTGCCATGTGATTGGTTGATTAGATAATTGCATTAATGAGAAATTGAACAGGTGTTCCTAATAATCCTTTAGGTGAGTGTATTTTAAAATGTAATTTATTAATTTGATGGCAAAGCTGAATTTTCAGCAGCCATTACTCCAGTCCTTCAGAAAAGATTTTAATTTGGTGATCAAGAAACATTTCTTATTATTATCAATGTTTAAACAGTTGTGCTGCTTAATATTTTTTTGTGTAATCTGTCATACATTTATTTCAGGATTCTTTGATAAATAGCAAGTTTATAATAGATCTATAAATCTTTATAACATTATAAATGTTTTTTGCCAATATTGATCAATTTAATGCATCCTTGCTGAATTTGCATTAAGTGCATTTAGATTTAATAATATGCTATAAAGATGTTTTATGCCACAGCACTTGTCTTCTCATTAATATTATTAGATCAGCCTGTGTTTCGCTTAAGTGATGTTTAATATTTATACAGTCTTCTAATCTTACTGGCGTATTTCTTTCTTCCTTGGAATCAAGATTTGATTTGAACAACTTTTATTCCACACTAGCACAGCATTATGTTTACTGGAACTCCTCCTGCTGCCCTTTCACGTTCTCTCTCAGTTTTTTTGCCAGAGAGACACACATTGAGATAACACAGAGACCAAAGCTGAGAAATGCAGTGCCTTAGAGAGCAGAAACTGCCGTCTCATCTTCATGAGAAGAAGAAAAGGAGGAAGGGGGAAAGGGATTTTATTCTAATCTTTCTGATCCTCATATGACCACATGATAACAAAAACTCACATTATCACTTTACATAACATGAAAGACCCTCTTCCTCTCTAACCTCAAACATCACAACTGAAACCTCAGCTATTATTTAATTATTATTTAATTATTCCGTATTATACATTTCGCTTTCTTTTATCCTGTCCTTTCTACTAAACCCATCCAGCTGTGAATCCATCAATTCAATCAGTCAGGAAGTGTGTGCTCTTGACGCAAGTCTATTACCTCTTAAAGACACACAAACAGTACCAGAAACGTCAGAGACACTGGTTTCCATGCCTATGTTGACCAAAGGAGACCATTAATTCAAGATAATTGATTCAGCACACTTCTGCAGTGGAAACACACTTATTTCACAAACGGTCAGGCCATGTATGACACAGCAACAACATCACTGCAGAGATAATGGTTGTATGGGGGAAATAAAAATATTTAAAGAAAAGGTTTGATTTACAAACAGAATGCTGTACATTGATCAAAGACTAAACTGTAGTCCTGTCTAATTTTAATATAGATCTCCTAAAACTGATGATGTGAACCATAAAAAGAGAGGGAGAGAGAACAGATGTGAATTCCCTCTGGAAGATACCACTTTCATCACAAACTTACACAAAAAAAGAGAGAGCTTTGCTTGCTTCAGTTATGCTCTTTTTTCTAAATATGTACAATACAGTGGGGAAAAGGTGTAGATAGAATTGCTAATTTGCTCATTGAATGCTTATCAAGCCTGTATTTATTTGATAAAAAATACTGAAATAAACAGATATTGTGAAATATTATTACAATTTAAAATAGTGGTTTTCCATTTTAATATACTTTAAAATATAATTTATTTCTGTGATGCAAAGCCGAATTTTCATCAGCCATTACCCCAGTCTTCAGTGTGACATGATCTTTCAGAAATTCTAATATGCTGATTTATCAATGTTGGAAACAGTTGTGCTGCTTAATATTTTTTTATAACCTGTGATTATTATTTTTTTTAGGATTCTTTGATGAATAAAACGTTTAAAAAGTACAACATTTATTTAAAATAGAAATCTTTTGTAATAAATCAGCATATTGGAATGATTTCTGAAGGATCGTGTGACTGAAGACTGGAGTAATGATGCTGACAATTCAGCTTTGCATCACAGAAATAAATTATATTTTAAAGTATATTAAAATAGAAAAACATTATTTTTTTATTATCTTAAACTGTAATAATATTTCACAATATTACTGGTTTTATTTAAATTATTTATTGCATTTTTGTATGATATTGTGCATTCTCATAACAAAAAATGTGTCGCTCCAATGCTTTAAAAAATCATGGAATACCAATGTGTATTTGTGGAACATACATAATGAAAATATGCATATGCAATATTTACATTAATATAAAACACACGTCATCAGTTAGAAAAGCTTAAGAAACCCCCTTGGAAGAAGGCAGTGAAAAGGCCAGATCTTTTCAACATGTGTATTCTGCAAGCTAATGGATGAATGTGTATCTGATATAGGTGTTGTCACATGCTCACTCAGCAGAGCACCAGATGGCCTGTTTCTCAGCGTGTCCCAGCCCCCGTGGCAGACGGCACTGTGTGCTAATTCTTCCACTCATCCTCTTCCTCATCTGACTGAGCACAGGGAAGCGCATGGCTCATGGTGCTAAGCTGGATCTGTCTCCAGGGCAACAGCTATTTCTGCCCATGCCGTAACACTCAACACAAGCAGCACCCGACGCACAGCCGCCTGATGATGGGGCCTCTCTTTGATATCCCATTCTCTCGCATCTGTACGCTGCTGCTGCTGAGGTGCAGCTGGTTGCCCGTAGCTACAGGGTGTGGGTGGTGCTGGAAACTCATCTGGTAGCAATAAAACACTTAATGCAATGAGTCATATCTACGCAAACACACATACAGAGAGCCAACCATACTATTTAAGGAACAGGGGCCCTGCCCCTACCTTTTAGGAAAAAGGATCTTACTGTTCCTACTGGTCTCACTCGTACACACAAAAACACAAATGAACACAGATGTGTTCCTTCACTCTCTCTCACACACATATACACACAGAACTAGTCAACAATAATAGAACTTTCAAAATAAATAAAATATTCTATCTTTTTTGTTTTTTTAAATGTCCAGGGACTACAGCTGAAAATGAGATGTAATAATAGCTAAACTGTCCTATACAGAAATGTTGGTATCACTTTACAATAAGGTTCAATTAGTTAAACCTTTGGATGCAATGAACAATTTTCCAGCATTTATTTACAATTAATTATAAGATTATAATAGAATAACATTTTATTATTTATTAAAGGGATGTTTTTTAATTATCTTCCTTGATTATATTTTTTCATTAATTTATTCACCTTTAAATGTTAATAATGCATTAGTATATTAAAATTAACATTAACATAGATTAATAAATGCTTTAACAGTATTCTTAATTGTTAGCTATCCAGTGCATTAACTAATGTTAATAAAAAAAACTTTAATCTAGACAGAATAAAGTAAATTATAGGGTAAAGATATAGTAGGTGTTTGTTTTATCTATTCAAGTTAGAAGATCTCTGAGGAAATTGATGATACTACAGTCAACATCCCAGACATTTTACTATAAACTCTAAAAGGTCTGTATAAACATAAAACCACTTACAAACACTGGAACCAGAACACAAATAATCATAAATTAACAATCCTAAATAATTGATGCACCTCTGTGTAGGTTTCAGTATGAGGTGTTCAGTAACTATCTTAAGGAAGTAGTTCACTTTAAAATGAAAATTACCCCATGAGGGTATGGAAGTAAAATAATGGCAAACATTTTTGAAACAAAAAAGCTTGTTGAATTGCACTACTTGAAAAAATATGCATTGCATTAACCATGCTTGCATTTTAATGCATTGTATTTTTAGGGCTTGCATTGTTATGGGCTGAAATTCAACATGGTTGTATATTAAGGATGTGAATATTTTCATTCAAAACATTTCACACACATTTTCATTATTAAGAATTCAATAATCCATATTCACATCTCCAATTTCACTTCCAAGATATTCATTCTGTTTAAAAATACAACCTATAATATTCGACAGGCAATATTCGGTCCATATTATTTCGCTTCCACAAATTCAGTGGTTCAAATTCGACAGAGGATTCAACAGTTCACATCCGGGAACTGCAGGAATAGCAGTAGATTACCGAGCATAATCTCCATCTGCTGTTAGTTGTCCTCACCAGCAGGTGGTGCAAGCGGCTGTTGACGACAAGCGGCAACCTCCCCCAGTTTCTCTTGAAGCCAATACGGAAGTGACTTAAACTGCAATTCATACAGGCTCCAGAAGGGAGCAGAATCTCATTGAGCCCCATGTTAAAATGCCCAACTTTACAGCAGAAAAAAACATATTTACAGCCTGTTACAAATTGTGGTTTTAGTTTATACAGTTTAAACCTTCATTAAAAAAACTGTGAGGGGGGTGAATTTTTTTATAGCTCATTCATTTACATTATATAAAGCCTTAAAGTTCTGCATAACTAAGGGCGTGGCCACTTTGAGTGACAGGTGGACAGCCATTTATCTGCTGTCTATTAGTCATCGCGTCACCTCAGCTCCGCCCACGTGCCGCCTCTTTGCCCATTTTCTGTTATCCGGGAGTGACGCGCGATGACGCGCTGCCAAGATGGCAATGGCCAGCTCGTCCCTACTTTACTCTTCAAAACTGTTCTTCAGAATCCTATGGGTGACGTCACAGACACTACGTCCATATTTTTGTTACAGTCTATGGTTGACGAAGACCAGAGGAACTTGTAGAGAGAGTCATTCATTCATTAAATTGATTTACAGAAATGAAGCAAGTGATACGTATTTATCGCGATACGTATATATATATATTCTGTAAATCCATGTCAAATGTAGCGTAAAGTGTTTTGAACCATAGGTATATATATGGTTCAAAGCACTTACGCTACATCCAACGTCATAGTTATGCCAGACACGCTTTTTTTGTAAATTGTCTGGGGGAACCTAGATATTTTACTTTATAAAGTTTTAAATATGGATCTTTTTCTTACAAAAACCCATTCTTACTGCCATTATAAAGCTTGGAAGAGACATGATATGTATTAATATAACTCAGATTGTGTTCATCTAAAAGAAGAATGTCATATACACCTAGGATGGCTTGAGGGTGAGTAAATCATGGGGTAATTTTCATTTTAAAGTGAACTAATCCTTTAATCCGTTAGCCTAATTCCGGACTGTAAATGGAAAAGATCCAAAATCCAAATAGAGCACACTAAATGAACTATGTGAACTAAATGAATATACATATAGCTTCGGATCAAGGATTTTAAACCATAGTAGCCTACACAGGCCTACAGAACACAAATTAAATGATAGTATGAATATTACTTGTGTAAACATGTATCTTAAACATGTATCATGTTTAAGCCTGTATTACTCAAACCTTAAAGGGATAGTTCACCCAAAAATGAAAATGACCCCATGATTTACTCACCCTCAAGCCATCCTAGGTGTATATGACATTCTTCTTTCAAATGAATACAATCTGAGTTATATTAAAAAATATCCTGGCTTTTCCAAGCTTTATAACACAGTTAATGGCCGCCCAAAATTTGAAGCTCAAAAAAGTGCATTCATCCTATAAAGGTAATCCACACGGCTCCGGGGGGTTAATAAAGGCCTTCTGAAGCGAATCAATGGGTTTGAGTAAGAAAAATATCCATATTTAAAACTTTATAAAGTAAAATATCTAGCTTCCGGCAGACCGCCTTCTGTATTCGTATTCATACTTTGGGTGAACTATCCCTTTAATTACATGTGCAACAATTAAGAAAATGGCAGTATAGGCCTACCATAAAGTGTGCTCAGCAAAAATACAGATTTTATTCCAGTGCACTCTAGAATCTGGTCAATAACTAGCCTACATTCAGTAATCAGAGATTTCTTAATAATGACCGCTGTCCAAGGCATCACTGTATAACTGCCCCTCATCTGGACAACCTCCTTCATTGTTGTACAGTCTGTTTAAGTAAGCTAATACATTACTAAATAATATATAATCAATAGGCTACGTGTATTTATTTATTTGGTAAGAAGACATTCAATAAGCCGTGTAATTGAGTCTGTAATTGATCTGACAATACAGATTCATACAGCAACCTTCGCAAAATGGCGTCCACGCGCACAGTGAGCTGCTGTCATCACAACTCTGAGAGCGCGCAGACACACCAACGCGCACCTGCGCGTCGCAGCGCGCGGAGATAAGACATCAACGCGATGAAACACTTGCAATATAATTAAATAAGAGACAGTGCACACCATTGTGAAGATGCAAAATAGTCTCTAATGCAGACCCTGTTGAATATCAATATGCTATTAAAGAAATTGTAGCACTTTATTTTAAAATCATAAACTTCAATGGATGCCATCGTTCGATACGCGGGAGCAGAGATTGTTTTCGCCTTATTTATGAACCTCCCATACAGAGATGGATGTGCTCATTTTAAGAATCTTTTTTTTCCGTCTGCAAGAGGTTAAAACGTGAAATACTTTTAAAGAAAAACGGATTTAATTGGAAGGGTGACTGTCATCTGAGAATCCCCTTTATTGATTTGCTATTGGTTAATGGCCTGATCTAATTTCTCGTAGAATGGATAAACATGACACACAAAGGAAAACGATTGCTTATGCTGCTCTATAGAGCTTTAATGGTTAATGCTATGGCGGTCTTCTTATTAAAATCTGGCATAATTAATGATCATCTCTCACCAGGCTCATGGATGCCAGGGTTGTCGCTCATCTCCAGCACGAGCAGCTCTCGGCCCTCGTAACTCTCCCCCACCGTGTAGATGCGGGTGATGGAGGGGCACTGCAGCCACACGGACACCAGCGCTTTCCGCATCTCCTCATATCGGTGGTACTCAAACGAGATACCTCCTTCGCCCGCAGCATCCCCGCCCGAGGCCAGGGCCAGCATCAGCAAAGCCCCGCAAAACACCGCCGCCGTCATCACTCCCGTCTCTCGAAACACTCGACACTTGTCTCTCTTCACGTATTTCTATTCTGTCTCTCTTAGCACTGCTGTCTGTCTTTCTTTTCTTTCCTGTCTGTTTCTCTCTTTCTCGTTTTCTGTGTCGTGCCCCGTATAGAACCGCAGAACTGATGCGTGGCCGCGAGTCCTGACTAGACTACCTGTTTAGCAGCGGGGACGCGCGTGAGGTAGCGGACGTGAGCGCGAACCGCGAAGCTGCTGAAAGCTCAAGATTACACACGAGAAATCGGTGAACGCGCACGGTGCTACCCCTGCAGGGGCGTGGCTTATGTAATGACGATTTTGTATAAAGTGTCCAATCGTCATATTTAATTAAAAGTACTGTGGATACACATTTATGGATATTAACTCAATATTAGTATTAAAATAACTATAGCCTAATTAAGCATTAAAGTAACTGATATATCAAACGTGCAGGTATATTTTTATAAATAATGGCACAGCTGATTGCAGAGAGGTGATGGAGTCTGCTAATAATACATTTAAATATTAGCATTAACAAACATTTTAAGGTTTGATTGTTCTCCAAAAAAAAAAAAAAAGATCAGCATTTAGTCTCATGTTGTTACAAATATGAATTTTTTATTCTGTCCTGGCTTTAATCTGGGTAAATAATAGTTTTATAGATACAATTTTTTTTTTAATATTTAAAAATGAACTTACCATAACAATATATTAATTAATATATGACAATGATGCCTAATGTAAACTAACCTCCTAATTTAGTAGTCTAATACTGTCATTATTTATGTTCAAATTTCATACTTGTGAAGTAGAAGTATAAATATCATTAGCTACTACATAAACTGGTAGTAATATGCAGCTACTAGGGTCATAGACTATGACAAATCCGTATATCATATAAACTATGTCATATAAACTATGACATCAGTTATTGGCCATATTAATAATAATTTACTTTATGACAATGTCTCTAGAGGTATCACTAGATCATCTGACATTACATAAACACATAAAAACAAATAAATATATACTAATATAAATATAATCTGCAATTATATAATGAAGGAGATTATATATTATGTTTAATACCCCTCACAAAAAAAGTACTGTGGTAGTAGTACAGTAATGTACCATATGGTAATACCATAGTACATAGCATGATGGAATTCATACCGTATTTACATGGTTCATGTCCCAAACACCATGGTAATAGTACTTTTTGTTATGTTGTTGTATGGTATGTGTAATGTAAAGTGTGAAGAGTGTAGGTGAGGTGAGTCTATTTTTGGAAACAGTAATCAAATTTAAAAAAAAAAAAATATTTATTTCACAATATTTGGTTCCGATCTAGGACGCCCCCTGCTGCCCACCCACCAACCTTGCAGGTGGTGCCGTACTTCCAGCTTCATGAGGTCCACTTGCCTAACCATAACCCTATTTCTAAAATGACAAATATAAACTGCAACTATATAATGAACAGAGATTTAGTTTGAAATCCTTCAGAAAAGGAGAGATTCAGAGGAACCGAACTGATCAAAAGATTAAATCGTGAATCTTTTCTGGAACAGCTTTTGCGCTGTGCAGTGGCATATGTAACGAAAGTGTGGAGAAATGTTTAAAAGTAAAACTATCAGTTTTCAACAAAAATATGTATACATTAATGTGGAAATTTCCAAAAACCGTACTCAAGTACACTAACGAACAATTTTTACTTCGTGGACTTGTGTACAGTGAGGATAAAGACATCGTCTACCCACTCTATATGACACTTTACATACTGTAATATGTATCTGCGACTTCCTATCTACCTCATATGATACTTTACTTACATATATATTCTGTTTTGAGACTGTCTACCCACCACATATGGCACTTGATTTTACACATTACAGTATGTATATCCAGGACTGTCTACTTACTCATATGATACAATACATATTGTAATATGTATATTTTGTTGTGGGACAGTACCCACCTCATACGGCACTTTACATACTGTAATATGACATTTGACTTGTACGATGATTTTGGAGCACAACCGCAGAGTCAGCATTTTTGTTAATTTGTTTTTATTGTTGCCTTCAAATTAAAAAGCTAACACCTCAGTTAGCTTTCTCCCTTATGAACCATAAAACCTTTTTTTTTTTATCTTGTTTTTTTTCTTTCATTCAAATCCCTTCCAAAGCATATTTATATGCTATGGGTGGTCACTGAGGAAAGTTATAAAATCTTTACAGGAATTCTGCAAAAAAAAAAAAAAAATCAGGGCAACAAGGCAACAAAGCAAAAAAAGCCATTACAAAAATAAGAATTTAAAACATTGCATTATTGTTAAGGTGAAAGTAAAGTGCTTTTGAGGAATGATGTCATCACTTGAAATAGATGAATGTTTATAATAATTGAGAGCACAGAACACAGGCTGAAATCCTTTCATTCCTAACAAACAGTCCATTGGAGTACTGTGATCGGTGGTCTGTGAGGTGTGTTTTCCCTTTTTAAAGGCACATTGCTTTAAGAAGCTGGCATTGATTTGAATCCATTCAGTCCAATTTTAAATACAGTGAGTGTGTGCAGGGGGAGGCAATGCAAAAGCATCAGACCAACCACAGCCCACACAGGAGTCCATGAGAGATGGATCATTCTAGGTGATGATAAAGCATCAGTATATGCAAGAGAAATCTCTGTCAATCACTCGCTCTTCAGAGCTTTATGATGTGTGTAATGTTTGTTATACTGGGAGTCAGTGTTGAAAAGTCTGTCCCACCAGGTGAATGTAGATCCATAGTTGCCAACAAAATTCATGTGGTGGAAGTCATGGAAACGAGCTCCAGCGTAGAATGGAATCAAATGCAGGGGGTTCAGAGGAATGTCATAACCACTAAAGAGAGGGCAAATGAAGGAACGTCAAAGAACACATACATTCTATAAAGATAAATGATATGATCAAAAAAAGTATTATAAAATATTTTATCAGGATATATTTCCATGCAAAATATAGTTTAATCATATAAAATCCAATCCATCGGTCCTGGAGAGTCATAGTCCTGCAGAGTTTAGCTCCAACCCTGATAAAAACTGGTAACCCTTAAGACCTTGATTATCTTGTTCAGGTGTGTTTGATTAGGGTTGGAGCAAAACTCTGCAGGACTGTTGGTGCGTCCCACTTCGCATACTATCCGTCCTAAATAGTATTCGAAAATAGAATTAGTGCGTCTCAAATCGTAGTATGTTGAAATGAGTATTCCAAAGATACCGAAGTGCAGATTGGTGCACACTCTGACAGCTAATATTGCCCACAACCCATTGCGAGTTGGACGAGGATTCGATTAGAACTACAAATGCAGATAAAAAAGTTAAAAAAAAAAACTACAAACATGGCAGATGTGTGCGAGTAGAGAGGTTTAGATAAAGGGGTTTGAGCGAATAATTATCAGTATCTAACTTGACAAAAAGATATTTATTTAATGTTAACCACATTATATTTACTCTGCAACAGCATTTAAACTTTTTTAATGATACGTTTGGCCATTAACTTTTAAATGCATCATTATATTTAAATTGCAAACACATGAGGAGAGTCTCCGCAATAAAAGACCCATGAATTGCAGATCAACATGCTACTACATTTCTCTCAAATACAGTAGGAAATTAAATTAAATTGGATGTGGAGGATTTTAACTGTGACAAGATGATTGACAGGGTATTAACTAAGCGACAGATCTGTCTGTTAAAGATGACAAAGTAGTATGTCACAAAGCTTGCATACTCTTCTGCTACACACTCAAAAGTATGTAGTTTTTCTTCACAAAAAGAGTACATATTTTAGGTTGTGGTATAAATAGGCGAATTGGGAAGCAGCATGTGGCTCTCCAGGACTTGGCCACCCCTGATCTAGTGTATCAAATCAATAAATGTGTAATATAGTGCCCCCTAGCGTTGCAATACGTTATTATCAGCATAACAGTGTTGACATAGCAAAATGTACTGATCCAGACCATGGCAAGTCCACATTCAATTGCATTGTGTGCACTGAGTTTACCTGTGAACATCAATGGTTTCAAGCAGCCGGAATGTAACCCAGGCCCAGAGCAAAATCATGTGATTGCAGAAGACCATAATGCCAATAAAGAATCCAGCCCCCAGAATCAAAGTCTCAGCAGGGTGGGCATATTCTGCCTGCATGCCAAATGGAGCCTAACATACACACACAAAAAAAGATGATAGATCAACTATCATTATTAAGACAAAAATTAGATACAAATTAAGTAAGAAAAAGTTAAGTCACGTTCACACCAAGAATGATAGCTATAAAGAGAACAATAGGCTATCTATATTAGCGTTGACACTGACGGATGATAATGTTCTGTTTATTATAAGCATCTAATGCAGTTTTGTCATCTGTCGCTTTAAATGCTCAAGCTCTTTAAAGCAGGATGGATTCTGATTGACTGTCAATGTTAATCATCTGTAAAAAATCATTGTGAAAGTGCAACCGGTGAACGGACCCACCCCAACGAAAAAAAAAAGAACAAAAAAAAAATCTTGGCTGACTTATAATTTCCCTTAATCTGCATATTGTGTGTGTATTTGTGAGAATGCGAGTAACTTACAGTAAAATCATGATGGACTTTATGAATGTACTTGTAGATTCTGCGATGATGTAGTGCTCGGTGAAGGAAGTAATGCCATGTGTCCTCGATTACTGCACAACCAAAACACTGGGCCAATACATAAGGCCTGAGATGGTGAGAGAGATCATAAAAATGAATTTAGAGATCATAAAAATGAAGAAAAAAAAAGATTTAGTTAAAGCCACAGTACAACCTCAGGATTTTGACTGTAACTTCACAGACATATTAATCACAGAATTCTTCCTATTTTAATAACTTTATAAAGCGAGAGAGGTGTTCTCACCAGCGAGGCATGGAGTCCCAGTCATAAGGGATACTGAAGAACTCAGTAAAGTAATATGTCCCACAGATGAGCGGTAGCTGGATACAGAAGTGATTAAACAGCAGCATTTTAAAGCACTTCCACTGTCTCTCCCATGTCTCTGGTTTATCCTGCAAGCACAACGACAAAAACATATATGAGAAGTTAATAAAACATCATTTTTAACAAGAAAAAAATCTATAAATATTCAAATAAAACAAAAAAAATAACAATTCCTTTGATTCCACATACCGGTTGGATTTTATACTTCTGCATGAAAGGGAGGAACTGAAAGATAAATCCAGGCAAACAGAACAGGAAATAAATTAGTTCATGGACGATGAGCGAGCCCCAGGTGGCGATCTGGAATTTGCTGTAGTTCTGCAGCATGTGGTTCCACGCGTGCTTCAGAGGTTCCTGCAGTGGATTTCCTGGTAGAAATGAATCCACATATTCCACCGCCAGATATGCAGAAGACAGAATGTTGGCTGTGCCGTTCACCTCCATGGCAGCGAGTCAGTGGGACTCTCCAAATGAGTAACTGTATAAACACATGGCATGAATAAAGATCAGTGACACAGTTATCTATCTCAGAATGAGGCTTGCCTGAAGAACAGGTAGTTCATATGGAACTGCATCATGTCAGGACAGGGTTGCACGAAAAATATTAATATGAGTTACAGCTAGGTATGCTCATAAGCCTCTAAGAGAGACCAAGTCCAGTTTTTTGACACTAGTCCAAGTCTTTCAAGGCGTGGGTCAGTTTCTAAAGTCAAGCTTCAAGTCAAATTTCAAGTTAATTTTCTTTTTTAAATTATAGATCCAAAGATGAGTTTAACTTGAAGTAAAAGTTAAGTCGAGATGAGTTTTGATCTCTGGTTACATACAAATGTTGCTTGTCATTAGTTTTCCAATTTAAACTAATTTATATACCTTTAGATTATGCACATTTTTGGTGACAAATAAAATAGAATTTTTAAATTAACACATTTTAATGGTGAGATTTCACATAATATTCCAATTATTAAATATGCATGATAATATTTTGGTAGCCAGAATGGACTAAATAAGCTGGTCTGGTTGCATAACCATAAATAATCATACACAAATGCGTAAAGATTACAGAGACACTAGGTATTTTGGTCATAGTATTGCATGTTCATGTCTGTTAAATCACAATTACAATCATAACCCATAAATATTTGATCATCTCTCAAAAGCAACGATCTATTGAAATTATTTCCCAAACAACAAATGCACTATGTGGTCCAAACGTAATATTTAACATGTTTACATTATTTACATGTTAAACGTGTGTTTACATTGTTCTGCAGCTGTAACTCTAACTAGGGCAAATGAAAGAGCGCAAATATTTCTTAAAGAACATTACAACATATATCCTATTATATGAGTCTGGATTTCAGCACGAACGTGTTCTTGACTCACCTGTGTGAAGCTCTCCTTCTACCTGCGCTGACAGTATGGTCGCTTTTAATGTATTAGAACTTTACATAGGACCATTGGCCGAGACAAGAGGAGACGGTGTGTGCGGGCAGAGGCTGGCCGCTGATTGGCTCTGACAAGAAGGAGACTGACGTATAAGGGCAGGGGCGGCGGCCTGATTGGTTGAGGGAATGAACTGACGATAGTGAGACCTTGAATTTCCGCAGCTCCAGCCAATGAAAACCCGCGCTTGTCTTTCATAACCTGCGCTGACTGAACTGCACCTCCTGGCAGTGAGGAAGTCTATTAAGTCGGCGGTTTCAGTCTTTATGCCTCGGACCCCATCCTAAAAATACTAATTTCTAGAACTGTACTGTTCTAGAACTGTTACTGTATTTATTTTCTGTATTTTGCTTTTATTTACTCATTTACTTATTTTATAATTATTTTTAAATATTTATTTGTTTTAATAAAATGTTTATACATTTTAATATTTTTTATTTTTTGTATATAATCAACTGTGAAAATAAATACTATAAATATGCCTCAATACTAGAAAATATTTAGTTGCTGTAGTTACTGTATTTATTTACTTTTTTAACTTATTTTAATAATTATTTATTTGTATATAATTTTACATTATTATTTTTGTTAATCTTAATCTCTTTTTATTATTTTTACTTATTTTCAGTATTTACACTTTCTCTAAACTCCCTTGTGGCTGCCTGAGGGTCCCCGGACCCCAGTTTGAAAACCCCTGTATTAAGTGATGTAATTAATGTATAGAATGTTAATATTGGAGTATTCAAACCAGATAATTTCTCTCACTTTCATCCCCCCATTCATGATTTAGTACCAAATACATGCATTATTTAATGGAATATATTTTCAGCAAAAGAAAGTCCACAAGTAGAAGTTAATTTCACATTAGAAATATTCAGTAGGCCAACATTACATTTTCTTGTGCTTCATGTGAACACAGACACTCTCACACACACACCAAAAAAATCATAATGTTAAGTGTTTTTACTAGAAGCATGTTTATTATTAATGATATAAAACAAGTTATGAAACTTCAAGAACACAACATTCCTCTTGACTGACAATTAATAATACACTGTTGTATATATATTCATTAATAGCCTTGGTGACAGTAGTTAAAGAGAGTTAAATACTAAACAGCAAGAGTAGAATAGAGAAAAACCATTAAAGTTACAGAAAACAACGTAAAAAAGAGTGATGAAGAGAACAAAAAGAGAGAGAGAAAAGAAAGAGAAATCGAACCTTTATACTTCGTCATTGTTCAATACCGCTAGTACAGATAGCACGTCACGTTGGTTAGTGAGTACAGCAGTAGTTTAAGAATGGCACACAAACATCAGTATTTAGAACCATGCAAAGCGGTTTAATACCCAAGCAACCAGCATCAGTCCACAGTATCGTGCATGCCGAAGCGTTCATGTTAACGTTTCGAATATGTCAAAGATCGCAATTCTCGAACAACCGGACCACAAGAAAAAAGATACTAAAAGAAAAAACAACAACAGACGGTTCAAACTTTAAGACTTCAAATGTTGTTTGGCAAACAAATTGCAAAATGTAAAAGTTTGTTCATCTTCAGTAGAGACCCTTCTTGCATATAGGCAAGCAAAGTTGCAGCTCTAACCTTAAAACAAAATTCACATCTTCATCATCATCATCATCATCATCATCAAACCTTCATAATGAAGATGGTTAGAGTCCAGTGACTTCATAAACAACCTTCCAAGAGGCAACAAAGTGCTGGTCCTAAACTAGACACATTTTCCCTCAAACTTTATTTGAATAAGCAAAAACCATCAATAGTTTCCTTTAGATCAAGAGATCAAGCAGCAAAAATCTCTGGCCATCCCCTTGGCTCAAACGCAGGAACGTTTTGATCATGTCACAGACGCACTGGACAAATTTTTGCACCAGTCTTTTCTCAGAGGTTAGCAACATTATATTTCGGTCCTGCTTCTTCAGTGCTCCTCAAAGTGCAATAAACTTCATCACTGACTACTCTCAAACAAGAGAAACAGAAAGAAAAGAGAGATAAAGAGTGTGTAAGTGTATAGCTACAGACAAAAAGAGGTAGTGTGAGAATGCTTGTAGTTAATTATCTGAATCAATGAGTGTGTGAATGTGTGTAAGAGAGAGAGAGAGAGAGAGAGAGAGAGAGAGAGCAGTTTTCCCCAGGCCATGTCCATGGTGAAGCAGTTCCAGGATGAAGCCTCAGCCATTGTAAGAGCTTCAGTGTGAGCGAATCCTCTGCTGTACGTCAGCTTCAGCTACAGTGTTCAACAACTCCACAGCTGCTCAGAGAGGCTTATCAATGACGGTCACACCTACACACACAGACAGCGGACCGGTACAGTCATACTAAAAAGGACTTGCTATTACTGAAACTGGGTTTGGGAAATGAATTAATATAATATAAATTAATATCAAATGATTTAATATATGAACTATATATTAATACAAATTAATTTATTTAAATGTTACATTTTTTATATATTAGCTAACATCAAAATTCACAAAAAAGGTAAACAAATAATTTTTCATGCATTGTTGTTTTATTTGGCTGATACTGATAATTACAAAATCACCAAATATTAGCTTGGCTGATGGGTCTATCACTATGAATGTACATGCAGAATGATTAAACGTTTGTGACTTTTACATACAAATACACTAATTAACCACTAGATGGGGCCCTTTCCCATTCTGTGCTCTCTGGTCTCTAGTGGGGGCCTCGGGTATCTGTTAAAGGCACAATATGTAAGATTTTTAGATGATTCAAATATCCAAAAATCACTAGAACAATGTTAAATATTTTGTTGACTTATGTACTTACATTTTTCCAAACGTTTCCAACAATGTTTAAATCCAGCGAAATCAGCAATTTTAACCAGGATACGGATCGTGTCCGTACATCGCCTGTCAATTATGTCATATCCGTTTTTCCCTCGATTTCCAGTTTTACTTTCGTAGAAACCATGGAATCACCAAAGACACTTTAATATATTAAGTGTTTTATTAGACAGGTGAGCAACTGTTTGGATATTTAATTATTGTTATATAGCCCAACACAGTTAGTCTTATTGTTTAAATTGCTTGTTTTCTTGATTTACCATGGGTACCATGTTTGTACCATGCCTCAGAGACATAATCAGAGAGAGCTTTCTCCATCATATAATATATTTTAAAATGAATTGCATGTAATTTAGCAACACAAGTCATACAGTTTTTAATATGATATTCTTATATTGATCTAGATTACTGCAAAGTGCAACAAGTCTCTCATAACAGCCACCGAGCAAACGCACAGAGTAAAGTTATAACATAACTTTCAACAGACTCAAATGTATTTAGTATCCTTATTTGGTAACACTTTACAATAAGGTTGTATTAGTTCAAATTAGCTAATGCATTAGTTAACATGAACTAACTATGAACAAAACCTCTGTTCAGCATTAGTTAATGTTTGTTAATGTTAACTCACACATATATTAATGCATATATTCACATTAACAGTGCAATTAGTTAAAGCATTAGTTAATGTGAACTAACCATGATCAATGCCCATAGCTTTACTGTTTTTGTAAGGTTATCTTACTGTACATATTTACATTAGTTTACGTAGCAGTTTACACACACTAAGGATGAACATTTCTAACTCAGCATCTTACTCTAAAAGGTAAAAATGCTGTTGTGTACTTTATCAACATTATTTAATAAGCCATTGATTTTGGGCTGTTGGTAAACATAATTCTACAGTGGAAACCATCTGAACATCAACGGATAGGTTGTTCATGTTTATATGCACTTTTTGCGACCCTTATTGTAAAGTGTACACTATTTCAACACTCACTAATGTGTTACTAACATTTGTAGACTTAATGTTAACATGTTAACAGGTATTAACATGACTTACTATTAACAAAGCATGTATTATTATTTACTGCTTTGTAATAAAACTACAAATGTTAACACATCAGTTAATGTTGAAATAGTGTACACTTGATAATAAGGTTCTCAAAAACCATGAATATACATGCTTTGTTTAATAATGTTGATAAAGTACACAACAGCATTTTTACCTTTAGAGTAAGATGGTGAAATTAGAAATGATCATCCTTAGAGTGTCAACTGCTACATAAACTAATGTAAATATGTACAGTAAGATAACCTTACAAAAACAGTAAAGCTACAGGCATTAATCATGGTTAGTTCATGGTAACTAATGCATTAACTAATGTTAACTAATTGCACTGTTAATGTGAATAGATGCATTAATATACACTCACCTAAAGGATTATTAGGAACACCATACTAATACTGTGTTTGACCCCCTTTCGCTTTTAGAACTGCCTTAATTCTACGTGGCATTGATTCAACAAGGTGCTGAAAGCATTCTTTAGAAATGTTGGCCCATATTGATAGGATAGCATCTTGCAGTTGATGGAGATTTGTGGGATGCACATCCAGGGCACGAAGCTCCCGTTCCACCACATCCCAAAGATGCCCTATTGGGTTGAGATCAGGTGACTGTGGGGGCCATTTTAGTACAGTGAACTCATTGTCATGTTCAAGAAACCAATTTGAAATGATTCGAGCTTTGTGACATGGTGCATTATCCTGCTGGAAGTAGCCATCAGAGGATGGGTACATGGTGGTCATAAAGGGATGGACATGGTCAGAAACAATGCTCAGGTAGGCCGTGGCATTTAAACGATGCCCAATTGGCACTAAGGGGCCTAAAGTGTGCCAAGAAAACATCCCCCACACCATTACACCACCACCACCAGCCTGCACAGTGGTAACAAGGCATGATGGATCCATGTTCTCATTCTGTTTACGCCAAATTCTGACTCTACCATCTGAATGTCTCAACAGAAATCGAGACTCATCAGACCAGGCAACATTTTGGTGACCTCGTGCAAATTGTAGCCTCTTTTTCCTATTTGTAGTGGAGATGAGTGGTACCCGGTGAGGTCTTCTGCTGTTGTAGCCCATCCGCCTCAAGGTTGTGCGTGTTGTGGCTTCACAAATGCTTTGATGCATACCTCGGTTGTAACGAGTGGTTATTTCAGTCAAAGTTGCTCTTCTATCAGCTTGAATCAGTCGGCCCATTCTCCTCTGACCTCTAGCATCAACAAGGCATTTTCGCCCACAGGACTGCCGCATACTGGATGTTTTTCCCTTTTCACACCATTCTTTGTAAACTCTAGAAATGGTTGTGCGTGAAAATCCCAGTAACTGAGCAGATTGTGAAATACTCAGACCGGCCCGTCTGGCACCAACAACCATGCCACGCTCAAAATTGCTTAAATCACCTTTCTTTCCCATTCTGACATTCAGTTTGGAGTTCAGGAGATTGTCTTGACCAGGACCACACCCCTAAATGCATTGAAGCAACTGCCATGTGATTGGATGATTAGATAATTGCATTAATGAGAAATTGAACAGGTGTTCCTAATAATCCTTTAGGTGAGTGTATATTAAAGCATCTCTCTAGTGTTTCCATGGTTTCTACAAAATAAAATAAAAAAAAATAAAAAAAATGAGGAAATCGAGGGTAATGCGGGTATGATGTCATTGATAGGCAATGCACGGACACGGTTCATGTCTTGGTTAAAATTGCTTATTTCTCTGTATTTAAACACTCTTGGAAACATTTGGGATAATGTAAGTACACAAGTCAACAAAATATATAACACTGTTCTAGTGTTTTTTGTATATTTTAATCCAAAAATCTTACATATTGTGCCTTTAAACCATTTCCAGCTTGTCAGTTTAGTTTTTGTAGTTTTTTAATGTTTTGAAAGAAGTATGTTCTTATGTTCACCATGCTGCACGTATTTGATCAAATCTACAGTAAAAACAGAAATATTGTGAAATATTGTGTAACAATTTTCAATTTCAATATATTTCAAAATGTAATTTATTCCTGTGATGGCAAAGCTGAATTTTCACCATCTAGTTTTCAGTGTCACATGATCCTTCAGAAATCATTCTAATATGCTGATTTGCTGCTCAAGAAACATTTCTTATCATCAACGTTGAAACAGTTGTGCTGCTTAATATCTTTGTGGAAACTGATTTTTTTTCAGGATTCTTCTATGAATAGAAAGTTCCAAACAGCAGCATTAAAAAAATAAAATAGATAAAATAGAAATCTTTAGTAAACTTATAAATGTCTTTACTGTCACTTTTGATCAAATGAATGTATCCTTGCTGACTACAAGTACTTATTTCTTCTTCTTTTTTTTAATTACTGATTTTAAACGTTTGAATGAATGTGTACATATAATAATGAAAAACTATACAAGTAGAATAACATTTTGGCGTGTTTCATTTTCTGACCTGCGTAGCTGCGTCCTGTGCTCATGCAGGTGGGCAGTAGTGTCCATTTATCAGTGTTTGGATTGTAAAACTCCACTGAAGCCAGGTTGCACGAACCATCATCACCACCAATCACATACAGCAGGTTATTCACGGCACACACACCTAAAACACGAGATTTTTTTTTTATTGAAATATATATACTTTTAATCCAAAAACGTCATAGTTTGAACTGTTTTCATGTTAGCTGGCACAGTGATGCATGTTGTGCTGGTCATTAAGGATGTAGTATTTAACCAACTCACCTGCATTCCTGCGGCACATGTTCATATCCGCCACCTGTTTCCACGTGTTAGTGGCAGCATCATACACTTCACAGCTCTTTCTAACCAAGGGGCCGTCGTGCCCACCTACTGCATACAGCAGGCCTTTTAACACACCTACACCTGTCCAACACAAACATTTGAGGTTTACACAGATAAACGTTGATGCCAGCATATGTGAAGGTATGCGTGTGAGCATGTTTATGTGTTACCTGCACCACTACGACGGGTTCCCATCTCTGCTGTGTAAGTCCATTCATTAGTGTTGGGGTTATAGGCCTCAACAGTACTCAAACACTGGCGTGTTGCTCCATCATACCCTCCGACTGCATAAAGCAAACCTAAAAAGAGAGAGTTTAAAATCATTTTCATCAGCTGTTCGATATTAAACTTTTTTTTTTTAAATAAAATATGCGTTGCATAAAAAAAACTTCAACCAAAGCTAAAATGATAAAGTTTAGCTAAATTTTTCATTATCAATCCCACATTAAAATGTATTATGTAAAATTATATGTATTAAATAAAATATTTAAAAAACAGTAAAAGATTTACTGTTACTTTTTAATCAATTTAATGCAACCTTTCTGAATAAAACTAATGATTGAGTATTTTAAACCTTACTGACTGAAAGCTTTTGCTACTGTATACGATTCTGTACATTATTAATTATTATTATTATTATTAATTCCTTTATTATCATTATTATTTTATTGGCATTACAATGTAAGCACTAAGAAGCATCAAAACAAAATATGCAAATACATTAATATGGCAATATACACTCACCTAAAGGATTATTAGGAACACCATACTAATACTGTGTTTGACCCCCTTTCGCCTTCAGAACTGCCTTAATTCTACGTGGCATTGATTCAACAAGGTGCTGAAAGCATTCTTTAGAAATGTTGGCCCATATTGATAGGATAGCATCTTGCAGTTGATGGAGATTTGTGGGATGCACATCCAGGGCACGAAGCTCCCGTTCCACCACATCCCAAAGATGCTCTATTGGGTTGAGATCTGGTGACTGTGGGGGCCATTTTAGTACAGTGAACTCATTGTCATGTTCAAGAAACCAATTTGAAATGATTCGAGCTTTGTGACATGGTGCATTATCCTGCTGGAAGTAGCCATCAGAGGATGGGTACATGGTGGTCATAAAGGGATGGACATGGTCAGAAACAATGCTCAGGTAGGCCGTGGCATTTAAACGATGCCCAATTGGCACTAAGGGGCCAAAAGTGTGCCAAGAAAACATCCCCCACACCATTACACCACCACCACCAGCCTGCACAGTGGTAACAAGGCATAATGGATCCATGTTCTCATTCTGTTTACGCCAAATTCTGACTCTACCATCTGAATGTCTCAACAGAAATCGAGACTCATCAGACCAGGCAAAATTTTTTCAGTCTTCAACTGTCCAATTTTGGTGAGCTCGTGCAAATTGTAGCCTCTTTTTCCTATTTGTAGTGGAGATGAGTGGTACCCGGTGGGGTCTTCTGCTGTTGTAGCCCATCCGCCTCAAGGTGGTGCGTGTTGTGGCTTCACAAATGCTTTGCTGCATACCTCGGTTGTAACGAGTGGTTATTTCAGTCAAAGTTGCTCTTCTATCAGCTTGAATCAGTCGGCCCATTCTCCTCTGACCTCTAGTATCAACAAGGCATTTTCGCCCACAGGACTGCCGCATACTGGATGTTTTCCCTTTTCACACCATTCTTTACTCTAGAAATGGTTGTGCGTGAAAATCCCAGTAACTGAGCAGATTGTGAAATACTCAGACCGGCCCGTCTGGCACCAACAACCATGCCACGCTCAAAATTGCTTAAATCACCTTTCTTTCCCATTCTGACATTCAGTTTGGAGTTCAGGAGATTGTCTTGACCAGGACCACACCCCTAAATGCATTGAAGCAACTGCCATGTGATTGGTTGATTAGATAATTGCATTAATGAGAAATTGAACAGGTGTTCCTAATAATCCTTTAGGTGAGTGTACTTGTTATTACAGGTCAGGCAACTTTGTATAGATTTTGTATAATAATATGTAATGGGTCCCTAGTCTCAAGAGGTTGAAGACCCCTTGTTTAGGCCCTTTTTTTAATTCAGAATCAATATCAAATACCAAACAGCACAGAACAGCAATGTACGTCTATTGGCTGTGGCTGTACACATACAGATGGTGATTGGCCTCTTGGCAGTCACTAACCTCCAACAACGCCGACTCCAACACTGCTACGTCGCGTGTTCATGGGATTGACGTGGAACCACTCGTTGGCCTTAGCGTTATATGCCTCTACAGTAGCTAAACCTGCAAAACAACATTTTCACAGATGGTCACAGATGTAAGAATAAAGTACATGTTCATCATCCCAATCATGGCCGTACCCACCTTTGAGGTCCAGACCTTTTTCTGAGGTGTATAAAAGTTGTGAAATAATTTACTAATAATAACTGCATTGTACCTAATAACAACAACAAAAATATTGCACAACACCAAGATAACTGACTCATCCGAGTTGACAAATTAGCGGATGTAAAAGCGCTCTGACTGAGATGTCAGATCAATAAAAAGGCCTTACAGTTACTTTTTTTACAGAAGCCGTGCTAGAAAGTGAGATGGAAGATGGAAGTAGCTAAAAAAATTTATTACAGTGTTTACTGTTAATTTCTATGTTATGATAGAAATGTTAAATGACTTGACAGTAATATACAGTAATGGATGCAACTTAACCAGAGCTGCTTTCAGCATAGGCATACAATTAAGAAGGAATGTGTGAATATTGTGAATTAATTTAATGAATTTTGTGGTGAGCATTTCAGTAAATTCACTTATCCTCTGACCTACACTAAAACATGGAAAAATCAGGGTGTTCATAGGTTGTGGTTAGGACAGTCATTTAGCCTACAAAAATAAAAATATTTGCAAACAGATGCTTTTTTTTACACTTTTCAATAAATTCTAGTTCTTTAACTATTCCTTTCATTTTCTCTTTTTTTACAAGAAATCCCCAATTGTCTACAACCTTTGTATATTGATGCGTCTATATTTAAAGGGATAGTTCACCTAAAAATGGCAATTTAGTTATCATTTATCTATTCAAACTTTTCATTTCAAACCCAAATGTTATTTTTCATGAACTTTTTTTATGACCACTGTTTTTACTGACAAACAAAAATGAAAAAGACCAGTGGCGGCTCCAGGATTTTTTTTTCTTGGGGGATGCTGGGGGGCTTTAAAGGGATAGTTCACCCAAAAGTCACTTCAAGTTTTTCCAAACCTGCATGAATTTCTTTCTTCTGCTGAACACAAAAGAAGATATTTTGAAGAATGTCAGTAACCAAACAGTTGATGAACCCCACTGACTTCCACAGTATGGGGGAAAAAATAGTCAATGGGGTTCATCAACTGTTTGGTTACTGACATTCTTCAAAACACCTGCAAAAAAAGAAATAAATTCATACAGGTTTGGAACACCTTAACGGTGAGTAAATGACGACAGAATTTTCATTTTTGGATGAACTATCCCTTTAACAGTTTAAAGAGTGAGGTAATACATTTTAAGTGCATCTAGAACTTCAATATACTGCATTTATTGCATTTTCTTTATTTTTCCATTTTACCTTAAAACTATATTTACAAGGTCACATTGTAAAGTGTGCACAGTTATTAAGCACGTTATCAATTTTGCTGAACATGTTTATTATTACCTTATCAGCTCTATGAATCAATAACGGTTTATTAAAACCTGCCGGCTGACAGTCCTACCTACTGACCAGAAAAGATAATGAGGGCTTTAAAACTGCAGTGAGCTAAATGAACGAGATATACCCCGCTGCAGAACCACAGCACCAGACCAGCAGCCACAGGACATTTTGATTGGCTCAATATCTACAATATTTAACAATAATACTTTTACAATACAGCGACTTTTCTGTTCATACATGCAAGATATCATGTAGTCTGCAATGAGCAAAATTTCTTTAAAAAATAATCATATTAATGGATAATATTAACAATATATTTTTTTGTCAGTTCATACTGCATAAACTAATGAGAACAAATACTTTAATCTTGAAAATATATTAATAAATGTGTAAACGTATAGTAAATGTTTCCCATTCGACTATATTATGTAAAATTATTTCCTTCATGTTTTACAAATAGTACAATTGGACAAAGGTATAATGCCCATGTATTTGGGAAACATTTTACAAAATGTTTACACATTTATTCATATATTTTCAAGATTAAAAAGTTAAAAGTATTTGTTCTTGTAGTATTAGTTTATGCAGTATGAACTAACAAAAAATATTGTTTATATTATCCATTAACGATTATTTTTTTTAAAGAAATTTTGCTTAAACATGCTGTATTTAAAGGTGCAGTGTGTGAATTTTAGCGGCATCTAGCGGTGAGGTTGTGAATTGCAATCACACAGCGCTCACCACTCCCTTTCGAAGCACATAGAGAAGCTATGGGGGATGACACGGGACAAAAATTTTGTCGTCGGAGAGAGCAGAGAGTGACTAGCGCTCTGTAGAGCAGTTTGTCCGTTTAGGGCTACTGTAGAAACATGGCGGCGCAAAATGGTGTCTTCATTGTAAGGGGACCCGCGGTGTATGTAGATAGAAATGGCTCATTCTAAGGTAATAAAAACATTAAGTAAGGTCTTTATACACCACTGAAAACATAGTGATGTATATTATATTGCATTTCTGTCAATAGATCCTCATAAACACAGCACACTGCACCATTAATCATATTAATTTCAAAATAAACATTTAATTCAAAGCCTTGAACAAGTGAAACGTGCATTTCTCTATGAAAACCAATAAGAACAAGAACAAGCCTGACAGAGAATACGTTGAGTTGTCTGTAATATTTTTGTCATGATGTGGCGAACAAAAAAAATAATCTTGCATTAGTCAAAGTAGAGATATTATTAACATTGATCATATTAATGTTTTTACCAGGGATGACTGAGGTCTTTCTGTATAAATGCCATGATACAATGGGCTTAAAACTCAACAGCTTCAGATTATTTGTTGTATACAGTTTGCATGTTTTTTTTTTAATTATGAGTTGTTTATTATTATTTTTACATTATTATTTTAGCTATATTTTTAAAAATGTCACATACTCTGTCTTTTAAGTATTATTTGTAATGACATCACATAATAGTCAAATGGGAAACACTTTACAACACGGACACACGTTTATTAAGATATTTTTTAAATAAAAAAAGTGATGTAGTTGTATATTGTTGAACTAACAATTGTGTTTTTATCCATTAACTTTAAACATAATTAACAGGATATGTTTAAAATATGTAAAATAATTGTTGGTAAATATCAAAATCCAAGTGAAAATAGCTTATATCTAATAAAAGAAAATGATGTGTATAAGCCCCGCCCCTGATTTCCGTTCTGTGGCTGCTGGTCTGAAATTGCTGGCACTGCAGTTCTGCAGCTGGATACTATTGAAATGAACAAATGCGTTTGCGCTTTTAAAAACACGAACAAAATGGAAAAGAGTGGGGTGTCGAAACATGTTGTTAAAAGTTGAACTTTTAACTCGACACAGCGTTTGCGGCCGAGAAACTGTTTAACGCATTTACATCTTAAACAACCTTTTTGCTTTTTTCACCACTAGGCTAGGGCAAACAAAGTGCAATAATTTATATTGAAGTCTATGTTATTTGACGTTTATAACGTGAGTGAATCTTCAAAAAGATCAGGGGCTTTCGACAATAATCAGGGGCTTAAGCCACCAAAGTAGCTACTCACCAATAGCAGATTACAAGAGGACAATACGTCTGTTGTTATCTTCTGAGCCATTCTGAGATGTGTCTGAAGTCCGTGGTCTTTTGCTTCATATTTAATAGAGCTCCATTATGATCGCTGTTGATGAAGAGCTTAATATGATCCCTATTCGCTAATGCGCGCTGTACCTGAGTGTGGCTTAATGACTCCTACCCCCATCAAGACCATTATTTATACATATAGGCACATTAAACATTTATTAATTTAGGTTTTTAATGTGCCAGCGCTATGCAAATTTCCTAGCGCCGCCACTGAAAAAGACATGGTTTTGGTTTTAAAGCTATTGTTATCCAATTTTTGCCCTTCAGAAATCTTAAAATGCACATATGTACAACAGACCTCAGTATTTCTAAACCCTGCTTATGATCCCAATTATTATTAGTATCTACATAGTAATAAGCATTGTTACCATAGCTAACATAACAGATATGCCGTTCTCCAACTCAAACAAATGTTGCTGCACACATCGTAAAAGCATTTTTGGCACAAGATGAATATATGTGTTACCTGTGCTGCCATCAAAGCCCCCTACAGCATACAGCAGTCCATTGAGGACAGCAGACCCTAGTGTTGACCTGCGGTCCTGCATGCTGCTGACACAACACCACTCATCTTTTACTGGGTCGTATGCGTCCACCGTCCTCACACGCAATGACCCGTTGAAACCCCCGACAGCATACACAACACCACCCATGTACACCACACCTATAAATAAATGAAAATAGATTTTTGTGAAGATATATAACAGTTGGTGATTTGTTATATAAGACTTATGTTATATCGTTAATTATCTTGTATTTCATAATTTATTTTACATTTTGCTGAAAAGCCATAAGGCTGTTAAAAGACAGGTTTCATTGTGACAACTTATCCTATATAGTCTCATAAATGATAAGATTTAAAATGCTTTTTAAAATGTAAAATAACTTAAAAAGTCAAATGTCTTTGTTAATATATTTAAAAATGTATTTTATTCATGTGATGGCAATGCTGAATTTTCAGCATCATTACTCCAGTCTTCAGTGTCACATGATCCTTAAGAAATCATTATAATATGCTGATTTGGTGATCAAGAAACATTTCTTATTATTATCAATGTTGAAAACAGTTGTGCTGCTTAATATTTTTGTAGAAACTGTGACAATTTATCCAGGATTCTTTGATGAAACAGCATTTATCTGAAATAGTAAACTTTAGTCACATTATAAATGTCTGTACAGTCACTTTTGATCAATTCAATGCATTAATCTTTTTTCCTCTGACAATAATGGTTGAAATGTTCTAATGTTTTTGTTTTGTCATCGAGACTTATGTGCCTATACATACCTTTGAACCCAATAGTTTTTTACCCTCTTAGTTGTCTGTGTAAATACATTTATGCCACATAAAAAGGACATATTTGTGGTACATATGCCACCTAAAATTTGCCTCTTTTGCAATATAGTGTAAATCTACACTTGAAATTAAATTTTCATTTTTCACCCACATAAGGCAACACATAATACGCCAACGATCTTGCCATCTAAACATCATTTTCATGACCAGGGTCATTTCAACAGCACCACATTTTAGCAGTACACACATCATGACAGATTCCCCAGCAAATTGCATTTAACTCACCCAAGAGTTTCTATCATTATTTTCAGTACATACAGTTAATTACCTTTAGAACCGAAGAAATTACAGTAAGCAACACAACGGTCAAGTCAGAACTGGAAGGATGCAGTGAAGTTTTAAAAAGGACAGCTGTTGAATGTGAGACCAGGGTGAGTCATGTTAGTGCCTGCAGAGAATGGCAGTCATTGTCAATGATAAGAGTGTGCCTGCTCACCTGCTCGACATCGTCTGGAGGGTAATTCTGCCACTTGGAACCATCTCTCCTCTTCAAAATCATAGCACTCCACACTGCGGATGGCTTTAGGGGCCTGTCCCCCCACTACCACCATCACCTTTAACACACGTGAGAAAAGGCTCAATACCCTCGTTCTCAACCTTTTTGTTTATCTAGCATAAATAATTTTATATACAGTATAAAAGTTATTTTAGTATAAATTCTTTGAAACATATTCTTTGCATTCATGTTTGTTTAAAGGTGCAGTGTGTAGCATTTATGAGGATCTATTGACAGAAATGCATTTTCAGTGGTGTATAAAGACCTTACATAATGTACCGTTATGTTTTATTACCTTAGAATGAGCCATTTCTATCTACATACACCGCGGGTCCCTTTACAGTGAAATCACCATTTTGTGACGTCATGTTCCTACAGTAGCCCTAAACGGAGAAAATTCTTTACAGAGAGCTAGTCACTCTGTGCTCTCTCCGACGACAACATTTTTGTAGCCCCTGTAGCTTCTCTATGTGCAATTCACAACCTCACCGCTAGATGCTGCTAAAATTCACACACTGCACCTTTTTTTTTTAAAATTATAACATTTTCAATAAAAGTTTAAATATAATGCCTTTAAAAACATCACGTAGTGTAACCATCAAGTAAAAAGTAATAACATACATGTATTTCTTTACACCGTAACGCATGCAAGCACCCTCATTTTAATCATTATGAATTTTATATATTTTATGACATTTTTGTGAGCAGTGTTATTAGTAGTTTATATGCTAGTTGCATATAATCCTCAATGGAATCAAAGGAAAAAGGAAAAAAGGAAGGCTATGAAACGTCTGGCGCCAAGACCTTGAGGTGGAATGCTAAAGTTAACATTTAGTTTTTATTCATATTTTGAATTAGCCCTTATATTTTATAATTAGCCAGTTTTCATTTTAATTTTAGTTTAGGTTTTATTAATTTTGTTATGTCTCCACCCTACCACCACCATCACCTTTAACACACACGCAAGAAAAGAGTCAAACCCAAAACCCTCTCGAACAAAGGTTCTCAACCTTTTTGACCAGATTGTCCCATTGTCTTTAACAATATTCAGAGGGCTGATGAATTTACCAGTTTTTTGTGATTTATTGGATAAAGATAAGGATTTTTTTTTTGAGCTTGACATAACTAGAAAAATGTATATTCATTGAATGGCCAAGAAATTATGAGATTTTTGTAAACGGCCTAATATGCTAAGATGGGTGACGAGTTTGAATCCAGCTTGCATTATGTGCAGATCATGTTCCCCCTTCTTCATCCAATGACTTCCTGCTCTTTACAGCTGATATCAATGAAAATGTCCAAAATTATCATAATCAAGACTGTCCTAACAAACCTTTGGGTAGCTGATGGGTACTCTCACTCTGGTGCGGATGGTCTTCATCATGGAGCGCTGCTCGGCAGGCAGCAGGTGGTACTTCATGGCTTCAATAAGGTAGTCTTTACAGGCACTGCTGTTCTTTACTAGGGTTTCCTCTTCCACTCTCTACACACACACATAAAATTAAATTACTTTAATTGCTAAAGACAATGAAAAAGCACACTAATTTACTAATGTAAATTACACATACACACACACACACACACCTGTACGAGGTATTCTCTGGAAAGAAGGGGTAAGCGAACATGTTCCATCAGATGAGCCATGTGTTCCTGACGCACATCTTTATCATGCGTGACCCACGCTATGACCGCTTCAAATACCTATAAACACACAAGGAATGTTTAAACCCGTTCATATTTGTCTAAAGTGATTCAATTACAAATGGTCAGCACAAAATACAGGTGTAAACAAGATCCAAAACATTTTGAGATCCTACTCACAGCAATCACATATGCAGGCATGTATGTGACCACATCGCATTTGAAAAGTGAACACTAATACGCGCCGGACAACATAAAAGCACCACCTAATCGCCTCATTTTTTAAAATCTAGCTTAAAACGTGCCAAGTTCTTAGAAACATTTTCTTTGTATTCCTGTTTGTTTCATTTTTTTTTAACTATAAAATTTTTCAGTAAAAGTTTATACATATAAATGTCAAATGGTATAAACATCAAGTAAAACGTAATAACATATTACCTTACACCTTCGATGTATGCGAGTACCCACATCTTAATCATTACAAATTCATACATTTTATGACATTTTTGGGGTGCAGTGTTATTTTAGTATTATTTATATGCTATTATAGCTATTCATATTTTGGGTCAGCTTTTTTCCATTTTCATTTGCTTTATTTCAGGAGCTTTTGTCATTTTGTAATAATTTCTTTGTTTTTTTAATATTACTATTTAGGTTTCATTTTTAGTTATTTATTTATTTTCAGTTAGTAATTGTATTCCTTTAACTTTTCTAATATTCACTTAGTTATTTTGTATTTTGTATATTTGTATTTTAATTTTGAATCATATTTATTTAAATGAACACACAAAAAAATAGTTTTAGTTCTAGGATTAATTAATGCTAAAAACCCTGTTGGGGAGTCACATCATATGACATTTTATAACCTAAACTAATCTTGCTTTGTGATAAGAAGGTTATTCATCAAATGATCTGATATATTAAGAGATTTATCGACCTTGACACCGTCATTAGAGTATAGAGTCTCTGTATGATATTATTTCAATAAATTAGACACATTCTCCTCTAAATCTGATCACAGGAGAGATTTCTGAGACGCATGTCAATACCAGGTGTAAACAGCATTCTGTCATAGCTGACAACTTGTGAACGGATCACCAGAGATGAATGTTAATACCAGGTGGAAAAAGGCTATAATTATTAAAAACACAAAAATATGATACCTTTAGAAGATAGTGTTGCCATGGCAAAAAAAAACACACAAAAAAAACCCAACAGCATGGTGCCCACGCCTTGCATCTTCCAACTCTTGTTTCCACGACGACAAACAAGCTCTCACCACCAGCAGCTACAGCTATTCCCATAGTGTTATTGTACCAGCAGTATGTTACCATGGCAACAGAGCTGCCAAAGTCTGCATGATAAAATCACCTGTGTGCTGCTATAGTTACAGATCCCTAGCAGGAATACAAGTCTCTCCTCAAACGTGACGTTACCTTTTCTTCGGATGGAATGGTCAGTTTGTCACTTGCTATGAGGCTGCACACTTGCTCCATGCCCAGATTGAGAAACTCCTCACTCTGCACGACCTCTGAGAAGTGCTGCTCTGTGAGTGTCAATGAGTGGGAGAGAGAGATTGAGACTGTTAAAGTTACTGACACACAAAAAGAAACAGAACTATTGTGACTGTATCGTGTATATGAATGTCTCGCTTTTCTCTTGTATGGATGGACACACACCTGCGTATGTGTTGGCGAGATTGAGCAGCTCCGTGCAGGCGTGCAAATCGGCAAAGGCGCGGATGCCGAGGCAGTTGGTTGGGTGAAGCTGAGTTATGAGAAACTCACAGCAGGCCTTTTTAACTTCCTGCAACTGCAGCAGACCAGCGGCAGGCAAGAGCACCTAAACACACATACAAACACACAGGAAAAAAGCTCACACATGACCTCAAGAATGCTTCAAGAATTTAATCTGCTGTATTTTTCAGGTACACACACAGATTTGACTTAAAGTCAAGTCACCTTTATTTATACAGCGCTTTAAACAATACAGTTTGTTTTACAGCAGCTTTACAGTGATAACAGGAAAATGATGCATTTCGGCTGTTGTTCAGCTGAAGTCAGTTCAGTGTAAATTCCGTTCCATTGTAGATCATCAATTATTAAATTAGTTAATTTAATCTATAAAGCAGTTCTGCAAAAAAACAGTGATGTCATCATCCAGCTCAGTTCAGTTCTCATTCAACAGCGTCAGTACTGTCAGATCAATAATATTGTAGAATATTAAAGTGTCCCCAACTAAGCAAGTCAGAGACGACAGTGGCAAGGAACCCAAACTCCATCAGGTGACAAAATGGAGAAAAAAACCTTGGGAGAAACCAGGCTATAATTAATAAATTAATAAATCAATAATGAATAAATCAATAAAGTTAAATAACCTTTCCCTCGTAAATACGTCACATTACAGAAGCAAAATGGGTTGCAAATGTCGTTTCTTGATATTTGCAAGAAAGTAAACACACAGGATGCACTCCTGCATATGTTGGATGTGTGAAATGGATGTCTTTGCATTGTGTCTCGCTGTTTTTAAGCATCTCACGCCATTGAACGCTGCATGAAGTTACAAGCAATTCATCGGACTGTTTTTAATGCAAGAATGTGTCCTGCATGTACACCCCTAACTCCTTTTCACCTCTATTTGCTCAAAAGAAGCTTTATGCACATGCAAACTGAATTGACAGGATAAACGCCAGAATGGGCAAGTTATGGTACCCTCAACTGGCCCCGGGCCATTCTTATTGTTAAGCCCTGCAGCAAAGTTTGCATCTGAGTCTCTCCCTTAAAAATTCAGCCTCATTTTAACACCCTCAGTCTATTCAAATGTGCAGACACAGACACATAAGCTACTGACACCCACCCACACAGCACACAAACGCACACGCACACTTCCTGGATGTGATTTTCTGTCCTCTCAGAGTAATACCAAAGAACACAACATAAAAAAACAAAGATTCTGTCAACTGTGTTTTTAGGTCATATTTCCATAGCATGTGAAAAGACTCACCCACACACGCTTACCTGCACATTCTCCTCCGTTACTTGGATCTCAGCAGTGTAAACATAGTCAATCAGCATTCCCAGAGTCCAGCCGTCAATCTCTTTGATTCGAACCTTCTTCTGACGGCTCTCGGTCATCTCTCCTACAAACATATATATATATATATATATAATATTTAATATTATTAGTGCTGTCAAATCGATTAATCGCATCCAAAATAAAGGTTTGTGTTTACATAATATAGGTGTGTGTACTGTGTATAATTATTATGTATATATAAACACACACACATGTGTGTAACCATATGGTTCTGCCTCCATAATACTGTATATTTCTTTTTCTTGTCATTACTTGTGCATAATGCTTTGGCAATATTAAACATAATCATGCCAATGAAGTACTTGAAATTTAAATTGTAAAACTGTGTTCTCACCTGTAAACATAGCATGGAAGTAAGGACTCCCAGCAGCTAAGACGACTCGATGAGCAGCTATCTCCACATCCTCCGCAATTATGGTGACATCACACAGCACACTCTGACTGCAGAGAGGAAAGATTTCATACACACTGACCAATTCTTAAAAACACACATGGTGGCCACAAAAAGTATTTGGAAACTTTTGGACAAAGTTTCTGAATGACATTGCATTTGACATTACAAACATCAAACCGTGTGGCATCTGCAAATAGAGGAAATTCCTCAGAATTTTAAAAAAGACTGTTTTAAAAAGACTTTTGAGCAGTGTCAAGATGATTTTAATGGCTATATGAATTATGTTCCCTCAAATTCACACAGGTGTACAAGCAGAGTAACCAAAGCTGCAGTTCATCACATTTACTATGAACATGTTCTACTTTTTGGGGCCACTGTGTGTGTTTTTAGGAATTGGTCAGCGTATATAAAATTTTTTGATCAATATATCCTATGTTTTAGGATAAAATAAAATATTTAGCTTGAAATGTGTGCTTGTGCTACAGCTGCATATATGATCAAAAATTATGAAAAAAATGTCAGTTAAAATAGCTGTTGTAATTTTTTTTATATATATTTTTTAAAATTATATACATTTTATATATTTATTTTATTACTGAATTTTCAGCATCATTACTCCAGTCTTCAGTGTCACATGATCCTTCAGAAATCATTCTAATAAGCTGATCTGGTACTCAAGAAAAATTTCCTATTATTATCAATGTTGAAAACAGTTTGTGTGGGAAATTATATTTTTGTTCAAAAGAACAGCATTTTTGCATTTATGTGATCTTTTGTTTATTTTAATGCTTCACAAAAAAATACAAGTATTAATTTCTTTAAAAAAAAATCTTACTGACCCCAAACGTTTGAACAGCACTGTATACTGTAAATAAATGCCACTTGGTTTGATATTTTGCCTACGGCCAAATCACAGCTGATATAGAGCGATATCGCATGACTACTTGTATGATAATGCTTATATATAATGCAACAACATTTATATATATTTTTTTAAAGTTTCCAAATACTTTATGCAAAGTATTGCAACTGCATTAATAAAACGGTTTCAATGTTACAACAAGAAAAATTTTAAGGCACAGTATGCACGTTACGCCGCTAGAGGTCGCTTATTCAAAACAAAGGCGTAAGCTTGATGACACAGTGAATGAGTGTGGAATCATGGGAGATGTAGTCTTGACTTCACCTAGGCAGCCGATGGGAAGGAATCCAAAGGACACAGGCAGAAATCATGTTCATTAATGAGCAAATGTATTAAAGTTTTATTATAACGTTTATAACGTTACGGTGGTATGAAGCAGGATGTGCCGAGAGTCCTTGGGAGCGAATGCTAATGAGAGAGACACTCGCGAAACACTGGTCTCTGAGCTTTTATTATGCTTATGCTGCAGTCAGCCGTTTCCACTTTTTTCGTTGCGTATGTGGGGTAATGCAGTGCTGGTTTAAATGGTTAAAACAATCACACTAAATAGATTAAATGTGTTGAAAGTTATGTTATAACGTTACTCTGTACGTTCGCTTGGTGACTGGTATGAGAGACTTGACTGTTGACTGTTGCTAAATGATATGCAATTAATTTTAAAATACATTGTATGATGGAGAAAGCTCTCTCTGTTAGCCACTTGACAAAATAGTCTGAGGCATTAACATTACTCACGGTGAATCAAGAAAACAAGTGATTCAAACAATAAGACTAACCGTGTTGCGCTGTAGAACAATGATTCGTTTTCTGCTGATAAATGTATATCCAAACGGTTGCTCGTCTGTCTAATAAAACACATAATATATTAAAGTGTCTTTGGTGTTTCTATAGTTTCTATGGAAATCAAGGGTATCGGGGATACGACGTCACTGACAGGACACGGTCCATAACACTGGTTAAAATAGCTGATTTCTCTGAATTTAAACACTGTTGAAAACATTTGGGATAATGCAAGTACACAGGTCAACAAAATATATAACATTGTTCTAGTGGTTTTTAGATATTTTAATCAAAAAATCTTAATCCACATGCCTGCAATCATTCACAATTCGGTCTTTGTTTACTCATTCTCATGTCATTCCAAATTTGTGAGACTTTCTTTTTTTCCCGTTCAACACCAAATGAGATGATGGGCAGAATAGTTAACCTTAGTCACCACTCACTTTCATTACATCTTTAAAGAAAAAAAATGAAGGTGAACATTGAATGAGGCTGTCATTCTGCTAACATCTCCTTTTGTGTTCCACAGAAGAAAGTGATAAAAGAATTACATTTTTAGGTAAATGATCTATTATGAGCAGAAACATTGTGTATAATCAATGTTATGAAAAGGCACAGCATGATTTCTAACAGTATCACACACCTGCGGAGATCGTTCATGATCCTGAAGGCTTTCTTCATGTGACGTGGATTGATGGTCACTGCACTCTGTTTCTCACACACATCATCTTTCAGCTCCACAGCTTTATGATGGCAAAGCTTAGTGCATCTGAAACACACACACACTGAGTGGTTCATCATCACCTACCATACTAACATTACACAATCTTTACAGTGACCATTTGGTATGGAAGCTTGTTTCCGTCACAAAAAAAAAACAACAAAAAAGATAATTGGGATAATTTTGTATCTCACAATTCTGACCATGTTTCTTATAATTTCAAGTTTATATCACAATTGACTTTTCTTCTTAGAATTAATAGTTTATATCTTTAAAAAATGACTTTTTTCACAGAATTGCTCACAATTCTGAGTCAGAAAAAAGTCTGAATTGTGAGATTAAAAGTTGCAATTACCTTTTTATTTTATTTTCATCTCGTGACGGAAAGCTTTCATAATATGGCAATTGTCAAATGTGACATATGTCAGTTCCTAAACATGTGAGAGAAAAAGTATTGGAGGTGTGTGGACAAAGACAGAGATGTCATGTGATCTTATTTACTGATTTACTCTATATTGACATTACAGTAGTGTGAGCACATGCAAGTCTCTCTCTCTCTCTCTCTCTCTCTCTCTCTCTCTCACACACACACACACACACACACACACGGGGAGAGAGAGAGAGAGAGAGAGAGAGAGAGAGAGAGAGAGAGAGAGAGAGAGAGAGAGAGAGAGAGAGAGAGAGAGAGAGAGAGAGAGCTCTTACAGTGGATGTATCTCCATAGCGCTGGTTCTGTTCACATCAGTCTGCGTCTCTCCATCTCTGGTCGGGCTCTGTCGTTTAAATCCCCGCTGTGTCCCGTCCACAGAACCGAGCCGAACCGGGCTGGACTGAGTCCCGGTGTGCGGGTCCAGCTCCGCAAACGAAAATGAAAATCGGCCTCAGAAACGGTGTCAGTGTGACTGAAGTGTCCGGGTAATGAGACAGGTCCGTTGTGTGGGTGAAGACAGGACACATCCAGAGACTGAGACGCTATATCTCACATACAAAAACAAGAGTGAAGGAAAGAATGACATTCTCCTTCGGCGAAACACAAAAAAACACGAACGGCCCCACAGCGCCTCCTACTGCTGGAAGACCTCATCATGACGGGCTAATGAGAGACGGCAATGTGTGTTTGGTTATTAATGATTTTTTTTTGTCCAAGTATGTCTTAAAAAGGACATCCTATTTCTAATTATTTTATATGGTTAAAATTCATATAAAATGCCATAGCATTAATATGTACACTAACGTTCCAAAAGTTTGGTACGATTTCTAATGTATTTCGAAAGAAGCCTCTGACACTCAAAAAATAGACTAAAACAATACTATTGTGAAATATTATTACATTATAAAATAATACTTTTCTATTTTAATATATTTGAAAATGCAATTCAGCATCATTACTCCAGTCTTCAGTGTCACATGATCCTTCAGAAATCATTCTAATATGCTGATTAGAAATGTTGAAAACAGTTGTGCTGCTTAATATTTTTATGGAAACTGTGATAATTTGTTTTTCCAGGATTCTTTGATGAATATAAAGTTCAAAAGAACAGCTTTTAAACTTTTGAAGGGTAGTGTATAAAACAAATATCACTGATTCTTTTAAAAAATAAAAACTAACACTACATTATTAAAAAATATATATTGTTGTAGACAAAGGTCTCAGATAATGAACCACGTAAGGGAACAGGCTTATTTCTAAATATAAATATTTATTCACTACATACCTTAATTTGTGTCAACTCTGTCAGACACACTATTAGCATGCTAATTTAATTTAATCTATCCAAAAAACAGTGTAAGTCTTTAGTTATGTAATACTGGTGTTCAGTAAAGGAGCTAAGTCATAAAATACATTCTGTGTTTTGTATTTTCACACTATTATTAACAACCCGGTTTTCTTAATTCTCCTCTCTCCTTTTAATATTAAACATATATCACCAATGTTCTTAGGTAATTATGACACAATGTCATGTAGTTCCATTGATGTTTTAGCATTTCATTCAAAATGAACAAAAACCTTCACCTGACGGTTTAAAATACTGATGGAGCTGACAAAAGTCCAGCTGGGGTCAAATATACAGTATATGTAAATAGAATCATGAAACAGCATTAGAAGATTTCCCCATATGCAAAAAACATATTAAATCACATTATAGCGTTTTTTGAGAGCACTTGTCAACCATCATTCATAAAACCTGACAGAGTTGATAAAATTAAAAAAAAATCCACCTTAACCACGTGTTCTACAGTGGAGCAATTTAGTTTTTTTCCTCAGTTGTAGCTGCCTTAATAAACATATCAAAATGGCAAGATTTATCCCACAACTGCTTACAGAAACTATTACACTGTGATGACGGAGTTGACATGTTAAGGCTGTGACCGCAGAGACTTCAATATTGTTTGTTTAAAATATTAAAAAAATAAATCACTTCCAGGACTTTGTGTCCTACTGTGAGATACACAATGAGCAGGAAATAGTAAGTGCTCTTCAGAGATAAAGCTGCCCATGACACTGCCTGATTTATTCAGAATTATAAAAAAATCCTGACGGAGTTGGCGCAAACTGAGGACACAACTTTTATAGCTATATTTTTAATGGAAAATATAATGCAATATTGTTTGATATCTTAAAGATCTCCGCCTTTTAATGTAACTGTGTATTTTTTTATTTGTTGCCTTTTTAAAGACTTTGTTTGGCAGTTTTACATTGTGACCTAATGCTGAGGACAGGTTAGATAACATGTGTTTCCAAGTATAGAGTGTGATTTTAAAATAATACAAAAAAATTATTTAAAAGTATAAGCAATGAATGTCCTGAGTATACAAATTTCCTTTAGATGTAACTTTTTTAAGCATTTTTAGTGTGTTGATATTCTTACTTTTTAACATAAAAAGGGCTTTTGTGTTTGGGAAATGTTTTATCCCTTATTCCAAGAATCAGTGATATACTATTATAAGATATATGTAAAAAAAGAAATATTTTTTTCATAATAATAACAACATGTCTTCGTCAATAGCTTTATCATATAATGAAGTATAAGTGAAGTTGTCACACTTTTTACTCAAGTCAGTATTTCTCAGTATTTTGTTTACATTAATTTTTGTATTAATGTTTTGTATTAATAGGGACATACCTTAAATTCTTGACTATTAAACATTCCACTGTTGTTGACCAGGGGAAAAGATTAGGTTAATCCTAATGTTGCTCTTTTACAACAACATCACTAATTATAGGCCAATCATTTTAAAACATTTTGCATAACGGTGATTCTATAATTTGGTGTATATTTGGTGTCCAAAGTCATGATTTAAAAAAAAATAAAAATAATAATATTTAATATAGTTATCTATTTTATTTAATTATCAATGACCCATTGTCGTGGATCACAAGATGTTACAGGATATAACAATATCATATTTTCTGTAAAAAGTGTCTTATAGCTGAAAATCTTGATTTCTTGTCGTCTGAATTAGTCAGTGTATTTTTTCCATCATGTATCATTGTGTAATCAAAATATTTTATTTTACTTAGTCATTTTCCTAATTCTACAACATTAAATTGTTTAAAAATAACTTGTATCTTATAAAAATGTGTCCATAAATCGTATCAATTCTGTTACCATACTTTGACTTTAAATTGGTGGAATTATCTCCCACAACTATGTAAGATACAGGAAATTATGTCACTTTCCTTTACTAATAATATCTGAAGCACTGAAAGGTATATGTGCTGTCTGAGAAAATATTTGAATCTAAAAAATTCTTACACCAAGAGTTTTGTAAAACGTCAAAATTTACCACAATATCAAAAGGAAAATAGAATGCATCACTGATCACACAGTGGGTTGTTTAAAAGTCTTTTAATCATGATTTCATTAGTGCCATGTGCTCTTAGCATTTATGCTAGCAAGTGGAGTTTTCGGCTAAAAAAAAATTCAATCCTGTTACCTTCAAACTCGGTTACCAATTCTTTATTTTTTCTACACATTGCCTAATTTGTCTATAACAGAGTTGACAAACAATACTATAAAGAAATTTCTTTTCCATTAAAAGTAAAAAAAGGAAGTAACTTATGTTTGGCAATAAGATACTGGAAAAAAAATTCTGTTAGTGAACAGTTTTTTTCCTTAAAGGTGCACTGTGTAAATTTTAGCGGCATCTCGGTGAGGTTGCGGATTGCAACCGCCCCCTGCTCACCCCTCCCTTTCGAAGCACAGAGAAGCTACAGGGGTCGAAACAGGACTAAGATGTCATTGTCTGAGAGAGCAGAGAGTGACTAGTGCTCTATAGAGCAGTTTGTCCGTTTAGGGCTACTGTAGAAACATGGCAGCGCAAAATGGTAACTTCACTGTAAAATGACCCACGGCATATGTAGATAGAAATGGCTCAATTTTAAGGTAATAAAAACATAACGGTTCATTATGTAATGTCTTTATACACTAACGAAAACATAGTTATGTGTATTATATATTATATTGTATTTCTGTCAATAGATCCTCAAATACTACATACTGCACCTTTAACTTTTTGAAATGCAAAATGTATCTCCAAATATAAAAAGGCCCTCACTTCCTGACATGCATCACTGAAATGGGTGTCCAGAAAAACAACATTCATCTCACTGACAACCCTGGCCTCTGTAAACAGCAGAGAAGAATCTGACCACAGACCATGTGTTAGCCAATCAGAAAACACGGAGGAAGCTCTCTGCCAATGGCATGAGTTGAGCGGGGCTACTTGTTTGTAAAAACAACTTTTTGCCATTTCTTCATCTCTACAATACTTTGTACACAACATTAAAAGAATTAAAGTTGGAGACATGAGATTTCATTGCTACAGTGTTTATTTTCCTTCAGTCATTTGTAGCTGAATTGTGTCCAATAAACAGAATAGGTCTCTGAAATCTTTAACAAAATATAACCAATATTTACAATAGTTGTATTAAAAATACAAAAGTAGTTACAGCCAGTTGTCTTTGTAAAAGACGTAGAAATACATGTGATTCTTATAGATTTGGCTGGGTAGAAACACAAGGAGCTAAAAGCGATACATTTGAACTCATAACATTCTATATAAAATATATTGTTGTAACTATTTACTGACCATATCATGACCACCTAACATCTATGCAACAACTATAATTTATATATTCTTGACTACTAACGCTTGCTTCTGGAAATTTGTGCAACAAGTCATGATTTGTGCCATACACTTTGACAGCCAGAAACAATGAAACCAACAGATAAAATTAAATAAAAATACAAAACATAAAATCTTTTCAAACAGAATCTTGTGGGCACATTTGGAAAGTTTTTAGGGTCACGATCAAATGTAAAAAGGCATGTTTAAAATGATCATATAGTCATGAGTAACATTAAACACTGATATCAGAACAGAGAGATGTCTGATACTATTGAGGTCTGTGAGAGGCAGCTGCTCAGCCTTTTCTTTGTCTTCAAGTGTCCGAAGAGAGCTACATCTCCTGTGATTGATTTTAACACTCCCTCACACACAAACACACACACACACATACAGTTTCATAAACACGTTACAATCTAAACTAACATGGCAGATTAAAACTTCAAATTAAAATGGCATAATACTGGTTTCCATGGGTTTGTAACACTGATATTGCATTATGTGCAACACCTCTCATCATTTTGTACTTAAAATGAGACCGTGTGCTTTTATTTTATTACACAACAATATTTTTTTTTTCCCTTCTTGTCTTTGTTTTGCAGAACTTATGTTAAAAGTGCCAACATTTTCTCTGCTCCTTTCCTCTTTCACAGTGATCTCCATGAAGGTCCTAAATGCTTTGCTGTAGTTCAGTCCAGGGCCATGTTTCCATATCGACAGTCATATCAAGGGTTGTGAAGCTATGGGGGTAGAGATATTATAAGTGTCCCTTATTAAACTGCTGATATTTGCTCATTTTCTGTAGAGAGAAAAGACAAAAAAGAGAGCTTGAGTTATAATTTCCAAAAAAATAAATAAAATGCAGCTTTATGAGATGGACAGATATTGTGCTTAATGACCAATGCATGATTTTTGAAATGCAAAATGTATCTCCAAATATAAAAAGGCCCTCACTTCCTGACATGCATCACTGAAATAGGTGTCCAGAAATACAACATTCACCTCACTGACAACCCTGGCCTCTGTAAACAGCAGAGAAGAATCTGACCACAGACCATGTGTTAGCCAATCAGAAAACACGGAGGAAGCTCTCTGCCAATGGCATGAGTTGAGCGGGGCTTTTTGCCATTTCTTCATCTCTACAATGCTTTGTACACAACATTAAATGAATTAAAGAATTTAAGAATTAAAGATGGAGACATGAGATTTCATTGCTACAGTGTTTATTTTCCTTCAGTCATTTGTAGCTGAATTGTGTCCAATAAACAGAATAGGTCTCTGAAATTTAATTCTACAATTACCAATATGCAAAACTGCTTTTTAATATTAAACTACAACAATAAAGTCATAGCATGAATAGCCAAGTTTCCATCCAATTTCCACTTTTTTGTTATCGACAAAGTGAATATGCGTAAAAAAAAAAAGATTGCGCAATTTTTGTCTAATTGGCTTTTTACCTATAAAATGGTGTGCGTAATGACGTCATCCCTTAAAAAAAACGCATTGTCGCATGTTTTGTTGTATTGCTAAAAAATCTGCCCTTAAATGTGGTTTCCATACATCATTTTGCGTATATTGCAAATTATGCTGTATGTTTCGCATCCCAAATATTTGTAAAATGCAGAGAGTAATGAGACAATTGAAATTCGCCAGATTGCTGCTTACTATTTTCATATAATAGGCCTATTACTAAATTAGGAAATATTAATCAGAAGAATTGTGGGACAGCATGTAAATGGCTTTATGACGAAGCCCATGGGTTTTGTACACAGGGCAGATCCTGCCCATGACATTGTAAAAAAAACAGACAAAATTGCAAAAAAAAAGGATGAATGTGTGAGAGGTAACATGTTATTCTTACCAATAGTAATAAAATAATAACATTTACAATTTAATAATATGAATATAATAGATGTAATGCGCACAGAGAAATGGCGCTTTAACAGGGGAGCAATGCCAAGAACGCAGACACTGTGCTATAGGATAATTCTGTCATGTGACACCACATTTAAGCCCTTTTTCTCAACAAAAAGTGTTTGCAAACTAGTTTTTCACGACATTCGAAGTATCGACATAATTGGCATTTCCATCAGCTATATTGGTAGACATTTTGATGCGCTAAACCTTTTTTCACAAAAAAAATCCTTGGATGGAAACCTGGCTATTGAGAACATTATTTATATTCTATGTAAAATTTTGGGCTATGTATAAAATTTTTGGGGCACATGACTAACCCATTCTAGCAGTCAGCATCAAGTCCCATATATCATTTTAAACAGGAGAAGTTTAATCTAGCTCATTTAAAATCCCAAGTTTATACTTATTTTGTCTGAGAATGGATGAATTTCCCAGAATTAAGAAAAAACGGAAGCAAAATTATGGTGTTGTTTGTTTTTTTACGGTGAACTCAAACAGAACCTCTTTTTCCGTTAGAAAGTTATACTTGGATGTTTTAGACTTAGAGATGAAATCTTGTCTATATGTAACAATCCCTAAGCAAGTTATAGCCATTCATTACATAACATTGTTATATGATAACAGAACACTGAAGCAAAAGTGACTTTGTGTTTGTTTTCATGCACGCAACTACTTTCACTTTGCGTTTGTTCAAATTTCCAAAAAAACATGCTAATTGGTGGTTCAAAATCCCAAAACCTATTTTTACTGGTTGAGTAGATGACAATTTCAACCAATCTGGGCACAGGGGTGGGACTAAGCATCAACAACCTTTCCTGTTTGGCTCAGAGTAACAAAACGCATGGGTTTCTTTGACGAATCAATGCTGACCAAAATTTGATGACACAACTTGATGATCACATTCACGATGGAGCCTCTGAATGTCCAACTGAGACAAATGCGATACCACTGAAAACCATGAGAATCTCCTCTTTACTGGACTTTTTAGAGCATAGAGATTAGATTAGCAGTTCAAAAGTTATTAAAGATTTAAGAACAATAATTATTTTTAGCCACGGGCGGCTCGACTGTCTCTGTCTTTAAGGGCTAAGCTACACATTTATTTCTTGGCTGTTATTTAATAAGTTGAAAAATTATCAAATTAATAAATATCAGTCAAAATGTCAATGTATATGGTCTGTGTGTCTAGCAGTTGTCAGAGTAATGTTTTGCTGATATTTTTGCTGATTACTGCGTAATCAAATACTCACCATCTGGTTGTGGTCGTCGTGGTGACTGGCAGTGGTTGTATGCTGGTAATCTACTCGATGGGTGTATTGGAGGAGGATCACATGACCTTTTAAGGAATCGAGACCTCTGCAGAGCTGCTGTGTAGTCTGGTGGGCGTCGCCCATGAGCATGACTGTGGCTGTCTGCCTCAGCCAATGACAGAGCAGTATAACCGGGTGGTGTGGGCGGCGGCTCTCTAAAACGTCCCTCCCTCCGACTCGCAGTATTCTTGTTTGTATTTGGAGTCTCGTCTTTTCCACCTCTACGTTTTATCGTTCCTGTGTCGCCTTCTAATTCATCACCCCAATAACCAGTAGGTGTGGTCACATGGCTACGTCCCATCCCTTCAGACAGCGTCTCCCAGCTGCGGTTGTCATAATAACCCACACGCTGAGGAATGCTCTGGATGTTGTCATGGGAACCACTGGAGCAGGACGTCCAGCTGCCACGGCCACTGTCTGCTGCGTCCAGCGACGCACGGTCACACTGATCCTGAGTCAAGGAGTAGGATCTGAGAGAAAGAAATATAGAAAGACTTTAAAAAGGTACTAGGCCGATCGATATGCAGAATCTTTTTTTTTACTTTTGGGGTAATTGTGTGTAAACCTCTTACCCCAGGCTTATTTGGTCAGGCTCAGCTCTACGCGTGCTGAGTGGGTGTGCAAGCGTATGGGGTTGAGCATGTGTGTGGTCATCAACCATGATGAGATCAGAGGAGGAGGTGCTTAACAGACTCGGTCCAAACTGATCCGATGCATCACTCACCACTAACTGTGGGGCTATGTGAAAAAAACATGAATAAATAAGCAAACAACAAATAAATCAGAAAATATCTTAACACTTTAGAAGTGTGAATCTTTGGGTTGATCTTGAACTGTTTTGATTTATAATTAATTGGTTTTCAAACCAAAGGTGATTTTGTAAATAAAAAAGATATATGAACAGATTATTTCTTAGATTAATTAACATTTATTTCTTAAAATAAACATCGCTTATTACAAAAACTCTATTAGATGAGTCAAATGTTGATTCAGTAACCACTCAGCCTTATTCCTTGAATTCATTCACTTGTGAGTGTAAGATTCTTTTTGAACAACCCATTAAAAAGAACCTTCTCATAAAACTCATTTGTCATGGAATCAGACAAAACTAGTCATGTTGTTTATGTGTGCAGACCACAAGGACCCAACAGAAAGACAAGCTTCCTTGCAATTATTTTATTTTAGTATCTCATTGCAATACATTTACACCTGAAATAAATAAATATGCACACTTTATTAGTTACACCCCTTTGACTGCTTGTTAATGCAAATATCTAATTAGCCAATCACATGGCAGAAACTCTATGCATTTAGGCATGACAATCTGCTGAAGTTCAAACCGAGCATCAGAATGGGGAAGAAAGGTGACGTAAGTGACTTTGAATGTGGCATGGTTGTTGGTGCCAGAAGGACTGGTCTGAGTATTTCAGAAACTGGTCTACTGGGATTTTCACACATAACCATTTCTAGGGTTTACAGAAAATGGTCCAAAAAAAGAGAAAAAAATCCAGTGAACAGAAGATCTGGGGACGAAAGTGCCTTGTTAATGCCAGAGGTCAGAGGAGAATGGCCAGACTGGTTCGAGATGACCATTAACTCAAATAACTACTCATTACAACCGAGGTATGCATAAGAACACCTTTGGGTCGGGATGTGGTGGAACAGGAGGATTCACATCATGGATGTGCAGTCAACAAATTCTCTCAACTGCCTGATGCCATCATGTCAATATGGACCAAAATCTCTGTGGAAACTTTACAGCACTGCTACCAAGTTTTATTAAACCTAATCAAAATATTACTACATACCTTTTCTTGGTATGCTGTGAGGTGAGGTACGTGGAGAGGAGAGTAGAGAGGAAGCATTTGACTGGCTGTCCTCAGGCGGCTTTCGTTGTCTGTCCCGCCCCTTTTCTGACAGAGACAAAATCTTATGGAGAGACTGAGGAGACTGGGCACCTACAGACACAAAAACACCATCTTACTACAAACAAGACTTACATGTCACCAGCAGAGGGCACTCCACTAACACCAGAACTCAGCTCAGCTGTATAGGTACAACAGAAAAAGGTCTTACCAAATGGTGGTAACTCTTTGTCAAGTGATTTCTTGAGACCATGACTTCCATTTGTTTGCTGCGGAGTGGTGCTTCTTTGACCGGCAGGAGATGCATCCTCTCGCCTCCTTTCACCCAAGTTCTTCAGTACTGGAACCACAAGCACACACACACACACAAGTTTAGCTGGCCCATTACATGAAATTAAATGTTTGATTTTTTTTTTTTAAATAAACACAAAATTAAGTCTTGGATATCAATTAATTACTAATTGCAATTTTTTGGGGGTTTTTCAATTCCAGATTAATCATATAACAATTTAATCTCTAAGAACAGTCCATTTCATTACTAAAAGACATAAAGGAAAAATATTCATGCATGACTTAATTTAATAAACTGAGCTGATCAATGCAAAAATACATGCATGAGAGATAGGCACTATAAAGTAATCTAATGATCTAAAGCACTTGTAATAATCAATTAAATTAATCAATCAATAAAATAACAATTATCAATGAAATAAGGAAGTCAGGGTCATCATGTTCTTTAAATGTGCGTGCCAACTCACTCGAGCTGTTGGCGGGCTCACACTGCATGGAGAGTTCATGGAGCGTGTCCTCATTACTCTCATGTGTGTGCGTGTCCAGATACTGCCGCACACGTCTGCTCATCATCTCCACCTCATAAAGTTTCTTAGCACTGAGGAAAGAGCTCCGCCTCCCTTTCCTCTTCCCGCCCATCGTTCCGATGTCAGAGAGAGAAGAGCTGCTCACCTGGCTTAGGGACCTAAACACATTAGAACAAAAGACACAATGTTTCTTAATGGCAACAGGTCGACACAAACTAACAGGAAGTTAGCAAGACAACTAGATAAATCAGCCAGAGAATCCTGCTGTGGAATTATCATGGCCTTTTTAACATGCACAAAGAAGAGAATTTAGATGAGACTAGCTACAGGTTAATGAAACATTTACAAGTCTAGAAAGTAGGGATGAGCATGAGTAATCAACTAGTCAGGTACTCATTCTTTCTGCCAACTAGTCAACTAGTAAAATACCAAAATCAAATTACTCACAAATTGATGTTATTTTGAAAAGGCTGATAAATAAAATCTAATATTAGATGAAAACTTGGCATTGGCAACTAAATGAAAGAACTAGCTTGGAGCTCTAAAATTGGTAATAAACTGGAAATAATTAAAAGCTAAAACTGAAATAAAAATACATTAAACCTAAACTGTAATAGACAAAGCACATAAACAATTTACTAAAAATTAAACTAAAAATAAAAGCTAATTCCAAATATGAATAATAGTATATACATTTTAGTAAAATAACACTGGTAGGCACCAATTACATTTTTTTCTACTAAATACAACTCTACTAACGGTTGTTAAGAGTACCATCAAATGAGATTTTGATTTCATAGAGAAAATTTATGAAAGAATGACATTTTATTGTCCCTGCAAACTCGGTGCTGGAAAAAAGACCTGTTGTTAACAGGCTAAAATATTTATAATTTGTTTATAATTGTTAATACCTCCTTTAGTCGCCTCTTTTATATGGCACATGCATTTTCTATGCAAGAAAATCTTTTTTTACTATTGCTATAAATCTTGATGTTTTCCTTAACACACATTGTTTTTAAAAGTAAAGCATTTTAATCTAGTAGTATCGATTATATAACATTACTGAATAAAACATTTTAGTACTCGACTACAATATTACTTAATGCTCACTCCTACTCAAGTAGCAGACATTCTTTTATACAACCATATGAATCATTGTAGGAAAACATTCATAAGAAAAATTCATGCCTTTCCAGAGGATGAAAATTAGCATTTGGGAGAAGGAAGTCAAAGATGAAATATTTCAAAGGCAGTGCAGCTAAATAAGCTAGGCTATTTAAAGAAGTGTTAGTGTGGTGTAGTACACAACACAGCAAAAACAATGACAGTTAACAGACAAAGTGAAGGAAAAAAGAGAAAGACAGTAGCAGTCCCACTTACCCAAGACTCCTCCACTTTTTCTTCCTAAAACACAGAACAGTGAAGAGCCGAAGAACAAGAAAATTAAGAGACCAAGAAAAAGGAGACAAAAAGACACTAGTGCTTAGACAGTGAAGCCCATAGAGCAAAGGCCCAAAAACAAGAAGTCCAGTAAGACACCAAGCACACAAATGACTGTCAGCACAAACTGTTAGCAATGGATTTATGCCACACTGTGTTCAATGAGTAGGGATGCAGCCGATACCGATTTTTGCAGCCGATACCGACTACCATAAGCTCTCTGTTGACTGTCACTGTTAACACCTTACACCATAAAGGCATTTTTAATAATTTCACGTGTGAGTGGCATAAAAGTAATGAATTCTAAAACAACAAAAACAAAGTATCATCAAGTACATGGTCTCATCCCAGAAAAAGTGATTCATTTTATTGATTTATTTTGTTATGATATTTATGCTTCACATGATGACTAATAGAAAGTATATATGACAGGTCATAAATCAAGTGTGGTGTCACAATCATATCAACTGCATCTGGTCCAAAAGCCTCATCTGTTTACTATTTACATAGGTTTTATGTCATCAAATTGTGATCGGTTCGTGAGAACAGCTAATTTTGTGATCACTGATTGAGTCATAGAATGTGATCATCGGCCGATACTGATCTGTGGCTAATCGATCGGAGCATCCCCAATTTTAAGGCATCATAGGTATGCATCTTAATTACACTGCCTCACACATGAATGTTTCATGTAGACAGCAAACTCAGTGCTTTGCCACAAACATGTGTTGGTCTGTGTATGAAATATCATTGCTGAATAATTGTACACTTTGTGAGTGAGTGTACCTAGTCTTAAAAAGCAAGGCAGGGTCCATAGTGATGGAAGCCATTCGAACCACGTGTCTGATCTCTCGTGCAATCATCCTCAACTTCTCAAAGTTCACCAGACCATCCACCTTAGAGTTGTTGCCTATAAGTACATGTTTAACAGGTTCATACTCAATTTTTAAACCAAACTCCAAATTTTGAGGAAACAGAGAAAAACGCAAGTTACCCTCATGGAGGAAGGTGAGGTCTTTCTTAATGACAGGAAACAGAGGGAGGACTGGCGGCTGCAGGTTGTGTTTGTTGAGGAGGTTGCGGTATTTGGCCATGTTGCGAGAAGGGTCAAAAACATCCTGTAATTCTGCCAAAAGCTTCTCGTATTTTCCAGGCAATCGTTCCCATGTAGATCGCAACCGAGAGACAGGCGATAGATTGAAGCCACTGCAAAATATACACAGATACACTTCAGAGATTGTATAATGGGGGAGGAGGCAGACGATTCCCAGCATTAAATTGAACAAACCTGACACATTTTTGCAAGAAACACAAGCACACTAACGTGTTGATATGGTGAGAAGCGTGAACAACATTTAATATTGTATCAGTTATATTATATTGCAGATAATTTAATGAATTCAATTAAAAGTTTTGGCGAAGCGGACTTTCTTTTAGTTTTCTGTGAAGTAATAGTATTTTTGTATCATACATAATATTTATAATTTTATAATAACATATTTACAATACATATATAAATTATAAATTAAAAATATTACATTATAATCATAATATTTTAATTTTACAATAACAACAACAACAACAACATTTATTATTATTATTATTATTATTATTATTATGTAAACTAACCTGGGAATGTAAATACAGCCCCAGCCCACAATGCATCCAAACAATATGACTGGCATCATGATGATAATACTTGATGGTATCATACCATAAAACATAATTAAGTTATTATGACAACACTAATAGACACATAAACTAAAGTGCTCATTTTGATAACGTATTTCCTAGACATTAAGTCTACCTGATAATGGCAAACATGGAGTTGAAGTTCTTGCAGTCACGGCAGTGAAGGGCAATCTTTATAAAGTGCTTGATGATCTTCACTCTTTTAGCTAGGTTGGTTTCCTGTACTATCTCTGTGGCGACCCAGAAAGTCTCCTGGTTTACAAGATCCTCAAAGTTGCGCAGGTTGGTGGGAGGATCTTGTGGGTGGAGCTTGAAGAGGTCGCTGATGTAATCCGTCGGTTCAATGCTGGAGAAGAGCAGATAGTTGCGTGCTGACAGCTGATTGGCTATCTCCATGGAGCTTAAGGACAGCAGAGGGACCACAGATTCTCGCTGCATCTCCTGTGCTTCCACATCTGAACACAGTGTCTCCGTCTCCATGTTGCTCTTCAGATAGTACCTGATAAGGAAGTAGAAAAAAACAGCCATCACATATTCAAATAAATCACTAAATAGTACATTTGAATTTACAAATTCAGCTTAAGACCAAACCTAGCACTCAGTTGTATCCTGTCAGCCAGTTTAGAGAGTTGATCAGGTAGTCGCCTCTGTTTGATAACACCCTCCTGTGTGACTGACACCTCACAGAGCGAATAAGCCTCGGGATTTACGGTCAAGCCAAACTCTCGCATTGCCTGATTGGCTGCCTCTCTTGCCGTGGTGTCCCTATTGATCAGCAAGTAACGACTTTGTTGGTCTGCCTTAAAAACACGCAGCACCTGGTCTTGCAATTCTGTGAATGAAAAAGTTTAACAAAGCGTAAAATAACTATATACGTTTATAAAGTGAATGTAAACCCCAACCAGCTCGAAGTTCCAAACATTCCTGCATAGCACAGATTACATGCAATTTCTAGAACTATATTAGCTAAATGGACGAGGTAGATATAACATTCAAATGAAAAGAGATGATAGGAACCCTAATAACAAAGACAAAAAGGTTAACTGGAGATCCAGATCAAGCAGAAGTCTGATGAGGCATCCTGGCACTAATGAAAATAAAAGATGTACAAACATATAAGCTGTACAGCATCTTGCAGAGAACAGTATAGGCGACATGGAGACAAAGCAATTTCTGCAGAAGCAGACAGAGCTGTTATTCTAAAGTAGAGCTGTCAAAAGTACAGGTTCTTCAGTAACATGTTAATTTTAAAATAAAAAAGGTAATACCAGTCCTTTAGCATATTTGATTTGGCAGGACATTAAGGTTTATGTCATTTACAAGTTTACATGTCTGTAAACAAATAAAAAAAAGGTGTGGCTACCAAGGTATCAGAAATGCTTCATACAGAATTTTTTTCCTGAGATACTTCTTGTAGGATTTTACTCTTACAATCAGTGGTCTTGATTAAATAAGTGATCTAGTAAGATCTGGTGTGGTGACCACAGGCAACTATTGGTATACCCCAAACCACTAGACAACCACAGATATGTGAGATATGTAGTGTACCTTTTGTTGATGTAAGATGATGTAAACAAAAAAATTATGTGTGTAAAAATAGATCTAAATGCACCTAATTAAATCTACTGATTTAAACAAAACAAAAAAACATTTGTATCATTGTATTTTTTTTTTTTTTTTTTTTTTTACAGCTTGAATTACTTCAGAACTTGCAGAGGTTAATTGAAAATGTTGAGAAGCTATGTTTACTTTATTCAGAAATACTTCAAGACAATGCTAAACATAAACAGCAGCTACAGAAACAGACTTGTACATAAAAAAAAATGGTTAGAGTGGTATATCTATTAAAGGAAATGGTAACTTAATTACTGGACTTGGCCCAGTGGCAAGTTTTGCAGATGGCACAAAGTGTACGAGTCTACACAGACAGGACACTAAAATAAACCAGAGACAATGTAATAAAGTATGGATATAGTCCCACAGCCTTAAGGCGAGTTTAATTTGACCTAGATTGTGAGTCAGGTTTGCCAGACGACCGGAAAAACACAATATATTAGCAAAAACACATGGCAACAGTGCTGCTACACCCGTTTTTTACTTTTAAAAAAACAAGAACTTCCTATAAGTCTATTTTTATCCACAAGTATGCCATCAGTGTGTAAGAAATGCCACTGACTCAAGTTTGAAATGAATCATATCTGTAAAAGAAAGATTACTTTAAAGGGCTGCAGAGAGAAGGAAAGAGTCAACTAGAGAAAACTGTACAACAGATTTTGAGAGAGAGAGAGAGAGAGAGATAGACAGGCAATTACATGAGACAGGTTTCTATGAAGACAAACAGTTATCTAGAGGAGACGAGTGGAACCATATACGTCAGGTGTCTAAAAAGACGAGCAGAACCGCAGCAGTGCACAAATACTCACGAGTGAATCCAGATGCTGTGAGCAAGGAGAAGGTAGCAGGATCATTAGTAAAATCGCACAGATATAACAAAAGTAAAGCAGGAACACAAAGAATTTCTGAAATTGAAATAAAAAGTGTCCACGTAAACAGATATTGAGACAACTGACAGGATCAAAAACAAGCAGTGGAGCTTGAAACATGCAAGCATCCTGTGGATCTCCACAAAGAGAAGCCTGCAGAGGTGAGGGTGGCTGTTCATAGGACAGGGTTACATGTGGATCATCCTCATGTTTAATTATATAATAATAATAATAATAATAATAATAATAATATCATTATAATATATTGCAATAAATAGAATTATATATTATAATATTTAATTGTATTTATTACAATTGCATTTTATAATTATATTACATTATCATCTTGTGCACACTAATTTTTAAGTATACATTTGAGTAGTGTGTATCCATTTACCTGGTGGCTGTGTACTGTAGTCGATGATGCGCTGTTGGCCTTGGGCCAAGTCAGGGTTACTGGATGAGAGATTTCCGCTGACTGGCATAGTGGTCGGAGTCTGTTTGCTCTGCCGTAATCCCACAATGCTGTCATCCTGAGTCTGCCCTAACCCGAGGTCACTACACAACAAAAGCATAATGACTCTGCATGACTTAGTAAAAAATTAATTAAATTATCACATTCTTTACAACAAACCACAAGGGGTTGATGTAAAATATTGCTTAAAATCCCATTTATGAAAATATCACTAAAATGACAAGATTTGTACTCTTATCTTTGAGGACTTTAAAGTCAGCCATAGTGTGAGAAAAAGAGTGAGTGCACTTGTATACCTGTAAGGTTTCTGAGGTAAGATGCTCATGCGTGTCTTGTCTAGAATCTTCATCAGTTTGTTTCGGCCACCCACTGTATGTGCTTTGACCTTCTTGCTAACCTTTTCCTGACCTATTACATCAGATCCAGCCCCAAGTTCAGGTACAGAATAACGGCTATTTTTCTTTCCATCACCAATCTTTGGAAGATGAGGAACGCCATTTTTCATTTCCTCTGCCACCCTGGCAACCAATTCCTTAAAGACTGAGAAGAGTGAAAATGAGTAAAGATAAGAAAAAAAAAGTGAGATATTGAAATCAGCAGACTGTGTGTGTGTTGAGGGTGTATCCTGGAGGGAATCTCACCCAGGAGGTTGGTTTTGACACTCATACAGAGCTGTATGTTGTTCTTGAGAATTTCAATTGCTTTGGACAACTGCACATTCTCAAACGTCTGCCCGTTCACCTCCAATATCTGCACATGGATGTGAAAAGGATAGACAAAGAGAAGAAACGTGTAAAAAAAAATGCTTCAGTGTCTTTATGTTGCATTACACTGAGGTTTGAAAGGTGTTACCTGGTCTCCACGTTTAAGCCCCTCCTCCTCTGCTTTGCTGCCGACTTCTACGCTACTGATAAAGAGGCGCGTCCCCCTTTCAGCTCCTCCAATAAGTGTAAAGGGGAGGGGAATCTCTCGAGCAGTCCTTGATATAGTAATCACTCTAGGTTTGGCTTTAGCAGCACAAGCTATGTTGAGCAACCGCAACTGTCCTGTCATTTTCTGCTCAGATAAATACAGTTAATAAGAATGCTTGTCTGATAATGTGATATATTAAATTAGATTTATTACAATGTTAGAGATCAAATTATTGAGTTAATTAGGAGTAATGCTTGCATGCTGTTCACACCTCTTTTTCCAGATTGCTCTGGAACTCCTCCAAAAAACTGGTCATATCAGGGTCTCCTTCAAAGTCACTGAAGTGATTGTTAACCCATAACAATACAACCCGGGTTACCTGAGTAGAGGAGAGAGTGAAGAAGTGAGTCCAGTTCTACTAAATATTAACGTGTGCATGCTTCTTCAGAAAAGGTCGATTTGGTCACGTTACCTTGTCCCGTAAACTGGGGTCATTAAACCAGTCCAGAAGTCTATGTCCCAAAATCAGAGGACTGGGCAAGAAGGTACGATAGGTCAACAGGAAGTCTTCAATATAAGTGGGGTCGACGACTGAATGATCCTCCACTAAGTGCTGCATTAGCCTTTCAGCAGTACCCTAAAATGCATATATCAGATTTTTTCTCAAACACAACATATTTTAAATCTATTAATTTAGTTTATTCATTGGTGTTTTTGAAAGTCTCTTATGGTCACCAAGGCTGCATTTATTTGAATTTGCATTTATTGTAAATTAAAATGACTCTTTTATAAATGTAGTATATTTTGAAAATGTATTTAAAATTTAGGTAACACTTGAATTTAGGGACCAATTCTCACCATTAACTAGTTGCTTATTAGCATGCATATTACTAGGATATTAGCTGTTTATTAGTACTTATAAAGCCTTGTTCTGCATGACCATATTCTATTTCTCTTAATCTTAACAATTTCTAAACTTAACTTTCTTACTAACCATTAATAAGCAGTAATTAGTTTATTGTGGCAAAAGTCGTAGTTAATAGTGACAATTGGACCCTAATCTAAAGTGTGACCAAAATGTATTCTAATATACTGATGTCAAGCTCAAGATTTGGTGTTTTCTTATCATCACAGTTAAAAATGGTTCTGCTGCTTAATTTTCTTAGAAACCAGTATATATTTTAAATGATTCTTTAAATAGACAGTTAAAAAGAACAGCATTTATTTGAAATATAAAAGTCTTTACTGTCACTTTTGTTCAATTGAATGCATCCTTGCTGAATATAAGTAGACATTTTACATATCTTTAAATTCTCAAAGGTATGTTGTACTTCTTCCATTCACATTACATAAAAAGGTCAGAGATTAAATTAGACCAGACTGTAAAGCTGATTTCTAAGTAGAGCACTCTTTTGAGTCATTCAGATTTTTCCAAAAAAAACAAAAAAAAACAGTGCTTACCTTGACAACAATGTGTCCCTTGCGGGTGCCCGTCCGGTCGAGTTCTCTGTGTTCTTTAACCATGACGATTTCCCCTTCCTCCTCCACTCGCTGTGTGTTCTGTTCAACCTGATTCAGAATGCAGCAGTAGTCCTGTTGGGCAATACACACAAACTACACACACAAATAATAACGTTAACTGGTGGTTTTTGTGCGTCACCATTTAAATTTATTGACATTATAGGCTGCTGGATAGTCCACCATCATGCCCATCTTTAGTAGACACTCTTACCTGACAGTCGTCCACTTTGGTCCTCATGACTCCAGTCATCAGTTGTTTCTCCAAGGAAGGGGAGACGCCAAAACTTCCACCCATACACACACTCTCAGGGCGACCATCTGGATAGATCACCTCTACTGCTCCATTCAGAATGACTGACCATGAGTCCAGCTAAAACACACACTTGCCTGTTATCAACTAGACAGAAATGAGGAGATGAAATGCTGCAATGGGTCCAGTCTCACCTCTTCACCGTGGTTGAGCACGATGGTTCCGGCCCGTTCCACAACCGCAAACACCATAACAGCACAGAGTTCCCTCCGCACTGAAACACTCAGACTGGCAAACGCCGGGAGCTGCTGCAAAAACTCCAGCAATTGCTCTATATACAGAAACAAGAGAACAAGAAAATGAAATTGAAAGTGAAAATGAAAATGAAAATATAGCATAGTGGATTTCCATCACTGAACAATTCAAATAACAAAGGCTTACCAATGTCATCATCTGTACGGTCCATCGGATCTTTCTCCAGACAGTCTCTAACAATATCTCGACTCATAAGAGGGCCTGTTCCCCTTCCTACATCTTCATCATCATCATCTTCGTCCGAGTCCACCGCTGTTTCAGGAAGCCCACTCAGATCCATGTCCCCACACTCACTCTCAGTGGCCTGTGAAAGAAACAATGAGCTCAAACTGTTTGTTTCTCCCCAAATTTTCAGCTAGCGATGTTCAGAGACATTTGATTTGCGGTTTAACAGCTTTCTGTCCTTTGTGACCCACATTTAAAAATAGACAAAGCAACGTGAACATGATTTGCTTGTGCATGTGTGTACAGGCAGAAGTGTGTGTGGTGTGTGTTGGCACTTTAAAGCCGATTGTGTTTGCGCATGTTTGTGTGTGCATGTGTAATGTTGATCTGTGGATCAAAAGATGTGTGCGCATGAGGACTGACATGAATAGGTTATGGAGAGGTGACAGATGGACCACAGGGAAGGGGGGACTCCTCTACAGAACAGGATTTAAATGCGTGTGAGTGTGTGTCCCAGATGTTCACAATAAATCTGTCATGATGTGCATCTGTTGCAGAGTGTGTAAGGAGATTGCTTTCTAGAGGGAGTCTTTTATCACCTGGTAAATATCTGATAGGCTGCTACTTCCTGAATCACTAGCAATGCTGGAACGTGATTGGCTGGAAGTCATATGGGAGTGGCAACTGTCAGAGGGGTGAAGCTTTGAGAAGTCGGCAGGAAGCTGCAAGAGAAACGTATAGTTACAAAATAATAAACAAAAATAAATAGTTTAAAAACATTTATTATTATTATTATATAAAATAAATTAAATGGACAGATTTTAGGTTAAACAGGATATAAATTAAATTTCATATTTCAGGTCCTGTGACTGGTCAGCATTTCTTTTTCAACATTTTAGACACCTTTCTTTTTAACTGGTCCTGCAGTGACAAACTAATTTATAAAAGTACAAACATTCCATGTAGATCTCAAGTAATGTGATTAAAACTGCATTGTTATGCATGCAAGACATTGTTTCAAATGTCAGGTTAACCATGTATATGCATAAAGACAACACAGAAATTGTTTCCTGACAAAAAAAACATTTGTGCAAATAAAGTGTTTTTTCCCCCCCAAGGATTAATTTTAAACCTGTGTGATTGTCAGCACAATTACTCTTTAGTGGAATGAATGATGTGTTCTCACACGCAGACAAGTTCAGCTGAATGGCAACATTTTAAACATCTAATAATCCATCTACTAGGACTCATTTTAGTCATTGGTTGATAAAAATAAACAAAATAATAAAAGTATTATTGCTAGCAGTGAGGCACATACCAATCATGCACTAAGAATTTTGAAAAACATTTTATTGAGAGCAATTTTAATATAAATAAATATTTAAGAGAAAAATTAATTGACTTATTCCAGGTCTGTCAATAACAACAAAAACAAACACACCCACACCAAAAAAGCTTAAATGACTCAAAATTCAGGGCATTTGTGGTGGACTAATGTATGAAGTAATGACTGAAGCTTTCATCAGTATAATGAATCCAAATAATGATTATAACCTGCTAACGCACAGACCCATACTGTACACCCTACTGTACAACATACCCTGAGGCTTACTACAGTAAAGTTGATGGGTTCATGTACTGATGCCCTAGATCAGATGGCCTACATACAGTGACCCTACAACAAAATCACATGTAGAATACATACGCACAACTCAAACTCAATAGTGTGACATCTCAAACAAATCACTGGTATGCAACATATAAAATGATATGTATTAAAACATAATGGGAGGAAAACAACTTCAAAATAAATCTACAAAGAATCTGCAAAAATCCATATCCAAATTACATTAACAAAAACAGTGAGTCTCATTAATGCTTAAAGTCTCATTAAATTAAATTCAAAACCAAATCAATTCAGAATATATTTGGCTACCGCTTGATCATTCAAACTAATATGTTCTGCTTGTATACTGATAATGGCAAAAATGAGTCCATCCATCAAAATAAATAATGCTTCATAAAACGTAGCTTGCATGGGTAAACAAAGAATCCATGCATATGCATTTTTACTTACAGAGTTAACAAATACATGCTTGAGTTTAGCTTGTATGTGCAAAAAAAGAAAAAAGAAAAGTTGTCCACAGGCTTTTTGTGAGGCTTTTGAGAGAGAGAGAGAGAGAGAGAGAGTGTGTGTGAGTGAGAGAGATACTCACAGTCCTGGTCTCCTTTCCCCTGACTCCATAGCCATGAGACAGGACTATCTGTCTCATAGCCTGCAATACTGAATGTCCAACCATCCTCTGTGCACTCTAAAACATTATCTGTTTAAAACGTTTTCTGACTAACTGTTCTAACTGCACCTACTTGATGTTTTTCTTCTCCCCAGTGCACTCTCTCAGAGACAGCATCCCTCTCTCTACTGAAATCTGCCCATCACCACAGTAACAGACAGCACTCTGGGATGCTTCTGCAGACACAATTTTCAGCAGACCCTGCCCCTCTGTCCCATTCACACACACACACACACATCAACACAAGATCACAGGATTATCAAGAGGCTAGTATTGTCTAAGCGGAGGGGGTGGGGGATGGTTGATACCCACTGCCCTACTAAACCAGTCACCAGGGTCAACCCTGCAATGATTGGCAGCTCACTGAACAAATAGGATGACACATATATCTGTCAAGAGCCCACCCCCTGCTGTCAATCATAACCAGGTCCATTACAAATCAGGGGATCATAAAAAAACAAATGCAGACAAAGGCTAAATGCTCAAAGTGCCACAGGGGAGAAACTGTGACTGAATGATAGAAAAGAAGATCGGGATGTTTTTACCAGATTAAATTGGCTAAGATTGTAGCCAAGACTATGGATCTGTTCCAAAACCTAGTGATCTGTCATGTTCTCTACATAGGCTGCTGTCTTCTAAGGCAGCACTCTATATAGAGTAACATTGCCTAACTTTGTCTGTTTCCACCTGGTATTAAAATCCGTGGTCAGTTGAGAAACATTACACTTGTGTTCGATTTCATCTAGACCCCTCCCCTCTTATTTTGTCACACTCTACATCACTTTTGTGTGAGCGCCGAGTGCAGCACATAAATACGATTTAATAAATAAAGTCATAAGAGTGAATGGGAAAGGAAACGAATGGATACAATATGAATGGTAGTTTGGACTGATTGTTTTGCACCTTCTCAATACACATCCATAACGTTAGGTCAGGTCTAATGTAAGGCCAGTGAGCAGCAAGTAGACTTCTGGATGTACGAATGCATTCAACCACATGAGCATCTACAAGCAATCCGGTTGAATGCATTATCAACTACCTCTGAAAGTGGTTGCAAGTGGACAAGCTCAAAACATTTTAGACCCCGTTTACACCAGTCTTTAACGTTGTTCACTTGTGATTGGATCGCCGAGAACACATCTTAATACCAGGTAGGGTTGGAAATCGAAAATTTATTCCAATTCTGGAGTCGGACACTTAAGGTCAGGAATCGAATACTTGTTATAAAATTAATTTCGATTCCTCTTATCGATTCCTTTGTGTGCATTTTAATATGACTTTAAACCATTCAAGTGCAAGAAGACCCATGCGCTGTTCTCTGTGCTGAGCACACATCCAAAACATGTGCACAGAAAGCCGGCTCTCATACTGAACTCTTCACACTGAATACTGTTCTCTTCCACGTCTTTTTGCACTTGAACGGGCAAATACACACAAAAATGTGTCAATATATTCTCGTAAACACAGTCGGTTATGTCTTACATGAACATAAACAGTTGACAAAGAAAACGCATAACAGTATATTGGATCCATGCAGCTCAAAGCGACAGCAGCCTAAAATTATAATAAATGTTAATCAAACTGCAAAAGACACAAAAATTCAGTCACTGTTCTTGACTTTATAACTTTTGTGACTATATTTGTAATGTATATTTTATTTATAAAGTGCATTGTGATTTTAAATTTGATTACAGTTTCTATACCCAAATACCTGAAAATCTTTGTTTATTTCAATCGTATCTTGTATTTGTATGAATGCTAATTTATTTATTTGTTCTTTTTTAATTACTGAGTGTTTACTTGTCTTTAACAAGGCTTGAAATTTATATTAGTTAGGCTAGTTGTTTTTGCTATGGTATTTTTAAACCATAGGCAGAAGTTCCTTGTGTAAGTGTTCTTTAGCCTGTTGAATTTGTTCATAGTATTCAGCTACAATAAATGTTTTGCAATTAGATTTAGAATAAATGAAAATGAAGTTTTTTTTTGTAACCTTACTGGAATCGAAATTAGGAATCGATAAGCAGAATCTGAATTGTTAAAATTCAAACGATACCCAAACCTATTACCAGGTATAAACAGGGCCAAAATGTGCTCCTCACATGTGCTCCGCACACATACAATTTGGGGTAAATAGTGAGTTTCTATTTAGATTAACCTACGTTTTATCAATGCTTTTCAGTATAACACTTTAAGGCCTGAGTATACTTAATTTTCCCCGTTCTGCTCTGTCTAGTGCACAATTAAACGTACAAGCCTTTCAAAGTATGCTCCATTGACCATGAGTGCGGATTAGCGGGTGCGCAAAACCTAATGAACCTATGTTTTTGAGGCCTCACATTGCGCACACATGCTCCGTTTGTCTGCGCAAAATTCCGCAAGGACACAAAAATTATGCTGCACACCACAGGTGTGGGCGGATATCAGCGGACTGTTCCAATAACAACAATTACAAAATTTGGGCAGCACACCAAAAGTGTGCGCAGATATAACCGGACTGTGCCGATTACAAAAATACTGCAATCCAAAGTGGAATGCAGACAAGGGAAGTATACTTTTGGCTTAACTAGACAAGTGTCAAAACATGCATGAATTTGAAAACTTTCTGTGCTACTATCAAAATAATGAGAATTATATGGCTTTCAAATCTGAGAACTTGTGCCAATTTATCTATGTTGGAATAACATTGAAAGTGCCACAGTGTCAAAGCGTTTACACCTTTTAAGGGAATCAACCTATCAATGGTTTACTTTACATGTCAGCTTTACATGCAGAAACAATTAAGTATTTAATAAAACATTTTTTTAAAGATTATTATTTGTTAGTACTAAAAGGTAAGTTACCTGGGATTTTGAGCATTCCTGCAGCAAGACAAAATTAAAAACACATTAATACACATTACACATGTTAATTCAATACAGTGACTGTTCACATATTTAAAGGTTAAAGAATAAAACAAGATGAGTGATACAAGTAAGCTCTAACTTGTCAAGATGCACACACACCGACTTAAAATCAGATCATGTGAAAATAAAGAGTTAAGGTGCAGTCACGTTTACTGTTGTTTGGCAAATTTTTGTAAAATTTTAATAGGAATACACATGATCGGGATTTTGCATGAGGGTGAAAAAGGTCGCCCAAACAGATTTTACAGTAGGTTCAAGCTGATCACACAAATTCGCCACATTGACCAACAGAAGGGCTGTTTGGTTTGAAAGTGACTTTCGCAGAAATTCCGCTAATGTGACCACACCTTAGAAGTTGCAACTAAGTTGTATATTCATAATTTGATCAAAAGGGCAGATTTAAAATTGTGTATATATGTGTGAACAAACCGAGTGGTATCCTGGTGGCAGAGGGGGCTTGCTGGCTGGATAATGATCAACCGTATCAATTATAGTTTGTCGTTCTCCACGCTGGTTTATCTTACGGAATCTTCTTCTGGACTGTCGATGTGATGCTTGTCTTTGGAAATACTCATCATTGTCGTCCATGTAGTCCACCTGAGAGAGACAGAGAGTGGATAACTGTATCCCCATCTAACTGATACATGGCTTATTACACATACTGACCCCCATATAGTATAACTCACCACAATCATTTCTGAAGCCTCAAGGACGATACACTCACAACCACGACGTAAACTACCTGCAGAGCGCTTACCAAAGCTGAAATGAAACGGCACACGTCACACAAAACACTGAACAGGACACAGTGAGGAACCAATGGGGCAAACCAAACTCAAGCAAACACTCATACCTGCTGCGGGGAAGAAACATGGACTCCTTTATAAAGACAGAGCCAGACAGAAGGATATACCAGCAGGTCCCAATGTCATCAGGACTACAACACACACACAAACATTACATAACATTACACACACATATGCAAAAAAACTCAACACATCTATTTTAGTCCATTCTTACTATTATATTCTGGGTGGAGCAGACCGAACAACACACATGCCATGTTGGGCAAAGGAAACAAATGTGATGAATCATACAAATGTGGGTAAATGTATCTTGGTCAATTTAGTAGTTCTCAGAGCAAAGGGGCACCTGTGGTTTGCAAGTCTCACATAGCCAGACTTTTTACTATCCGCATGAGGTCTTATCCACTTTTAACCATGTCATCTTGCACTGTCTCCAAGTTGCGCTGTTTGCTTTCTGCAGTCTTTTTGTACCATTGCCCTACGCATGTTAATCTTTTGTGCAATAGTGAGTGTGAGTAGGCTACGCACTACAGTAACACTGAATAAAAGCCTAAATACAATTTGTTCATCATATCCTCCTAAGACCTTTTGAATTCATTTGTGTTCCAAAGATGAACGAAAGTCTTACAGGTTTGGAATGAAATGAAGAGGAGTAATTAATGATTGAATGTTCATTTTTAGGTGAACTATCCCTTTAAGCCGATTAAGTAGATGCAATAACTGTTGGTGGTCCTTGGGCATGCCATCTGAGGTTGAGACTGGTGGTTTTCAAACTATGCGGAGGGAAACCGTATGAGCCTACGCATTTGCACAACACAATTCCCAAGTGAAAAGCAGCGCATCTGATTTTGTGTGTTTTGGAAAGCACAGACTTTGACAGCTTGGTTAATGCAGGCATTGCACCACAGAGAAGATTTACTGCAGATAACAGTTAGAAAAAAGTTAGGAAAATACATAATGGGGAATGTTCCAGATTTTGATGAGCTTTTCACTTTTCCATAGAAAATGTTGCCCTGACTATGTAAAGCATTTATAATCAGGTAACGTTAATTGTCACAGAAATTAATTTGCAATAAAAGTATATGTTAAGTGTGAACATGAAGCTTGCATTTTTGTTAAATCACAAATTATTATAAAGACCATGTTTATTATAGAGCTCTAAAGGTGTCAAAATCATCCTTTGTCAGGTGGATGAATTTCTAGTTATGGGTTACTGATATAATGCCAAACAAGTGCATATAAACAGTCCTTTTCCGACATGCCAACAGGTTAAAATAGATACTTCGCCGAAAGTTGAAAAGTTAAGTTGAATATAACAAACTTTACACCGCCAAGATCAGCTAACTATTTTATCACACTAGTCTCATGGCAACATGCATACTGTTTAGGTCCTGTGGTTTTCAAACAGTGTGTATTTTAATGTTTATGTGCTTCCATTTAAAAGTTCCTTAGTGTATGTTTTTTTTTTTATTTAAAAATATTTTCTGTGATATTGTCACTAATAGTGTTGATGAACTTAACTTGTAAGGAACCCGGACATTGCTTTAATTACTTTAGCAGTAACCCAACGAAACAGGGGGTCCTGAACAGAATGTTTCATTTCAACAGGCAGAGTGCGTCTATATTCAAAAAGCCTTTAGAAGCTTAATCCCCATCTGTAGATGGACGTTACAGATTTAAAAAAAGCAAGCTCCAGACAGATGTCGGTGTGTGTTTGTGTCTGAGACAGAGAGGGAAAGTGAGCAGATGTGTGTGTGGACAAAATCATCCTTGTGACTTTGATGTAAACCTCTGATAAACTGACCTAGATAGAAATACGTTTTCTGACAGCCTTTGTGAGAGTGTATCGAGTGCGTGTTTGGATACTCACTAGTATAAAACCTCATTAGCTTCATGCTGTTCATATCGAACTGTCTCACACATCAACCTGCAAATGAAATAAACAGTGTTAAATAGACTAGCTCTGTGATAGGAATTAATGTACCCTCACACACACACATACACACACAGACACAAACAGTGGACTTGTACCGGAGTTGGTGTTCCCTCAAGTTGGACAGTGCTTCCATGCCATGGAGGTACGAATACACGATCTGCAGATCCTGCAAAACACACAGCAGGTTACAATCGCACTGCTTTACATTGACTTCACTTTCCATTAAAACGGTACAAACTGGTGTCCTACTACCTTTTATTTATTACAAAAACATAACATTTAGTTCTGTTCCACATTTTGCACGCAACCCTGTTATCACATGCTGTATTCCTTAAAATGGTGACATCCAAGTAATTTGGACCCTTTATACAGCACGGTACTTTATACAGTAAATAATCTTATTCCAAAATCTTTTACACAAATTTGATCATTGACTGCATTTGTCCAGCTTATTAATTCAACCATTACTTAAGTTATTGTAAGAGAAAAAAAGAAAAGAAATATATTATATATAATCTATATGTATATGTATATGTATATATATATATATATATGTATATGTATATGTATATGTATATGTATATGTATGTATGTATGTATGTATGTATGTATGTATGTATGTATGTATGTATGTATGTATGTATGCATGTATGCATGCATGCATGCATGCATGCATGCATGCATGCATGCATGCATGCATGCATATATACATACATACATACATACATACATACATACATACATATACATATACATATACATATACATATACATATACATATATATATATATATACATATACATATACATATAGATTATATATAATATATTTCTTTTCTTTTTTTCTCTTACAATAACTTAAGTAATGGTTGAATTAATAAGCTGGACAAATGCAGTCAATGATCAAATTTGTGTAAAAGATTTTGGAATAAGATTATTTACTGTATAAAGTACCGTACCGTATTATATTTATATATGTAAGCAAGCAAGCAAGCAAGAGGTTTAGCAAGACAAAAACAGACAACCATGAGCCAATGCAGCAATGAAAAAACCAACAAATAAATAAAAGCAAACATGTACATGTTTGCACAAACTCCCCCCTCCCCCCTACCCCCTCACAAGTCATTTAAAATCTGCCTGCATGTACACCAAAGCACCAGTAGGAGATGCTCTATATATGGGAATATATACACAAACAATAAATACACACCATAAACCAAACACACAGCACACACAACCTTCCTTAAGCACTATTTAACTCCACCCATCCTGAGTTACGCAATCAGTGTTTAACAAGAATGGAATGTTTGCGGCTACTCCATTCACTCCTTCACTTTCGGGTCTTTTTCCTCACTTCTGTTTTTCACTATACTTCTTGTCATCCTGTTCCTCTTTTGATGAAATAAAAGACAATTTGGATGAGTCTCACATTCTAAAAACACAAGTGCCTACCTTTCTGGAAATCACATACAGATTTAGACATGCCTGATTTCCCCAAAAATGCCATCATGTCAGGCAGCTCATTACAGTAGAGCTGCACGATCCTGGGTTCATTTAATCTTTTTTTGTTTGTTTGTTTAAAATAGAGATCACGATTCTGAATAGACAACTAAACAAAATAACCTCATTTACAATAGATTGACAAAATCTTAATTGCTGCAGTTTATTAAAAAATAATACATTATTTTAATTAAAAAAAAAATTTAATAGTTTGAATGAATAGTTCAATGACTCATAAAGACATCACTTATTTCATAACTAGATGAATCAGCGTTTATGAACAAATCTTTAATGATTCAATGACACATTTTGCAATTGTCGCAACCTAGTGTGTAATGATGTCATTCATACAGTCTTTATTTGAAGCGTCAAGTTATTTTTAAAAGGTGATTTACTTTATTTAGATTTATGCCATAGACATCAGTGTTTATATTGAACCACATTGTGTTAAGTTTAGGGCTGGGTGTTATTGCAAAAACAATGAAATCTCACATTTTTTTAATGTTTAACTAGTCAACTTAAAACATAACTACAATATGATTTAGGTAACATTCTCTTTATTAACCATCTGATTTAAAAAAAAAAAAAGAAAAAGTTATATTCCAAGTGCAACACACCTGAAGTGATCATGGTCATCATGTAAATGTAAAACAAATGACTTGTTATTTGTTAAATATCTTTGCAGAAAATATGTATGAAATATGAAGGAAAATATTGTACAACTGCATCTTAAACATATCCTATATACTCAGAAATAATATAAAATAAGAAAAATGCTAAATATTTCTTAGCCAAAAATTTATAGCAGTACATAACACCAGTAATAGGCTATTAGTAACAGCAAATGCTTTGTAAAAACAGAAAATAACAGCAGCCTGTCACCATCATGCAAACATAAAATATCAAACATTTACAGGTTTTTGCATTACATTGAGCTATTTTTCCTATTGTTTTTATGTTTGGCGGACGCGTTTGGCTGTTGCACTCGTGTCTCGCGTATTTAGCAGCATCTCACCCATGAAATGGCATTCTAAAAACGCGGCACTCAAGTTAGAAGAAAGTTCAACTCGCGTCTAATATCTTAGCTTTTTTTCCCTAGTTCACTGCCCGTGTCTAGTTTTTTTCAATGCAATTATGTGTGAACAGCTGCATAGACGTGATGTGTTCTATGTTCATAGAGCGTGTCACACAAGAGCCATCATGTGTTCGAATCATTTTCTTCTCTTAACTGTTATTATTGCTGTATTGTCAACATGTCTAAAATGTAACGTTTGATAACATTTTTATTAAAAAATTTCTCGATTTAAAAATAATAAAATCGTGGCAAAACATTACATTCAAATAAATTTGGGGGAAATTTTTTTTGCAGAGCCCTAGTTGAACTATAAACTTTTATCTGAGTACTTCTGTGACAATTTGAATTATTGTAACAGAAATAATTACTACTTATATAAATAATTACAGAAATAAATACTGTGGTTGAAAAGACGAAGCCGTTTCAAGCTGATACATGACAACTGCCCTCTCTGGGTCTGCGGCAGGCCCAACGCAGATCTGGGTGTTCACTGGGATCATACTTGTCAAAAATTTAATAGACATAGCCGAATAGCAGTCATTTAGAAAGATCGCGTGGGGTGTTCAACCCTCTACAATGCGAGTAAATGACTTGCATATGCGAGTAAATCTTCACTCTGGCCAACTAAATAATGTCTATTATTAGCCATTGGCTAATAAATTCTTAGATTTTACTCTCCAGAGGCTAAGTATAAGATATATTTTCACTTGCTGAACACTCTGACTGAGCGCTTGAGAGTTTCGCTCTCTGTCGGAGTTTGTTTGGAATTATTAAGCTTTTAAGAACAAGTAGAAGATAGTGGGCGGAACTAATGCGCAAAAGGCAATCTCACTGGCTGGCGCTCATCTATTACCGTCCCTGTTTTGCTTTCAGCAAATCAGTTCGAGTGAACGCTGACAACATGATTAATATTCATGAACCAAGCAGCTCATCGACCCTTAATGCATTGTACATTGTTATTAGTTGTAGAGTTAGTAGTAGTATTATCAACTCTATTACTATCTTTTAATAATAATTACTATTATCTATTACTATCATAATTTTTTTTACAGAAACACTGAATGACCAACAATATCTTAAGCACCACCACTAGTTAAAATGACAAATATGCATTCATACATGGTTACCAAGTGTGTATGTATATATGCATATGTATAGTGTTTGAATCGAGATTACGATCTTTTAACTAATTTATAGCTAGCTATAATTTCAGCTCTAATTTATAGCTAGCTTACCTGAATAACACCACTTTTGGTTGAAAGGCAAATACATTTAAGTTTTGTACCACAACAGGACCGTGTGCTTACAACGCATCGGTCAAGAATTAACGACTTTGTTGAGTGTTTCTGGTAATAGGCTAATAGATACGCTTCCTCAAACGTGTGTATATGAATGTTTCTGTAAGTACATTTCTGATAAGGAAAATCTGTGAAAGAAATAATTTCCTGTTCAGAGATGTTGATGCAGATAAATGCAGCAGCAGACTTACAATGAGATTATATGAACCTATTATGCAAGAGCATATCGAATATCTGAAAGAGCAAAGAGCTACATACTAGCAGATATAACCACATTAATGCTAACATAGAAACCCTGTAAATCACACCTTTGCAAAGCAAGAAAACAAAGAGACGCAAAAACCTCAAGTAAAACTCAAGAATCTTCTAATTCAATTTGGGAGGATATCGCCAAAAACACACGCACAAAAAATTCATAACATTAACTAAAAAGTAAAAAGCTGCCAAAACATGCATTTCTCTCAAGATTTTTAGCTTGATTTACCAACACAATCAGGTTGCTTAACACATTTTTTAAAAGCTGGTCACGCATTTTGAGGTTTCAAAACTTCACTTATATAACAAGGTCATGCTGGCTGCATATTGAGGTTATAAAAGCTTGATATACATTCTGACAAAAATAAATAAATAAAAAGAGGTCCAAATAATACAATACATGAAAATTGATGAATTTCAGATACTTCTTTTTAATAATTTTTACATCATAAGGTTTCATTTTAAATTTGTCTAAATTCTAAAACTGCTCATTTCCAGGTCTAAATCTGACTTTGATTTTCAGTGTGGTCTTACTGCATGCATGAAGTGAAACGCAGAGACCTTTAAAGGCCAGAACATTCACACTAGGGATGTTCTAGACATTCACAATAGGGAGCAAGAGTACTCGAACGTGACGGCAACAATCGATCATTAAAACGATGATCGCCCTGATTTTAAAAAATATATTTGTCTATTTTTTTATTGGTTATTACGGCATTTTGGGAGGTACCTAAGGTTTGATTGGACACAGTTAAGTGCAAGATGTGCAGCGCCAATCTATCATATACATATCATTATAATGAGAACAAAATTGTAACAGAATGGTGTAAATTCTCTGTGCTTTAGTTCCCCGTGTATCAGCACGCTGTTAAAAATTCTAAATGTGAGTTTCCCTTTCAAACAATGGACTGTAAAAACTAGCACGGTCAAGTTCACGTGCACATTCGCGTTCTTTCGTGCAGATGTAAATGGCAATGGGTATATATCTGATTAATCTTATATAGGATTCGTTTGGTTGAGTTTATTTACCCGCTAGCAAAGCTATGCTGGGTGGTGTTTTTTTTTTTTCACAGTTTCAGCTCAAAAGCAATGCCCGATGTTATTGACTAGGTTATTAGAGACGATCATTTTGTTTTTAGAGGTTTCTTTTTCAAAAACATTGATGCATCATAATCTAGCAGTTATTTTTGGTTTTATATGTTCATGTTTTCATAGACAAGTTTTCATGTCACGTTTGCATGTCAACAATTTTCGTAACAGTATTTTCATTATATCCATGACGGACATGCCCATGCCCCCACATTTACCTTCAGCAGTGCCATCAGCTCTCCACAGTAAACTCACATAAACAGGACATTAGAGGAGTCACTCTTTCTTCCTTTCCTCCCTGACATTCCAACAACCTCTCTCATCGTCTTTGACTCCCCTCCAACCCATCCATCCATCCCTCTCATCTGCTCTCACTACATTCAAATCAAAGTAAATTCAAACTGCCCAATAGGTTCCAGTCAGGGGTGGTGTGCTGTGGTCTGCAATTGGTTGATTTGAGTAGAAGGGCAGGAATGTTTATTCTTGGACTATGGCATTTCCTCTTTGAGAGACAGACACGTACATAGAGTTCTGGTTATGGCAATGGACTTTTGAGTCAAGAGACCAAGGTCACTTTTCAGTTGGTTGTAGAAATCCTGGCCACTGGATCCCTGAATCAAATTAATAATATCTCATAAATACTTTCTTGCATACATGCTGGCATTTCTCATCTAAAAATATGACATGCACTTTCCTTTTTCACTTTTAAAAGTAAAAAAATTAAACAAAAAAAAAAACGGATGTAATTAAGTGACAGTTCTTCTCCGATAAAATACAAATAAACCCACATATGAAATGAGCGGGGAAAAACATTGCAGTACAAGTTATTTCCATTCTCTCACAGCATGGCATCAGAAGTTTCAAATCCTTAAACTAACCCTACATAGCAGATGCTCAGATGCTCTCTGACTAAATCTGAAAATCACCCATTACAAACAACCAGAGCTGTTAGCCCTGAAAATCCAGATGAAACATGAAGTACGTACATAATCATATAAATCATATATGATTTGCCTTAGTTCTTCAAGCGGTCTCTGGTATTTTCATATGTTTCATTTATTATCGCAATGGTTAGCATAAGTAACCTTAAGCATTGCATATAAATAAACAGTTACAAAAGTTATTCAGTCAAGATCAGTGAGGGATTTATTTTATTTTGTTCTTTGATTAACAGTAATGACATGGACAGCAGCAGATGTATTACCCTACTGTCACTTTAAGACCTAATGCACGGATCCAATATACTGTTATGCATGTTCTTTCTCAATGGTTCACGTTGACTTAAGACATAACCGACTGTGTCTACGAGGATATTTTGACATAATTGTGTTAGGGCTGGACCAGAATATTAGAATATTCGTTCGATGGGTTGGTATTTGATTTTTTTTTTTTTTTTTTTTTTACAATTAACTTAACTCTAACCGTTTTTAATGTGATGGACAGTTGAGGAACCCAACCTCGTTATACTTAAATATATTTGCTTCTTCTTAGCCTAAGTGTTCCCTTTCCCTGCAACTGGAGTATTCTCTGTCTAGAACGCACAACTGCATGAGCTTATATGGAAAAAGCGCATGCCTGAGCTTGCATTTTGGGTTAAGTGGAGTTTGTTTGACATTGTGGAAAATAGAATAATAGAATTAAAATGTATTAGCCTTTTTACCCGTTAGGGATGTGACAGTGAGAAAATGACATTACAGTGCTTGTACACTGTGCGGCCGTAAATGAATGAGAGTGCGGCCGTGAACGGATTACATTGCGGACGTGCGCATTTTAGTTTCGGTTTGCCAATTCGGGGGCGGGTTGCTTGAATGGTGGTTTCATTAGCCTATTATTCTTAATGAAAAACAGAACAACAAAACAGTACAATGACAAACTCCCTTAAATAGGCGCTTTTACATTTTGCTTTGAAACCAAATCCTCCACGATCATCTTGTCATTCTGCTGCTCGCTCTCGTGATGAAGGAGATCTGACTCCTGCTGCTGGTCTGTGCTGCAACTCTCGTTCGGCTCACGCAGCACGTTCAGTTTTTAATTGTATAGTTAATCTGTTCTCTAACTGAACTAAAATTTTTACTACTACAAAATATCAAAACGACACTGGGGGCAGTGCCGCAGTGGGCAAGTGATGTAACCGGTTTTACCTGAACACCGTTAACACCGACTATCACAGCACGCCTAATTATCAACCTAAATGAATTTACTGCGAAATATAGGAGCTTGTTACTAGGACATAACAGACCTGTGTGTTTTGTATCACTAGTGTAGTGTCTGTTCTTGGAGCATATAAGCCCTGCCCGCGTGAGGCACGCCGCTGAGAATCTCGAGGTTCCTGCCTTTATTAGAGAGAAGAATATGTTCAGCCCCCTCCCTCCAAAGCTTCAAATATTCGGTGTTGATTACTACCGAAGTGTCAAAGCTCAAAAAATTGTATTTGGACCAGCCCTAAATTGTGTGTATTTGTCTGTTCAAGCACAAGGTGACGTGAAAGAGAACTCAATTCAGTACTTATGCACTATGAGAGGATGTACCCAGCACAGAAAACAACACGAGAGTGCCAAATTGAGCTCTCTTTCGCATCTCTTTGCGCTTGAATGGTTTAAAACCACATTAAAATGTGTGCACAGGAATCGATAAGCAGAATCTAAATGCATTTTATAACACGTATACTGATCCTGACCTTAAGTATCAAATTCCAGAATTGGAATCAATTTTCGATTCCCAACCCTACTCCTCAAGCCCCAGTTGGCCGACTTTGGACCAAGGTATTCGGCGGGCCAAAAACCCCTGGCTGTTGGCCCACGAGCAGGCCCGATCAAGCCCAGGAAATGACAGTGGAAACACGACTGGCCCTGGCATGCACTAGCATGCTTGCTTTTGTGCCCGACAGTGAAAACGTGGTAAATGATTCTTCTGGGAAACTCAAATAGCTTCTGTTTTCTGTTGCACCACGTACCACTGACAGGTTAACAACTTTCTTTTCGTGCTAACATATTTAAAATCTGACCAATTTTACTTCATATTCAAATGAATCCCCAGAGCGTGCCTTCTCTTTAGAGCTCTTAAAACGATTGACATCTTTCAATTTAAGAGTTCTGCATAACCTTGAAATGTACCATTTTGTAAAGTCCCACCACCACTTCTCCATCTGAAAACAAATATAGCCAAATTACTCGTACTACACAAGATTAACATCTATTTCCTTGTAGAAAACCTGTTCTGTTTTGTAGTTGAGAGCACCATCAGTAACCCTTTTTCAGCCAATAACTTTCATAAAGTTCTCAGTATCGACTGTTTAATTGTGCTATTATGTTCCTCTACATAAATCAGTGTACATGTTTCTTTTTATCCTCATTCCTCCTTGCTTTAAGGTATGAATAAAACATTGTTATTCACAGAGCCACCTCAAAACCAAACCCAACACATGCTGCAGAGAAAGAAACTTTACACCCACTTTTCTTTCAATTCTCTCACGGTTTTATGCACACACTGTAAAAAACACAACTTGAAAAAAGTTGAAATGACTGATTTTGTTGTGTTGGTTCCGTACAAAATCTTGTACAACAAAAACAAATCTTAGTACTAATTTCCCCTAGCCTTTTCTTGTTGACTCAACTTTTGTTAAATAACAGTTATACGAACTGAAAATAAGTTGTCTGTGACAAAAAAAAAAAAAAAAAAAAACGTTTAGTTGAGTAAACTTGACATTGTTTTCTGGAGAGATGCAACTATTCTGTAACACATCTTTTGTAGTTGAGCCAATTCAACATTTTGTGTCTATTGGAAACAGAAATTCTTATTAAGAATAAACATATTATTACCTTATTAAGGTTTAGATGTTGATTTTTTTATTGAAAATGTTTGAGCGTTTCCTTGAGTTGGGCAGTTTGACTCTTGGCTTTTTATGCGAGTTTGTGGTCTTTGTAACAGTGTTTAGCAAAACACATAATTTGTTGCAAAAAAAGCCATAAACAAAAATTATCAGGTGATCTAGATAACCGCATTATAAAAGGGGAATAGTTCACTACTCTTATTCCTGATCAAAAGTTATTAGTGAATAATATATTATATTTACCAACAAAACTTATGCAACAGATCAGACATTCTGAATTTTGATTTTTAAATGCATTGTGGGAATTTTTTTTAGACCCACACACACCCACACATCAAGAATCAGCATATGCATCTCAATAATGGTGACATGCTTCATGCCACAATGCATGCTGGGAGCCATGATTTTAATACTATGTTGGCTCCCAGCATGCATTGTGGCATGAAGCATGTCACCATTGTTGAGATTCATATGCTTATTCTTGATGTCTGTGTGTGTGTCAAAAGTCTCTTTTCCCCATAATGATTATTTATTTTAAAATCAGAATTCAGAATGTCTGATCTGCTGCAAGAAAGTTTTGCTGGTAAAATATTAATTTAAAAAAATACATTTTGGTCAGAAAAATTTGAGTTTATGAGGCTAAAAACTTGATTATCTTGGTTTCTTTCTTTCTTAGCAGTGTATATTAGTAAAGCAGTGTGAACAACAATTACATAACTAACAATGGGTCACTAACCACACAAATTAGCAAAGAATATTACTACATAAGTGTAACTCAGATGCAGCCACTATTACAATACAATATGAACACATTAATATCTGATACCATAACATTATTACATATACCACGAAAAAAGCACAACAACAACACCAACAAAATCACCATGGCAAAACCATATTTTTTGGGCATGTACCACGGTTGGAGTATGATTATATAAACCATGGTCTCGAATGACTGCCATATCCATGTACAGTTGTATTTACAAAGTACCAAGATATTACCATCTGAAATTATTGTAATATTACAGCCGCAGCACTTTTTCATAAAGTGCCAATTTATGTACAACATCTACACAAGTATCAATTTATAATGAAGATCTGACAACAACGAAGAGCATTACATTAACTACGCATAAAATGCTCTGTTCCAATTCTGGAAGATTGAGCAGGTCCTCTTTTGTATCATTAACACTAATTAACATTAAGATTAACATTAAGATAACACTCATTAACATTAAGTCTAAACACGGTGGCCACTTTTTATATAAGTGAAGTCTTTTTATAGCCCAAAACAAATGGCTCCTTAGTCATGAGAGAGCTTTGATGACACAACATGAGGGGAAAAAAGTGTCCATGTGTATATTACTTGTTTAGAACATGATTCAATGCTTTCCTTAAGGGAACTGACACGACATTTACACAACTGATTTGCAGTTGATTTCTCTAAGAAAGTGCCTATGAAAATGCAAACTGAAAAAGTACAAATGAAAACTAAAAAGCTAACGGTTGCCCAGCATCTGTGTTTGTGCGGTTTCTAAGTTTCACAACGCATTCTGTGTAAAGCATGAAATTCCCTCCACCCCGGTGTCTCGATGGCAGGGTTAGCACTTAGCAGGTGGGAAAAACCATTATAACCAGCTGGGTGAACAAGAGGGGGAAGGATTTAAGAGCAATGCCACAAACGAGAAATGAGTGCTGCTAAATTGAGAAAAACATTGTCCGAGCTACAGTTCAGATGGTGAATAGGCCATTGTATTGCACAATATATCCATATGCATCCTGCACACGTACATGTTGAATAAGACCAGCATCTGTCTAGAAGTACTACGTAAATTCAGATTCTGACCTCTGACCCTGAATTACTCACATTCCAGTTAGTCCATGACAAGCACACTAACATGGTGGAACTTAAGCTGTGGATCTGTGTTACAAGGATGGTTGTTCATTAAAATTCAAAACACAACAGACAATATTTGTTCTTTTCTTTATTGGCAGGCATGCTTGTAATATTTAAAGTAAATATGTACATTTTTATGTTAAACACACTCTCCTATATTAGCTTGACTTAGCCAACTAAAAGTCAGTTTTAAGTTGATTCTCCAATAAGAGCAAACATCGCTGAGTCGCTGAGCATCCCACCAGCCTGAATGCAACAGAAATTACACTTAATGACCCGTTGATTCATAAACATCCACCAGCAGGCAATACCAAATATGAAGCAATACTGCTCTGGTTTATGTCTTTCCAGAACATCCACAAACTCCTTAAGGCTATCAGAGAGCCGATTCACTCACACCAACAACAATCAGGCAGTCTTGGTATAAAATGTTCTAACACTAGACCACAAAAGAAAGCAGAAAAGTTACATCATGTCCACTGCGAGACGAGCAGTTTAGAAAAGTCAAGACAGTGTTTTCATTATTTCCTTATGAGAACAAAGTAATGTTTTGAGTAGGCATTTCTCTGGAACATCTAGATCCCACACTTAAATGAGGGCCTGTCATACTAAAGCAACCGCCTTCACATTCCTGCTAATAGCCCACTTTTTAATTTGACTAAACATGCATTTTTAAAAAGGCTACAGCAGTCATGATTCTGCTCAAACGTGTAATAATGTGTCCGTGCCCACATTTTGACAAGCAAGTAGTTCGTTTATCAGTGCTGATTAATGCACTGGATTCAGGAAAACATGCAAGGAGGAAAGGAAAAGCTGATAAGACATTATTATTAATACAGCAATGTGTACTAATGCACTTATCAGCACTGACACATCACTTCAATAAAGGGAGAGAGGAACAGAAAATACATATATCAGTATCAGAGAAATGACTCTCACTCCCCCTCACATGCTTAATGGGCCTAACTTGGGTAAAAAAACAGAAACCTCCTTTACTAAAAATAAATCCAATTCAGCTTCACCTCTGACCTTTATGACGTCACCAAAGTTCTGGAAAAAGAATAAATGGATCACAGCTGAGAATTTGGCCCCCCGTCTCAAATATAAACATTTCCAACCCATCTAGCAATGCTTTTTTCTATTAAAGTCGCCATGAACTCAAAATCTAAGTTTTCTGGCTTTAAGAATGAATATGTTAGCCTTACTGTTATCTATAAGCTAGCGTGCCCCAAAACAATTCACATTTAGAAGATATAAGCGTTCAAAACGTACAGTCTCTCACTTCTGCCAATATGGATCAATGATTTTGATGACATCACGCTGCACTTCAGCTTCTCATTAGATTTTCTGTCCAATCAAATGCCCTCTTGAATCTAAAGTGCCCCGCCCCCTGAAGCTGCAACAAATCGATAATTTGTTCACACATTTAATATGTTCTACATGATTAAATGGCACATAGTGCACTATATAGGGGATAGGGAACAATTCAGAGTGTAAATATGCTTTCCAATGGGGCGAATTAAATCTGGTTTCGCGTTAAATGTCACACGAACCTCTGCTCTGGGCCAGAGACACGATAGCACAGAGTAGACCACAAAACATATCCCATTTGAATTCTACACAAAATGCTATATTTTAAAGTGGTAATGGGAGGATATTAGGAGGAAACTTACTAGGCTCTGGCTGGGATATAAACTAAACGCTATTGGCTATTTTAAAAAAAGGGGAGGAGCTGATCGATAGGTCCCACTCTGTCTTCCTGTTTCAGTGGAAATTATGTCAACACATTGAATAATGCTGCTCGTTTCAAGGCTCTTCAGTGGGCCTTTAAAGGATTAGTTCACTTTAAACTGAAAATGACCCCATGATTTACTCACCCTCAAGCCATTCTAGGTGTATATGACTTTCTTCTTTCTGATGAACACAGAGTTATATTAATAAATCTCTCTCTCTCGCTCTCTCTCTCTCTCTCATTACTATCTTTAACTAATCTACTGAAAATACCACAGGTAATAAGCAATCAATATCACAAGAAATGTGTATTGATTATATCGGCATACAATATACAATGTATTCTTACTATTAACATTACTAATTATATACTTTGAAAAATACTTTTGCACTACACACTCCATGATTATCTTTGGTTTGGGTGTATTTCTTTTGTAGTATTTAGAAGGCTGTGAAATATCTTTTGCACTACACGTTCTTTGTTTGTTTGTATGTTTGGCTGTGGTTTTTGTATATTTCCCTTTTTTTTCTACCCTTACTATGTTATGTCATGTCTTTGGTCATTTTCAATAAAAAAAATGAAATAAATAAAAATATTCTAATGCTTCCAAGCGTTATAATGGCAGTGACAGGGTTCATTGAGTTTGAAGCTCAAAAAAGTGCATCCATCCATAATAAACGTACTCCGCACAGCTCCGGGGGTTAAGGCCTTCTTAAGCGAATCGAGGGGGTTTTGTGAGAAAAATATCCATATTTAAAACTTTATAAAAGTAAAATATCTTTAAAATATCTATGTCCAACATCATATGTCGTGCCAGACACGTTTTTTTTTCCGTAAGTTGAATATGGATTTGGATGCACTTTTTTGAGCTTCAAACTCAAATGGACCCCGTCACTGACATTATAAAGCTTGGAAGAGTCAGGATATTTAATAATATAACTCCATGTTCAACAGAAAGAAGAAAGTCACATACACCTAGGATGGCTTGAGTGTGAGTAAATCATGGGGTAATTTTCATTTTAAAGTGAACTAATCCTTTAAGTTTCTGTGAGGTGTCGTTCAGAACTGTGTATTCATAAGATCTGAGCCAATACAGGGCATATTGCTCTGCACGCAACATTAGCTATGTTTCTGTCCAAAGTTGCGAATTTAACATTGCAAAAAAATTGGAATATTGCATAAAACATTTGCGAATACATCACCGTTTCCATCCTTCCTGATAAACTGGTGCCAAATATCACTAAGAAAAATCTAAGTTGTTGCAGTAGGAGAATAGCTTGGCTCCGCCATTCATTTTCCTTCAGTACGTCGTCTGTTTGCAGTATAGTCAGTATAGTTTTTCTCCGGCCAAATTTTAACCGGTCCAATCAACGAACAGAGGGAGTGGCTGAGAATGATGACGTTGATGTCGTGCACTAGTTTGAGTTGTAGTTCAGTAATGGTGGTATCGCTGCCGAATATCCAGAAGTTAAAGCCGGAGCAAGAACAAGTTTTGTTGGTGGCCATGATTTTGTGGCCTTCCTCCCCACGGGGTTCGGGAAAAGTTTGATTTTCCAGCTCGCTCTGGTCAAGGAGAACGCTAGAGTTACATCACGACCAAACGTTAGCGACTGGTTATGGCAGATCCAGAATGGCTCTGGGCAGATCCAATGGTTTTAAATTTCAACAGAGTACCCGCCTTCAAGGAAGTGGAGAGTGGCCAGACTCTCTGTACAAATGAAAGGTACAAGAGTCTGGTAGGACCAGGCTAGTAGGAGAAGCCACTGTGGGTCTTTTTTCGTATATTCTGGGAGGTAATTATACCGAACCACTTTGATGACTGACTTTGGCTCAGGCATTTCCGAATGACAAAAAAAAAACCATTTCAGATGCTGTGCAACAAGATCGCTCTATTGTTTATGTTTTACAGTTATATCGTCCCATCTCAGTGTCATATGACTTTTTTGATGCACATCGAATTTATTTGTTAATTGTGTTTCCATCTTAGTTAATGCATGTTTTCTTACTGAATAAAAAAAAAAATTATCTGCTTCAATAGAGCACTATTTTTTTTTATGCGCATCTTGGCTTTTCCATCCAGCCTTTTTTTATGCAAAATTTCAATACGCATAAAAATAGGTGGATGGAAACATTGCTACTTTATATCAGGATGCGTACAACTAATAATTATTTTCAGTAGCAATAATAAAGAGACATTTATATCATTTATATTTTGTGACTTATCAAGATCAAGTGTTATTAAATTCAGTCTTGTGATATTATGTGCAAAAGATAACTGAAGAAGTGTTTTTATTGTTCCATTTAAAACTCAAACAACATGTAATTCTGCATTTCTCAAAAAGGCACTCAGAAGGTCTCACTCACTAATGGCTGATTCGCTACAATACCAAAACAGCCAGGAGGGAGGAAATAAAACCATTGTTATGAAACTGCAACACTAATGCATTCCGGATGAATGTAGATCCGTTCCAAAAGTAACATTTTTTTTAACACAATGCCAAAGTAAAATTAGACAGTATAAACATTGTTCTTTACCCATTCAGAAAACATTTTCACTGCACAATTGTACATTTTGTGATACAAACAAATCAGCGTTTTTCTGGTTTAACTGTAGTGAAACACAAAATTCAGTAACTAGTAATCAGAACAGGCATTGGATCATTGGAGAGCTCAAATTCTTCAAAAACTTCTTGTTGTCTTCTCAAAACTCACCGAACCTCATAACAAAGCCTAAAATGCCCATAATGGATAGAAAGTGATCTAGGCCAGGTTTTCTTTTGAGATTTGATGCATGTTTCCAACACATCAGCAAGCTCAAAAGCCCTGACAAACAGATGTCTCACATTTAATCATCATCCAGTTGAAACATGGCACTTTTATGGTTCAAAGGAACAAAATTATGAGATCTGTGTGGGTGGCATTTGTGCGTGGCACAATTTTTGGTAAATGGAAGAAATGTACCCCCCGTTTCACAGACAAGGCTTAAATCTAGTCCCAGACTAAAATGCATGTTTGAGAGGTTTTAACTGAAAGCAACTTGCACTGATATATCTTAAAATATGTCAGTGCCATTGTTTTGTCTCAAGATGCACACCAGTAATGTTTTTTCTTAGGCACATTTATAAAAGCTACTTAAATGCCCTAACTGAACTAAGGCCTAATCCTGGCTTAATCTAAGCTGTCTGTGAAACCAGGCCTTATGTCATAATTATGGCATATCATGTGGGTATCAAAATCATTTTCAGACAGGTTTTATTTGTTCAGCATTGACATACATACACGACATGCTTTTCTTGAGCTTATGAACAGAATCAACTTTATTTACAACAAAAAAGTAAAAATGAAATGGATTAATTTAATTTAGGAAGAGTGAGAAAATGAACTGGGTTACACTGTGACAAGTTGTGTCAAGCTAACAATTATAGCATAAAAATGGATCACAACAAATTAAAGGGTTTAACTGCAGCTAAAATGAATATGAACAAATATTAAAAAATGAATCTGAAGTTTTTTAAATCAATTTCTTTTTTTTCAATTTATTCTTCCTCCACAGGCCTGTGTCTAAACCTTCAACTGCAATTAAGTTGTTTTCTCTTTTCTGTTGGTCTCTCTTGTTCCCTCTTCCTCTCATTCTTCTACTACTCTCCTATCTCAGTACATCTCATTCTTCTGCTCTTTTCCTGTTGCTCTCTCGGCAGCAAGCATACCAAGGCAAGGGTCAATACAGGGGGAAGTAACACCTTAAAACTCTAAAGACCCTGTTGTACACACTTTCTCTAGTATGTGTGCTCGTGGACATAACAGGCTTATAAAACATAATAACTGGCCAGGGAACACAGACAATTGGTTACATAACTGAGGAGAGAATGGAGTCTCTGGTGAGGCCAAAGCTTCAATATCCTAAAATGTTTACAAATGGATAAGACCGAACGGCATACAAACACACTTCTTCACACATGTGCCCACACACACACACACACACACACACACACACACACACACACACACACACACACACACACACACACACACACACACACAGACATGTTGTGCGCACACACAATCCTAGGTAAGGTTCAGTGTGGCTTTCCGCTCTCATTGTGGGCAACTGGTAACTGGTATGAGACTGAATATATACGAGCATGTGAAATAAGAGAGCAGGAAGAGAGAAAAAACATGAGGTTGAGAAGATGTAAAGGCAAGACAATTGATTATAATGTGAACTAAGATCTTGTTATAGTCAGTCATTTTTATAAGTCTCTTGGTTATTTAAATACTTTAAAAGAAATAAGACAGTCCTTTTAATAACACAGCCAACACTTATTTGAAAGTGCCAAGAAAACAAATATATTTTTTAACTTTATTTTATTTATTTTATGTTTATTGTTTATTTAAAATCAAAGTCCGGACCATTACGCGGAATGACAAATTTACACTTTGGAACATTATTTCCCCCATATGTTGACATTTTATTTTGACAAAAGTTATTTGTTGGTTATTTGAAATACTAAAGTACCAAAATTGTGACGTCTCGTCTTTGACCCATATATAAAAATACGTAATACTAATACATATTACATGAAAGTATAAAATACAGCTTCACGTGACGTGAAGCTGTATTTCATACTTTCATGGATGTCAAATTACACAAATGACCAATTGTCGTTTAAATTAACGATCAATTAATCGTTAGCCTTAATGCAATTTGCGTCTACAGCAGTGGCTTATAACTAACAGCATGACAGGGTGTGCAAATGTTCCTCACCAAATGAATAAGAAGGTATTCATTTTTAATCTAAATAAAGGGCTAGTAGGATTGTAAAATAAGTCAATTTGATTGATAATTTAATTAAATTAATACCTTTATAATCAAATAGGCTATAACGACTAAAGGCCTGTGCACACCGGGACGATTATCGCGCGCGCTTATCGCCAGCGTTTTTCGGGATGTTTTCGACGCGTCTCTGTGTTCACACCATAGACTGTAAAAAAATATGGACGTAGTGTCCGTGACGTCACCCATAGGATTCTGAAGAGCAGTTTTGAAGCGTAAAGTAGGGACGAGCTGGCCGTTGCCATCTTGGCAGCGCGTCATCCAAGTGACTCCCGGATAACAGAAAATGGGCAAAAAGGCGGGATGTGGGTGGAGCTGAGGTGACGCGATGACTAACAGACAGCAGATAAATGGCTATCCACCTGTCACTCAAAGTGGCCACGCCCTTAATTATGCAGAACTTTAAGGCTTTATATAATGTAAACGAATGAGTTATAAAAAAAAATTTAGTTTTAAGTTAAGTTTTAATAAAGGGCAAAATTAGCCATATAGACAAAAACCACAATTTGTACCAGGCTGTTTTTTTCTGCTGTAAAGTTGGGCATTTTAATATGAGATGAATCAGATATACAGTTGCAAGAAAAAGTATGTGAACCGCTTGCAGAATCTGTGAAAATGGGAATAATTTTAACTAAAATGAATAAGATGAATAAGATATTTTACATAAAAAATGTTTACATAGTGCACAAGACAAAAAAATAGCTGAATTTATAAAAATGACCCATTCAAAAATGTATGAACCATTAATTATTAATAATTTTAATAAATATTAAATATTTTAATATTAATAAAGAGGGTTCAAATATGCAAAAGATGCTGGAAATCTGAAGAGTTTGTAGGACCTGGAGGATTTTTCTGAAGAACATTGGGCAGTTTAACTGCTCAGGACAAACAAGGGACTCATTAACAACTATCACAAAACAAAAAAACAGCTGTGGATCATCCAGGTAATGACACACAGTACTGAGAATCAATGGCTCATAAACTTTTGAATGGGTATTTTTTAATATTTAATATTTTTCTTGTGGACTATATGTATATGTATGTAAAATCTTATTGAGGACAGCACTAAATAAAAAATAACACATTTTGTATGATCTCTTTCATTTAGTTAAAATTATTTCCATTTTCACAGATTCTGCAAGCGGTTCACATACTTTTTCTTGCAACTGTAGATAGGCCCACACAAAATAAACAACATTACAACTTACATTTGCACAAAACAAAAGGCTGTGAATGCACATGCAAACTTATAGTCATTATGAAGGTGTAAATCCAGCTGTAAAATGGTCCCAAACATAACTCCGGCAGACCAGCACACTCACTTCATATTTCCTTGTGTCTGCTTTACGTGTTTCGCAGTTGAGCAGCATGCACGCGCATGACCCTGCTTAATCGATGACCGATAAGTTTTATTGATTAAATGTATTATCGACAATTAATCAATCATCAATTAATCGTTAACATCCCTACTTTCATGTATTAATATGTATTAGTATTAAAGCTGCAATATGTAAAATTTTTGCAGTAAAATATCCAAAAACCACTTGGGCAGTGTTATATATTTTGTTCAGTTAAATACTTGCACTATCCCAAATGTTTCCAACTATTTGTAAATCGTGAGAAAATTGCTATTTTAACCAAGGAACCGGGACAGGTGCGTTATATCTGCATTACCCTCGGTTTCCGGTTTTATTATGTAGAAACGCTTTACTCTTACTGCAGTGTGCAACAAGTGTCATAGCAGCCGCCGAGTGAACGCACAGAGGAACATCATTTTCAACACACTCAAATGCATCTAATATGATAAACAGAGCTGCGTTACCTCATACTCATGACCGAAAAAGCGGAAGTGGTGCCGGCGACTGTTGCATAATAAAAGTCCCACTGCTCGCAAGCGTGTTGCGTTCATCTCTTAATCGCTCCAGCGGCCTTGCTCAGCTCCCACACCACTCGGTCCTGCTCTGCTTCATACTACAATAACGTTAATAATCGCATCCATGAACATGATTTCTGCCCGAGTCCTATCCTGATTCTTTTCCACCGGCTGTGAGGTGAAGACTACAACTCCCAAGATTCTGCGCTCAAACTTTGCGTCATCAAGCTATGCCTTTGTTTTGAATAGGCGACCTCTAGAGGACGGAAAAATTACATAGTGCACCTTTAAGTATTATGACTAACACTTTCAACTGTGCCACACTGAGGCCGTGACCATACACCAACTACAACATGGTGTCATCTGTGCGAAACCTTATAATAAACAAAAAATAAAAAATAAACTGGAAAATTGCAAAAAATAAAATAAGCCAATGTGGCAAGTTTGTTCTCAATGGAAAACTACATCAAATACTTTTGGCAGCTTGTGTAATTATCGCCTAATCTAAGTTGCTGTCCTTTCTCCCACCAATGCTGTGCTACCCTACTACTCTGACGGTACTAACTGAAACTTTATGAAAACTATACCACCTCCTGTTTGAGTGCAATATGTTACATCCGAATATACATCACAATATGGAATTAAAAGATACCACATACATCCTTTGAAGTAATGTTATAAGCAGCCAAAGGACTATGTAAAAATATTAATTGTTAATAGCTGTATAATATGTATAATGTAAATCAATACAAATTGTTTAATTTTATTCCCAAGTTTTTTTTATTAAATTTTCTGCACACATATAAAAGGTATTACACTTTTTTTAAATGAAGTTACTAGAACCACAAAATTATTTGCCATAATAGTCAGTGACTAACTCATATGGACAGTCTATGAATGACTACCACAATAAATTAATGAACAAAATGTAAATGGTCAAGTTGCAACAACAACAATCTTTGTACTTGATATTAATTTACACTGTTTGGGTATAAGTAGTAGATTTTATATAGTCATAGGCATACACTAACCCATCCCTGCCCCTTGACCAAAACACTACTTTAACATGTGGTAATCAGATTAATATTAACAACCATCTGAAAACTAGTGGATTGTGGACTAGCCTAATATTAATTTATCACTGAGCAGCTGACGCTTATCCAAAGTGACTTACAAAACACTTTTTAATTAAAAAGCCTACTGGATACTGGGAGTTACTTGCTAAAGCACACAATGGTAATAGCTCATAGATCAATTCCTGCTATATTTAAACACAACCTTTTGGTTTACTTGCCCACATTTTTAACTAATAGGTTGCAGTCAGAGGCACAATGTAATTATTTAATTATGCAAAAGTTAGTATACAACATCAAAGCTGCAATAATGTGTTCAGAAGGTGTTAGTGCTTATCTCTTCACTTATTTCACACTGGGCCAACAGTCACTGGCACACATTCAAACAGTGGCTTTTGGGTTTCTCTCAGCTTGAGACCTCTGGGAGTCAGATGTCCCAGGGGCTGATCCGTAATCCTTCCTTGGTTACAGCGGATTCATATTAAAGCTTTGTGGTGTACCTGAACATATCACACTAATTAGAAGCAAAATATGTATTCCTTAAGGAAGTGCTTTAATTCTTCGAAGCAGCACACAGGCTTCTGGAACTGAAGAACCAAAACTATAAACTAAACTACATTCCTCACATTCTTTTGATTCATTAGATTCCTGGGCTCAAAACTCACAACCCAAATATCCCACACACAGAACACAAATGTAGTTTTACGTGGCCACAGGCAGGAGGTTCAGTGTTTCCAGACATTCAAACAATGCTGGTAGTTTACAGAGCTGAAACTCTAATGAGCTTGTGGTCTGGGGCTAAATGGTGCTGTGACATTTGTTTATTGCAGCTGGTTTAAATGAGGATGATCTAGTCTGGACTGCAGGGCATGGTGGGGAAATACTCCCTTCCGACAGATGAGTAATACGTGTCTGAAATACCACAGCAACAAGGTCCTACCAACCCTGACGAGTGTGACTATATTAAGCAATGCTTTAAAGAACCCTGTGGGCTCTGATTACGATAAAACTGAGCATGGATGTGATTTAAGTTTTGGTTACATACTAAAGGGACACCACAATTCCCCCCAAAATAGGTAGAACTGAAGCTCTTGGCACCTTTAAACTCTCTAAATTAAACAATGTATCCAACGTCTGAGCCTACTGTGATAGAGACACTGCTTCATTTGGACATTTTAAGTCAACTGTGTACAAAAATGTCTACAACTGATTATACAACTCAAGCTGATTTACAATGTCTAAATGCAACAATTAAGTCATCTTGAGTTGTATAAACCGTTTCCTTGAGACTTTTATGAACCAGTCTACTGAGATGATGTAATTCAGCTTGAGTTGTATAAACGGTCTTGAATTGACACGCTAAGTCCGTTTGAGTTGTTTAAACGCTTTCCTAGAAAACGGCTTACACAACGACTCAAATTCTCTTCTATAAATCGATTTACGGTTACTTTAAGTCAGTTTAAGTAGTAAAACCCATTTAAACGTTGTGAGCCAACTTGAGTTGTATAAACCCATACCCTTGTCTTGAGACCTAAGTCAGTTTGAGTTGTACACATTGCTTTATTTAGACAGTCAACAGTTTCCCAAAGCAATGGACATTATGGCTGTTACGAAGCAGCAAAACAAGTAAATCACACACAAGCTATGTCTAGGCAGCATTCGTAGGCTACAGTGTCTCTTACCTGTTGCGTCCTGTCGGCAGGATTCTTCATGATCGCGTGCCGAAAACTATTGTCCACATATGACGCCATTCTGTCCGCGTGCATTCACATGTAACAAAATATCTCCTTTATTAAACCTCGTACATTTCCCCTAACGCTTCCGACTTCTTTTAAGCAGAGCCGTCATTTGCCTAAAAAAGAAAAGAAAAAAATACGTTCTCTAAAAACAAAATTATCTCGAAGTGGGCCAGTTTCCGAGCCCCGGGCTGGAGTTGCATTCAAACCAGGGGTAACGGTAGATCCTCGCAGCGGCGTACAGGGGGACAAATATTTACAAAAAGTTTATGCCGTTCAATAATCTACTTCCAAAGAAAGCACGCAGACGACAGTGTAGCAGAATCACGTTTCTGCCGAATAACTTACAGCAACTAAACACGTCCACAAATGTCTGAGCATTGTCTTGTGTCCGGATTGAGGTTCACGGATATACAGGCGTAAACTCCCCCGTTGTTTCGGGGTCGCGGATCATCACTCCGCGTCTGGCAAGTCTCTTCAGTCGTGTCAAAGGGGAAAGTCGACACTAAACGTCCGATAATCCAAGTTGGAGAAGTTTAACAAAATGACGTGCGTCCATAGTGACTGTGACCGGACACCGGACAGACTGGCGGGCGGGGTGAAACTGGACCGGTGACAACGCAGTGATTCACAAGAGTTGAAGCAAGAAATTAAATGGCCGACCTCTAGCGCACCCAGTGGACAAACAAGTTCAGACAAACTTTGAGGTAGATCTGTGGTAATGGAGCACTGCGGCGACCAGTGGAAAACAACGAGCGTTACAAACCCCAAAACTATGGCAAGCCGTTTTAACTTTTATTCATTCACAGGATTTGAATTCTTGATATCAACAATTCAGTTTTCACTAGTTAAAATGCTAATTCTTGATATAAACAATTGAATTTCAACTAGTAAAGACTCTAATTCTTGATATCAGTAATTGTATTTTCGCTAGTGAAATGTCACCATAGTCAATTGCCAATAGTTTCAATGTTAATTTCTGATATTATGAATGTGATTGTTACTAGTAAGAAAGCCATTTTAGATACCTGAAATTATATTGATATCAAAAATGCTAATTGTTGATGTGGAATTCGATGTCTTATATCAACTATTTAATTTGAATGGCAGCCTATGGTGACATTTCACTACTGAAAATATAATTACTGATATCAAGAATTAGAGTTTTTACTATTTGAAATTCAATTGTTGATATCAAGAATTAGCATTTTAACTAGTGAAAATTTAATTTGTTAATATTAAGAATTCATATCCTGTGAATAAATAAAAGTCAAAACGGCTTGCCATAGGAAACGTCTCATTTTTCCGACTTGGAAATTAAATTTAAAAGCTTAAGTTATAACTGATCCCATTCTATAACTAGGCCTATTTGGAGCAATAATAACAATTAGATGTACATGACATTAACCTATTTTTTATTAGCCTATTTATTAATTTAATATAAGTCTAAAGCTATAATTTGGTTTTAGGTTTAGGTATTGTCCATAACGAATTTACTGATGTGATATTTTACTAAGAATGTAAGAGAGTTTTATAGAAAAGAAAACTGTGTGTTGTGCCAGCTTACTTCGCACAAGCTTCTGATTGCCCAATACCAGAAACGACCAGCAGGTTGAGCTAGATTACTATACATTGGGAGACACTAGTGTTTAGTGCGGGGTGTCCATGAGGGAAAGGAACTACTCTGGATTTTGGTAGTAGGATATCTATGTCCACTAAAGGAGGGAGAGCATTTTCGTATTTGGCTCCTAAACTCTGGAACAGCCTTCCTGATCATGTCCCTTTCATGTTTATCATGTTTCAATCTAGATTAAAGACACATCTCTTTAGCCAAGCATTCACATAATACACCTCATAACCTTGTACTCCAGTTATATCTGATGAAATGCGCATTATCTTTTGCTTGAAATGTTATGAACAGCAGCTACGCCGCTAATTATTTCCCATTTGCTTTTCTGTCTCTACCTTGGGAGGCCCATGTCAAGGTGTCTAGAGATCACGCCAGCTCCAGTTGGATCCAGACTGTTACGAAGATTTCAGATGCCCCAACACCTGTAAAGAGATGACGTGTGTGTGTGTGTGTGTGTGTGTGTTACAAAGCATTGTTGTATATCTTTTTCAATAAAACAACAATTCCCCATTGTGTCTTATTCAAGTGATACAGAATTTATCATCATCCATTTATGCGCCCAGAAAAAAACAAATCACACATCACACACGCCTCCACAGATGTGATGCAATGCATCAATTTAAGTTCATAAACAGGGTATTTTAAAGTACTCACACTGCAGGTACTTAGATGGAAAAGACAATTAGTTTAATTCATGAGGTCAGAAACAGTATTATATCTACGACAAAAGAGATAGAAAAGCATCAGAAACACACACACACACACACGTACAGAAAAGAGCAAGGGGATGATGAAAGGAGTGGGGGGTGAGAAAAAAAACAGGGCAGACAGAAATTCTTCGGTATGTGTAACAGCCCTATACAATAGAATCAAGGGTCACCAACATGTGTGTACAAAGATCTATATAGGGCACTAATTACCACCATGATGGGTGTTAGATGTCTGACTAACACCAAGCGTGCTAGTGTTCTGTTCCCTTAGCAACAAAGAAGTCCTGAAAATATTGCTTTTTTATCTATCTAATCTATATGGCCAGATGGTTAAGCTACATTATGAAAACATGGGTGTGTGTGGGTATATAAGGTATCGGTGTGAAAGTATATATGTGTTTGTTTGTGCTATGATTTATGGCTGCTTTTGTATGCTTAATGTTCATGTGTTATTTCAAACCTGTAATTTACATCCACAATCAAAACTTAACAACATACAGAATCTAATTGCGTCATCCTGTATATGCCAGCACTAAACCCACCTATATGTGTTCTTTCTCACTATCCTTCTCTCCATCCTGGTATGATTATACAAATATTGACAGTGAATACTGTATAAAATTGGTTTGGTTCCTTCATCATTATTCTGAGCTGCTCTCTGATTTTATTACAGTAATAATGGAAGAATGATTGCTATAGGGGAAAACAAAGATTTGACATTGTACACACACGCATGCACACACATACACAAGTTAATGATTGAAGGATGCACAATTCATTTCAGTAAGGCATCTACCTTGAATGCATCTTACATTAATTACTGTTTTGCATGTGTATGTGTGTGTGTACTTGTATCTTTGTGAGGACCAGTTTGAGTTTTAGACCAGTGGAGTGAGTACAAAGAGAGTAAAGTGAGGACATTTTGGCTTTGCACTTTCTGAGAGGCCTTTCAAGGCCTGTTTGAGGGTCAAGACTTGGTTTTAGGGATTAAGTTTCACGAGTTCACACTTAATAATAATCAGATAGAGTAAAGTATACGTATTTGGCGTGCTGTCCAAGGAGAGGGCTCCGAGCTCTGTATTTTGGCCCGAACCCAGAGTACTCCCCCTGTATCTCTGGTTAGGTTAGTAACCAGGTGAGTGTGAGGAGACAGAGTGGTGGAGGGATGCTGAAAACTGTCGAGGAACATAGGTAAGTGGGCTATGTATACACGGACCAGGCATAACATTCCTAATATTGTGTTGGCTTTAACCCGTTGAGGCATGGACTCTATTAAATCCCTGAAGGTGTGCTGTGGTATCTGGCATCAAGATGTTAGCAGCAGATAATTTAAGTCCTGTAAGTTGTGAGGTGGGGCCTCCATGGATCGGACTTGTTTGTTCAGCACATCCCACAGATGCTCGATTGGATTGAGATCTGGGGAATTTGGAGGCCAAGTCAACACCTCAAACTCGTTGTTGTGCTCCTCAAACCATTCCTGGGGCCTCATTTATAAAACGTGCTAAAATCCACAGCAAAGTTCATATTAATGAAAATGGTCTTTGACGTGGAAAAGTGCTTACCGCCACATCAGGGTCTGAGCAGACGTACACACTTTTCCTTGTGGCAGAGTCGGAGTACTGCAGGTATTTGGACATCTATAAGCAGTAGTAATAATAATTATAGTAATAATAATAATTATTATTATCCCAATAATAGTTATTGTCCCTAATAATAGTTATTTATCCTGGCAGATAAATCTCTAATTAAATTAGAATAGATACATTTCTGTAACCCATGATTATTATTTTTACATGTGCAAATATCAGCATGATATTTAATAATTATAGGACAACAGAACATGAGTCACATTATGCACCTGCAGCACTTCTGTGAAGAAGAAAAAAATAATAATAAAAATATACACTACCAGTCAAAAGTTTGAGAACAGTAAGATTTTTTAAATGTTTTTAAAGAAGTCTCTTCTGCTCACAGAGGCTGCATTTATGTTATTAAAAATACAAAAAAGCTGGAATATTGTGAAATATTACTATATTAGTGTAAAACAGCTGTTTTCTATGTGAATATATAGTAAAGTGTAATTTATTCCTGTGATCAAAGCTGAATTTATCATCATTAATCCAGTCTTTAGTGTCACTTGATCCTTCACAAATCATTCTGATATGATAATTTGATGCTCAACAAACATTTATGATTATTAATCATATTATCATTATTATCAATGTTGAAAACAGCTGTGTAAAACATTTTTTTTACGATTCTTTGATAATTAGAAAGTTCAAAAGAACAGCATTTATCTGAAATAGAAACCTAAAACTAAGAATAGGGGGGGACAAAGAAATTGATACATTTATTCAGCAAGTGACAGTATAGACATTTAAAATGTTGCAAAAGTTTTATATTTCAGATAAATGCTGTTCTTTTGAACTTTCTATTAATTAAATAATCCTGAAAAAAACACTGATAATAATCATAAATGTTTCTTGAACAGCAAATCAGCATTAGAATGGTTTCTGAAGGATCATGTGACTCTAAAGACTGAAAATTCAGCTTTGATCACAGGAATAAATTACACTTTAAAATATAGCCTATTCAAATAGAATATTTTTTTTTTTAATTGTAAAAATATTTCTCTCTCTCTCTCTCTCTCTCTCTCTCTCTCTCTCTATATATATATATATATATATATATATATATATATAGAGGTGCAGGTCATATAATTAGAATATCATCAAAAAGTTGATTTATTTCACTAATTCCATTCAAAAAGTGAAACTTTTTATTATAAAACTGTAATATTGTATATTATATTCATTCATTACACACAGACTGATATATTTCAAATGTTTATTTCTTTTAATTTTGATGATTATAACTGACAACTAAGGAAAATCCCAAATTCAGTATCTCAGAAAATTAGAATATTACTTAAGACCAATACAAAGAAAGGATTTTTAGAAATCTTGGCCAACTGAAAAGTATGAACATGAAAAGTATGAGCATGTACAGCACTCAATACTTAGTTGGGGCTCCTTTTGCCTGAATTACTGCAGCAATGCGGCGTGGCATGGAGTTGATCAGTCTGTGGCACTGCTCAGGTGTTATGAGAGCCCAGGTTGCTCTGATAGTGGCCTTTAGCTCTTCTGCATTGTTGGGTCTGGCATATCGCATCTTCCTCTTCACAATACCCCATAGATTTTCTATGGGGTTAAGGTCAGGTGAGTTTGCTGGCCAATTAAGAACAGGGATACCATGGTCCTTAAACCAGGTACTGGTTGCTTTGGCACTGTGTGCAGGTGCCAAGTCCTGTTGGAAAATGATTTCTGCATCTCCATAAGGTTGGTCAGCAGCAGGAAGCATGAAGTGCTCTAAAACTTCCTGGTATACGGCTGCGTTGACCTTGGACCTCAGAAAACACAGTAGACCAACACCAGCAGATGACATGGCACCCCAAACCATCACTGACTGTGGAAAATTTACACTGGACCTCAAGCAACGTGGATTGTGTGCCTCTTCTCTCTTCCTCCAGACTCTGGGACCCTGATTTCCAAAGGAAATGCAAAATTTACTTTCATCAGAGAACATAACTTTGGACCACTCAGCAGCAGTCCAGTCCTTTTTGTCTTTAGCCCAGGTGAGACGCTTCTGACGCTGTCTGTTGTTCAAGAGTGGCTTGACACAAGGAATGCGACAGCTGAAACCCATGTCTTGCATACGTCTGTGTGTAGTGATTCTTGAAGCACTGACTCCAGCTGCAGTCCACTCTGTGAATATCCCCCACACTTTTTAATGGGTTTTGTTTCACAATCCTCTCCAGGGTGCGGTTATCCCTATTGCTTGTACACTTTATTCTACCACATATTTTCCTTCCCTTCGCCTCTCTATTAATGTGCTTGGACACAGAGCTCTGTGAACAGCCAGCCTCTTTTGCAATGACCTTTTGTGTCTTGTCTTCCTTGTGCAAGGTGTCAATGGTCGTCTTTTGGACAACTGTCAAGTCAGCAGTCTTTCCCATGATTGTGTAGCCTACAGAACTAGACTGAGAGACCATTTAAAGGTACTTTGTAAATAAAACATCATTAAGGGCAGGTTTAGGGTAAGGGCTCAGGTTAGGCACTTAGTTGTGATGGGTAGGGTAAGGGTAAGGAGCTAGAGATTGCATTGTGTCAATGAATGTCTTCACAAAGATAGATATAAGAATGTGTGCCTGTGTGTGTCTTATTCTGTTATTCAACAGCTGTTGTAACTCTTCTGTCTAATTGTATTGGTCTCTCAAGGTAAGCAGACAGCAGCACTGCTTGAGGTATCATGCATGAACAGACACAAACACCTGCAAAATCTTCAAATAGCAAATGGACTGATCACACAATGCCAACAATCATATTGTCATCAGACTCATATTATACACAACATGACCAAAAGTATGTGAAAACCTGAACGGCACACAATATGTGTGTTCAAAACCTGCGTGACTTTATTTTTTCTGTGAAACACACAAAAATGAAAAACCCACAATGAAAGTCAGTGGGGTCCAAAACAACATTGCACCCTATTGACTTTCATTGTATGTGCTATGTATATCACTTACTGACTGTGTAAATTATAACATTTGACCACTATGACAACTGAGCACTGTAAACCCTAAAAACCCTAAAAACCCTAAACCGACTATATAAATTTAAACAGCTTTACAGCTCAAATAATAAACAAGTTTTAACAGGATAATTAGAGAGTTAGAGAAGTGCTTTTATAAAATTATAAGATTCACATTTCTGATTTTAAATCCCACCAAAAATTGTCCTCATTCATTGCAAGTGCCTCACTGTAACCCTGAAAACAAGGAACAACTCAGTTATCTTTGTGGTAATCAACATTTTACCATGCTGTTAACTGAGCTTGTACTAAATGTTCTAAATCCACTGGAACTTCTGTAAAAGCCAAAACTGTCCATAAAAAATGGTGTGTTCACTTACTTTTGGTCATGTGGTGCATATAAAAAACACATTTTAGTACATAAATGAAATTTGTTCAATAAATGTAAGGATTTTTCTTTTTATCTTTGCAAACCTGACTCCCCCTTTGAAGGATCTGAATCATATCGTGTTTGATCCTCAAGAGCATCTGAGCTGGTTGTATATGAAAATAATGAGCTTGGTCTGTGATTTGGGCACCACTTCAAAGACATGTGGAAAAACCATCTCCTCATTTGTGTCTTCCTCAGAGAACCTTATTAAGCATGCAGCATGCTCACTACTTTCTGCTGTGCTGCTCCAGACTTTTCATTGTAGATCATCTTTGGCATCTTCTGAAAACAATATCTGTTTATAACCTCATGTTCAGTCATAGGGCCAAAGGGGTGTAGGTGTATTCCACAGATTCAAAAAGAATTAGCAGATAATATAGCTATAAAACAGTGTTCTACTAAAACAGTATATAGTAAAGGGTCTGGGTGTGATATCAACATTAGCTGATACTTTTTACTAAATATCTGATAAAGCTTAAATAACTACTAGAAGTGCATAATATTCACGGTCACAGCCCAAGCATGTAAGGCCACATTTTTCTGTAGAGAGACAATATAACTAATGTTGGTCTTGTTTTAAACTTGATTTATTCTTCAACCATATAAGTCCAACTTTGTGCAGTAGCATGAAACATATTTCAATCCAAGAATTTTCCTTAATATTAAGATTGTGCCAGAACCAACACACTTTTTCATACTTCCTGACATGCACAGTCCCTCCACAAATATACCCACATTCACACAAAAGCCATCTAGATGAGACATTAATCTAGGAAACACTGTTCATAGCCTGAGAAAAACAAATCAGATGCTCACCAATTTAGTAATTCTTTCCAGACATTACCAACTCTACATATAGTCATTAAACACATCTTTCATCGTGCAATGTCTGTCTCTATACATGTCTCGCTCAGTTAATGTCTCTCTCAGTAATCGTCTGGTATTACAGTTGTATATATTTATTGTATATCAGTATATAAAATATTGTATATCAGTATACACTCACCTAAAGGATTATTAGGAACACCTGTTCAATTTCTCATTAATGCAATTATCTAATCAACCAATCACATGGCAGTTGCTTCAATGCATTTAGGGGTGTGGTCCTGGTCAAGACAATCTCCTGAACTCCAAACTGAATGTCAGAATGGGAAAGAAAGGTGATTTAAGCAATTTTGAGCGTGGCATGGTTGTTGGTGCCAGACGGGCCGGTCTGAGTATTTCACAATCTGCTCAGTTACTGGGGTTTTCACGCACAACCATTTCTAGAGTTTACAAAGAATGGTGTGAAAAGGGAAAAACATCCAGTATGCGGCAGTCCTGTGGGCGAAAATGCCTTGTTGATGCTAGAGGTCAGAGGAGAATGGGCCGACTGATTCAAGTCAGAATTTGTCGTAAACAGAATGAGAACATAGATCCATCATGCCTTGTTACCACTGTGCAGGCTGGTGGTGGTGGTGTAATGGTGTGGGGGATGTTTTCTTGGCACACTTTAGGCCCCTTAGTGCCAATTGGGCATCGTTTAAATGCCAGGGCCTACCTGAGCATTGTTTCTGACCATGTCCATCCCTTTATGACCACCATGTACCCATCCTCTGATGGCTACTTCCTGCAGGATAATGCACCATGTCACAAAGCTCGAATCATTTCAAATTGGTTTCTTGAACATGACAATGAGTTCACTGTACTAAAATGGCCCCCTTTTCCTTTGGGATGTGGTGGAACGGGAGCTTCGTGCCCTTGATTGGCATCCCACAAATCTCCATCAACTGCAAGATGCTATCCTATCCATATGGGCCAACATTTCTAAAGAATGCTTTCAGCACCTTGTTGAATCAATGCCACGTAGAATTAAGGCAGTTCTGAAGGCGAAAGGGGGTCAAACACAGTATTAGTATGGTGTTCCTAATAATCCTTTAGGTGATTGTATTTCCATGTCAATTGTACATAAGGTAGGAGGTGTCACTGTAGCTTACCCTTATGAAAAAGAAGTTTATTCAATTGTGCTATTTGTACCCTTACGGAAAGAAAATATATTTTCCTATATATGATTGATCAATATATTAAATGATATAACAGTATATTTGAAAATATACAGAATAATATATTGTGTTAATATATTAAAATATATTAAATAATTCATAAGGAATTGCTGCTTTTCATAGTTGAAAAATATGTGACTATACACTCACCTAAAGGATTATTAGGAACACCATACTAATACTGTGTTTGACCCCCTTTCGCCTTCAGAACTGCCTTAATTCTACGTGGCATTGATTCAACAAGGTGCTGAAAGCATTCTTTAGAAATGTTGGCCCATATTGATAGGATAGCATCTTGCAGTTGATGGAGATTTGTGGGATGCACATCCAGGGCACGAAGCTCCCGTTCCACCACATCCCAAAGATGCTCTATTGGGTTGAGATCTGGTGACTGTGGGGCCATTTTAGTACAGTGAACTCATTGTCATGTTCAAGAAACCAATTTGAAATGATTCGAGTTTTGTGACATGGTGCATTATCCTGCTGGAAGTAGCCATCAGAGGATGGGTACATGGTGGTCATAAAGGGATGGACATGGTCAGAAACAATGCTCAGGTAGGCCGTGGCATTTAAACGATGCCCAATTGGCACTAAGGGGCCTAAAGTGTGCCAAGAAAACATCCCCCACACCATTACACCACCACCACCAGCCTGCACAGTGGTAACAAGGCATGATGGATCCATGTTCTCATTCTGTTTATGCCAAATTCTGACTCTACCATCTGAATGTCTCAACAGAAATCGAGACTCATCAGACCAGGCAACATTTTTCCAGTCTTCAACTGTCCAATTTTGGTGAGCTCATGCAAATTGTAGCCTCTTTTTCCTATTTGTAGTGGAGATGAGTGGTACCCGGTGGGTTCTTCTGCTGTTGTAGCCCATCCGCCTCAAGGTTGTGCGTGTTGTGGCTTCACAAATGCTTTGCTGCATACCTCGGTTGTAACAAGTGGTTATTTCAGTCAAAGTTGCTCTTCTATCAGCTTGAATCAGTCGGCCCATTCTCCTCTGACCTCTAGCATCAACAAGGCATTTTCGCCCACAGGACTGCCGCATACTGGATGTTTTTCCCTTTTCACACCATTCTTTGTAAACTCTAGAAATGGTTGTGCGTGAAAATCCCAGTAACTGAGCAGATTGTGAAATACTCAGACCGGCCCGTCTGGCACCAACAACCATGCCACGCTCAAAATTGCTTAAATCACCTTTCTTTCCCATTCTGACATTCAGTTTGGAGTTCAGGAGATTGTCTTGACCAGGACCACACCCCTAAATGCATTGAAGCAACTGCCATGTGATTGGTTGATTAGATAATTGCATTAATGAGAACTTGAACAGGTGTTCCTAATAATCCTTTAGGTGAGTGTATATTTACTAATATAGCATAATGTATGTAATTTTATATATTTTTTATAATTGTTATACACTTCATAATATATATATATATATATATATATATATATATATATATATATATGTACATGTGATAAGATATGGTAATGCATGTGTATAACATATTGCAGATATATTTACTCATGCAGTATAAACACACATACTATATAGAGAAATATATAATGTAATATATTGCATTCATATTCATATTTTCAAGCTAGTTAACAATAGCACAAGTGCACCTGCTTGTACTAAGGTAATTAGTAAAGAGACTATCACTGTGCTGAAGAGAGCACAGCTGTTACTTTTTTAATAAAGTAACATAGTCTTAATGGTGTTCAGAAAAATGGTAACCCCAAAAACTCACACATGCCAGAAACCCTTTTAAATTCCAAAATAGTAGAACATTAAACAATAACAGATCTCCCCCTATATTAACATTGAGCAAAACTGAAACTGAAATAACTCTTAATTTTAACATATACTCTCCTTTAACAGTCAGAAGCAAAGCATGCTGGGAACTAAACATCTGCTGTAACTCATTCCGTGAATGTGTGTATATATTCAAATTTATATGTTTGTGCAATATATGTACACAATAAAGAATAAAACTTTAAGTTGGCTGGTAAAGTGGATAAAACTATGAATATTACATGTAATGCTATTTTTGTCTTCATTTCTAAATATTTCATATGTATCAATAGCCATACATGGTCAATGCATATATTGCAGTATATTGAAAAATATAAGCATTAGTTTCCCATATATGGAAATGTATTTTGTAATATATTGCATTATATTTTGCAGTATATTTCCATATATTTTTGTTCCATAAGGGTATGCTTCTTTTAAACTAAAAATAAGACTTTCAGTCTACTTTTTATATACTTCTCAGAAATATACTTTATGTTCTTCTCAGAAATACACTTAGGCCTAAGTACACTTGACATATACTGACAGAAAAGTCCAAGTATACTTGTAATCAATCTTTTGATCGAGATACTTAAAAGTTTAATTAAGTATTCTAAGTATACTTGGCTTGTAGTTGTGTTTACTCTTTGATTGAATAGCCTATTAAATACTTTTTTCATAGTTCTTAATGGCTCATAAATTTTTCATAAATGGCTTGCTCGCCATTGCTTGTGACAAACAACACCAGATAAGACAAAGACTGTTTCACACAGAGCGCTACTGAAGCCACAGAAGCTATCACTGTTTTAGGCAGGCTTTATAGTTTCCTGGTTCGTGACGTCACCCGCCTCTGACGTTCCGCCACACCATTGGACTGATTTTACATGTGCTTCAAGACGTCATCACGCAAAGCGTTCCCTCAGCGTCAATCGACGCAGCGCGAGTTCCCTTTAAAGGGAACTTACGTTGTTTGAAAATATTGATTTATAAAGAAAACAGATATGTTCCTAATTCTGAGTATCTAAATTTTTGTGTAGGCTAATCCGCTTGTAGTGTTTACTTCAAATCTACTTCACTCTTTCGCCATTGACTGAATTTTCCGGCTGAATTTTGGCTACAGGGGAAAAAGCATCATTTAGTGATTAAGCAGTTTGTCCCTGTGGGTACATTTGAGAGATCTCTCTGCCAATGCCCACATCAGCCAACTGTAATCTATACTGATGCACCATGAGGGGGAGAGGGCCAGTTATAGAAATGCATCTCAACCATCTTCTCATTACTCCCTTTCTTTAGTTTCTGAGTGCTAAAAATGTTTATCAGTGACTGCTAGTTTGAGTGTATGTGACTTTATTATGTTCTTTTCTACAATATTTTCTGGAGAGAAAAAACAACAACAACAACAACCAACAACAAAGCTTTAATGATACATGCCATTCTTTTCCACTTTGAAAAATATATGAATGAACCATGAGCATTTGGAAGCAGCCCTTTTCTCTCTTTTGCTGCCAGACAAAGAAACAGAAACACTTGGAGTCATCATTAGAGCAAGTTCTTCAACACAACAGACGTAACACACATAGTGAGAATGTCTGCATTGCTGCACATTCTCTTTTCTCTTCCTTTTATACATTTGAAGAGAATTCTTACCTCATCCACATACATCCAGGATTTTTTAATGGTGTTGTGTGGAAATGATTAATAACAGTTCTCTAGACTGCTGCTGCTGTGAGAGCTTTAGTCCAACATTATTAACCAAAGAGATTAGAAACACTCTTAATGAAGTGAGCTCATAATGGAGAGGACAAAGAGGGGAACAGATTGAGGAAAGGAAATTCAAATGAGCTACTTAGTATCCTAAGAGACAGTGCTTTCATAATACCAGCACCCTATTTTTGCTTGGTGTGTTCAGCTTCCAGTCTCTTCACTGTGTCTGTGTCTGTGTGTGTGTGTGTGTGTGTGTGTGTGTGTGTGTGTGTGTGTGTGTGTGTGTGTGTGTGTGTGTGTGTGTGTGGCCCTGCTTCATTTGAGGAAGTGTCATTGTATGCTGAATATGTTAATGTTAATCTGACATATGTAGGTCATTCCTACTACATGAAAAACTGCCAATTTATTACAAAATAATCCAGATGTTTCCTTTTTTATACCTTTTTCTAATTTAGACAAAAAGAAAATAATGTAAATGTTTTCTGAGAAAGAGTCTCCCCTGTAGGAAGCTCCATTTTTGGAGGGAAAACAATATTAGCAATGGGTTTTAGGAATTCAGTGATGTTTTATGGTAGTTCCATCCTCAAGATTATTGTAAATTTGAATAAAAATATCTATATATTTAAATATATATAAATATATAAATGAACTTCAAGTAATCATCTAAACCTCATATGAGCTGACTTAATACCTAACTAACTTTAGCTCTTTATTTCCATCCTGTTCCTATTTGACTTCATGGGAACGTTTTATTACCATTATAAAGTAAATAACCCTTAACATGCTTGTAAATAATCTCTTTCAATTGAGTCATGTTAACAATCAGTTAATTCAATAGCAAACAGTTCAAGATATATAGTTGCAAATTATTCAACCACCTTGAAATGACATTTTGCTGCCAAGAACAAAATGAAATGAAAACAATTCGACAAAGGCATCAGTAAACTAATATAGAAAGTTTAGCAAGTAAAGTTGATGAAAAATGAACTTTAATAAACGCTGCCTGTAAGTGCTTAGAAGCTTCTGTCACCTCTATACTGCAATCTTGGCCCACCCCTCACTTGAAAAAGCTTCTCAGTGATAATCTTTGGTTTTCACGTTACCATTGCTTTCTTCAAATCTGACAAAATATTTTCAATGAGATTTAGATCCGAAGACTGTATAGGCCCCTCAAGAACATTCTACGACTGATCCCTGAACCAAGCTTCAGTAGATTTTGATGTATACTTGGGATGGCTGTCCTTCAGGAAAGTCCATTGATCATCAAGCTTCAGTCTCTGCACCGAAGGCATCACCATCTTTGCCAAAATGGCTTGATACTTCAAAAAATTCATGATGTCCTTCAAACAGTCAAGATGTTCACTTCCTGCAACAGCAAAGCACCCCTATATAAGAGACTTTGTGTTTGAACATGGAGATGGTGTTCTTCTGCTCATAGGCTTTGCCTTTTTTGCACCAGACATACCACTGAACCATGGGTCCAAAAAGCTGCAGTGTGGTCATATCACTCCATAAAACATTTTTCCAGAACTCCACAGGTCTATCCAAATGAATTTTAGCATATTCAAGTCGGCCTTTTATGTTCTTCTTGCTCAAGGGTGGCTTTCAGCAAGATGTCCCAACATGAAGGCCATGATGGTCTAGTGTTCTTTTTATACTCTGCATTGAAATGTTTTTTCCTCCTTTCAATAGGTCATCTTGCAAGTATTTGGCAGTAATGTAATAATGTAATGTAATGTAATGTCTAATGTAATAAAACAATTGGTTCTCTATAGCTTTTGTGAAAACGCTTTTGATTTGGCCCAATTTGCTACTCAACTTTAGCACATGCCTTTGAGCTAAATGTATGTTTAACAGCCAATTCAGTTTTGTTATAGAGTTTCCAAAGGCTTAATTGTGTTTTAACACAATTTTGTACCATACCATACAAATAAGTGACTTAAAAACAGCAGTGTTGAATAGGGGTTGAATAATGACATATAGCTGTATTACAAAATAATCCCGTAACTCAAAAGCATTACATTATATATTGACATTATCACTTTTCATTTGCCACTAAACTGTTATAAATACATTTTTTTTTTAAACTCTATATCTTTAGAAAAGCCTACATTTGTAAATTATTACTGTCTCCAGGGTGTTGAATAATTTTGATTGCAACTGTATGTTTCAATTCTCTCATTGTTGTAATGAATCAAAGATGCTACAGTATAGATTACATGTCTATCATATCCACCCAATATTTCTCATGTCTGTATACTAGCATCACAGATACAGTAGTTTGTTTACACACCTCTTATGTGGGAATGTCTGTGTATATGGAATCAGCATGTTCTTATGTAGCACTTGGGTTAGACAGCCCCCACCACAGCAATATTACAAATCAGTCAGTATTCCAAGGCAATTGACTGCAAAACACTGGAAGGAACAGAATGACATTTAAAAGCATCCACCTGCTGTCTTGACACACTGCCAGCATCCTCTTTAAAAAATTGGATTAAATGTCTAGACAGAAACCTATGCAGAAAATGACTTTCAGGCATATTTTCAAAGTCCCTTCTAAAAACAATTTAGATAACTGCACACTACAACTACACACCAATATTATAGGCAAGATCAATTTTAAGGTTGTATTTAATCAGCAGAACAAATACCTAAACTCAAACCAATACATGGACAATTTCCAATCAGCTTAATAAAAGTTGCCTAAATACAGATTCAGACAAATGTCAGTGCAGATATTACTAGATCCGTACTGCGTTATATCTCTCAACCACAATATAGGGCTGAGCGGAGTTAGTTGTAACACACATAATTTAAAACATTCCACACATGCCAGCATGATGAAACTTAGTGCATTTACTAGTTGCCATATCAACACTATATAGAGAAAGAATTGCGCCATACTTAAATCTTAAAAAATATCACTGAACATTTATTTAAAGGTGCACTATGTAACTTTTCCGTCTGCTAGAGGTCGCCTATTCAAAACAAAGGCGTAGTTTGACGATGCCAAGTTTGAGCGCAGAATCTTGGGACATATGGTCTTCACCTCACAGCTGGTAGAAAAGAATCGGGATAGGACTCAGGCAGAAATCATGTTCATGGATGCGATTATTAACGTTATTGTAGTATGAAGCAGAGCAGACCCAAGTGGTGTAGGAGCTGAGCAAGGCCGCTGGAGCGATCGTTAATAAGACGAATGCAACACACGCCTCGTGAGCAGCGGGACTTTTATTATGCCACAGTTGCCGGCGCCATTTCCACTTTTCCGGTCATGAGTATGAAATAACGCAGCTCTGTTTATCATATTAGATACATTTGAGTGTGTTGAAAATGATGTTAATCTGTGTGTTCGCTCAGTGGCTGCTATGACACTTGTTGCACACTGCAGTAAGAGTAAAGCGTTTCTGCTAAATAAAAACCAGACTGGAAACCGAGGGTAACACAGTGTAACAAACAGTCCACTGGAGGCAAGCTTTGATGAACCCAAGTGCAGTTGTATTTGTAAGGTGAACAGATACCAGACACACAATGACTTGAGCAGACAACAGACTTGGGAACTCACCATGAGCGGGTTACATAGAACAATACTTGACCAGGACACATGGCAAACATGAGGGTATAAATACACAAGGACTAATGGCTAGACGAGGGTCACCTGTGAACACTGACGAGGCAATGAACCAATGACATGACAACAGAACACAAGACAAGGAGCACATGGCAGGATCACATGAGGGCAAGGGAATCACATGACAAGACCAGGAAGTGCATGGCAAGACAGTGAACAAAGCAAACTAAGAAACATGAGTGAACATGGCAGTGAACAAACTAAGAACATGAAACATAACCCAAACCACACTGTGACACACAGATATGACGCAATTGACAGACGACTCCCTCACACGTCCCGGTTCCTTGGTTAAAATAGCAATTTTCTCACGATTTACACATAGTTGGAAACATTTGGGATATTGCAAGTACTCAACTGAACAAAATATACAACACTGGCCAAGTGGTTTTTGGATATTTTACTGAAAAAATGTTACATAGTGCACCTTTAACCATAGCATTTTTTTTACTTAAGTTAATTTTTCATCTCTTTTTTTGTTTATTTAAAATCTGATATAATTTTAATCTTATATCTGTTATTTAAGAGCCGATCTAACTAGCAGAAGACACTAGCCGTGTAGTTCTATTGAGAAACCATGAGAAAGAGGTGAATTAAGACAGAAATTATTATTATTGTTTTGAACTGTGTTTTGCGGATAAAAATGGTTTATTTTTCATTATTAAAAAAATACCATTATTTTATATGAAAAAGTTAATAATTGTATTTTACTGACAAAATATTTTACTTTGCAGATAACATTTTAAGCTGCCATATGGTCATGTTACAATGTGCCCCTCACATGCCCCACCTATGGGAAAATAGGTGGGAAAAAATAAATACTCTGAACCCCGAGTGGATTTACACAAACTGAGAAAGTCAAAAAGTGTTAGTTTGTGTCCCACTCTCCCCTACTCCAAGACAGACTGGAAAGCTTAACAGCATTCTCTGAGATGGCCCTCAGCTGGTTTAGATAATATTTATAAAGCAGGGATTACAATGTTAACAACTATAAATCTGAGAGGACCTCTATGAACCATGTAGTCCCCCCGGGCTCAATCCTTGGACCTTTCCTGTTCCATTTATATGCTCCTAAAGGCTAGATTATCCCAAAAAACAATTGCTTACCATACATGTAGCTATGCAGAAAACACCCATTTCTACCTATAGCTCTAACATTAAACCGTTACAGCTCCATAGCTGGCCGGAAGCTTGATATTTTACTTTATAACGTGTTAAATATAGATATTTTTCTTACACAATTTTTTGATATAACTCCGATTGTATTCGTCTGAAAGAAGAATGTCATATACACCTAGGATGGCTTGAGGGTGAGTAAATTCTGGGATAATTTTCAGTTTTGGGTGAACTATGCCTTTAAATACACGGAGAAAACAAAAGATTGAATGAGAAAATTAATGAGACAACAGGCGAGCGGGATCATTAATCAAACACAAAACAGAACCAAAACACAATAAAACATAGTCAAAACAGACCATAACTGAATATAACCGTTACAATTTTGAAGGAATGGACCATATTGAGCTTTCACAGGTGTTTTACCCGTATTTTGAATTACGCATTGCGATGTTGTTGTGTTTTAGGAAAGGTTTAAAGAAAATGACTGTAAATTTAATGGATAATGTCTTGCCTTTAAGGTTAAGTATAATGACCTTTTCTGTATTTCTGTTTTTTTTTCTCTTCTAGTGTGTTATGGATGCTTTTGCATGTGTGACTGTTTGTGAGATAAGCGTCATATCTTTGTCAGATCTGCTTTTATCTGTTTTTGTCACATGTCCGTCTGTTTGTTAGGTTTTTTCTGTGTTGTGATTTAGTTTAGTTCTGTTCAGCTGTGTGTAGTCAATTAGTGTTAATTAGTCTCATTAGTCCTCTGTTTGCCATGTATAAATGCCCTGAGTTCAGTCTGTTGTTAAGTGTGGTTAAGGTATTGAGGTTTGTTCAGTTTTCTCCAAGTTTTGTTTGAGTCTTCTATTAAAAGACTGTTCATGTATCTCCTGAGTCGTGCGCTTTATAACAGCCACACCTACTGTGACAACTGTATCTGCCAGTAAATCAGTATCTGTCCAGCAGTTATGACAAAAAGACAGAAAGAGAGAAAGAGGGGAAGTGAGAGTGTGTCTTATGTCATGTGATTTTGTTTTGGCAACGTAAATGCAAACTACAAAACTGCCATGAGAATATTATTGGTTCCTAAAACCATATAATCTAGGTGGTATATAATACTTTCATTCTCACATGTACCCTTACACACAAATAAACATGTTCATTATGCTAAAATCTTCCTTTTCATCAGAGGTAAATGTGCACTTTTTTCAAGCTATTTTTTTTACTTCTTAAACATTTACACAAAAAAATCCATAGTACTTTTGGAGGGGAAAATGCTTTTATCACTGCTTATAATAATCTGAGAGAACACAAACTCCATGTCAAAATATTGAATGCTTCAGAGTTTTGTTGTGTTTTTTCTTTAGGATGAAAGGCAGCTGTTTCATATACTTGCAGACAGAAGAGGAAAAAGTTGTTTAAGAACCACAACAAAATGTCTACCTCTTGTTGCTAAGCAACAGAAGTTGCCCGAGTGCCGCTTAATTACACCCAATGTTTTAGAGCTTATTGGAAATGTGAGTTTGTAAATTGTAGTATCTTGTCAAGTTTTGCATCATAAAGCGAAGCCTGCTGTGTGGCGTCTTTTGTCATGGTATCTGTTGGTTTATTCTCAGTGACTGTAGTCTGCTCCTTGTTGATAGTGTAGCTCATGGCGGCTGTCAGGAGTGTTTAAGTGCATGAGGCTCAAAAGTGAAGAAGAGGTGACCATCCTCCCTCTGGTCAGACTCATCCTCACATTCTTGACATCCTCTCCTATTTCTATTCCCCTTCACTCCATTACCCTTCACACTTTCTGTCCAACTGTCTGACATTTCTGTTTGATTAGTAGCCAGCTAGTGATGAATGACTAAAAAATATATCAACTCATTATGTTCAATGTTGCTAGGTGATTTTTCTCCTGTCACTAAGATTTATTCGGTCATCAGCATTTTCCATATATAGACATACTGTATATAGTTATTTCAAAATAGACAAAAAAACAAACAAACATATATTACTAATTTAGATGTTAAAATATATTTACAACTTGAATTCTTGTTTGCATGTCCTCAACCCAAACACACGCTCAACACTCTTTTAACAGAAACTCTTTAAAACAACATAATAGAACATTAATATTAATGATTATTAATTGATAATAAATGATAACTAATTATTATATGATATCATAAAACAAGTCTCCACATTTTCTCATCTTGCTTAAAAAAGAATTAAAATTAGGGCTGTCAAGCGATAAATTTGTTTAATCTAATTAATTACACGATGTGGCGATTAATTAATCAGACTAGTATCGCATTTGCACTCCTGCTATTCTGGACAGAACAACAGAACTCGTGTGATAGGTATTGCACTTGTTAATCGTGTGATATTGCTTATATATCATGATGTAAATGTGAGGGCGTTTTCACACTGGCAGTTTAGCTTGAAACGGGGCACGGTTCACATGAAAAATTGGTAATGTGAAAGCTGTCATGCGGACCTGGGTGAGCTGAGCTCAGGGGTAACAAATTTGAGTCTACCTGAAGGAGACAATGTTCAATGTTATGTTCAATAAAACACATGTAAGATATGATAGTGCTGATGATTTACCGTGGATATGAGCAAGAGTGAGCCTGCAAGTGTATTCGCGCATAGCACCAATGGGAAGAATTGCGCTCTGACGCGGACCACAACAAACATGCCCAATGTAAAAACGACTAAAACTAAGGCATTTTTGCCCCATATCTTGACTTTTAGGGACATTCTAACTGCATTCTATAGGCTTCATCACACATCACAGTTGTTGCCCTGCATGAAATGTAAGATGATCTAAGTAGTCCCAGGGCGGGGCATAATTTTTTCCCGTAACTAATTAATCTAATTAACACGTTAAATCGACAGCCCTAATGAAAAAATATTTTTAAACACTTTATTTCAAAATAGAGGGTCCTATTGTACCGATCTGAGCGCATGGTTTGAAGCGCATGGTGCAGGTGCACTTAGGGCGTGTCCGAATCCACTATTGATGCGTACGATCACACCGGTGTGATCAGTCTAGACTGGTCCCTGGAGCGTACGATCACACCAGTGTGATTAGAACGTTCAGTGATAAACTGCTAAATTCAAACCTGCTTTCGTGCATGAGTATGAGGTCTCTGCGGAACAAAAATTTGTTTCTAAATTTGTGGGTGTTTTCAAACTGATGGATGTTTATAAATCACCCAATGAAAATGATCCCCTTCACCAGACCCCACCCCTAAACCCTACCCACTGTGACATGGGCAAATCAGGTAACGCAGTGGAAAATGCCCCTCTGTTTATGGCCTCCCCACTGATCTGGTAACTCCTATTACTATCCTGCAGAGACCTATACTTGCTTTGACTGGCGCTGAGCCAGAAACTGAGTGAGAGAGTTCAGTGATTTTTAATGTTTAATTTAGGTTTCATTCACTTCCAATTACATTACACAATCACAAAAATACTAGCAAAAACTAAATATAGTTTGTAATTGCATACTAATATCTATAACAGCAAGATAACCTTTTATTATTTTATTTGCGTCAGACACACAATGTGTAACATTAGATAACAATAAAGTTTACTCTGTTCCAATTTGCCACCCACAAATTTGTCACCATTTCGGGAGAAGTGGATGATCTTGTGTTGTAATTCCAGCAGGCTCCGACTCCCTGTCAGTGTTGTAAACATGTAACGTTAATGGCGGCGCGGGCACCCATAGCGCGTGATAACTTTACCGATCAGTTAACACAATCATTTTCTACCCTTTGGCGCGTACGATCAGTCTAGGCTGTTCCCTCACGTAATGTCACATAATTCAGGAGAAGTGGATAATCTTGTGTAGTAAATCCAGCAGGCTCCGACTCCCTCAGTGTTGTAAACATGTAATGGCGGCGCCCCACCCACAGCCCGTGATAACTTACCGATCAACTAACATATCATGTAGGAGCCATACATTGGGTTTGATTTGTCTTTTATGGTATTTCCTCTTTTTCTATGCTGTTGTGTGTGCATCCGCTAAGTGACGTCATCGGTTACAGTGGGTGGCATTGGGGGCGTGGTGTCTGTATTAGTGTGTGTGCTCACCTGTGTGGGGGAAAAAGGGTTTTGGATCATGGCGGCAGGGTGAGCATGAGGAGAAACTTTCTGTTGACCGTCACCGTCATCGTCACCTTCACTGTACTCATCAACATCTTCTGCGAATGCACTGTCTCAGGTATCTTTGTATGGTATACGAAGAACATCTATCAAAGTAAGTGTCTGTTCATTGCGAAATAGTGCAATAAAGACTTTCCATCATGTGCAATGATTCAGCGTGACGCGTCTTCAGTGTCAACCGACATGTCTTAGCCTGCCGCGGCGTTTGGATTGATTTTGAGTTTTTACGCCGCAGTATATCATTTTCTTTTAAGTATTAAAACCATAAGGAGTTCACTTGCATGTATTTAATTTAATTAACAAGTTTGTAAATAGTTTGTATAAAAAGAATAAAAAATAAAACATTTTAACAGTCATGCATTGCAAGCATTTTTTTCCCGCTGACAAGTGATGTCAATGTTGACGTCACTGTTTCCTCACACTCGCATTGGTACTAACTGAGACAATTTTAATAAAATTCACCAGTTTTTAACTACCAGTGATTACATTTTCAATTAATTTAAACATAAGTGTTATAGAGGGTATGCATTGACGTCACTTTCCCGCCGGAACACGCCCCTCTCAGCCTGAGTGAGTGGCAGAAGAGCTGCTGAATGACTGGATTTAATAGGGAAACTGAAAACGCGAGTAAAACAAACAAATTTCAGTTTAAACTAAAGGTTGGACTCGATATAGTGTTATTTACAACTTACCAAAGATCCGGTGATCCATGGATATTGACATGAACGTTTCCTGACATTTATATGTGCCTGATTTCGACGGCAGTAAAATACATAATTCAAATTTCCCTGTGAATGCTTTAAATAAATACAATATACTAGGGGTGTAACAGTACACAAAACTGACTCGGTTTTGAAGTCACGATTCGGTACGGGTTCAGTACAGCAGGGGAGAGAAAACTAAATATAAAATAGCTTTTTTTTTTATTAAACAGTGGTTTACTGAATAAATTGTGTCTGTCCTTAAATGAATTCAATTACAACTAAAAGTTTCTTAAAGATAAAAAAAATGATCTCTGCTAATGCTGTAAAGTGTAAACTATATAGGGAGCCCTTGCATTACTATACTAAATTCAGTAGCTATTTTTATATATAATAATCAACACTCAAATAGCATTCAGATTAGGCAGTTTTTGCATTAACTTCTAAATCTAATTATAAAATTATGTTTTTACTCCAATTCGTTGTTGAAATATAATCATTTATACACAGTGGCTGTCATTTTAATGACAGATTAATTTAAACATACATTAAATAATCAAGGCATCACTAACAGGTTAAGTAGAATATAATGAATAGGCTAATATAGTGCATATATTTAGTGAATAATAGCCTATACATATATATTAGAATAATAATATACAATAATGCAATTATTTCTAATAATCAGAGTAAGGTCTTAATCACAGTAAGATGTTTACATGACACGATCAGAACCCTTCACTCAGTTTACATGCACATTTTATTATTTGCTAATAAGTTACCACTGTCACATGTGCTCTGTGTCTGTCCTTGGACTTTTAAGTTAAAGTGTTTCCTGTGCTTTATTTTGTAGTTTTTCATTGATCTGAGTTTCAGTTCAGGTGTGTCTCATTAGTCTTGTCAGCTGTGTCTCATTTCCATGATCTTTTTGCCTGTGTATTTAAACTTTCAGTCTTGTTCTTTGTCAGTTCTTATCGTTGTGTTATGTTGGTTGTTCTGTTCCTGAGCCTTGTTCTTGTCCTTATGATTTTGTACTTGTGAAGTTTTGAGTTTATTTAATAAACATACAACTGCACTTGGATCCTGTTTCCTCATCTGCTGCAACCAATCGTGACAGAAGAACTGACCAAACATAGATCCAGCAGTATGTCTTGTCTGTCTACGCCAAGGAACTCACTCACTCGAGGACCACATCAGAGACTTTCTCGACATTGTAAACATCACCAACCTCCCAGATTTTTCCCAGAATTTTTTTGCCACGGACTCAACAAACATTTACAATCCAAACTCATCCGCGTTGGTCCTCGAGGGTCCCTGAATGAGTTCCTGGATTATGCACTTTTGCTGGACGGTTCAAATTTGACTGTGGGATTTGCAGATAAGGATCCTTTGGCCAGCATGGCCGCCACTATGACTGAGCCAGCATCCTCGGCCAAGGTGGCTACCGGTCCAGCATCTCGTCCCGTCATAGTCACCGTCCAGGTTCCAGAGACGTCTCCCGTCTCCGTCCAGAGCCCAGTGACGTCCTTTCCCAGTGACAACTTTCTGCCACCGGCCAACGGTGATGTCACATGCATACCCTCTATTAACAAATTTACAATAATAAACAGACCACACTGTCACATACTATTCTATCCTCCTCCTCATCACTCCCTATTATGAGTAGGAAAGGAAATCCCCTCCCTGCAATTCAGGATGAACCTGATGAGAGGACTGCTGGAGGAGTACAGCACATTGAGGGTGTCCTGCCTTAGACACACCTCTGCGCCTTACAGCCAGGCATTTTCCATCTGAAGTCCCTCAGACCACTTCCCAGGGCAGCAAGACCAGGCGGCACTGCAAGGTCTGCCTCTCCAGCACACGCAAGAGCAAGCAGAGGCGCCTCACCAAGCACGTGTGTGTGCCATGCAACACTTCCTTGTGTGCTGTCCCATGTTTTGAGGAGTACCACACACTGAAGCATTATTAAGCCTATAAAAAGTCAGAGTTTATTTATTTATTTGCATTTATGATACTATGTACATAGTTTGTTTTAAAAGAAAAACATTTACCAAAAGTCATAGTATATTTATTGGTTTGTTTATGGTACTATTTTGATTATTCATTGTAATTTATATTTGTAATTTTGTTTTGTAATTTTATTAGTAAGTGTGTATGTATATATATATATATATATATGTATGTATAATAGTTTTAAACAAAAACATTTACCTTACATTGAAAGAGATTTAATAATAAAACATTTATTTTTAACAAATGACATACGTTTGAATTATGCTAAACTTATACTACACATTTCTCACTAGCAAAGCAGAGAAAAGCTACATGGTATTTGACATCATGTATACTATATTTCCCAATATATCAACACATTTGAGCTAATGGTAAGTGAGGTGTGACCATAGCTTTTCTCTGCTTTGCTAGTGATATATAAAACTATTACAGTAACAGTAACGATATTAACAGAAAAACAAAAATCTCTGTAATGCAAATAACGTCAAACATATGTGCTTTGATGGTATATTCATGTTACGTATCAAGTCAACTGAACCCTAATAACTTTACTGAATGCAGGGAAAATGTGCAAAACAGTGCGTTTGACAAACGACATGTCAACGTCCACGTTATTAAGCACTGTTCGTTTTACAAAAGAACTTTTAAGACATAACATCTTTATTCATATTTATTGCATGCTTGTAAATAATACTTTATACTCACCAACTGTCACGCGGGTGTTGTGAGGGAGAAGTTCAAGCAAAATTCAAAGCAGTGGGAAAAAATAGCAACATAAACATGTCAACCATAGGCTAGTGTGTACACGCTAACAAATAATGTATACAAATACATCACCTTATTAAGACACATTACTGGGAGACAAATATCAGCAACTGGACCAAATTGCTAATTTTTTTTCAGTTTGATCTGAATAAAAGTCCCCACCTCCATTCACACCAGCTCGGACTACCTCCACTTGGTTAACTTTACTGTAGTGAACGCTACACGATGGCAAGTGGAAATACTAGTTTAATTCAGCCATATAATGTATGTTTGAACTGGAAACTAATACAGAAGAAGAAGTGGAAGAGTACATTATACAGGCTCGTCTAGTCAATGCGTCAGAATGGTAATGAGTTTTTTTTATCGCTCTACGTACATAACGGAAATGAATATGACTAGACTTTGGCTTGATTACGTTATCAAACAGCTAATAATGTGTTGCTAATGTTACACAAAAACCATGTTCCCCGTTCGCCATCTCAGAGTCAGACACATGCCTTCTAAAAATCAGCATCCTTCCAAATGCTTTGAACAACTTAGAACGTCAGAGGAGAAGGGCATATAGTTCATCATAACATTGTAATACACGTGCATATTGGGACAACCTGGTTTCTGTTGCTCTTGAAAGATGGGTCAGTACCCAGTTTATTTAAACCAGCTTGGTCTTCAGAATCACAATCTGTAAGTATGATTAATTATTGATGTATATATTTTCTACCGGGTGTTCAAAATATGTAGTTTTGTTTTTTATATTGTGTACGTTTCTGGCTAACCCACGTTATTATGGTCTTACTGAAATACTTCTGCAAATCAGCTGTGGGCCACTATTACCTAAAACTGAGTCTATTAATGCAGATTGTCTGTCGTTTTTACTACTTTAAGATGAAATGAAGATAAGATAAAGGATTGAGAAAGATTTGTTCTGCAAAGTTTAATGTTACATCAGTCATTCACGTTAGTGCTCGGCTAACGTATATGCACCATTATTGATACAGTTTCCGCATGTGCACTGCAATAAATTAGAAGTAGACACATGGGTTTGTTGATGGACATACACGTTAATGCTGATGCTGAGGAATTACAGTTGCAACATCTCATAATGTACCTCAAAATGAGTAGCGTATCTGCTCAGAAACATCCTGCTCAAGTCGTCCTTGCGATGGAGGTTCGGGTTGAATAACTAATCCTTCCAATGTTTCGTCATCAGACTTGTGCTCGGATTGATGTAATAAAATTAACGCCATTGTTACGGTCTTTTCTGTGTGTACAATCGCTGAGCTTTAGAAATCCTCCGGAGCTGAAGTTTATGCTAATGACCGTTTGTTTCCGACGTGTGCTGTAAGCCAATCACCAATTACAACAGACTGGGTCATCTGGCCAATCAGAGCAGAGCAGGCTTGCAGAAAGGAAAGATTCATCCATCGGAGTCGTTTGAGAATCATTGAACAATGTGGTAATGAATCATTGAGCAATGTATATTATGGGAAAATGAAAGTGTTTTTTGACCTTTGATGCATGTAAACCTGTTGTAGGAGACCTCTAAAACAAAATGAGGAAACTTTAAAATAGCATAATAGGGGCACTTTAACATAAAACACATATGTAAACTTTATTTATTTTATTTTTATTTAAAGGCTCAATAAACTGTTCAATTGCTTTACGATTAAAACAAATTTGAAGTGTGCATAGCTAAACACATTAGATATGGACTAAAAGCCACAAACTCTAAATTCCATGGGGTCTTCAGTTTGCTAAAGTAAACCCCCCCCCAATTAAACAACATAGAGATCCAGATAAGATACAGAGCAAAAAACTCATGTGTAGACCAAATACCATAACATGCATTTTTACATTTCAGAGGTCATACTACAAAGAAACGTAGTGTCAGAGGTCATGTACTAATGCCTATCAGAGAGAAAAGATCACTGCACTCAAGCAAATATGGATGAATTTTGATATAGTGCACTGCAGAACATCTTTATAGATTTGATGTGTCTGAACATAACAAAGAGACACAATGACAGAAATCATGAAATAAATGTCATCTAGAGAAAGAGCAATATAAAAACTAGAACATCAACTGCAGAATTCACAGGATATCCACACTTGCAGTAAAATATTCCATTAAAGTACAAAACACTGTATTCCCTTCAAATTTCACAAGTTTCCAACAGACTGAAAACAGCAGTTTCTGGAAATACATATTTAAATATTTTGCTTGTTATTTTCTCAGGCATACGATTCCCCCTTGATTCCCTATAATGGTGGCAAGAGCATCAGCGCTCACTTACACTTCAAAATAAATAAATAAATCTGTCAAATGTGTTTACTTGTGTTGTGATATTTTTGTTGCTCCATTTCTGGCCCCGTGTTGCTAAGCTCTTGTGGGAAGTTAAAGAGCTTTCTCTCACGTTGATGGAAAAAATGAAAGTCTTCTTCGTTTTTAAGACTTGTTTGCACCAGTATCTGTGCCATTTTGATGGCATCTTTCAAATAGTCTAGATCAAAATCAAAATGTCTTCTGAGCAATTTTCAAGGTGGACAAAAATGTAAACTGAATTAAAATATGAAGTGTTTGAAATGTGGGAAGGATGCATAACTCAAGCTACGTACAAGATTATCTAGAAATTATCCAGCTTCCTTCTGCTCTGACAATGTTCGCCAATCAAGGTGTGGATGGAGAACCACCAGATCAAAACCCTGTCATGGCCATCACAATCTTCAGACCTGAACCCTACTGAAAACCTCTGGAATGTAAGCAAGAGGGTCACCAGCCATTAAATAAAGCCAAGATGCAGGAGTGGCATAAAGTCACCCAACAGTGACCAACTTATAGGGAGCATGCCAAGACGCATGAAAGCTGTGATTGGAAATCAGGGTTATTCCACCAAATATTGATTTATGAACTCTTCCTAAGTTAAAACATTAGTATTGTGTTATCTATATGGCAATATTTTTTATTTGAAATTGGGAAGAAATGTTGTCAGTAGTTTGTAGAATAAATAAAAAATAAAAAAATGTACTCAAACATATGCATATAAATAATAAATCCAGAGAAACTGCAAATTTTGCAGTGGTCTCTTAATTTTTTCTCTATATATATATATATATGCTTTGTCATCTGGGACTGTTTTGCACTGGGTTGATCATTCTGTGATTATGTTGTTGTGGTAGAACGAATCAATCAACAATGTTGGTAAAATCCCAACAATAGCACATGACAGTCTGCACAGCAATAGAGGAGCTCGATAACTTCAATGACCCTATCATTCTGCAAATTCTGATTATTATTAATTCTTATTATTATGTAAATTATTTAGTATAATTTTATTAGTAACACATACACATACACCGATCAGGAATAACATTATGACCGTGAATAACACTGAATAACACTGATTATCTCTTCATCACAGCACCTGTTAGTGGGTGGGATATATTAGGCAGCAAGTGAACATTTTTTTGTCCTTAAAGTTGATGTGTTAGAAGCAGGAAAAATGGGCAAGCGTAAGGATTTGAGTGAGTTTGACAAGGGCCAAATTGTGATGGCTAGACGACTGGGTCAGAGCATTTCCTAAACTGCAGCTCTTGTGGGGTGTTCCTGACCTACAGTGGTCAGTATCTATCAAAAGTGGTCCAAGGAAGGAACAGTGGTGATCTGGCGACAGGGTCATGGCTGGCCAAGGCTCATTGATGCACGTGGGGAGCGAAGGCTGGCCCGTGTGGTCCGATCAAACAGACGAGCTACTGTAGCTCAAATTGCTGAAGAAGTTAATGCTGGTTCTGATAGAAAGGTGTCAGAATACACAGTGCATCACAGTTTGTTGCGTATGGGGCTGCATAGCCACAGACCAGTCAGGGTGCCGATGCTCACCCCTGTCCACCGCCAACAGTGGGCACGTGAGTATCAGAACTGGACCACGGAGCAATGGAAGAAGGTGGCCTGGTCTGATGAATCACACTTTCTTTTACATCATGTGGATTACTTTGATACGTACTCTGAAACGTACCACCTAAGCATTGTTGCAGACCATGTACACCCTTTCATGGAAACGGTATTCCCTGGTGGCTACGGCCTCTTTCAGCAGGATAATGCTCCCTGCCACAAAGCAAAAATGGTTCAGGAATGGGTTGAGGAGCACAACAACGAGTTTGAGGTGTTGACTTGGCCTCCAAATTCCCCAGATCTCAATCCAATCGAGCATCTGTGGGATGTGCTGAACAAACAAGTCCGATCCATGGAGGCCCCACCTCGCAATTTACAGGACTGAAAGGATTTGCTGCTAACATCTTGGTGCCAAATACCACAGCACACCTTCAGGGGTCTAGTGGAGTCCATGCCTCAACGGGTCAGGGCTGTTTTGGCAGCAAAAGGGGGACCAACACAATATTAGGAATTTGTTCATACATAGGTCATAATGTTATGCTTGATCTGTGTATATAAATATTTTTGCTCTCACAAATTCAAATGTTAGTCTAAAACTTCAGTGACCACATTAACCACAAAACAAACGGCGAAGGCGTTACATTGGCAAAACATTTTTTTCTAATATTGAAGGAATAAATCTAAAAAATATATTGAAAATCTGTCAGTAAGAAACAGTACCTCAAACATAACGTAATATTCAAATTAACGTAATATCATTATCAAGTTAGAAATAGCAAAGCATCTTTATGTTCAGTTACAACCATTATTCATCAATGCAGAACTACATTGATAAAACACTCTAAAAATTCTGGGTTGTTTCAATCTATGTTTGGGTCAAATATGGAAAAACCAAACCATTAATGTAATTTGAAATTTGAACCAATGGTTGGGTTTGTCCATATTTGACCCAAACATGGGTTAAAACAACCCAGCATTATTTAGAGTGTACTGACACATTTCTATGTATGTTTGTGCATGATGTGGATTTCGGGAGAGTAGCAAAACAAAAAAACAAAACAAAGCAAAAAACAAAGCGTTTAAAGCAGGGGTGGCCAATCCTGCCTGAAAGTGTCTAGCACCCCTACAGACCTACCTGGTTCAGGACTGGGCACCGCTGGCTTAAAATTAACCACTGTGAGCAATAGCACAACAGCTTTGTTTACGCTGACAGCGTTTAAATGGCTGGAGGTTGCCGAGCCACTCTGCTCAACTTTGTCACATCACCAAGTCGCTGTAACTTCTGTCGTCAGAAATTGTCCGTTCTCATTGAAAAGGAACAATGTCAGGGCAATTTATTGCTGCAAATTGCTGTTAGTGTGAAAAAAACAGCCCTTTACTTCCCGCAGACTTGGTTTGTCAAGGGATAAATAAAAAGAAAATCAATTTAGTTTTGGTTTCAACACTCAGAACTCAAAGAAAAGAATCCAGTTCAGAAACAGAAGTTCAGTGTCTCTTAAAAGTCACATCTGACATTCATTATACATTTAAATCCATTTCTGAATTTGTGACCTCTTGGGCTTTGCATTAATTTCCATTTCTTCTTTCTTCACTCCAATTCAAGCACACAGCAGGAAGAATTCAAAGTGATCAAATCTCAGTCCACTCATCTGAACTTCGTACGATTTCTGTTATGTCTTCCGACTCTTGGTCCCAATGAGCCCTCACTGATGTGAGACATTGTATCCATGTATTCAGCATCCTCACTTGATTTTGTATATATACAATTTTACAATTATACTGTAATACAGAGCTTGGAAAGTAGTCGCTTTCTCACAGCATAAGTCATATCAATATCAATCGTTATGTTTACTAACAACCCCTCTTATTTTAAAAGCACACTTTTTTGAACTAAATCTAAAGAGACGTTTTATCAAGTGCATTTTACAGAACGCAGACACGAGTGTCACTTACAAAACTGTACTAGAGATCTAGGCTACTAATTTTCAGTGACATCTTGGACACATCCGTGTGAATAGTCGACATGGCAACCATGTCATATTCATTCTCTCGTGCTGACACAGACTTGCAGAGTCGGAAACCCCGGAGGTCACGCTGGAAGTTGCGGTTCAGGAACCCGTAGAACACCGGGTTTATGCAGACTGAGCACATCGCCGTTAAGTGACACAGCGAGAACAGGAGATTGTGGGTACAGTTCATAGCCACTTCATGGTTCCAGTCGATGACGGCATTGAAGACGTTCAACGGGAGCCAGCAAACCGCAAAAGCCACCACAATGGAAAAGAGCATGATGTTTATCCGTTTAGTCTCACAGCTACGGTTTTTGTTTTCACGCATTCTGTCCATCATGTTATTACGCCGCTGCAGACGAGTGTAGATCTGAGTGGAAGAGAAGAGGGGGACAGACAAACAATCATTTATACATTTTTGGACAGTTAGTAAATTATTTATATAATTTATCCAATGTCCAACGGCAAATTACACAAAAATTATGAAATTTAAATTGTACCTTAAACATTTTTGGAATAAAGTGACTTCTTTGTCTTGCTAAGGCTAAAATCAGAGCTAATATTTTTATGTATTATTATTTTAACATTTTATTTATTATTTTATCATATGTAGAATTTTATGTATCCTATACACACATAATAAATGTTTGAGTTTTGTAATTTAAAAAAATTATATTAATGTAAAAACTGATTGTTAATTTCACTCGTTGTCAGTTTTCACCATGTAATAAATAATATTTTTATGATGGATTCTCATAGTTTATGACTGAAAGTCTGGATCTTGGAAAAGGGTAAAACATTAGTTTATACATAAAAGGTATTTGACAAGTCACAAAAATAATGGTCTAAAGCTTCCAAGGGGGTTTTAAAGTGCCACATATTATGCTTTTTCTGACATTACCTTTCATGTAGTGTTACGAATGTAAGAGGTCTGCAAAATTCATGTTAGTATTTCTGTACTAGTTCCCCTGTTCTATTCTAGTTGTCATTTGCTTTTAGTTTCTTTATTAGTTCTGTTCTCCTCTGTTCCCTGCCTTTTGGTTACTCCGTTATATAGTTAGTGACACAACTCATGTCTCCCAAAAGAAAGAACCGATTCCAAACTGCCTGAAATGTGTCGTCAGTATTTCCAGTCTTACTTCCTACACAAACCTGTGTAGTTTTGTAACAAATTAGCATAATGCCTGCATATCGTCTATATTGGCTGCCCGCAAACAACATCTACTTTGAGCCACCAGTCACAACCAATCAAAACTGACTGGATCATTTGATTTTGACCAATCAAAGCAAAGTATAGGCTCTTGGAAAGGAGGGGTTGAGAGAGACCAGCATCGTTCAGACTGTCAGTCCAAATCTAATTTTTGTGCATATCCGATTGGAATCCAATTATATTTAGCAAGTGTGAATGGCAAAAAATCCACATGAAATGCAAACTTGCATGTTTTTCTGTGCTAGACATGCAAGTCCCATTGAAATGAATGGGAATGCTAATACGCTAGCATTTCCATTCATTTCGATGGAACTAGCATGTATGTCACGTGTCTTTATCCGAAATCCAATCAGATCAGTCAGACTGAAACGGATTTCCAGAAATGCAGAAAACTTTTCCAGAAAAGTTCACGAGTTCATGCTTACAATGATTAGAGTAAAAAAGTATACGCATTTGGCGTGCTGTCCGGGGAAGGGCTCCGAGCTCTGAATGTGACCCGAACCTAGAGTACTCCCCACAAAAGCCAATAAACTTGGGACAGCAGCCGGGAATTTAACTAACCCCCAAAAAATGTGTGCAACGAAGTGACAAAATAGTGTTTGCGGGGAGGAGCTTGGTTGGGAGGGCTCATTCAGCATCCGATGTGAGCGTGCAGCTCACAGCATCGGACGGATGAGCCCCACTAGCAGTCAAATAGGGAGTGAGTGATTTCAACCGCCCGACCAGGAAGCCTGACACGCCATCTGACGGGAGCCTGCAGCTCGAAGCATCGGATGTGTAAGCCTTGCCAGCCGAACTGGGGTGAGAGTGATTTAAACGGCCTGACCAGGGGGGCCCACGCAACATCCGACGGAAGCCTGCAGCCCATGGCACGAACGTGATTCTAGCCGTCTATCCAGATGGCATCCTACGGGAGCATACAGCTCACGGCATCGGATGGGCCCACTGGCCATCCGGGCATAAGCAAGTTTGAATCCCAACCGGGAGGGCCCACACAGCTACCGACGGGAGCCTACAGTTCACAGCATTGGAAGAGTGAGCCCTGCCGGCAGGTGAACGAGGTGTGCATAAATCCATCCGACCGGGAGGGCCCACGCGGTGTCTGACTGGAGCCTGCAGCTCACGACATCGTACGGACGAACCCCGCCAGTAGAAGAGAGGGGGTATGAGCGATTCAACTGCCCAAATGGGAGGGCCCCTACGGCATCCAACGGGACCCTGCAGCTCACAGCATCAGACTGTCCTGCCGTTAAATTGAGGCTTTTGAGGTGTTTTTGGAACCAAAAGCGTGTGATGGGGCAGTTGGAGTCATCCACAAAAAGTGGGTCGGAAGTGGATTTAGCCTGTGAGTTTCTTAAGTGAAGGTAAGATAAGAGACAATGAAACAGCTGAATAGGTGACAGGAGATTGAAGATTTTTTGGTTTGATCTGTCTTGCTTTGTCTAATAAAATAAGAAATTGTTTCGCCGTCTAAAACTGATAGATCTGAAATTATAGGATGGACTTTTGGGTCAAAATTGGAGGTGATGGCGATTTCAGAGCACCTGAAAAAACAAAGAAGGCTAAGATGAACATTGTGTCGAGTGTGAGGGAGGTGTTTGAAGAGTGATAGCCTAAGCGAAGGGTGAAGATACACTTAGTCAGAATGCCCAAAGTTATGGGTTTTCTGGCATCCATACGGGAAGGTTGAGATCTCTGAATACCTTTGATAAGGAGGGTGGTCTGTACATTGTTCATCTTGGGGGAAACTGAGCTGTGAATTAATTTGTAAAAGAATTAGATCCCACTTAAGTAGCCTCTAGTGGAACCAGCTTGGAGGTTCTTGATGCTGTTTAGATAAGAAATAAATAAAAATGGAAAGCAGGGAAAAATAAGGAAATGGAGAAGGAGAGTGATGATTTTTGGCAGCAGAATCCGAGGCACGGCCCAGGCTTGCTGAAGGCCTAACGTGGCCCGAAGCACAAAGAGTGCCTGGGATTGTAGCTGAGTGAGCTGTGTCACTGTGCGACTTGAGGGACTTTGCTCATGCGTTTTTTTCTTTTAGAACTGGAGTGGATCTAGGAGAGGGAACGACAGGAGATACAGATCGTACAGTTGCGCTTTGTTCATATGCCTGGAAAACTGCACTTCTGCATTAAGTAGTATTTGTCTTAATCCAACACCTGTCCATTTTTCAATTGTTGGATGGGCCAGAGTGTATGAAGATGCAGAGGAGGATGGTGGATTTCTCGCTGGCGGAGGCGATGGTAAGCCTCGGCATCTTGGTGTACAGATAGCAGTACGGGCCGACCGGCGACCGCACGGTGAAGCCTAGTGGTCCTAGTGGTGGCTGATTGCAGCGGAGGATCAAAAAAACTGACTCATTATCTGACGGGAATAATTTATAGATTTAGACTGACAGTGTGAACATTGAACCATTTCAGACACTATGAGAAAAGAGGTGATGCTGCAACGTAAATTATGGGAAAATGAAAGTGTTCTTTGATCTTGAATGCATGCAAACCTATTGTAGGAGACCTCCAAACAATATTAACATAAAATAACATAATAGGGGCACATTAATGTGATCTTCATCAAAAAGGTTCATCCACATTTAGTATATATTTGAATTAGATTTGCAGTCTAAAATCAACACCCTCCACCAACAACCACAGTACACAACCCTATAACATGCTTGCCAGAGCTCATACACTATAGCTGACCTGAGGGCAAACCATCATTAAGAACACAGTGGGGGAAAAGGCTGCTCTGACATTTCGGTTGATGATCTGAGTGTGTGTGTGTTTTCAGGCTCTGTCTTTTATATCATTGAGTCAGCACAAACTGACGGACAGAATACAAACAGGGCCCTATTTAAGGGCTGCAAACACAACGTTGCAAGATAAATAATGTTGTTACAACATCATTGTGTTGTCACAGAATTGTAATGTGCCTCAGGAAGAACACTAAACATGCCAAAAAGAAAAAAATCAAAGCAAATGCTTGGAAATTTCTCTTATTCCACTCTAACAACAAACAGAAGACAGGTAAAAGGAAAAGGAGGAATGTTCATGGTTTTGAAAAACTCTGTTTTCCATAAAGTGTTAATCAGGATTTAGGGGCCTTCCAGTGTCCCTGTGCTAGACATGCAATTTTCATAGAAATTAATAGGAATGCAAAAAAATGTTTTTACCTCTTGTTCAGTTTAATTAATTAAAATGAGCTAAAGTTATGTTTCCTTTCGATAGGGTTCGCTCGCATTGCGTCAGTTTTAGCTGACAATTATGGGGAAAAATTCTCTGTGTCTCTGAATCCTGAAGCCTGTTTGGTTCACGTCTGAGCTTTACACAGACAAATGGCATTTAAAAAAAGGGACAAGGTTGGATGCCTATAAAGCCGATTCGGCATTTCTGCATGGCTTTATAAGCAGCCAACCCGCCCCTTTTGTTGGGCAGAAATGCCATTTGTCTGTGAAAAGCACAGACGTGAACCAATCAAGCTTCAGTCTTCCCCAAAAGGTCGTTCCCGTTATTAAACGTTTTTGAACATTTTGTTACAACTTAATTTAATTGTGTTCAATCCACTTAATAAAAGTTTTGTGTTAAAACTACATTAATAATTTTTGTTGACATAACTGGGCAGTGGATCTGTAATTTCCAGAGTGATTTGCAAGGGACTGCATTAGGGATGTAAATTTAAAGATTATGTGTTATTTTATGTGTTTTATGGGAAATACATGTTAGTGTTTAATGTTCCGTTATGATGGACATTTAGAGGAGTTTTTTAATTATGTGGTTAACATTGTGCTGAAGAGTGGTGCTTGTGCTTAGGCTGTGGTCACTCAATAAACTCCTTTTCTTGAGAATATGAAGCCAAAAATTATCCTTATAATTTTATTTATGTAAAACGCAGTGCAGCTGCACAGCAGACCCAAGCAGAGTGTACTAGCGTGCTGATTGGCTGTGCTGTGGCAACTGGCGAGGCGGCTGAGGCGTGTGAACTAATCGGGTTGCTTCGCGCCCAAAGCACATCAACTACCGCCTAAATTTGCATGGCTAAGCTATAAAAGCCCATACTATGCCATAGGATTCAGGTTAAATCGACTGAAGCGGTTCCCTGATCTAAGCACAATAGCACGTCGGGTTACGCAATACTCGTTCTCTTCTCTCAGGGAACCAGGTTACGTTAGTAACCAAGACGTTCCCTTTCAAGAGTACTCTCGTATTGCGCAAGTTAGCTTACGCTATAGGAACCCAATTTAAAACACTGTGCGTGCTTAAAAAAAACGTTGCCCCATACTATGGCCATGGACGAGAGCCAGAGAAGAGTAAAAGTTATGAGTCCCAAAAAAACGGACAGAGTCGGCCTATAGTTATTGCAAATGTGTTATACATTTGTTTATGTGGAAAGAACCCTAGCTTGCAAAGCAGGAACCTCCAAGTTATAGAATTTCATGAATGTGGACAGAGAGGCCCAGCCTGCCGCCACACAGATATCTTCAAGTGGTATTCCACTGGACCAAGTCTATGATGAGGCCATACCTCTAGTGGAATGAGCTCTGAGATAGCATCTACTATCCATTGCGACAATCTTTGTGATCTTCGTGAACGCGCACCCTCTGGAGTGATCGCCAAAGCATACAAAGAGCTGTTCCGACTGTCTGGATGCGGCGGAACGTCCTAAATAACCTCTAAGAGCCCTGACGGGACAGAGTAAATTTGCGTCTCTTTCATCCTCAGACGAGGGAAGAGCTAATAGCGAAATGATCTGTGCTCTGAACAGAGTGGAGAGCACTTGGGTACATACCCGTGTCTTGGTCAGACAACTCTGGAGTCGTTAGGCCCAAATTCAAGACAGGAAGCGCTCACCGAGAGTGCATGTAAATCGCCAAATAGCTTGACTGACGCTAGTGCAAGTAAGAGAGCAGTTTTGAGCGAAAGATGCTTCAGGCTTACAGACTGCGTGAGGAGGTCTCTCCTCAGCGGTATTGGCCATGAGGCTGTTTCTAGCAGCTGAGTCAACTCAGAGAACCATAGTTGGTTCTTCCAGAGAGGGGCTATTAAAAGCACTGCCCACTTGCTCTCCCTGATCCGTTTGATGACCTGAGGTAACATCGCGACCAGAGGGAATGCATACAGCGGGCGGCTGGGCCAGTCGTGGGCCAGCGCATCCCTGCTTTTAGAGAAATATGTTGGGCAATGAGCATTGTCTTCTGAGGCTAAGAGATCGACCTCTGCCTTGCCGACGACGGCCCAATTAACTGAACCGTTTGTGGGTGAAGAGACCAGTCCCCTGAGAGAATTTTGTCTCTGGATAGCATGTCCGGGCCCTGGTTCAGAATGCCTGGCACATATGCTGCCCTAGCGAGTCCATAAAAGGAGGCTTTTGGCCATGGTGTGCAGGTTTCTTGAATTTTCTCAATTTATATAGGATACCACTGACATGTTGTCTGTTCAAACTAGATTGTGGTGACCTTTTAATGTATAGGAGGAAAGCTTTTAGCGACAGATCGACCGCTCTCATCTCTAGACAGTCTATGTGCAGCCACCTCTCCGAGCTTGACCAAAGGCCGGAGATGGGCCTGCCTTCGTGCATGGCACCCCAACCTAGGTTGGATGCATCTGTCGAGATCACTTTCCATTTTGAGACTGTGCCCATACTCACGCCAGACTGGTACCAGTCGGCTGCTTTCCAAGGAGCTAGGGCTTTGATACAGCCATGGTTCATTTTGATGCATAAGTGGCCTGACCGCAACGCACAAGCCGGTGTGCGGGGTTTTAACCAGCGCTGGATGGGGCGCATATACAGTAGGCCTAGTTTGATACTGCTGATGCTGAGGCCATTAGGCTTAACATCCTCTGAATGTTTGAGAGGAGTGTAAGTGCCAACTTTAAAACAACACAGCTAGGCACTGGATGACGAGCGCGCACTGTGACGTAAGCCGCTCTCTCATCTGTATTGAGTTCATGACCCAGAAAATAAATATAATGATATAAAAGGATATCGAACACGCCGGAGGGCGCAGCTGGAAAAGCAAGGGCTGAAGGGCGGAGTCCAGAGGAAGGAATCCGGCGTCCTCAGAGCTGCAGGGCAGGAGCTAGTTCCACTGAAGGCTTGTCGACGGCGGTGACTTCACAATCCAGAGGTCAGCGAAGGGTGAGTCTGCTGAAGGAGATTAAATCGGAATCCTATGGCATAGTATGCTTTTATAGCTTAGCCATGCAAATTTAGGCGGTAGTTGACGTGCTTTGGGTGCGAAGCGACCCGATTGGTTTGCAAGCCTCAGCTGCCTTGCCATAGGTTTGCCACTAGTACGCTCTGCTTGGGTCTGCTGTGCAGCTGCACTGCATCTTACATAAATAAAATTATAAGGATAATTTTTGGCTTCATATTTTCGAGAGAAAGACTTACGTTACTAAACGAACTAAAACTAACTTACGCAATATGAGAGTACTCTCGAAAGGGAACTTAAATTCAGCTCTTTACCTCAAACAAAACTATTATATACCGCCAGAGAGGACTGTAACACATCGTCAATAAGACTACTTTTGGTACCGCGTTTGACATTTTTGCAATAAATAAACTATTGGGATTGCAATTCTCTGTCTGTTATGTTTTTCTTTCTAACTACATATTTTTAAGAAATGGTTATGGGTTTAAAGGTAGAAGTGGGATTAGCGGCTCAAAATATCATATTAATGCTATATTGTTAAAATTGTCATTTTCCTACACATTTCTGTTCATTACGTTGTATTCTTTTTATATTCTCTATAAAATGGTAAAAGGGAAATTCTATAAAATATATGTGATATAAAGGATTTTTTTTTTTTTGTAAATGTTGCCAAAGCATCCATATTGTACATTTAGCATCTATCCAAACGTACAAGGGCGATTTTTGTGAGTGCAGATTATTTTAGGTCTAACCCCATAATGCAGAGGTTCTCAAACTTTTTTGGTCACGTTTAAATCTTTACCCTCCCTCCCCCCAATGTTAAGTTGTGTGATTTTGTGTAGCTATGTAGGAACCGTTCTCAAAAGTCTCATCTTTCTTTCCTAATGATGTAAAAGCATTCTCTCCACTTATAACAGAACATCTGTAAAAGCTCCACCCACCACATGTGCACATGCATATGTATGCATTAGCTCGACAAGATGAATTAATCATTAGTTCATTAGATGCCAAAAGATCAAAGTCCAGACTCCAGACTTTTCCCTCCTTCTTATTTCTAGCTCTACTTTCCTCTGTTTTCATTCTCTCTCTTTATTTGATGAATGGCAGCACTGGCACAGTGTCCTGTGACCTGAAATAACTGCATGACACAAAACCCAGAGGCAGAGAGAGAGGATGAATACACAGATTGAGATGCAAGCATTTATCTGCAACTTATTATTTACTTCAGTTCACATTTGAAAGCCAGCATTAGTATGAAGATTTAGATTTGTATGAAGTATGGTATGTAATTTGTTCGGTTTGCCTCCAAATAATTTTCCATGGAAAACTGGTTTTGTTTTGTGGGCTGATTAAATGTGATTCTAGGTCAATTTTACTGAAAGCTGAACATAAAAAAGTCCCTCAGTCATTAGGACTCATAAAGTCGTTGGCTCATACAGAAAGAGACTGATCTGATGCAATCCGACAGTTGCTGCCCTGATCGGACACAACGTTTTTAGAACACAATAAAGGTAAATATCACATGAGCATAATATTTTTCTAATATGCTTTAGAAAATTATACAAAAAGTGTGAAAATATATTTAATGTTAGGATACATTAGAAAGGTTAGATATAAAATTAGCCTTTAAATGAGACACAAAATTGGATTTCCATCGCCATTTGTCCACCACATATCAAACACACTACATAATATGATACATGTTGGGAATTTTCATGGCTCTTTTAAAGAAAAATTACAAAATTGCATCCATGTCCACTGCTGAAATAATTAGCAACTATAGAAAAATGAAATAAACTAGCAAGAGTGTGAAAAGTGCTTTTGTTTTTCTGTGGTGCAGTTTGGTCCAAACCACAAAAAAGTAAAATTTTTAAATGAGGGAGGCAGAGATGGAAAAAACAAGTGATGAAGAGGGAAATAGAGAAATATGGATATGTGTGCATGTGGGTGTAAGTGCTGCTCCATTTTTGAACGAACCACCCGTGGTTAATTGGGTGTAAAAGTGACAAGCATCCTTGACAAAATTCGGTCATTTCACTTGAACACCAACAAACGCTCAACAGCACTTGACAATCTCAACAGCGAACACTTGTCACAGTGACGGCAGAATGCTCATTCTGTCACCCCACACACGCATTTTAATTCTTACAACTCTATTAGCATAACAATCTCAATAATAAACCCATTACTGGGAAGCTGGAGCTTGTCACATGAATCTTCTTTTTCATTTATGCTGTTCTTTTATACATCATAAAGTTCTGAATCCTTTGTATTTTTGCATTTCTCCCCGTTTCTTTATTATTATTGTTACTATTTTTGTACCCTTGGCAGGGGAGCGATTATGACTCATTCTTGTGATCTATGAGGTCTTTGAATTTTTAAATGACCAGTTTTTGCACAAACCCTTTCATCTCATCTTCTGTCTCACTCTCTTACTCATTTATTCTGCCATTCTCTGACCAATCCCACCATCTCACCCTTCTCTTTCAAATCCTGCAGTACTGGGTTTGTGTTGGCAATGAGCTGATGTGGCAGGTCATGTTGGCTGCTGGTCATGTTCAGTCAGAACATACACTCTCGAAAGCTATGTCCAAAGGATTCTAGGACAAAAAACCAAGCAATAATACAGAAGACCAGAAGAGACATGCCTTTTTGTTTGTTTGTGTGTGTGTGTGTTTGATTGCATTTCTAAGACTGCTATTCTATTGAAGTAGTTTTGTGTCTGCACTTGTCTCAAGTCTTAAAAAGTCAACATGAATTGTCATTTTACTTCTGTAATGAGCAGAGATGGGAAAAGTTAGTTTTAAAAGTAATGCATTACAATGTTGTGTTACTCCCTAAAAAAGTGACTAATTGTGTTACTTAGTTACTTTTTATGGAAAGTAATGCATTACATTACTTTTGTGCTACTTTTCTCACCTGGATTGGGCTTGCTTGTTTGTTTTTTTTTGTTTTTTTTTTAAAAAGGCCCTTTCACACCAAAAGTGAAATGACACAGGAGAAGAAAGTTCAACACTCTTACATGAGCAATTAAAAAAAAAAGAAACACAAATGTGATGTTTATCTAAAGTACATTTTGCTTATTAGTATGGTTAATTTGGATCAAGGTCAGCAGCAAAGACATTGGTTAAAGCTGCAGTCCGTTCGTTTTGCCTCTTTGTCTTATTTGCGGAATTATCATCTTTATGTGGGTTGTGCATCGGCATGGCTCGTCGCCACTGTCAGTCACCGCACCGATGTGGATACTGTACTTGGGAAACACAGATTCTACGTCTTGGAGTATGACCAAAATAAGAATTTTTCCCGCAAAATGTCATCTGAACAAGTAAATAACATGTCTGCCACCAACTGAGAAAAAAAAGCATTACAATAAATCGCGCTATCAATGGTGATTGAATTCAGTGGCGTGCACAGACCTCCGCGGGGGCAGGGTCAATAGCGTTCCAGGGGGTGTCCCCCTCTGTAAAAAACGCGTTCGCGGGGCACTGCAGTGCGATCGAAAAAGGGCATTTTCACTTTCAAAGGGTGAGGGACTCAAGAAGGTGAAGGTGAATCTCCAGTTGTTGATTGTCATTTGGACCTTTCTGGATTACAATCTGCCATCAATGATATGTTTAATTATTCCAGCTGCTGAGAGAAAAGGCTATAAATGATCCGCCACCTGCAGCATCCTCACATACGATATAGCCTACTAGGCAGACTCATTCTCTATGTATACGAATTTCCTAGAACTACAATAATCATCATGTTGACACAGCACACACAACACCTCTGCAACTTACTCCCGATTTCTCTCCAGTAAAAGGTTTTAGTCAATAAATGGGAAAACAAAGTAATTTGCGTTACTTATTTGAAAAAGTACATTTAAAAGTAATGCATTACTTTACGTTACTTAAAAACATGTAACTCCCGTTTTGTTGTAATGCATTACCCCGAACACTGGTAATGAGCAGTATTTAAGAGTAAAACAGTGTTAATTTTAATAATTTTGGATTTGACTGGATGATGAAAAGAGAAGATTTACAGAATAGTCAGACCGAATGTGAATTTGCTTAAATAATGGTTAACATTTTCCAATACTTCACATGGCCTATTAGTGACATCAGTTAGAAAGATATTTAATTTTGATTAAATATTGATAAAATTTTAGACAAACTAATTTCTCTTTTGAAATAATAAGCACTGAAGAATAGTTTACAACAAGACCATGAACGTGTATAGTACATAGGTACATTTTTATTTCTAGTTGACTTTTACGACCAGCCTCAAGTCGGTATTGAGTTGCACAAAGCAGATGATTAGTAGATGGACTAAAACCGCTTTAAAATATTGTCAAATAATGGAGCTTAAACTGAAACTATTCACAGCAAGGTGCCCCCCCTCCCCTTCCCCTCCCACACACACCAAAAAAGGTAACAGTAAAAGATCATACTTACACAATCACACATTGAGTTCAATTTCAATGTGAAATCAAGTCAGTCATTCGCATCACCAGACACTAGGTCAAACACTGACTGACTTATTTGTTCTTTTTGCTCAAGGCTTTATAAAGTGTTATCTTGTTACTGGAATGTATAGCGCATCATTTACCATGGCAGAAATTTACTGTGCAAAATGCTTGGGAGTTCGTAGAAAACTTGAGATAAAAATTTGTTTTTATGTATTTTAGGGCTGTCAAAATTAATTTAAGATATCAATTAAATATCTTCAAATATCTAACAAATTTGAAATTATTGTTTTATTCTTCTTTTTGAAATCATAAAATAATGCTTATTTTACTGTATTGACAGCTCTCGTTTTCTAACAGTAAGAACAAAAAATCCGTTTTTATTTTAAAGGTTTATACATCTAAAATTATTGTAATAGAAAAAAGGCACGCCGTCTACTTAAAACAAAATGTATATTTTCCAGATAATTAGCTTTAGTATAATATCAAAATAAAAGCCAGTTATTTAATAATAATACAATTTAAAAAAACATGTTGCCTTAATAATATTATATAATGCATATTTGAGTAATTCCTCACAAAGGAATCATCATTGGGGGTTCCATCAAATGGGTTTGGCTACCACACATTAAAGAATTCAAAATACATCTTTACACATTATACGCATTATTATAAGATTAATAAAAACATTTATTTTATCACTTTACTCAGTTTATCACCTTACCTTTAGATTACATTTTTTCCTCTTAGGCCTCTTCTAACGGATAACTACTGACTATTAAATTGAAATCTATGAAGTATGCCAGCTTAACATTTACAAATAAGTACTTAGATAAGCCTGAATAAATGTCATACCGCAAAGCTCTAAGTGACATCTCACTGACCCCTGACCTCGCTGGTCAGACAAAAGCTGAACTCCCCAGAGACAAGAAAAGAGCAACAAACATGTACAGCACATCTGCTTGAATATCATAGTTTTTCCACAAGAGACGTGTACTAGGCTGTGATACAACTGTCAGGATGTTGTAGGAGGGATTTGTTCTGTTCTGTTCTGTTCAGAGTCAGACTAACATGGGAATATAGAATAAATTGGGCTCTCCACAGCCCACAGAGAGTCCTGAGAGAGAATTAAGCATTCCTGCAGCACCCCTAAAATGATTATTTAGAGTTACATTATGTTACATTATTCAGTGTCATGGGAAATTTTAACAGAAATTATAAAGTAAATAGGAAAGAAAAATAGTATACACAGTATAAGACGTATATAATATTGCAATATTTCATTTGTTCCCGTAAGACGGGAGAACAAATGGAGACTTTAAAGGAATAGTTCACATAAAAAAATCTTTTTTCATTACTCCCCCTCATGACATTCTAAACCTGTATATTTATTTTTAGAGGAAGATAAAATATTTTCCTTTTCCATCAAACAACTTTTCATAGTGACCACAGACTTTAAGCTCCAAAAGAAACATGCACTTAAGACTAGACAGTCGAGGACTAATGATGTCTGATGCTACTGACGCCTAACATGTGTCATATGTGTCATTATCCGATTAGTGAATTTGATCAGTGAATAATGACTTCAGCACCAGGTCAATATAAACTTATATTAAAATCACTGTATGGTTCTGTATTTAAAAATATGAACAGCAAATGAGTTTGTGACAACATGATAGTGACCATTTTTCTAACATTTCATTACATCTGAAATATTCTCAGTATAAATGGACAAAAAATACAATGGAGGTCAAAGGAACCGAAACTGTTTGTAACAACATTTTTCTAAATATTTTCTTCTGTGTTCTATAGAAGAAAGAAATGCATACAGGTTTGCAACGACATAAGAGTGAGTAAATGATGATACATTTTGCATTTTTGGGTGGAATATTCCTTTAACCTGTTAACTGTTAGATGTGAACTTAAATAGTAAAATTTAATTCATTAGTGCATAGGAATACAGACATAAGGCTGGTCTCTTTTTAAAGAAGACACTAACCAGATTATTGCAGAAGTGTAAGCACTTAAAAGAATGAAAGTGTAAAAAGTTATCGAAGTTTACATTTAACATGAAGCAAATGTACTGAACTAAACATTTTTTATACAAAATATATATTTTACAAAATGATTTGGACTTTAAAAAATTGCTCAATCTAACCAAGTTGTGTTCCAAGTTTTAAGTTGATATTATAATGTTTGAGCCTGCTAAAAGTTTTTAAAGTACCGTTTCCATGATATCACAATGTCCAATTTTCACGGGATGAATTTTGAGTGTTCAAGCTCACTTTATGATTACTAAATGTGTGTAGATGTGAAAGGCAATCAAATCCCGCTACCAGGACATGCACTGAAGTTAATATTTTTGTGGAAACGGTAATACTTTTTTTTCAGAATTCTTTGATAAACAGTGAGCGCAATAATTCTGACTAAAATATACATATTGCTAAAATATTTGTTGTTGGACCTACAAGTGTAATTTTATGAATGTGACCATTATAATGGAGTAATAAAATGTAGGCTACTATAATAGTCTGTGCTTTTGTTTTTAGTTTAGTGAATTAAAAAAATAAATATTATTTTTGTTTTTAGATAGAATACAATAGAATGTTACAATGTTAGAATGTAATGTGATTTTAACCCTCTTTTTGCACATAATATATTGCATAGCCTACATTTATTACATTCACTATATTTGTTTCCATAGCCTTCATATCAACATTGTTTGTAGGACAACATTGGATATAGAATGTAGATATGAAAGAATTATTTTTTTTTTTTACAAATAAATACTTTTTTTTTTTATCCAAATAGAAAAACGTAGAAAATACAGAGATATATACCATATCGCCATTTAACCAAAAAATACAGAAATATGATTTTTTTGGCCATATCGCCCAGCCCTATCTGCAACATCTCATCTGTCAGAAATGGAACGAAATAAAAAGTCTCTCACCTCTCACTTTCCTGTCCTGTCAGCCATTATACTGTGCTCACATGCAATGTCATAGTTATGTTGTCAATTAGAAAGTCATGAAATTACCAAAAAGAACCAATAAATCACATAACTGGTACTTTGTGTGGTAGCTGGGAAGGATTTGAATGCAGGTATGATGTTCATTCTATTCATCAGGGGCAGTATTTATGTAGCTTTTTATATTTTTTTTAGGAATTAGGTCTTTAAAAAAAAGGGTCGCAGGTAATGACCATGGGAAAATGTGGGTCACATGGCCAAACCGGTTGAGAATCTAGAATCTCATCTAGACTATGCTATGTTGTACATGAATATTTATACTCTTACAGTATGTCAACAATAAAAAAAACAACAATCAAATATATGACCTCTTGCTCGTCATTCTGTTCTTACCTTCAGGTAACAGATGAAGATGAAGGTGAGAGGAGTGATGTACTGCAGCACCAGCATGCCAGTGGTGTAGGTGAGCTTGATTTCTCTGGAGGGCCACTCTTCCACACACACCACCTTTCCCCTGTACTGTTCCTGAAACACTGAGGGCAGCTGCTTCAGTGGGGCATCTGTCACCCTGGAAAACAACAGAAAGGGTGTGGCAGTGAGGACGGCCAGGGCCCAGGTGAGGCTGATGCCCAGGCAGGCATGGTTCAGGCTGGGCCTCCATCCGCGAGGGTGCAGGATGAGCTGGTGCCTCTCAATGGCAATCAGAACCAAGGAGAAGATGGACACTGTGACAGAGCAGCACTGAACCAGGCTGTTGAGTTTACACATGACCGCCCCAAACACCCAGTGGTCCATGAAGGTGTAGATGAAGGTAAACGGCAGACACACTAGGGACATCAGCAAGTCCGAAACGGAGAGGTTTGCGATTAAGACGTTTGTGACGTTGTGAAGTTCCCGTTGCCGAGCAATGACAAGAATGAGAGCCAGGTTGCCCACAACACCCAACAGTACCACAGCACTGTAGGCAATCGCCATGATAACAAACAAAGAGTGGCTGCCGTAGCACTCATCAGCATATGCAATTGCGGAGAGGTTAGCTAAAGAGCAATTCAATAGGTCCAAGGAACAGTTCAGAGCGATGAGTGGTGGAATTGGTGGAGACAGGGCGGGGTCTGGCATTGTTCCGCCTCCTCTGCAGTTATTTGGTGTTGGTTTAAATCAGGTGATCTTAGACTCCTTCCCTCCAGGTAACAACCTTTCCAGGACCATGTTTTCGTGATTCTGACAACATACTGTGGGGATATAAGAAAACATTTAAATCAATACTCATAAAAGACAAGACGTCTCTGCTGTCATGTTTGATTACGGACCAATCCAGTTATAAAAATCAATAAATGTTCCCTTCAGTTTTATTTAATAAAGAGTTATTTTAATCTTCTTGCATCACCTTTGTCATTGACCTCATTTCTGAGACTTATATTACACTTTTAAAGGGCAAGTCCCTCTAAAACACATTTAATTGTGCAATAATAATTAATCATCCAAAAGCATTTCTCAGGCGATGTATTAATATTGAAAAAAAAAAAAAAAATGTTTCCCATTTTTAAAAGCTATAATTAAGCCTGTGTCGGTGTGCATGGAATTGAAAAGTTAATTAAGATTTTGGCATTTGATTAATTTTATTTGTATATTTAAAATGAAGCCATCAAATAGTCCTTGGTGAGCTACTGATAATAAAGCAATTGGATTTTGGCGCATTGCCTACAGACTCAGAGTGCATGCATACACACACACACACACACACACACGCATACGCCTAGGCATTTTCCATTGACTTCTATTGTTTTCATAATAAGCTTTACATATTCGTTAAGACATTATTTAGTATGTTAATGAAGCCATTTGCAATCTGACCCACATATTTCAATTTTCTTCTTTAATATACAATATGAACACACACACAGACATCATTAAGATGTCATCATTTTAAGTAATTTTACTTCCAGACATAAGCACAGACACAGTCCAGACATAAACTCTATGAATGACTCGTATTGGTCTATATATCAGAGTGTGAAGCAGGTTGTCAAGGTAACAGAGGTGACAAAGCCTCCTGGTCTCTGGTTCTTTCATCTCCCTCTTCTTAAGTCTCTAATTTCACTAGTTTATCATTCAGCATGTTCAGTTATTGTGAATAAATTGAATGAGAATGTATTTGAACAGCAGAAACATTACAGGAAGCCCAGCCGTGAATCTAACCTTTCTTATTCATAGCAGGCCAATTCGCTTACAGTATAATAGTCTCCTGCACGTGAACTGCAATGGGATGTGTAGACGGTGGATAATCCCAAAAGACTGAAGCTAAATGGCAGGCCATTCACATGCTCTGTGTAGAGTATTCCCTTGACAGTACTGTTCTACAAAGTGACCTTAAGAGTAGAGTGGGCTACAAAGGGAATATGCAAGCATTTCAAGCAGGCACTTAAATGTCAAGATGAAGTAGGAGTCATTCATTTGTCTTTGCATGCTTGTAAAGGGAAAAACTAATTGCAGCGTATTAAAAATGTATTCCAGAGATGTTAAATTCGATACTCAGCTACTGAATCGCTCAAAATGTCACTTAGGACCCAAAGAATGTGCAAAGGTAGTTAACAATTATCATAAGAATATTTTATTGTTATGGACAACACATGGCAAATGCTATGACAAATGTTACACCCTATTGTTTAATGTTCCAGCGGAGCCTCATTAATACATAAACTGTGTGAATAATAGTCTCTTATCGCACTGACATTTATCTTTAATCATTTAACAGACTCCTTTATTCAGTGTGACTTACAAATGAGGAGCGATTCAGGAGGTGGTAACATGAAAAGTGCTGCAATACGTTCCAAGATTGTTTTCCGAGAACTACACACTATAACAGAGATAAAAGCGAGAAGCAGTGAAAGAAAAGGTTTTTATTTTTTACGTGTTATTGCAATTGCAGGTTTGAGTCGAGTGCTCACGGAAGAGATGTCTTTAGATGTTTTGTGAAAGTTGAAAGACACTTGGCTGTTCGGGTATCTTGGGTGTTTAATGCATGCATAAAGCATATCTGGGTTATGTTTACTTGAATAGAGCATTCACTGAAAGACAATCTTACAGGTCTGTTTGTCTTTTAAAAAATATGTTAAAAGCCATAAAACCTTTCAGACAGCATAAAATGGAATATATTTTCTAAATGCATGTTATTGATCTTCTTATCCAATTCATCCATGCATATGTTTCATTTAATTATTTGACCTTGTAATATTTCATAAAAATGTTGATATTATACAGTGAAACAGTATGCTAGACTTCTCCAATCATTACGTTCCTCATAAACTCTGCCCTTTTTTACAATCTACTGCTTGCATTCAGATCTGCCTCCATCCAACAACTAGTAAATTTAACCAAGTCCCAACATTTTTTATCTTTTGGATAATTTGTTTAATTTTTTCCCCCAGAAATGATCTGTTGCTACTTCCGTTACTCGTGACTTTAATGTAACATGGTCCAGTGCCCAGTTTTAGGATCTGTCTCAATTCTCTTTTGCCATCTTATTTTCACTCTATACTCAAAAAAATATTTTGTAATTCAAATACACTATCAAAAGTTGCTGCCTTAAATTTTGAAGTACAATCAACTTGGCTTTATATCTTAAATTGCAGTAAATTGACTTGAAAAATGGAATGTTGACTTAAAAAAGTTGAAAATTGCTTAAAGAATGTAACTCTACACCCTTGCTTCATTTAGTATACACGGATCAATGAATATGAATATTAGTCCCTGCCTCCACTTAATCACACCAGCTCAGACTACCTGATCCACTCGGTCAACTATAGTAAACGCTGCACGATGGCAAGTAGAAATATTGGTTTAATTCAGCAATATATGTCTGAACCAGAAACTGATTCAGAAGAAGAGGAGGAAAAGTGAGTTATACAGGGTCACCTTCAAAGTCATCAAGTAGGCCCATCAGAATGGTAATGAGTTTTATGTATCGCCCTCTACAATGTCGGACACGTAACGGTAATTGATATGATTAGCCTTTGGCTTGACTACGTTATCAAACAGCTAATAATGTGTTGCTAATGTTACCCTAATGAGTCAGACCGCTGCATTCTAAAAATCAGCATCCTTAGAAATGCTCTGAACATCATAGAATGTCAGTGGAGAAAGGCATAAAATATAGTTCATCATAACAAAAATGTACCCAATTTTTCTTGTCCTTTCTTAAAGGTGTTCTTGTGCTCACTGTGGAAAAGCCCCAGGCCGCCCCGCACATTGATGGGATTGGTTACATGTTTTGTGACAGTAGGAAACAGGGGTGGTTTCAAATCCTGCGTCTTTGGTACACTGCAGTTTTGAGGAGAAAATACTCAGCAATGGTTTGAGTTATGCTCATGGTTTGTCCTAAATCATATTAAAAATACCACATGGACATATAAACATTTTTTTTTACCACATGGGGTCTTTAACTTATGTTGATGAGTAATGTAAAAATATATGCTGTTATGACTTATTGATCATATAATTTTTTTACAGTGTACATACATTTTACATTTAAGCCTGGAGTGTAGTGTCTGTTGTATTGTTGATGGTCACAAAGTTATTTCCCAACTGTCCTAAGTAGGCCAGTATACCACATTACCCAGAAGTTAGTCAGTTCACCCAAACATAATAATGTGGTCACTATTTACTCGCCCTGAAGTTGTTCAAAACCTGCATGCTGTTATTTTTTCTGTGAGACACAATATATAAATGATAAAGATTCTTGATGCACCATAAGGCTGTGCATCCACCAAAGCATTTTTTCACGCAGGCGTTTTCAGCAGAGTGCCTAGTGTTTTCAGTTGGCTAAAAACTCTTTGGTGGACACACGGCCTTAAGTAATCCATTCAAATATATATTGATATATCAAAGACTTTAGATCTACAAAAATGGTGCAATCATATTCTCATTTCGGAGGCTGCGTCCTCCAGAGGTCACATTTGAAGGCTGTATACGTCATCAATGATGTCCTATTTAAGAAAAATAAAGGTAATAAAATTTGAGGTTATTCCTTGTGAGGTGTAAAATGCTGTAATTTTCTCTTACTAGCAGTTACTTTTCTTACATGAGACCGTCTCGATGACGTATGCAGCCTTCAAATGCGACCTCTGGATGACGCAGCCTTCGAAATGAGACGCAGCTTATGTATGGGAAAAAGTGCAACACAATATGGCGGAATAATTCCCGCCTTCTGAGTAAAAAAGCCAATCGCTAATTGGTAAAGTCATTGCGTCACTGCAGCAGCCATTAGAAGTTCCGATTGCTATAGAAGTGTTCTGAGATGTGCGCTTATGACTGCACATGTGCATTTGCTAGTCCAGCCTGAAAAACGCAGTGAGATAACTTGCCTTAAAAGGAACTTTGGATATAATCAGAATTTCTGAAACCAAATAAAATAATCATTCTATGAGTTGAGTCATTTCAATCAGTTGATCCGGTTTAGAAAGTAGACTAAACAATTTGTTCACAAATCAGACTGATCTGGTTTAAGATCAAGTTCACTAACTCAATGATCCACTTGCAGCTCTAGATATCGAGAAGTCCAGCGGAAGTAAAAATCAGTGAATAAATGTTTTTGGTCTGTTCCTCACACAAAAATAGCATATGGCTTCAAACAGCTTGTACTTTTTTAGAGCTTCTGATATTTATTTATTTTTTCTTTTGCAAGTCACTTTGAATAAAACAGTCTGCTAAATTATTAAAATTAAATTTTAATGAGATAAGAGACTGTTATTCTCACAGTGTATTAATGAGGCTCCACTGAACATTCAATAGTCACTGAATTTGCCATATGTTGTCCATAACAATAAAATAAATCAAACATGCTCTTATTCTACTATTATTCACACATTTTATTTGTTACTGAGGCTCCACATGAAAATTAAACAGTAGGGAGTATATTTTTGCCATTGCATTGTCCATATTTTCATTGGACATAATATGCAGTTGAATATAAAAAGATTCTTCAAATTATCTTCTTTTGTATTCTTCAGACAAAATAAAGTCATACAGGCTTTGTAAAACCAGGAGGGTGAGACAGAACTGTCATTGTGTTAACTATTCCTTTAAGATAAATTATGGCACTGTTTTGTCTTAGAAACTTGTGATTATTGGCAGCCCAAACAATATTAAATTAGAATGTATGGTCAGTACTGACCAGTTTTTTTTAATGAGTTGATAAACTATAAAATGAATGAATTTATTGTCAATGAATCAGCAGAGGCTTTTAATGACAATATAATTAGGTCATTGACTCTGGTCTTTTTAGAGCCCCATGGAGAAATTCATTGAAGAAACTGAGAATGTGAGCATAATGAAGCTGATATGAATGGCATTGAAATCAATACTTTTAGCCTAAACAAGTTTCAAAAATCTGAAAACAAGATATGCTCCCATTCAGTGCTGCCTGCAAATTGTAGTCAGTTACTGATTCTAAATTACATGACAAAAATTGTAGTTAGTAACGAATTCCATTCCATTACACATTTAAGGTAAAATAATCAGACTACTTTTAGATTACTTTTGACCTAACTCGTTTATCACATTGATTTGAATAGGACAATCTTGTACCATAATGATATAAAAATACAAAGAACAAAAATATATTCTATTCTTTTTCATTAACAACATGAAGTGCATTAAATATTACATTATGTCAGGGTTTCCCAGACTGGGGTTCGTGATGAACCTGCAGGGGTTTGGGAGTTTAATGAAAAGCTATTAAGAAAAATCAAAATAAACACTTACTAAAAAAGATTACAAAAATATTTTATTTGTTTACCTGCATGTCATATGACCATTAACTGACAAAGAAGCAGGAAATTAATTTATTATTAATATTGACTTAATTTTATTATTGACCTAACTTATTAACTTAAAATTTCATGGGTAGGCTACTTAATAAATATATTAGGTCAAAAAGTTTCAGCTGATAAAAAAAGTTGGGCAATCCCTGCAAATATGAAATTATGTGAATTTGTTCATTTCAATGTGTTTGAAAGACAGAAGCCTTCTAAAGACAGCAATACATGAAGACTTCAGATAGAAAAAAGATTTTTCATGTTTTCATGTTTATGTTTTTTATTTTACTTTTATCAGTGACATTTAAAAAAAATAAGGCATTTCAAAGTGAAATTACTGAACCTAAACATAGGAGCCTAATATGCTTGTGTAAAACTAAAATGTCAGTCGGAATAAGAGGCTTTTGCATCTAAAGCCTTCACATGGTTAAATGACTCACTGAGTGATAATTCAAATAATTAATGTTCGTCAGGAGTTGATTAGATGAAATGTTGCAATGTTGATGATTTCTGTAAATGCAGTGGGTCTCAGTTTCAGTGATGGGCACATGACCAACCTGGAAGACCTATATAAGGAAGGTCGTATATAAGCAGGAAAATAAGCAGATAAAAAGTAGTATGGAGAATCAATGAATTATGAATAATTCACTGCCATTGTGAGTATAACATGTAATCATGTAATCAGTAAAAAAAAGTGTACTGTAGTCTGATTACAAGTATTTTAAAACGGCATTTTTGGAATCAGATTACATAATCCAGATTACATGCAAAAAATTACTATCCAGCACAATTTGAGCCTTAAAGATACATGAAATGAAACAAAATTTTCTCCAAATAGAGCTATTGGGAGCCATGGGAACCAAACGCGGGAGAGAGACCATACAGGTGAAGAAGGAGAAAGATGGAAGAACACAGTGAAATATCAACTGACAGAAGATGCAAAGAATAAGATTGGGAAGGAGAGACAGAGAAGGTGGAAAAACAACTGTTATAAATGATATCTGATGCCAGTGTTTAAAACTGCATCCCACATCATGTAAGTGTAAGCTATGAGCCAGTTGCAACTAAACACCTCTTTAGCAGGAGAGAAAAAAAAAAAACAATATCTTAAAAAAAAATCTTATTTTTAATATAAAAATGTATTCCCCAAAGTAGCCTACACAAATCGGTTTTAAAATCTGATGAAAACATATCTGTCTTCCATAACAAATAGCACCAGACATCCTTCGGCTAGAATGATGACACAAAATGAACTTTGATATTTTCAGTCTGCACCAGAAATTTATAGAGCACCATAAAAGACAAATTCACAGAGAAACAATATACTGTATATCTAGTGTTGAAATACAATCTTGACAAGACACAAAATTTGATTTGAGCTCACCAACACATTACCTTAATGTCTCCTCTTAACAATCTGAAATGTGCCATTAAATCCTAAAGAGAAAGATAAGCCCATCCAAGGAAAACATTTAGGCTAGGTGTGCGAGACATCTCCTCACTGTCATCTCGTTCCCACAGCTTCAATGAGAGCATTCAAATCAATTATTGCGCGTTATTAGCCTTCAAACTCCTGAGTTAAGTGCTTTTATTGAGTGTATCGTAAACAGGTCAAAGTCCTGCAGGTACTTTAGTCCTCATAGCCTAATGATCCATTTCTTCTTATCCACTAGCTGAGCTCGGTATTTCGGGTGCACAAAGTTTATTTTATAACGCATTATGAAATAGCAGAATCTATGTATCCTATATTTCAATGCGTTTTCCCCAGAAGCCAAAACGTGTTATAGTGAATCGCAACTTAACAGACAGAATAACATCAAACATATAAAGGGAGAATAGACCGCATTGCGTGGCTGGCTGCCCTTAAATAATATGGCATTTTCGTAAACGGAAAAAGCAGAGATTATTACGATCGAGTGGAGAGATCCGGCGTGTCTCCAATTAAGCGCGTTCGAGAGTCTTACCTGAAGCGCTTCACGCGCGGTAAGACCTGAAGGCACACGAGCGTCTCCATCAGTCTGAGTGAGTGAACGTGTGTGTGCATCACTGACACTTCTCCGCGCACACTGAACTGACAGCTGGCTCAACTGCGCCTCTGCACAAGCCTTACTCACGCGGGGGTCCATGGCTGTCCGAAAGCACCAAACGCCACTGATTCACAGCGTGCCATCGTGATGCATAGCATGACACGTATTGAAGAGCTGGTGAAAACATGTCTCCAGTTCGTTTATTATGAGCAACTATTCACAGGACTTTATCATTTGATGAGGCTCTTTGCACTCTTAAAAATAAAGGTTCTTTATTGGCATTATTGGTGAAGAAGAACATGCAGGGTTCAGTCCCACTTTATGAAGAGGTGGGACCAAGTCATTGTTATGCAAGTCACAAGTAGGCCTAAGTCTCGAGTATCACTGGTTTTTAGAAGGTATAGGCCATAAAGACTTTCCAAGTCACAGATAGCATACATATCCAGGGGCTTCATCTGGGCCAACTATGGCACATATGACCCATGTGACCTTTGCCACTGCCAAAACTGAGCCATATGCTATTGCCAGCCACACTAAGGTTGAGTCATCGCCTTGAATCATTCCATGCATTCTATTTACACTAAGTGAAAATATCGATAGATTCTATTTACACTGAGTGAGAATAGCAGTATTTTCTTTGCAATAAGTGTAAATAGTAGTTAGATGCTATTCATACTTATAAATATTGGCAGATACTATTTGCACCTCAGTGTTGTTGTACAGTATGCAATAATAACATAGAGTGTAAATTATTATATTTATTACAATTATTAAATGGATGCCATCTTATTGGGACAATAAAGCCCTCCCTACACCTACCCCTAACCCTAACCGATAAACACTTTATCATTAAACACACTTTATTTCCACTTTTCAAATATTTACTTAATTTTTATTGAAAATAAATGCCTTTCTAATCTGATATGTGATGGGAAAAGGGTTCGGCAAAGGGCAGACTCAAACTCAGGTCGAATTGTGGCAAAACGGTCTGCCGCGAGTCTTAAACCTACACTATTGTTACTGTAGACAATCCAGTGTCTTCCGTAATTTTGTCTGGCCCAACCAGATGTCAGTGGGCGGAGTTAGTGTAAATAGCCTTTGCCAACAAGGCAGGCTATTTGCATTTAGTGTAAATATACACTCCGATAAATAAATACAGAGACAATAGTACCACAAGGTACACAGCGTAAAAACAGAATTTACAATTAAATAAGTAGGTAAGTAAATGGTTCTTTTAAGAACTGTTCACTGAAAGGCTCTTTGGGGATTCAAAATGGTTCTTTTACGTTCAATGCAACGACAGATGCGACACAAGTGTTTTTTGCTAGTTTCAGCCCGACGCAGTTATCATTTTCACGTCCAGCACCAGGTTGTTTAAATAGCAAATGCACTCGTGCCCATCTGTTCTCCCATGGGTGTGCTGGTCTGAAAACGAGGTGTGTTCAGGCACATTGTTGGTGCGTTGCTATTTTTAGGCAACTGAAAACGACTGCGCCATTGACTAACATAAACAGTATTTTTTGTTATTTAAAGGGCGTGTTAGTAATATGAGCCTATAGGCGGGTGCACAACACGCGTACATTCTGTTTATTATACACACAGGGACGCAGCTAGCAGCTATCACAAAAATATGAAGGGCCCTATTTTAACATTCTGAGCGCATGGTCTCAAGCGCATGGCGCAGGTGCACTTATGGCGTGTCCGAATCCACTTTTGCTACTTTAACGACGGAAAAAACAAGTCGGCACACCCGGCGCATGATCCAAAAGGGTTGTGCACAGCAGCACACAAACATTTTAAAATATAAAAAATAAAAGGAGTCCTCTCTGGAGAAGCATTCAGTCTTTCTGCTTGCAAATTCTGCGCAACTGGCTTTTAAAGGGAATGGGAGATGAGACTCTGATTGGTTTAATGCACGTTACGCCCAAAACACACCCATGACACGCCGACTGTTTTTTTGCGTTGTTTAACTAGCAAAAGTGGATTCGGACACGCCATAAGTCCACCTGCACCATGCGCTTCAGACCATGCGCTCAGATCGTTAAAATAGGGCCCTTCATATTTTTGTGATAGCTGCTAAGTAAACAAGTGAACACAATAAATCACACTGGCATATACTCAGGCACGAGTCAACTATGTAATGATGATACATTTTAACCGAAATGTTAAATTGTGTTCTCAGGACAAAGATATTTTTCATTAATATCAGGTCAGGGCAAGTTGTCACATGCATTTTAATAGTAACTTTATATACCTTTAACATTTTTGATGCTTCATAAATTGTTTTGTGTTTCTTAATTGCTTTACTATTATCATCTTGCTGAAAAGTCTATAATATTCACAGTGACAGCATGCCAGGCTACTGAGGCATGTTTCACAATGTCAACTGTGTTTACTGATCTGAATCTTTTTTCCTGGGTGATAACAGTGGAAATGGTCAAAATATATTTTGCTAGTCAAGACTTTCAGTTCTCAGAAATTGGCTTTTAAAAATAAACCTACCCTGACAAATGCTGTAGAATCAGTTGAATACCCTGTAAAACGTTCCACTGTAGGCGTGATGTGACATTTCTCGTACTCTCGTGAATACAGCAGCGCCACCTGGTGGAATAAAGTAAAATGGATTTACTCTATTTCAAATGTTAAATTCTCTTCCAAAAGAAATTTCTTCAGGCATATTAGACCAACTACTATTCGACTATAACTATATATACAGGGTCACATTCAAAATAATTTTACTGTCATTGTATTTTATTTATTCATTTATTTTTTACATGAAACATGAAATAGACATAAAAGTTGGTAAAACTATGTTTTCCAATAAATGGAAGTGCACAGGTCACTGAAGAGGCTTTAAAACACTCTTCTTACACACAAAATGACAACTAGACAGAAGCTCTATAGATTTTTCTGCCACTTACATTAGCAGTAGCTCTGGAGCTCAAGCTCTTTTAAATGTCAGTGAACTTTCTCTCTGACCTGTTTGTGCGAGCTGTCACTTTTTATCTGCATGGCTCTTTTTCTCAAACTTCTTTAAAAGGCCTAAGTCAATGGGAAGGTCAAAATGGGCGAACTGTGAGCTGTTATTCATCCGTGTGTGTGTAATGAAAAATGTGCAATGAAAAAAAGCTGAAATCTACAAAGTATGGTTTTCAGGGCGCAATAGACAGTATAGGAAACAGAAACAGATAAATCTTTTGGGTAGCCTTCTTTTATGTCCCATGGGTTGGTTTTATTTAAACAGATTTATTAAAGCTGTATTTACCTTGTTATTAAATCTGACTTTTTACAAGTCTTGCATAATTTTTCTGTATAGACTATTGTTTGACCCTCAACCTTAAAATAAAAAAAATCCATGCCATATAAACGAAGAGTAGAAACATATGCATTTCAATAAATATTCCCTGAAAATTATTTTTCAAAACATTTCCACCACAATGAACACATGTGATTGTGTTAGAGACATTTTTTTCTAGTAAAATTGTCTTGTTAAGGGAACTTTATATCTAGCATTTTGTACCCTAAATATGCACAATTACATCAATTCTTCACACTCTTTGGTTAATTTGACATCATATACATAATTCATTTACAATTTAGCTATAATAGGCATATAAAATAAACAACAGATGAAACAGACAAGACCTAAAGGCAGGCTGTATGCTGGCCAGGATAGACCAATCACATTAGTTTGTGAATATTGAAAAACAATATTTTATAAATATTGCAAAAGATTCACATTTGCATGTTAGATAACTATCCTTAAAATGTGTAAATTTTACGAATAATATTTTTAGTGTAGCCTACAAATATTTACAGTAAGACAAAAACATCCTGAGGAGTAGCCTTTTTGTAGTTCTGAGTTTTTAGAAACTCAAAATTACTATGATTTAGGCTTACTAAAATTACAATTACTTTTTTGTTTGTTTTCTAGCAACGCTTATGAAACATGGGCTGAATTTGGATCCGCATACTAGCACACTACTCTTACTATTTCTGCCATAGAAAGATGTGGTAAAGGTAGTATGAGTAGTATATTATTATTCGGTTGGTATGACGTGCATTGCACGCGCTGTGCAATAGGTGGCGACACATTATACTTTCAAAAGACAGAGACGTCTTTTTGACGCACGCGAAGAAGAGTAGTGTTGTTAGTGGAAAAATGGCGTCGTCCATGGGCGGAATGTTCACTGGTCAGCAGCCTTCTGGATCTCATCCACCCACAGGTCCTGGCGGTCCAGGTCAGCCAGGGCTTCTCACAGGACCTCCCGGTAATAGAGGGACAAATAACACTTTAGTAGATGACCTGGAAGCTTCTTTCGAGGTGAGATCAAGAAAACTGCTGCTGCTAACATGCCAGTGATGGTTTCTGTGCAATTATTATTGGTAGATACTATCAACTGATTATGCACGCATTGATTTTTTTTATATTTAAAATGAATATATTCTTGTTTCATACATTCAGTAGAAATTAGTAGTTTGCTTGGTTATATATCGAAACTGTGTCATTATTATCAGTTATTATATATACCGACGGTGTTATTGATCTGTATTTTTTCTTTAAAATGTTCTTTAATGTTTTTAATTCTTCCAGGCGTGTTTTGCATCTCTTGTCAGTCAAGACTATGTGAATGGAACCGACCAGGAAGAAATTCGCACTGGTAAAAATGTTTTTATTCTTTTTTTATCGTTCCTTATAAAAATGGCTGTAACCCCTATGCTATGATATCAGATGATAATACCAGGGAACTGTAATAAATACTTAATACTGAAGGATTAGCATATTTATATATACCATATGCTACAAGCTGCTTCAGAGAATTCCATGATATTTTCATAGTGTCATGTCCAAAACATGGTAATACCATGGTACAGTTTTGCACATTTACAAACGTAACAGATTCTAACCTTAAACATTAGTTTAAGGCACACCACCTATTATTACTAATATATATCACCATACTTCCCCAGTTGAATAATCACAATACATTAAGACTTGTTTTGTATTTAAAGTTTTCTGAAATATTATTTTGAATTTGCACACTGAAGTGGAGATTTCTGGCCCAATGAGAAAATGGCCTTTAAAGATATATATTGTAATAGAAATCTACAGATGCAAATATTGTAATTTGGATGTTTTCTTTCCACTTGTCTGAAAGGCATGTTAAGAAAGCATACATTTATTAAAACATTTATTTTAAAAAAAAAAGTGCAGTGCGTGGAAAAAAAACTATGGTTTTACCTGTAAATGTCTTGCCATAATTATTTTGCGTGTTGTGTATTCCAGGGGTTGATCAGTGCATACAGAAGTTTCTGGATGTGGCCAGACAGACTGAATGTTTCTTCCTTCAGAAGAGACTACAGCTGTCTGTACAGAAACCAGAACAGGTGGAAAAAGAGGTAAACTCCAATTTTTACTGCAGCATTATTAAAAATCCAGCCATACATTATTTAAACCAATACCACCTCATAACCTTTACCTTTATATAACCATAACCTATACAGTTCCATTGTGACATTTGAAATCTGGTATACTGTAGTTAAACTATATGTGCTGTTTGGTCTTTCAGGATGCATCAGAACTGAAGAATGAACTCCAGAGGAAGGAGATGCTGATTCAGAAACACCTCGCTAAGATCCATCATTGGCAGCAGGTGTTAGAGGACATCAACGTCCAGCACAAGAAGCCCACAGAACTGCCACAGGGTCCACTGGCCTTTCTGGAGCAGGCCTCAGCAAACCTACCCGCTCCCATGAAACCAAACTGATGCATGCACAGAGATCTAGAACCAGACTGTGTTCCAGGGGCCACTTCCTCTCTCCACCCAGAAAACTGGACAATAAGGCCTTGCTGTAGATTCTGTTAGAGATGTGTGAAAAACACGTTTCAAGAGCTACTAAAGGACATATTTAGTAGCAGAAGGGGCTTGTAGGTCTGCCAGAAGGTGGTCATTTTAAAGAACTCAAGAGTCTTTAACATTTAGTCATAAGCATACTTAAGAATTAATTTGACAAGTAAATTTTAGGTACAGGTATTGTGTAGAACTACAATGACCAGAAAAGGCTTTAGTTAAAGAGAAGAAGTGGGCTATGAAGTTTTTTTTCCCACATATTTTATTAAAACACCTTTTGTACAGTTTAAAATAAACATGTTTTGTCAATCGAAACAACTATTTTTTGTTAAGTTCTCTTTGGTCTTCATGTATTTCCTGGCATGGCAGTCCAGCACTGCATGTATGAATATTGGATTTTTTTACTCAGTGCTTTATATTTTCTCCCTTTATAACATTAAAATTATTTTCCCACTAACCATAAATCCATTCACTTTTTCATTTGAATATTTATTTCCCTTTTAGTAAAGAAAGAAAAGGCCTTTGCCACATTTTGGCAACAATAAAACAAATCAGTAATCAATTGATCATTATTAAATGGCTAAAAACCTGTAAATGACATGCTAAAACTTTACATTTCATTACAAAGTCAAAAGGCAAGTAAAAAATGCATAACAAATTTAGAGATTATATAAAGTAAAACAAAGCCTACTTTTCAGACCATGAAGATTTTAGCATTGTGACCTTCATGACATTTTCCCCCAATGTTGTAATGTAATCTCAAATGTAAAACAATAAAAAAAAAAAAACATGAATTAAGTTTGTAGACAATTTAGAGGATTTGGAAAATGTGCATAATTGTCAAATGTAATCACCTTTTTAAATCAACTTCATTATAACAGATTAATAAAAGAAAAAACCATTACATGTGCAAACATACAGTGAAATGAGGTCCATTATAGTGTAAACATGACTTTTTAAAAAAAGTGTATTAATTCAAATAGAAGTAAAATATAGTATAATATAATTGTATTCCCAATAACATTAACATAACATTTGTGCTAATATTGCTGTAACATTTCAAGTATTTTTCATATCCCTCCCTAATATAAACAATATTTCTTCTTGAGTATACTATCAGGTTATTGTAGTTGCATAACCTGTATAAACAGCATAATAAATCTCACATTTGCAGTTTCTAAAATATTTAAAACAGCAGTAATTTTATATTAAAAAGTTTTTCTGTACATTTCTTGCTCTTGTCTTAAAAGGTTTAAACCTTTGAAAATGCAGTCAATAATGCCCCAGATAGAACAAGACAGAAAGCAACAATGAGGACAATGTAATTTCGCCAACCCTGAGGGAAAGAGGACGAGATGGGGAGTTCAATACAATATAAAAGCAATAGACAGTGGGAGCAGAAATCATACACCATACACACAAGTATTTACCTTCACTTCTTTGAACACTACAACACCCCAAAGAGCTGCAATCAGTCCAGGAACCTGGAATGGAGCAAATACACATTATTTGAAGGGGGGGAAAATCTATTAAAATGTTGCATTTTGAGATCTGTAACTCACTGTGGTGATAATAGGGAAGCTCACTACAGCACTGAGATAGTGATTGGCCAGGAACCAGCAGCACGTGGCCACACCCCACATGATGCCAGAAAGGAATCCTACACGGAAAAAAACATCATTCTATACTAAATGACATCAGAGGTATGGGGAAGAAAGATAAACAATTCAAAAGGAAGTGCAAATTAAACTGAAGTGATGATGTTTACCTGGCAGCACTGCTTTTGGAAAAACTTGTGGTTTGTTTTTTTTGATGGCACAATACAGGAGGAAATACACTGTACTAGTGAGGAAAATCCCACTATATTGTGCAAAGACGTAATCCAGATCTACATAAACAAAATGCATCATATTTAAGAATTCAGTCAATGTATACAGTGTACCAGATGTGGGCCGGATCTGGGCCGACACAGTGTTGATGTCTGGGATATCATGAGGTAATCTGGATTTACCAAACTGGCTAGCCCCACTGTATGGGCTTTCTGGATCATCTGCATGATTTTTAATGTATAGAACTGGAACAAATGATGATCCGTACAGCACTCCAGCGACAACAGCAAGAAACGTCCCACTGCAAGACATAACATTCAAAGCTCTTATTATAAAAACAGTTTATGAATGTATTATTATTAGATACAGTATAAGCATGCAGATACTCTAATAATTTAATTTGAATTGTATTGTGGTCTAAGGTTGTTACTATATATTATTAGTACAAAAAGTACATTTACTCAGAAAAAAAGGCAGATTTTTGATGCTGCAAATCTGTAAAATATAGATGCTTATGCTATATAAAATAAATTAAATTATTCATCCAATATGCAAGATAGAGGTGTGATGTTGTGTACATACACAAGACGTTTGGTGCGTGGTCTTAATGCGTCCACCCAGGAATCATCTGTTGCCACCACACTTTCTGAGTTCACAGCCTTTAGATTCAATTGATAAAATTATTTGAATAACTGAATAAATTTAAACATGCAATATTTAAAAATATACGGAGCCTCTAAAGGGACATGGTGATGGAAAATGTATGAAATAGAACCATTCAAAAAAAAATTGCGTTCTCTCTAGAAACTTTGCGTTCCCTCACAAAAAATGGTTTTACAAGCGAAAGCAAAGCTTTCAGGGAAATGCGAAAATTTTGCAAAAAGGTTTCTGTGGGAATGCAGAAGCATTGAAATATAACTTGTCCTTCAATCTAATTTTTTTCCCCACCACCATGTTCCCTTAGGGGCTCCATAAAAAAAGTCACAATTTTTAATGTATGTCAACATACGTGGTCTATTAGTAAAGGTGTTTCTTCAGATGTTGATGACCTTTGAACATCAGTCTTCACAAAGAAAAAAACAATGGCACTGTAAAGATATACAAAATTAAAAGAATTTAAAAAAGGGGAGGAAAACAAGAGAACAGACATTATTTAAAATAACATCACATTCTGTGGCATACATTTTTTTTTTATATATGAATGCATCACATATACCTAACTAAACAAAGACCTGCTCCACAGGAGTTCAGTACTGGTTTGGAAACGGTCTCAGCCCCAATACCAAACCAGCCAAACCTAAAAACAGCAGCAAGAGTCAGTGTATAATACAAAGAAGAATATCTTAATAATATAAATTTAGCAAATGTGAAATGTATTGGTTGCAATGCCATTTTACAGCATATCAATCAATACAAAAGATCCTTTAAGTTCCTTAAAGCCACAGTATGTACGTTTTCGCCACTAGAGGTCGCTTATTCATAACAAAGGCGTAGCTTGATGACGCTGTGAATGAGTGTGGGATAATAGAGGAGTTGTCTTTAGCTCCACAGCCAATGGAAAGGAATCCGACGGTGGACTCGGGCAGAAGTCATCTTCATGGATGAGCTAATGCAGGGGTGGCGAACTCTGGTCCTGGAGAGCCTCAGTCCTGCAGAGTTCAGCTCCAACCCTGATGAAAGCTTTAGGCAGGTGAGTTTTTAGTAACCATTCAGACCTTGATTAGCTTGTTCAGCCACTGAGCTAATGTATTAACGGTGGTATGAAGCAGGATGTGCCGAGACCTGTGGGAGTGATTTCTAATGAAAGACTCCTGCATGAAAATGGTCTCAAGACCAGCGGAGCTTTTATTATGCTTATGTTGCATCCGGTTGTTTCGGCTCTTTTCACTGTGTATGTGAGGTAACGCAGTGCCGTTTTACATGGTTAAAACAATCACACTAAATACTTTTGAGTGTGTTGAAAATTATGTTTTAACGTTACTCTGTGTGTTCGCTCGGTGGCTGTTATGAGAGACTTGTTGCACTTTGCAGTATCAATATTAGAATATTATATTAATAAAAGCTGGATGACTTGTGTTGCTAAATGACCAATTGGTTGCTATTGAAATACATTACATGGAGAAATATCCTGGAATGTTTTCCTCAAAAAACAACTGAAGAAAGAAAGACATTAACATCTTGGATGACATGGGGGTGAGTAAATTATCAGGAAATTTTCATTTTAAAGTGAACTAATCCTTTAAAGCGTCTTTGGTGTTTCCATGGTTTCTATGGAAATCAAGGGTAGCGTGGATATGACGTCATTGACAAGCTACGCACAGATTCCTCTGGATGCTGGAAACTTTTAGGATAACGCACAGTAAGTACACAGGTCAACAAAATATATAACATTATTCTAGTTTTTTGGACATTTTGATCTAAAAAAATCTTACATATTGTGCCTTTAAGTGGATTCTGAAAGACAATTTTGCTTACCGTGAGCTGGCCCAACCCAAGAGCAAATTAAATGAAGCCCATATAAGAAGCCCAAGACCAAGCCCAATAGTCTTTACGATAGGAACAACAGTTATATTACCTATAAGAAACACACAAACATGTGACAGAATCATAACTGAAAAACATAATCACAGAATCTATATAGCAGTAATTTTCAAATGATAAATTATACTGGCATATTAAATAATTAGATGTTACCAGTAGCCCAGATGGCTCCTCCCACCATAACAAGAGGCCAAAATTTTGGACAGTTCAGAATGATGTTCACCACTAAGGAGACTGTCCATATAGCAGCACATAGAATCCACTGGAAAAACATACCTGTACATATACACAGTAGGGTGAACTGAAAAGAATTAAAATATTATTGAGCAAACTTTCTCTCTTCAGTGTGTTTTCAAAGCAGTATATGATATCCTATTTCAAAAAAAAAAAAAAAAAAAAAAAAAAAAAAAGATTAATTCGACACAGAGGCCCATATAATACTTTTTAGTTGGCAAATTTCACATAGACCTACTTTTCGATAATCTTTTTTTTGTTCCATTTTTTTTATTTTTATGGGAACCATATATTAACGTTTGTGTATAACATTCTGTATTTGCTGAGGTTTGATGTGTCCCCACCTGTTGTGGTCTTGTGGAAACACTACAGGTGAACAGCTTATACATTTCCATGAAATATGAGGCATTTTTATTAAACATTTCAAAGGTATTACTCTGTTTGTTACACCTTTTTTTGCCTAGAACTCACACAGTCCCTAGAATCAAGAATTTGTCAAAAGTCTATACTAATACTATTAGACCATTTGGATGAAAAAGGAGACAATCCTGTCACCAATTACTCACCCTTGTGTTGTTTCAAACCTGTATGACTTTCCATGGAACAAAAAAGCAGATTTTTAGGGACTGACAGTTGCCATTCACTTTCATTTAATCTTTTTTCCATACAATGAAAGTGAATGATAATCTATTTTTGTGTTCCACAGAAGAAACAAACTCAGACAGGTTTGATACTGGTGAGTAAAATGACTTTTAAAGAACCATTACTTTAAGGTCATTCATGTTGACATTTACTACCAAAAACATTTAGGCAAAAAGTGTCAAAAAATAAGAAAAGACTGACTAACCATCACCAGTCTCTATCTTTTTCACTGGTACGAAGTTGCTTCCGAAAAAGACTGCTGACACGGCGCAGGATATGAATCCATAAGTCAGATCAGACGAGTTGGTGCTGTTGGACTCTTGCTGAAGGTGCACGGACGCGTCTGGCAGCCCCTCTAATGCAATTACATTACATTGTGTTTTACTCATTAAATTCAGCAAAGTATCAGTTAATGCAGTAATTATATTTTTATTCTCTAACGTTACCTGTATCCAGGTGTTGCGCGGCGCCGGTGCAGAGCACGCAGAGGAGCGAAATGATGAACGCTGCCACGCGACGATTCATGTTAGACACACACGCAACAGCATTCAAGCAATTAAAAGATATTCATAAAAACCAGTTTCATGCGGAGATCGCTGAAATAATGTGTTCCAAACGAGAGATGCTCAACGAATAAGTGTCTTGACTTCCGTGTCAGCTGACAGTCATGATCACATGATCGTAGACGAATGCATCTTGAGCACGCGTGGATGAACCACATGCATTTGAATATGATGATAAGTGACATTTTCACTGTTAGTGGGTGGCGTTATTTGCTGACTGTGAGGGTGTTTGAAACGGAGTGATAAATAACAACTTTGCATTTTAGTTAAACAGCCGGTTTATTGCTGCTGCCGATTGTACAGATAACAATTAGGACAATACTTTACTATATATATATATATATATATATATTTACATGTGTATAGGCCTATATGTTCTTTTGAGATGAACTGTGTGGTTCAGGGGTGCTATGAGCAGTTTTAGGAGGGATACTGAACTATTAAGTCCAATAAAGTATTAATTATTACAAATTACAATTGGTCAGTTGATATGCGGTTGCTTTTAAACAGTAAGGTTAGGGTCACTCACATGGTTTTCAGCTTGACGTGCTGTGAGGGCTTGTGTGCATCAGTGATGCTGAGTGCTACGCCACTGATAGGCCTACTTCAGAACAGGTTGGGTCACCTATGGTGGACAGGTCTCAGCTGCGATGCCAGACGAAGACAAACCACCTGATTCTGGACAGTAGCAGATTGGCCCATCATTGGCCTGATGTTCCTGCAAGATCACAGTCTTGTGACAACGGCAACAACACCATTTATAATATAACACACAGAGGAAAAAGGTGTCAAAATTGTACCTTTAGGGGTAGGCTACAACAGTTTGTCACTGGGGCAGTACCCTTAAAAAGACATCTTTTTTACTCCTAAAAGGTGCATAGTATTACCTTAGAGTACAAATACGTACCTTAAGGTACTACTATTAACCTTTTTGTGAAGGTACAAATATGTCCTTTTAAGAGTTGGGTAGACCAGGCACAGTTGGTACAGGGGTACCTTTGAAACACCTCAAATAACTTGCGTGCGCAACAAGTCTGATCTGTGATATTTGCATTGCACATGCGTATTAGCGCCCTCTTCGATGTTGTGAAAGTACATTAGCTTCTCCAGTCTGAAGATATCGGCAAAAGTTTTTTTTCTTAGTTAAGTTTTTCATTTCACCACGTCCCTTCCACATTGAATAGCTTCTCATCCTTACATGACTGTTAAAGTTAACTTACATTGTCGTAAACCTTAATCATGACTTTGTATCATGCAAGGTCATCATAAAATCTAGAGAAATGTTCGAGGTGGTCAACGGGGTACAGTTGAGACACATGAGTTATTATGTTTTATTTATTATGTTTATTAAGTTATTGATTGCATTTGATCCGTTTTATTATTGCTGTTTGCAATTGTTCAATGTTTTTTACTGTTACTCAACTTTTCAACTGTTACTATTAAAATGATGAACTGAAATTAAATATTGTGTCATTACTGTACAGTGTTTTACAAATTAACTAGTTTTAACTAAACAAATAATCAAATAAAATACTGAATGGAAATTCATGGGTACGAAAAAGCTTCTTGTGTTTATGAGCTAATTGTGGAAAATATGACCTACTTATGGATGTTAATAATTATTAATATTTTAGTAGACAAGTAAAGGAAATGTTTTATGAAAAAATCACTTCTTTTCAGTTCCTATTTTTGGTTTGGTAACGGAAAAAGCAAAAAGTGTACAAACTGTACCCTGCCCCAGTGACAAGCTGTTGTACCCCTAAATGTACCATTCAAATGTACATTTTTTCTCTGTGTGAAGAAACTCCAAACTGGTTATAGCCCACATGGAAGTCATTGATGGATCAATGAAAGCAACTGTTCGAACAGAATGAGAAAACACAGTGGTTTAATATTAGTAAAGGTGTACGACAAGGCTGTCTTCTTTCTTGAGCACTGCAACGTTGAGCCAATAACATTTGAGGACCAGCAATTCTATTCAATTATATTGTTTCTTAAATGCTTGTATGCATGTGATAAACATGATTAGGCACATAATCACGTAAATACCATCGATTAGAGCAGTGAAAATGATCTAAATAGGCTACAACAATTACTATAACAGGTAGGCCTATCACAGTAATCTAAACATCATAAACTGAAGATTAATAAAGCAGATGCTCTGTAAAAAACTTATTTGTGCATGAATAATCAAAAATAAAACTAGTACTGTCAGGATTAAAATATTTAATCACAAATAATAACAAATGTTTTAAGTGCTGAAATGTACTTAAAAAACTAAAACTATAAAACATTAAACTAAAAGTAAACTAAAACAATCTGTGTGAAAAGACAGCATCAGATGCTCAAAACTATAGCACTGTGTTGTACATAGAAATGTGGTCCTAGAACTGCCGTCCTGAAACAGCGGTGGTGCAGGACCGTTCTACTCTTGCCATCTATGCCTAATCACCACCACTGGAGGGCAGCACTGGTCTCAGACATATTTAACTACTGCAAACTACCACATACATTTTCTCAAGTATTTTACACATCCACAGCATAGAGAGCGAGTTTCATTCTCTCTCTCTCTTTTTTTTTTACCTGTCACCAGCCTCTCTCTCTAACAGAGATCTCATTGACTCATTGAGGTCTTGGAAAAGTAAGCAGCACCATTTATCACATTTAGCATCAAGGTTAGAGAATACACAATCTAAGCAGCTCAGGGTCACTTTTAAAAATGCATGGTGACCAGGCAGGGACTAGTGAATACAATGCCCTGATGATGAACTGATTTTTAGTGATGGCAAAATGAGGCTTCCTGAACCACTGAGACCTCGCAGCCCATTGCTTCACCAAAAGGTTCATTACCAGAAGCTTCATTAATCATTGCTCACTAGTGACACCTAGCTACTGTGAAAAGAAATAGCAGACAAATCCATTAATCCTGATCCAATGACCTGAGCAGACATTTGTCCATTGCCTGTGTATAAAATAAAATATGCATTTTTCTTTGAAAAAGTTTACTTGCACAAAGACAACTATCAGACACTGTTAATTAATTATTTATACATTGTTTAAATAGTGACAGTATGAACAACAAAAGTGATGCTGTGTTGAGTGCAGTGCTTATGGTGGAGGGATGCAACTGCAACAGAGCAGTCTGGGGTGGGAAAAGTTAAGAATTGTTACTGTTTTTTGTGTGCAGTGTGCACAGTTTATTGTGCAGTGTAGTGCCTATGGGTCTGAGGATATAGTGGAGCAAACTGCAACATCATATAACTGCTCCACACGACTCCGGGGGGTTAATAAAGGCCTTCTGAAGTGAAGTGACGTGTTTGTGTAAGAAAAATATCCATATTTAAAACTTTATAGACTAAAATAACTAACTTCCGGCGGAAAGCCGTACAATTCAACCCCTGTCGCGATGTATAGAAGCATCGCAAGCTTTGACGCCTCTCGCAGATAGTGCTGGGCAAAACACTCAAGCCCCTATTCTCTTATATCAAAATCCTCTGCCATTTCGTTTTAGACTCAATTCATGACCGGTGTTTTGTTTTGCTCTATCCTCTGCGCTTCTGCGTTCGTCAATACGCATGCGTCAAGGGTTCAAGGGTCAAGGGTTACTCCTTCGCCGTAAATCGATGCGTACGGCAATCCGCCGGAAGTTAGTTATTTTAGTCTATAAAGTTTTAAATATGGATATTTTTTCTTACACAAACGCGCCACTTCGCTTCAGAAGGCCGTTATTAACCCCCCGGAGCCATGTGGAGAAGTTATATGATGGAGGGATGCACTTTTATGGACTTCATAAACAAGGCAACAATTCATTGCCATTATAATGCTTGGATTAGCCAGGACTTTTTTAATATAACTCCGATTTTATGAGTCTGAAAGAAGAATGTCATATACACCTAGGATGACTTGAGGGTAAGTAAATCATGGGCAAATTTTCATTTTTGGGTGAACTAACCCTTTAATCCATATGAATCTCACAATTGAATCCACGTCTTGTGAAAAGATACAGTCACTTTATATAATGAACAGATTTAATTTAGGCTTTGATTTACATCTAAACAATGATCAACACACATTTTTGTTTTGAAGATACCAAAGTCGTATGGGTTTGGAACAACATGAGGGTGAGTAAATAATAACTGAATTGTCATTTTTGGGTGAACTAACCCTTTAGTGATTCCTTTTTTCTTTACTTTTTAATACCACACATAAATGTCCCAACTATCAGACAGATATCACTGAAATATGTGTTCTGAGAAATTAGGCTAATTAAACAGCAAACAAAGAAACAATGTGGTGGCCCATGCTGTTTTATCAGAAATCATTGATTGCGTTCAGGTTTCCTGTTTTTCATGTGGTTAAAGCAATGGCTGCAAGTGATGTTTGCAAGGCTAAACACCACTCAATGTTTTACATCAAGAGTAAAATTCTTCTACAATTCATTATGTGTTTTTAAATATTATTTTAGAATTTTCCATTAATCTTTATTTGAAAGTGGTCAGACAAACACAAATCACAGCTAATCATGGTCACAAAAAACTCCCACCATAAGAATGAAAAAGTGTTGAAAACTGTTGAAAACAAGTCAAGCGCTCAGAAAAAAAGTGGCGAATTTCGAAGGAGAAGAGGAATTCATCTGTTGTGATCAGCCCAAGATTTTGTGCCTCTTTATGTTTGTGCCATGACACAACTGACAGCAGATGTCTGAAGGGAACATATATTGGGTGCACATTCAGTGACTATTCTGTATGTAAGCATCAGTGCCTTAAACCCTTATGCATGGAGCAACTGGTAGCCAGTGGAGTGAGAGAGTAGGTATGTTCACATGCACTAATTTTCGTCAGTTTGAATGAATCCAATTAGATTCTGAAGGTTCTGTTTATATTAACCCTAATCTTTGCAATTCAGTTCGCATATTTGTTTATGTGCATAACATGAATTCTGAACAAATTGTAAGCATATGCGCAGAACCACAATGGTAATCGCTGGAGCAACCGTATGTTTTGGTAGCAAACATTAGACTAAAAATAGTCTAATTTAGGGACTGTGCTGTATGCTGATGGGACCAGGTCCCCTAGTGGTCATCTCTTGCCATATGTGTAGAGCAATCCAGGGGCTCTAGTATTCAGATCACCCTCTATGCACTACTGGCTCAGCTTCCTTTGGAAGTCTAGGACTTCAAGACTTTGGAGGCCCTTGATCCCCAAGGCACTGGCCCGGTCCATAATTGTGGAATAGATGGTAGGAGGAGCCAAGGAGTATGTTCCTTCATTCAAGATCTGTGCAGCCCTTGTGGAATTGTCAGGCAGGAATGAGAGCAGAGCTGTGTGTCAGTGCAGCAGAGGTAGGAAAACCAATGTGCCTGGATGTAAGTCACAGCTATGTTTTGAATATTGAGAAGAGGAATGGGCCCAGCACTGAATGCTTTATAACAAATAAAAACTGTGTGCTTGGATGCATCGAGTGCAATGAATGCAGTGATTACAAACTGATACCTAAATGTACTTTAATTAATTTGACATTTGAGCATTAATTGTCTGCAACAGACATTTTGTTTGGCTACAGGAGAATACTGATTTCTTATTGGCTGAGGAAGGTAATGAGGAACTAGGCACAGCAAGAGGAAACGCAACTGCTGAGCTGCAGATGCTATGCCAGTCTGTTTGCCTGGGAGCCTTGCCTGAAAAGAGACTGTGTGTGTGCACGCGTGTACCAGAACAATAATGTACCAGAACAATAACATGGCATCACCTGAACATCAGGCAGTAGCCACTGGTTTTTCACTAAGAAATCAATAAGGCACACACACACAAATTTTGGTAATGTGCCTACTCCCAAAAGATAGTCAGGTAATCAGAAACACTTGGTTAAAATACCATAGCTCGTTTAGGAGTTCATAGAAAAAGCACACCAATAATGTAACCCCAGTACATACTGAACAGAGCCACATCTGTTCCTGTGCTACAGAGCTGCTCAAAGCACATTAGCTTGAACAAATCAACAAACCCTTTTCATTGGCTCAGAACTCTGTCAGTGCACAACTATTGGAAAAAGGCAGAGAAAACTGTGAAAGAAAGACAATTGTTATTTGTATACTCAGTCTACACAGAGATAATGAGCTGAACAGAGGCCAAAATTTAGTTTTCACCACATCTGCCAATGGTAGGGGAATTGAGAATAAAAGTATTTTTTTATTGGTAATTATTTGACATTTTACATAATTTGTCAAAATAAATTGTCCTAATGGAACTCTATAGTTGGCCATGATGACACAGATTTTGTTGGCTTATTAGCTTAATGTGAGGAATATTTCAAATGTTGGCATGTTCTGTAAGAAAAAGAAAAAAAAAGTCTTATTTTTGGACCCAGTGTCACAATTTAGTCCTTTTATTACACAAATTAAACTCAGGTAATCCAATAGCAAGAAACAAACAAAACAGCATGTAGAACACAACACACAAACAATACCAGACAAAAAAAAAAAGAATGTAATGAGAAACTTAAATACAAAGGTTGAATGAACTTGATGAACAGGTGAACTAATTAAATAAAAAAAACATGGTAACAAAAGAAGAGGGAAAAAAATGGAACAAAGGAGAACAGTAACTGAGAGAAACAAACTAAAAGCCCATAAAAACGAAAACAAACCAGACAGTATGTGACAGAACGCACCACCGGGAACGCGCAACCTCACACTGTAACAGTTCAACTGAGGGAGGAAGGGTGGGGGCACTGGAGGTAGACAGGGAGCTGGTGTAGAGCTTGAAAGAGGCAGGGATGCTTGCCAGAGAAACCAGAGTGGAGTAGATGGTAGTAGGAGCCAAAGAGGAGCTGATGGTAAAAAGCGCCCTTGGAGAAGCAGACAGTGGAAGGATCCATGGAGGAGTGGATGGCTGACAAGAGTTCAGAGCGTCCCAGGAGGCCACCAGGAGGAATGTTCCCCACGGCGGAACTAATGTAGATTTAAGCGCGACCAACTGAAGTGATGCAGGGAGATGGTGAGGCCCAGGCAAAGTCCGATGGACCGAGAGACCCGGCGACATTGAGGGACCAGGAGACCAAGGCGGAGTTCCTGGCGACGAGTGGCTGAGGTGGGTCCAGAGGACTGAGGCGATGCCGGTGTGAGTGAGGACTGCGGTGAAGCCTGAGGGATGGAGGAGCCTAACGGAGCCTTAAGGGTGGAGGGATGGAGCGCAGCAGACAGCCCGGAAGTCCGTGGCAATGGTGGGGTGACGACTGACCACAGTGGGGCCGAAGGAATGGCTGACTTCAGTGGAGCAGGCAGGAGAGGAAGTTTGGGTGCAGAGACAAACTTGGTGATGGATATGGTGATGAATATAACGGCAACGAATAGAACACTGTGCTGGACGGGATCAGTGGTGACGAAGAACATACTGTGCTAGATGGGACTTCCAGAGGCAGAAGAGGTTCATGGGCAGGAATCAGGAGGGGAAGCTGTTCCTCTGCTTCCCAGTCCATCAGCCACCTTTCATCCTCCAGCTCCACTAATATTCCCACAGGCACGGATGTAATGGCTGGCTCACGCACCTGGTCAGACGGGACCCCAGGCTTTTCCTCCAGGACGGACGAGGCTGCTGGCTGTGTTTCAGGCACTGGCTCAGACACGGTGTCCGTGAAGGGCATAAGCTGGGTCTCTCGGTCTGCAGTGGCTCTGGGTTAGTGATGACTGATGTTAGGAGAGGCTGGACACTGGGAATTGAATCCTCTTCTACTTTGCTCACCGCAAAAAAGAGGATCCATCCACCCACAGGGCGAAGTTGTCAGCCAGACTTACCACGTGGCATGATCAGACAAATCTCGTTGTCCAGTCTGCTCCAGAATCCCTCCATGAGCGCCAGGTCACTGCAGGTGGCGAGATGACAGAAGCTGCAAACTTTGAGCCTGATTCCTCCAAGTCTCTGCCTCTTTGAAAATAAAAATCAGGCCCCCGAGAGCCTGTGAAAATTCCCCATCGGGGCAATATTTATGGAAGCAATATCCATATTTACTTTTGCACAACACATGAACACGAACTTAAATGTACAGGATGAATGAACTCAATGACGAACAGGTGACAACTAATTAATCAAAAACCATGGTAACAAATGAAGAGCAGGAAAATGGAATAAAGGAAAACAGGTAACTGAGAAAAACAAACTGAAAATCTATGAAAACAAAAATAAACCAGGAAACCTGTGACACCTAGGATGTGAATTTATGTGAACAGCTGACATGCTTGTGAACCACCTCTTGTGGCAATTTTCTCCTTCCCATGAAACAAGAGTAAAAACAGAATATCAGAGGATTCTCAGTCTCTGTTTATTCCAAAAGATTCCAAAAAATAAAGCAATCAGTCCACATTCCGTTTAGAAAAATTCCCACCATTTCATCCCATGGTAGACTTTCCAACTGAAATGATGCTAGTGATGACAAGTCCATTTGTGTGACTTTATGAGAGACAGCTTGGTACTTAGCTCATAGTTTCCCAAGCCTACTCCCAAAATGCACAATATGAGCAATCCTCTTTATGTGCGTCTGTGTGTATTGGTGTATCATCCAAGATTTTAAGTTATACACATGAATGGTTTCTATTTACATATACAGTACATATACATATAAAACTAATGAACAAGATTTTTAGTTACACAGCATGGCATAGAAAAGGGTGATTGGCATATAATTTATCAATATAATTATCAATATAACTATCTGTAATCATCTCCATCTCTTAGTCTTCAGGTCATAACTGGACTACAAAAATTAAGTTCCTAGTTAACTAATATCAGTGATATACTTAATCATCGCTTTTATAAAAACAAACATAACTAAAGGTTGTCATGCTTTTCACAGTTAAAACTGCATATGGTAGTGCACCTTATTAAAAGTACAATGCATTTGATATGAAAAACAAAACAAAACAAAAAAAAAGCCAATGACATAAATAACAAACCCTTGAGTATAGGGTGCTAATTTTCAGTCTTTACATTTCCCTATAAAGAGACAATATTAATAAATGCATCTGAAATGCCTTGACATATTTTGGCACTCTGCAATATTTGGCATTTTGGGATATCGTAATATATTATGAAGTTCATATACAGATCCATCTTAATATAACAATTTCAATATATCATCTAAATTGTGAAATGCAGAAGGTACAATATTATTTAAAATTTTTCATCTTTTTTTTAATTAAAAGACAATTATAAAACTACTGCTTGCATCGTCCATAGGCAAGAAAAACGGATCTGAACACAGTGATCCAAAAAATTAACATCACAAGAAATCAAACCAGTGAGGAGGAGAAACAAAACTACTCAAATCATTTAGTTTTTTCTTTAAGTCAAGCATTTCTGCATGTTAACATTAACATCTAATGAACAAAAGTGTACTTATATACATTTATTATACATATCTCATATAATAAGAAATGACTCTTCAAACATTTTTAATATATCATGTAGATTGAGTAAACAAAATCACATTTGATGCAGATGTTTCGTGTGCTTGAGTTCTTGAGAATCAGAGATTCCAAAAACATGTTGCTATGGAAACAGGTGTCGAGCTTTTCCCATAGGAATTATTTTCAATGTGTAACGTTGTTCCTCAGTGCAGCATTGCAATGTCATCACTTACAATGTGAAAAAGGTCAATGAAAACCGAAGCAATGGGGCAAGTGTGTTTGTGTGAGTGAATATATGAGCAAAATGAGGTCATATTATAGGTGCGTGTCAAGTCCTGACAAGAACTTGTAAGATGTACACAACAAGACACTTTATAGAAGTGTGGCTACAGAACGTTTGTGAAGTTGTCTGCATATGTACACACAGCAATGTGCCTGTATACCTTTTTTATGTGTCTGTCAGCATGTTTTTGCAAATGATAGTTGTACACATGACCGCTGATTGCATTGAACAGTAAACATATGTGTTAAAGTGTGTCTATGCATGTATGGATCTGACATCCTGTGTGTGATTCGTTGTATATGGAATAATTAACGAATATATATATATATATATATATATATATATATATATATATATGTGTTTATGTGTGTAAGATTATGTATACGTGTGGATGTGTATGAAAGTGGGGGTACAACATGCATACAACATGTTTGCACCAGTGTGTTTGTGTGTGTGTGTGTGTGTGTATGTATGTATGTAAGGCACTCAGGACATCTCGCTCACACTCAGAGGCATTGCCATGCCAGGTCTCAGGTACGGCACAGCATGGACGGCTTTAGAGAAGTCTGGAGTCAGCACTCGCCCGTTCTCCCCTGTACTGCCCGTTATAGACAACCTGGCCTTACTGCGCATAGCATCTGTGAACGTCATCTGTTACCAAACACACACCCACACAAACAGAATATATAAATACACAGCGATTCACACCCAAATGCACACAGAGAGAAAGAAAACACATAAACATTCATTAATGTTATACAGTGCATCGTATATGAAATACAGATTTTAATTTACATCTATATAAACTGTAAATGTTTATGAGGAGCAGATGGGGTGGAGAATGACTGACAGCTAATGGGCCTCCTACTAAGATGGCGGAGCTTTATATCAAAAGCAAGCGGTGCAGCCAATTCACAAACAACCACAAGCGTCAATGATGATAAACAAACGGAAAATGATATCACTCCAGCTGAACGAAATGAGCTAAAAAAAATAAATAATCTATGAACCCTCCATCTTTTATTTCATTCAATACATTTTACCCTCCCTCTGTTTATCCCTTGTCCACCTTTACGCCATTTCTTTAATCTTCAATCTAAAATCACATAACGTGTTTGTAGGCACGTTATGTGATTGCTTGTGTGATTCTGTTTTTTAAAGAGGTCATATCATGAAAAATCAAATTTCCTTTATCTTTTGATATACACTACTGTTTAATAGGAATAAATCACAGGAATAAATTACATTTCAAAATATATTAAAAAGAAAACCATTTTTAAATGTTAATAATATTTCACAATATTACTCTTTTTAGGTATTTTTAAGTAAATAAATGCATCCTCAATAAGCTAAATAAATAAATGAATAAATAAATAAATCTTACCGACCACAAACTTTTTAATGGTAGTGTAGTTTGATATACTATGCAAAGTTTCAAAACAGAAAACTCCCTCCCTAGTCCAAAAAGATCATCTACTGAAAGTAAGATGCAAAAATTTTTGATGTAAACTAAATGTATATATTAAAACATGACTGCCCATATGTTTACTGTTAAAATTTAACACATCCAAAGCTCAAATCGGATCCGAAAATTTCACATCCACAGATGTTCGCACCCCACGCAGCCCCTGTGCGACTCTCCATAGCAAATAAATGACATCCTGTCCATCGCCTGTCATTTTTCATGTGTAGTGGAAAGGCAGCTTAAGGGTCAAAGCGAGAGTGGACAACTTGTGTACAACTAAATTATGGCCTAAAATTAAATCTTGCCAGTGGACCTCATGGAAAAATAAAGAAATTATGATATGAAAATTATGATATGACCCCTTTAAATCTTTGACAAATGCGTGCCAACGTGATGCCTAGAGAATCGTGTGGTGGCGATGAAGCGTTTGGCATACGATAAAAAAAATGACAAAAACAAAAAAACAGTGAACAAACGACAAAAATATAACCTCTGCCATTCCTACCCCACTAGATCTTAACACTCTCCAGCCCATAAACGTTGTACCCTTCCTTATAAGTAGCAAAATTCTGAGAATTCTGCGAGGAAGAGGAGGGATTTAGAGCCTGAGTCTTGGCAACCTTCATGCGTTTGGCCTCCGCTCGAGACTTGTAGCAGAACTCCACCAGAGCGACCAGCATGGCCAACCCGAGGCCGCCCACCAGGATGTAGAAGACGCCCGCAACGTTACTCAGGCTGAGGGCGCTAGTCTTCTCCTGCAAGGGGTGAAGGTCAAAGGTCAAAAATAAGTGAGAGAAAGGATGACAGTATGTCAATAATACTAAATATCACTGTATATATGATGACTTTTAATTTTAACGACACATTATGATTTTAAAGGTAACTGCTCTAAATAGACTACAAAAACAGTACAGTATTAAATGTGTGTATGAGTTTCTAACAGTAAATCACATAGAATACACAGACGGCTACAAAAGTACAACAGGACAGTGCGGTGCAGTGTGTGCACATAAAGAAGGAAAAAAGACGCCACCTACAGAATTGCAATTAAAGACAGCTGAAGTAAAAGGCAAATATACAAACAACATTTACAGCATTGGTGAGGGAGAAGGAGAGACCGCATGGGAAAGAGAAAGAGAGATAGGAGGGAGAAAGAAAGAGTGTAAGAACCAAAAAATAAAAAGTAACAGGACAAGTTGTCAATAAAGCACAAATACAAAGGAGCACAAGGAAATTCTGAGCCTATACAGGTATGAGTATATGTGTTTGTGGAGGGGAATGTGGATCAAGTAGTACTTTAGTGTATATAAAATATGTCTTCATTATGTGTCTCTTGCATGCATTACTGTGTGTTTATATCACATCCCTGCTTGTATAGGCATCATTGATTGTATACACAGGTCAGGCTCTTATTCATGCGGTGGTAAATCTGTGTGGGGGACTTGCTTTGAGACACACACACACACACACACACCACCATAGGCTGTAATTCTTTTTTGCACAAGCTTCCTTTCGTATCACTCTCATACTCTTATCCTCTCATATACACAAAGACCCCCCCCCAAACACACACAGTCTGCTGATTTGGATTTGAATCACCCAAACTGAGACAGTGTTTTCACAAGTTTTCATGCATACACACATACACATTCTAGCCTTGCCAGACACACACACACGCACACACACACGCTCCCTGCAGTGACTGACCTTACTTCCAGAGTCCTTGGCTCCACATTCTCCCTTATCGTACCACCATTTGTTTTTCAGCTTGTCTAAGATGCCTTGCTCACTGAGTTTCAATACTGCAAGGTTTACTGGCGTTCTTCGCGTATGGGAAATAACATAAATAACATTATCAATGTTATTTTATGTTATTGTCAGTAACATTTGCACTCGCTAACAGCGCTGGTAATGATTCAGCCCTGAGCGTGGTGGCGATCAGCAGTCTGCGCTCCATTTGGCAGTCGGCAAACGCGGCTTTGCCGTGCCAGATGTGCACAGACTCATCGCCTTGAGCAGGAAGCAGAAACAGTGCCCGTCAACGAGCCGTATACCTCTGGGAATGTGTTTTTTTTTTAGGCAGTCTAGATTTTATTTTAGTGTAGATGTGTCTTTCTGAAAGACACATCTTCGTTGACCAATTGATGGTATAATCAAGTTAGTATAGGTGCCTCAGCTTGTTTTCTGGGACCGCTGGTAGTGCTTCCTGCTCATTTGCATTTTGTTCATTTAATTTTTTACCCATATGTCCCAAGCACGGGTCTGACCTTTGACTCCCCGCCTCCGCTGCCGCACTCTCCTTTGTCGTACCACCATTTGTTTTTCAATTTATCCAGAAGCCCCTGCTCGTTCAGTTTTAGCACTGCAAGGTTTACCGCGTTTCTTAAACAAACGATAAAACATACTTGTCAGACAGCATGAGGGGGGGGCGGGGCTGCAGCGGGCCACGCCCCCCACAAGTTGCATAGAATGAATGGAACATTGGGTTAGACAATCCATCAATCAATCAAATCAACCAACCAATCAAAATGATGTTAAACAACCCATTAAAATGTAAGGTGGTCGAGCTTTAAGAGTTCTTTTTTAAACTCAAACTCTTGAGGCAGGAGGCTAGAACAGAGGAGGATCAGCAATAGTATCAGTTATTACACAACCGCACATACAGATCCTCAAATCAGTTAGCAGAAAACACATTAAGCGTTGAGGCAAACAAATCTGGTTAGAAGTATCAAGAAAGACAGCATGCATAGTTCAAACAGTGCATCATCAAATGCATTCATAATCAAGTTACTGTTTTCAGCCTCTGAATCAGCAGCTTAAACATTCTGTAATGCTAATGGCGACCATTCAAAATCCAAGTGCCCAAACACATGCATTGATTATTACTGATTATCAATAATAATAGCATTTGTCATAACAACACAGTCTGGTTGCAAGAGGCCATTGCTTCAGTCATTAAGAACAGACATGCATTCAATAAAACAGATGCTAATGGCAAACATGAGAAGAAGGGGTCACACTGAAATCAAATTAGCATATTAACTATTTTCGTACTAAGTGAAAATCTTGTCTCCAGTTTTTCACTACTACACTATGCTTTGGTTTAGAGGGGGTGGAAAGCTATTTGTGAGCAATATAGTTAATAACTATATAAATAGTTTAACAGTTTGCCAATGTTTGCTTCATTGAACACATGGCAGTTGATTATCAGCAAAACCAGTGAAAAAAAGGCTTCAGAAATTGTAGACTATTGGGGGAAAAAACACATCTGAAACCTTCTCTTCAATTATCTACTGAGCTCCATGAGTAGACTTGGTCATTCCTGGAAAAGAATCACATGAACTAATCTATTTTGTTTAGGGCTGTCAAAATTAGAATAACAGGTAACACAAGCAATTAATTAAATTTGTTTTACATATATAAGCAAACACGAAGAAAAGAGTGTGTTTCAGCTTAATCACCACTCCCCCTGACTCATTTTTTCCAATATTTAAGCATTTTTCGTTATTCGGATATCGGTTTTGTAATACGCAACAATGGATAAATATAGGTTCAGTTTCAGTAGGAACATTTTATGAATTCCAAGAAATAATTGCTTACTGCACTGTTAGTTATCAAGCTCAATAAGTATAAAATATCACATGTAAGATTAAGTCCATAAAGTACATGGAAATTGTTACATTATATATTGCAGATGAACATATTTCCACTAATTAAGTCAATAATTACACTTATTATCCAAACTTTTCTTTTCTTAAAAAAGGAATTGAATGTGTTAACGTGTTAACTACAAAAAAAATATGAAATTCATTTCAAAATATATTTGAATCATCTGACAGCCCTAATATTTTTTATATATAATCTTAATTCATTGTGCATTTTATTATGGTGCTAACTTGCTTCCTATTGAAATATTAAAACTTAACTTAATATTAAGCTTATGACAAGAGACTACATTATGCTCCATTTTCTATGCCATCATTCTCGAGAGCACCGGTTGCTATGTAACCTGCTTGTCAGCTGTCAGCTACACTTTCTAAAGCCCTCACTATCTCTGCAGTTTCCTTGGTAACACTCTACACCGCTGTTTATACCTAGGTTACCATTCATCCCTACACTCAGTGCTGCTATTACCTAGTTTACCTCATTTTAAAAGGGGACCCCCGGCCTACATCAGGGTAGGTGGGATACTATAACAACATGGGCCATATTGTTATACTACTCCACCCACCTTAAAGCAGATCCCTTGGGTGTAGCGATGCCGTAGCCTTTAGAGTCAAGGTTCCCTCCGACCTTCATGGTGTCACAGGGCTTGCGCTGCTCGATGTACTCATTCATAGTGGACTCCAGAAGGTAGGCATATTTGCCTTTGGATTTTCGGACACGCAAAACGCCTTCTACTGTGTTTTTAACAAACACCGAAGGTTCTGCGCTCTTCATGTACTGCCACATCTTGTCAAAGAGAGCAATCTTAGATCTCTGGATAAAAAAATAGAGACAAAGAAAAGGAAAGGTTTAGAGTCAGGGTAGTGAGGAAATGAGGGTTAGCATTGTCAACTTTTTCATTCTAGATCTGAATCTCAAGAATAGATCAATCAATGACATGATGTTGTTGTTTTTTGCCTTCATCTAGTAATTTATTCAAAAATACATTAAAAATGCAATTCAGTATTTGTATGCATTACATATCATGACTTGAATGTATTTAATATCTGAATTTAAATTAATTTTGATATTTTTTTAAAGGGTTAGTTCACCCAAAAAATTAAATTTTGTCATTAATTACTCACCTTCAAAGGCCTTCATTCATCTTCGAAACACAAATTAAGATATTTTTGATGAAATCCGAGAGCTTTCTGACCTCCAACCCAAACCCCCCCTGCAATGCCATTACCAATGCCATTAATGGAAAGGTAGTAACAACATTGTTAAAATAGTCCATGTGACTACAGTGGTTCAACCTTAATGTTATGAAGTGTCGTAAATACTTTTTGTGCACAAAACCCCACCAAAAATAATGACACTTATTCAACAATTTCTTCTCTTCCGTGTCAGTCTCAGACGCTGTTCATGTGGAAAACAGTGCAATGCTTCCGGGTTCTATGTCAGAACGGGACGCTCCAGACGCTCTTGCATCAGGACCACATGCATGCGTCGTGGTGCTCACATTAACAGAGTTGGTGAGTGAGACGGAAGAGAAGAAATTGTTAAATAAAGTTATTTTTGTTTTGTTTTTTTGTGCACAAAAAGTATTCTCGTCGCTTCATAACATTAAGGTTGAACCACTGAAGTCACATGGACTATTTTAACAATGTCTTTACTACCTTTCTGGGCCTTGAAAATGGGAATGGCATTGCAGTCTATGGGGGGGTCAGAAAGCTCTCGGATTTCATCAAAAATATCTTCATTTGTGATCCAAAGATGAACAAGGGTCTTAAGGGTTTGGAACGACATGAGGGTGAGGAATTAATGACAGAAATTTCATTTTTGGGTGAACTAACCCTTTAAGGGTGATAAAGTTAAAAGTTATAACAAAGATAAAACCAATTCAATTAAATTTATTAAAAACAAATATAATTGTCTTAAAAAGAAAACTTTATTAAGTACATTTGCATAATCTATTATTATTATTTCGTAGGAAAAATATTTGAAAAACATTTGTCTGTCAAATCAAAGTCATGTTGTGCAGAATGCAGAAACATTTAGAACCCCTAAAGATCATCTTGACCTTTGTGTGTCAAGATCAATAAGTCTTAAAATATCAGATAATTTGATCTTTTCATGACATGACAAGGTTAACCCACAAAAAAACAATGTTATTTATGAATTAATAATTGATTTGTAAAAAATACAATGGGCCAAATTTACTAAGCAGAGATGCAGAGAACACAGACGCAGCCAGAACATTTCCATAATGACCAAAGCAATCTACCAAGAACAGCGCAAATTAGCGTCTGGTTTAAGACATGCTTTTTTTGGTCGGTAAATAATGGCGTAAATACCAGGAAATTGATGAGCGCAAACCTTAGTAAATCATCTTGCGTGATTTGGTTAAATACTCTCCTCCCATAAATAAGGTCAGCCGCAAAAATAACCCTGTCCACGCCTTTTCAGCGCTAATTTATCACTGCATGTCCTGTAAGTAGATTTTTAATGCCAAAAGAAAGTTTGCATTGGCTCAAGCTGTTAGTAAATGTGGCCCAATATCTTTAAAAGCATTTAATAACATTTTTGAAAATATTTATTTGTACACTCATATGTAGTCTATGTATTTAAGGTCTAAGGAAAATGTTTTAATATTTTTTTACTTGATGGTTACACCACATGACATATTAGCCATTGCTGCTTAGGCTGTCTGCCAACCTAAAAATTAAGTCCACTTTGGTCCACTCACCCTAAAGAATTCTTTGGTTGAGCCTGCATCCAATGTCCCATAGGCAATTTCGGTCTGTTTGGCCAGGTCTTCAGCACTCTCAATAGGTGACACCATCCTCTCCACAGTAAGAAAGGCAGCCAGGTTAGCCGTGTAGGAGGAGATGATGATGAGTGTGAAAAACCACCACACACCACCAACTATACGGCCAGACAAGGACCTACACACAGCAAACACAGTCAACAACACACAAATGCTCACATGCTCCAACAGAACCAGCATGTTGTTACTGTAATATTTTGAAAGAAAGAAAGAAAGAAAGAAAAAAAGAAAGAAAGAGAAACCCTTTTACTTTGGAGAAAATGGGGAATATGCAGCCGAAACACGGTACCACTCCAAGAGGGCAGGAAACGGCGACCTTGTGCACTTTATTGTTCCCAGCCGGGTGAGCATATGTTTACAGAAGAAATGTTCAACCAAATTTTAAACCACAACTTCGATTAAACATTTCTAAGCCTGTGTTAGCTCTTTCTTCTTACCCATGTAACACTGAATTTACTATAACTTACGATAACATCAAGATTATTTCCAGTGGAAATGGGTACGAAGCAAGAACTGCAGGAGCGTGAACATACACAAACCACGGCAACTGTGGGAAAACTGTTGGTGCACAAAGATGAAAGCACACCCCAAGCGCTAGCCAGCTAGCATTAGCGCTCACTGCATACACCAACCTTGGCGAAATATCGCATCCCTGCTGCATAAAAGCGCCCAGAGAAAACCACAGACTATTAAAGATGCCAAATTCGTTGGTTGATTCGCTAGGGCCCAGCTGCCCATCCTCAAACTCTTCAGTGTGCCACTCGTAAGGGCTGAAGCGGCTAACAAGGAAGAGCACAACGCTAACTCCGATGTAGGCGAATACAATGCACATCCAAATCTCGTAGGCCAATGGGTCCAGGAAAGAGAAGACACCCGGCTTGGATTTCTGTGGTTTCTTGATCATAATGGATATGCCCAGACTCATGAAAGGTTTCGAGAAGTCGATCACCTCCTCTCTGACCAGAGTGATGGTGAGAGGAGCTACAGCTATGTCTGCTTTCTGTCAACATTAAAGAGAAGAGGAATTAGGTAAATGAGTGACATACACAAACATATAAGAGATATACACTAACAGTTCAAATGTTGGACTAATTAAGAATTTATAAGGTTTTTGGAGGTCTCTTTTGCTCACTTATCAAAAGTACAGTAATATCGTGAAATATTCTCAGTGTCCCTGAGAAATCTGACAATTTGGTGTTTCAGTTATTAATAAGGGTTGCTATTATCAATGTTAAAAACTGATTTTGCTGTTTCTTACATCACAAACTACCTTCTAACCAATCACATCAACGTACAGGCAGGCAATAGCATATCAATAACTATGACCGCTCTGAAACAGGGGAGTCTCAAGAGAAGCCAGGTTATCCGGGTATATTTTTCTGTTGATATGAAAAATTGGGTACATTTAGCAATATAGTAGATTAATTATGTATATGATGTATATTCATATACATCACATGTATGGGATAGAAGTAGTTAAATCGCGAACCTGACTCTCCATTTTCTTCCACTCCAGATATGGGTGATTCAGGTTATATTTTTATTTCTTATGAATATTTTAATTCCTGTGTAAAGCACTTTGAATTACTAATATGTATAAAATGTGCTATATAAATAAACTTGCCTTGCCTATATTATGATGTTATGATGAACTATATGCCTTTCTGACGTTCCAAGTTGTTCAAAACATTTCTAAGGATGCTGATTTTCAGATGGCAGCGTTCTGACTCTGAGATGGTGAATGGGAACATGATTTGTCTATCATTAGCAACACATTATTAGCTGTTTGATTACATAGTCAAGCAAAATGCTAATCATATTAATTACTGTTATGTGTCCGATGTTGTAAAGAGCGATACATAAATCACATTACCATTCTGATACATCGACTTATGTATAATTCTGGTCCAAACATATATAGATGAATTAAACCAGTATTTCCACTTGCCATTTACTATAGTAATGTTGACCGAGTGGAACAGGTATTCTGTGAGTGAAGGCGGGGCTAATTTGCATATTCATGTGCCTGCGTATACTAAATGAAGCAAGGGTGTAAAGTTATATTCAAGCTATTTTAAGGTATGAAGAACGCTTTTCACAGGATTTTTTTTAAATGTCATTTTGGTGATCAAAGATGAGTTTTATGGGATAAAAAGGAGTAAAATTATTAACTACCCTGGAACTTTAATTATTCCATACTTTTGACCTTTAGTGTATGATGAAAATCACATTTTCCTAGGGAGCACATTTCACTGTTTCTCAATAGTGTACTAGTGTGAGTGAGTGTATGCTTTACTTCTCACCCCATACACCAGTTCCCCAACCATGCCATTCCAGATCTTGGTCTCAGCATCTCGTGCGCCATACTTTCCATCTGCTACAATCCTCAGCTGATACTTAAATCCACAATGCTTAGCAATCTCAGCGGCCAGATCCACACAGTATCCTTCATAACGTTCATTATCGGTGAATAACTCTGCATTCTTTTTCAGCATTACATACGGTGCCTCCTACAACATGCAGATAAATATATTGACATATCTACAAATTGAAAAAGTGATTTCAATTGTGTTTAATATGGAATATCATGGAATATATCTTACCAGGATTGTTGTCACAACAACCGTTTTATTCTCCATTCCCATGGTGTCATTAGGGAAAAGGTCAGATTTCGTCACAGCCATCTTGTCCACCTCATTCCAGTAACCAATCTGAGAAAAAGTACACATTTATGAAATAGAAAGTGCTCTTTTGTTGAGACTACAAAACACAAATAATCAAATGTTTACTTTAACAGGTGCTTAGAGTTGAGGTCAGGAATTAGTTTTTTTGGATATTGGGTACCGTTTAATGTCTGTATTTTTATGCAAATGAGGACAGAACACTGTAATAAAATATTCTGACAGTGTTTCCTACATCGCTATTCAGTGGCGGTGCTGTGGCCAGACTGAATCAACAGTGCCAAAGAAAAATAAATTATGTTTGAACTAGGCTGTCTGCTTGTAGTCTGACTTGAATGTGATGAAATAGAAAGACTGTGTGCAGTGAAATAAGACCACGACCATAAATTGTCAACACACCTTTATATTGTGTTGCCCCATCTTCACAATCAGTGTAATCTGATTCAATAATTACTTTTATTAAACAAGTCCTTATAATGTATCACCAACTCATGCCTATCTTTTCTAAAATTACACATACCCCTCACCCCTAATGTATTCAGTATTTTATGAAAGCATATTTTTTATTAAGCCTATGTTTTCAGCTACCAATGAAAGTGAAGTATTTTCAGATTGGTTAAACACACTTAACCCGTTCTGCAGAATTCAGCCAAACTTTTTTGTTTTGTTTTAAATAAGTCTCTTATGCTCACAAGGCTGCATTTATTCGATTAAAAATACAGAAAAAACAATAATATTGTGAGTTATTATAACAATTCATAATAATTATTTTCTTTTTTAATAGAGTTTTAAAATGTAATTACTGTAATTCCTGTGAGGCAAAGCTGAATTCGCAGCTTCTATTATTATTATAGTCTTCATTGGCTCATGATTATTTCGAAATCCTTCTAATGCACTGATTTCTCATGAAACATTGGTGGTCAAGAAACATTTCTTATTATTATGAATGTTGAATAGAAAGTTCAAAAGAACAGCATTTATTTGAAATATATATATTTTTTAATAATGTTAAAGTCTTTACTGTCATATTTGACCAATTAAATGTGTCCTTGCTGAATAATTTTCTTCAGTAAAAAACAAAAACTTCCTGACCCCAAACTTTCAAACGGTAGTACCGATACACTGAGTTTAGTTCCAAATCCAATCAAGTACATTATTTGGTATCATTAAGTGCTATTGAAATCAGAATCTCTTGTAAGAATTCTTCAAATTCCCATCCCTACTAGAAGTACTCAAGATCATGAGTCATCAATCTCTGTTACCTTGACAGGGCCACTGTTTTTCAGCTCCATGACATTGACTGTGTAATTAACTCTTCTGCCGTACTGATCGAATTGAATATTTCCTGTCAATCCATCCACACGCACCTGGACAAAAACACGTACACACACAAATGTTAAATGGTGTAAAGTTCTCATACACAGACAACAGGCATTGGTAATGTGTTGGTAGGGCAAACCTGTTTGAGAGCACGCTCTATCTCCACTCCCTGAGCCCACGGCACTGCAGGATTGGCCAGGCAGTCTCCGTTGTTGCCACGGCGACTGATGTCAATCCTTTGTTTATGTAGAAAGCGGAATGCCTCTGTCATCACTTGCACAGCATCATATGTGAGAGCGGAAGTGTACTGCAAGGTAAATAAAAATAAGAAGACCATAAAAATATATTCTCTTTTGGTGTTTAAAGGCCCGATATACAAAATCAGTAAAACTGGTGTGACATAATTTAGAACAAAATCAGGCCAAAGTGAAGTTCGTATAGAGTTCGTTTGGGAGAAACAACTTGCCAAAGAGAACTTTCCGTAAAAATTTGCTCTGGCTGGTAAACATCTTCAAACTACTATGAAGTGGTGCAGGTATGACGTAAGAACCCGGAAGACTAATTCACCACTGATTCCTTCTAGATTTTTTATGGGGTTTTATATTGGGTTTTTCAATTTATGAGTAAAATAAAGCCCATAACTTGATAACACTTTATTGTTTTGTTCTACAGCATAAACTGCACAGACTTACACACTAAACTGTCTAATCTAGTTACTTATTAGAAACATACGTTTTCAAAAATGAACATAGCTGCTTCAAAATTCACATTTTGGCTATATGTGTAATGTAATTACGATGTAGAACAAAAGTCAAAGTATCGTCAAGTTATGTTTACTATAGGCTTTATTTTACACATAAATTAAAAAAAAAACTATTTTGAAAACCCCATAGGAAAATCTCAAAGGAACCAGCGACGAATTAGTCTTCTGGGTTCTGACGTCATACCTGCACCACTCTATTGGTTTGTGGTGATTACATAATAGGTAGGTGCGCTTTGAGGCTCCGCCGCCTTAGTTCTTTGACGTGAAAATCTTCTCCGGTTAATTTCGTCTGTTTAGTCCTTCGAGGTCAGGCGTCCGCAAGTTAAAACATGAATACACTGGAGAGCCTCTTTATAGTAGAAATTGAAGTTATAGTTCTACTTGAAAGAGACACTGACACTGTTTTTTCATGATTAATACTGTAAAGCTGCTTGCCTTTAAATAATCTATAGTATAAAGTTCTATATAAATAAACGTGACATGACTTTTCTGCCGAATTACTTCGCCGTGAGTATATCGGGTCATAGATATAATGATAACATCCATAACAAATAGAGGTTTGCTGATGACAACGTTCAAAAATGCTGTGAGCCGCATTTTTATTGCAGCATAATTTAAATATTTGCAATCCCTCACCCTGATTCTGCTGTCTGCTCCAGGGTACTCCTTCTCCTCCAGTGCTTCCCAGCGCTGGTCAAATTTAGCAACAAGCGGGTCATCAAAATCCACTATCTGGAATCCAGATACATTCGCTCCTCCATACTGAATCTTGGACAAATCTCCATCCACAAAGCCCTGAAAAACACACACAAATACACTTTCTAATAACATAATTCAAGTTGCACAAGACTGTGAGTTATTGTATTGTTAGTATCACAGACAAAAATGCAAACTCACTCATTCTCTCACACACACACACACACACACACACACTAACAAAAATATGTTCTAAGAACGTTTTGCCAATGTTCCCATTAAGTGATGAAAATGTTATTTATGAATGTTCTCTGAACATTACATTTTAATGTTCTCTGAACATTCGGAAACAAATAGTAACATTTAAATGTTGAAAGTTATACAAACATCCAACTAAAATGTTTCAGAAGCTGTATAAACACTGTATAAATACAAAGTTCTGTCATGAAACTCTAGATGGTGCAGATTAATAGTTCCTTTAACTCAACCTGCTCATAATCACATCGTTATCTATAGGGCACAGCTGATTGGTTTTCTGCTGTATCAGTAGCCAATAAGCTTGCATGCTCAAACTTTAAATACTTGGGTAGCATTTGCCTTAGCAGTGCAACACACATTCAGAAACCCTCCACCTTCCCCAGCTCCACCTGTATAGATCTGCTACGGGTAATTCATGTATATTATATTGTACAGCAGCCTCATGTCTTACTTGCTCATGTCGTGTATGTATTGGCAGCAGCAAGTCATCGTACTTGCGCTGCAGCAGCAGTAATAACCTACAGCAGCAATAAAAGCAGCAACGTAGCAAATCTATTCTGCCAAGACCAAACATATCAACATCGTCATATCCATTACCAGGCCAAACACTCAGAAATAACGTTTTTGTGCTAATGTTTTGAGAGTATTATTAAAGACCATATAACTTTGAACAAACGTTCTATTAACATTACATTTGGTCATCCAAAGTTCTGAGAACGTTCCTGTTAGCAGTGTAGATGGTGAGTAAATGAAGACAAAATGTTAATTTTTAGGTGAACTGTTTCTTTAACTGACAGCAATAAAAAAAGATATATTCTTGACAACTTACAAAATTTGCAATGATGTAATGATATCCTTTCACATGTCGACCGATCGTAATGACCTGAGGAGAAGCAGGCAAAAAATGTCGTTCACAAGAGCAATTTAATTAAAGCGTCACATAATGAATGCTAAAGGTGTACCCAATACATCATTCTTTAACTACATTTCTGACCTTACACGTATACTGTAATGTGTTTTTAGTACGCCATTCACCTGCTCCATAATGTCCTTGACTTTGTCCTGTTCACAGTCTAGGATGACTCTCCGCTCTTTCTTGTTCTCCAGGTCCTGAAAGAGGGAGCGATATGCCTCGTCTTTCCACTCATCCTTCAGGTTTCCAACGTTTATGGCTGTTACCTGCCATTTTCTCTCTGCTGCTGTGTCCAGCACTGCCTGCAGGGTAGACAGACCTACATAGAGAGAGACACAGCAGTGTGCATGAGAGAGCTTCACATCAAATATCTTCATAAAATTTGTCATCAATCTGCTCAAGCTTTAATTACCTTTCTAAAGTGAAATTGCTTTAAAACCCCATGTATATTAGCTTCATTGTGTCTTTTTAAATGAGATTCAATCTCAATTACTGCTACTCTGTTTTAACCACTGTTCTACTTTAATCAACCACCACTCCAAGACCTTGATATCAGATGTATTTTTATTGCACTAGAAGGCCCCTTGAGACACCTTTTCTCCTTCATTTATCATTTCTCCTCCTCGCTCTCTTTATTACAACATTCTCTCTTTTGGTCATTTGCCCTTTCGTACTCTTCTTCTCTTAAGCTTCTCTCCCCCCTCTCCCTCTCTCTTTCTCTCTCGGTTGATTTCATATCTAGGTCTTGGGGGAGAGATTTATTTCTCCGCCTCAAACCAGAGATGCAGCACATAACGGACACTCCAGTAAACAGTGAGAACATTCAGCCAACATAGTCGCAATGACAAAAATTCTGACACTGCCAAAAAAATGTGAGTACGAGCTCACAGAATATGTCCAAGACTGAGTTACGATACTGCAATATTTGTTAGTTGAAATATTTATTTATTTAAAAGAGATATTTTTTACAGTAAAAAAAAAGTCATCTCAACCAAGCAGACACTGTACTTGATTCAAAACTTATCTTAAACCTGAACTTATCTGGAAATTTAAAATTTGTGATTACCAGGTCTGGAAAAGTCAAAGTTTTTATAGTTTTATAGCTTTGCTCTTTATGAGTGCAATATAAATGATATTGAAAAGCGTTTTATCCAGTAATAAAGCTATATTTATTAGATAGATCCTGTAACAACTCGAAAAATCATGGAAATGTATTTCGGAAACATTTTAAAATATGAAAAATGCCACACGTATACATTCGTAAACAAGGCAGGGCACGCCTTGGAACTCATACACCAAGGCGATGTCATCCACTATCCAGTGGGCCAACCTCTGCTTGGAGACAGCCTTTCCCTTCTGCTGGCCTCCGTAACAGATGAAGAGCTGCTCTGAGGTCCTAAAGCTTTGCGTTCTGTCCACGTAAGTCCACAGGGCGCGAACGGGACAGAGAAAAGCTAAGGCTGGGTCTGCCTCCTCCGAAGGCAGTGCTTGCAGGCTCACCACCTGGTCCTAAAAGGGAGTGGTAGGAACCTTGGGCACATATCCGGGCCGGGGTCTCAGGATTACATGAGAGTTACCCGCCCCAAATTCCAGGCACAATTCTTCGTCCGAAAATGCCTGCAGGTCCCCTACCCTCTTGATGGAGGCCAATGCAGTGAGGAGTACTGTCTTCCAAGACAGAATTTTTAACTCTGCTGACTGCAAAGGCTCAAAGGGCACTCTCTGTAGTGCAGTTAGCACCAGAGTTAAGTCCCAAGAGGGTATAGAGTGAGGGCGAGGCGGACTTAGTCTCCTTGCCCCCCTCAGGAACCTGACGATCAGATCGTGCTTCCCTAAGGACTTACCATTAACCATGTCATGATTTGCGGCGATAGCGGCAACATAAACTTTGAGGGTGGAGGGAGACAGCCTTCTCTCCAACCCATCTTGTAGGAAGGAAAGCACAGAACTGATCGAGCATCTTCGCATTTAACGAACAGGTTCCACTTCAACGCATAGAGGCGCCTCGTAGAGAAGGCTCTGACGGAAGTGATGGTGTCTACCACAGCCTGTAGCCATAGGGTGCCCCGTCTCTGAGTCAGGAGGTCCTTCCTCAGAGGAATGGGCCAAAGAGGTGCTGTCACGAGGAGCACTAGTTCCGGGAACCAGGTCCAGTTGGGCCAGAACGGAGCCACCAATAGGACCTGCTCCTCTTCCTGTGCAAGAAGGCTCACTAGGGGAAACGCATATTTGCGTAGGCCCTGGGGCCAGCTGTGTGCCAGGGCATCCGAGCCGAGGGTTCCCTCGGTCAGGAAATAAAACAACTAGCAGTGAGACATGTCCAGGGCGGCAAACAGGTCTACCTGTGCGGTCCTGAAGCGACTCCAGATCAGCTGGACCACCTGGGGATGGGTTCTCCACTCTCCCGGGAGCACTTGCTGTCGTGAGAGCTCGTCGGCTGCACGATTGAGCAGGCCCGGAATGAGAATGGCACGAAGCGACCTCAGATGCTTCTGACTCCAGAGGAGGAGATGGCGGGCGAGTTGTGACATGCGGCGGGAGCGTAGACCACCCTGTTTGTTAGTAGTGGCCTCTTGAGGCGGCCCAGTGCAAGACGTACTGCTAACAACTCAAGGCAATTGATATGCCATTGCAGTTGAGGCCCCGTCCACAGACCCAAAACTGCAAGCCCGTTGTACGTGGCCCCCCAACCGGTGGATGAGGCATCCGTGGAGACAACAGCATGCCTGGACACTTGTTCTAGGTGAACTCCCGCCCGTAGAAATGAAGGGTCCGACCGAGTTTCCCCAGTTGACCCAAAGTCCCAACAGGCTGAGGTGACTGATCACCGTGCCTCTGTGTTCACACAACAGGGACAGCCGAAGGGAAGGACCTTCAGATCGATTGCTGCAAACCAATCTTGGGGACGGATGTACTTGAAAGTGCGCTTCTGCATCAACATCTGAACGGGCGGTTTGTGAAGAGCCCGGTTCAGGACTCGCAGGTCCAAGATAGGTCATAACCCACCGCTTTTCTTGGGCATAATGAAGTAGGGGTTATAGAACCCCTTCTTCATATCGGCTGGAGGGACCGGCTCCAATCTGGTCTTTCGCCAGTAGGACTATGATCTCTTTCCGCAAGGCTTCCGGTAGGGCAGCGAAATGGAGGACAGGGACCCGACCCAAGAGGCATAGCGTCCTGAAGTGGGGTCTGAGTGCGCACGCAACACCTACCTGCCCCCACGGTTGGACAGAGGGTATGAGAGAAGGCATGGTAACATTCTCAAGCCATACGCTGCGGTCCGCTGGCGACTGAAGGAGGGGCAGAGAGCGGCAAGGCGTTTTGTGGCATCACACACTGTCTACCTCACCTCCTTCCTCAGCGGGGAACAAAAGTGGCGAGGCATAGCGCCACGCACTGCTGTCCTCGCACCGCTGAGAAGAGGGGAATGAGAGCGGCGAGGCTTCGTAGCGTCACACGCTGCCATTCCTGAAGTCCCAAGACCCAGAGGTATTGGAACTGCTTGTAAGAATTTGGGTACCACTGGCTGTAACACCAGTGGCGGAACAGAATTTAGCAATGATTCTCCACCTGGCCCTCCTCCGGGGAAGAGCAGCTTCAACCCAGTCCGGGTCACCCATCTCAGCTGACTGGCAGCCGAGACGGGTGGCATCGTGGACTGATGCCTATGACGAGCAGACTGAGGGGTTCCATCTGCTTTGCACTGTGAAGGACTGCTGGGCACAGTCACCAACAGTGTCGCCGAAAAGGGTCACCTTGTGAGATGTGAGCATCGAGAAAGCGTACTTTGGCGACGTCTCACACCCCTGCAAGGTAGCCCAAGGGTGTTTCTGGACCAGCCGGCAGCTAGACGGCACATGGCACGCTGAACGCTCAAACCCTCACGAGGAAGGCAAGACGAACAACGTGCCGACGTGATGCCGTTCTCCTGAGAGAACATGGATCACCCACGAACGCAATCTCAACATGCTTATGCGAGAGGGATCGTGGCCGTCAAATAAGGACAGGAAACAACCGCATCCAAAAACGAACGGGTGGAATGACGTCTTGAAAAACCCCGCGCTGCTCTTTTAGAAGAAAGCTCTTTTAAATGTGCTGAAGCACCCAGGAACGATCGCGGCAAAACACAGGAGAGTAGTGCAGCCTGTGTATGCACTCATCGTTGGGAACGCCCTCACCGAACCAACAGACTAAACAGTGCTGTAAAAACAGCAGTTTATCACTGTACCATTGAGTTTGCGGCCGCCGCTGATCGTGCCTTCTCTCCCAGCACTCAAAGAAGCCTCTTCTCTCTCTGCTGAAGCAGGAACAGTCTCCTTCATCAACACCGTGTTCGGCTCCGAAGTGAATGACAATGGTGCACTGCATTCGCCTCCTGTTTATACCCGCAGCGCGGGGCGGAGCGCGAGATGCTAATCTCGCACGCCAATGGCCATTGGCCCGTTCTCTATATCTCGAAGCTGAGATCGGCTCCCAGAAGTGATCCCAATTCGTTGGTGACGTCCGACGTACGTCGAACGTGACCGACTGAAAGGGAGCCAGTGTTTTTGGAGTAAGATCAACGTCTCTTTCATGAGATTACTTCCTCTTCTTGGCCAGGTTACGTTTCTCCATGTTGTAAATCCTAGGGGACAGGCTTCTAAACCGTGATATTTAAATGATGATTGATTTCAGCCGCCATATTTATCAACATACGATCATACAATGGCAGTATTACGAATGTTTCATGAATCACATGTGAACCCTGTCGTAAGATGATTTCTGCCCTCGTTTCTACATTAGATTGATAAATGAGGCCTATTGTGTCTTAATCAGCTGAGACTGTGACAAGTGACAAGAGAAAATTGTCTATATTTGCAGATTTCCCATAACACTACATTACATGTATTATACAATGTTATCTGATTGGCTATGACTGTATCATGTTGCACAGCAGTTTTATATTCAATTTGGACAGATAAATTGTATGTCAAGAGAAACTTAAGTATAAAGGACAAAACCTGAAAAAATAAAAAACTATAATAAACAGGTATGAATAAAGCAACAAAAAAAACAGATGAATGAGAAAGACAGAGAGCGAGAGAGAGAAAGAAAGAGAGAGAGAGAGAGACTGTAATGTGCTTATCTGTAAGCGCTCCCAACTCACATGCTTTTTCTCCAAGAGGCGTTTCACCACAAAGTAATAGGACTATTGATTCAATTCTCTAGTGTATGTGTGTTGAAGTGTGTGTGCAAGCAGCAAGCGTGTGTGCAAGCAGCACTGAAAGAGCCTTGCCTGAGAAAAAAAGATAAAGAGAGAACGTGTTTACCTCTGTCGCTGTCATACAGATAGGCGAACTTCTCCCACTTGTAATACTCCACCAGGCTGATGAGAGGGCCTTTGATATCAGGCCTCATCTGAAGAACAAACTGGTTGAGTCCGTCAGCTGGAAAACTGGGCGTGATGAAGGACACGTGCAGCGTCTCGCAAAATGACGTGATGGTGTTCACCGACTTCTTGTCGTAGAAGCCAAAGATGGCATATACTCCTCTGGAAAACTGTGAGCAAACTGAAAATAAACAAAAAAACTGATTGGAAAACAATACCACAATTTTCTAAAATTTTCCCATTCATCAACAAATAATTTTCTCACCAAAAAAAAAAAAAAAAACATTCATATAACCTGTCAATGAATTTGACTATACACAATGCAAGCAGACATGAAGCAGACGTGTTTTCTTGCCATTTTTTCCCCAGTACATCTTTTTATGTCATCATATATTAAAGCGCAGCTGCTACAATGCGGTACAAAAAATCTATGCAAACATGATATACACACTAACTCAAACCACTGCCAACAACCTAATATATTAAGTCTTTAGTTTATACAGACTCATTTTGACAAAAGCAACTAAATGATCTAAACTGCAACCAATAAGACTGAAATCAATTGGAGAATTAAGTGTGTTTACTTGTACTTTGAAGGTTCAATTTTAGTCCTTAATGTTGAAGGGTTTTTTTATATTGGTAACAAGAATACTTTCTGTAAAAACCTTTTAGACAAACATAATTCTCTACAGTCAGATTTTATCAGCCAATGGCATTTGGCATCAACCCAGCTAACAAATTTAGGTTATATAAACGTATTTTCACCCAAATATAACGTTTTAAAATGTTTTAAGAACATTTTTTTCTTGGTTATGCAAAAATCCTCTAAACATTCCCCCGGGAACATTTCTTCCATCCATTCGCCACACTGTTTATCCTCTCTAGGATTGCAATGTTGCTGAAGCCTATCCCACCATCTTGGGCCACAGGCAGGGGAAACACCCTGGACGGATGGCCAGTCCACCACAGGGCTCACACACAGACAATTTAGTATCGTCAATTTACCTATGCTGCATGTCTTTGAATTGTGGGGGAAACTGGAGTACCTGGAGGAACCCCACACTGACACACAGAGAACCTCCTTAACAGGGATGGGCTGTATTTCGGATACATGTATTTAAAATACGTATTTGAAATATAAAATACTATATTTTAAAGCCTTTAAAAAAAATCTAATGTCATTTGTATTTAATTTAAGTTTAGTAATTTTGTATTTTTAAAACACATAAAATACTTTGTGCCAGTCAACCTGAGGCTTTTGATTTCCTGTATCAACTAGTTCAGGCCCCCCAACCCCAAATTTCATGCATGTGAGCTGCAGCTGTACAATTGGGTGAGCGAATTTTCTGCATTAATAAGGTATACGATAAGGTAAGGATGTCATGGTTGATTCTACTTGTTGATTAAGGTTAAAACGGAACATCATGAAGGAAAAAAGCATTGGCAAGGGGAAAAATAGCTTAAGTCTTCTTGATAGCTAATTGGTTGTTGGTTTTATCAACTAGCTAGTCAAATGTGTTTAAGCATTAATGCTTGCTGACTGGGTGATATGACAACGTATATTATGGAATTGGTTCAACTTTTTGTATATTGTTTATATATCGCTGTATGCAAGTATATCTGTGCAGCTTTTAGTGGGCAGGAATTATTGACACATTACAGCATTCTTAAAAGTGCAAAATGCTGCAAAAGAGAACTCATATTTAGTATTTGCACACTGACAGGCAGCTTTCTGTGCACGGCTAAATGGACAAATACTCACAAAAATATGTCAGAATTATTCATGTAACCGTATTCATGTAAACAGTCTAATAGTGATAGGCTACTTCACTGAATGGCCAATTCACATGTGCTATACTGTAGTTGTATTTAAATGTTAATTTAAAATATTTGGTATTTTATTTTTATCCATTGCAACTGAGGTATTTTGTAATTTTATTTTAAATACATTTTCTTGCATTTATGCCCATCTCTGCTGCTAACTCCTGGCTCAGCTGGGACAGGTGCTGACCTGTTTATATTAATGTTTATATAAATTCAAATGATAAAAATAGATCAAATGTAAGCAATTAATTTACAGCCGCAGGTATGGATTTCAAATTAGCCAAATTTTTAAGTACCAAAAACTGTTAAGACACATTTTTATAAATAATAAATAATAAATATTTATAAAAATAAATATTTCTAAGTACATTAAATATTTGAATTACAAAAATAACAGACAAGACTTTAATTTAAGATTAAAATTGTACTGTAGTAGTACACTAAACTGTGTAAGAGTCTCTGGGAAGTATACAGTCCAAAACATGGAATTGTAAAGAGAAAAGCTTAGGCTACATTTTCTAAAGCAAAAACACAACCACACGAAATTAAACAAGGGAAAAAAGAACAAAAACTCAAATATACAACTAAACAGCACACAAGTCTAATTAAAGTCCTGATTGCTTAGTGTAATGCATTAGGTTCAATCCCAGCTAATAAGGAACATTCCCATAACTTTCACGTTCTTTAAAAGTTATGTAAATGTTAGGAAAAAAACATTCTTCAAACATTTAAAAAACTGGATGTTTTGAACGTTCAGAAGACATTCATAAATAACATTTTCATAATTATAGAATGGTATGTTCCTCTAACATTCACATAAACTAAGAACAAACGTTATTAATACATAAAAAAAATTACGCTTTGAATGTTTAAAAAGCATTAAGAATATTTTCTCTCAACATTACAAGAAAATATATGAACTATTAATAACATTATAAGAACGTTCCATAAACATTATTTTAAGAATGTTTTGTCCTAACATTTACACAACTTTTAAAGAACTTTAGTGAAAGTAATGGGAACGTACCCTGTTAGCTGGGAATGACAAAACCTGGGGTCTTAAATCTTGCATCTTGAATATATGCACAATTATATGCACAATTCTAAAATTAGTCATTTAATACCATCAGCGTCATTAGCGAGTGAGACACTTTTTGCTGATTTTGAAGTCTATTTTGTACACACCACATAATGAAAGCCATTGAAATGTGGCAGGCTTACAACGCAATGGAAGAGTAATCTGCCATTTTTAATAAATAATTCATACATGTAACACGAAAAACATTTGCACTGTCTAGACAGGCCTAATTTATAAACCTTGTCACACACAGCTATTTCTAAACAATAAACGGCTTAAGTATGTATGCAACACCTGCACACTCTGGACTGTGCGTACACACTCTTTTATTGTGATTGAAGAGAAAGAAAATACTTTCCATTTACACATTTAGATTAAATATATGGCATGTATAAAATACAGTGGTGGCCAAAATTATTAGAACACCTGACAGATCTGAAAATATTTACCTTTTTTTGCCTCCAAAACATATTTTCATTTCATAATGTTCATGAAACATGCAGATGGTTGCTCTGACAATCAAATATCAGATGAAGTGAGTCGTGCTGTATTTATCCACTTTTAACTTTAATGTTTGGTATGTCCAGCTTTGGCAGCAATTACAGCAGCACATTGCTCTGGCATAGTGTCAATATATTTCCTCTGAGAACTTCAACACTAATGACATCCCATGCCTTCTGCAACTGAAGCCAAAGTTCATAATAAAAACATAATAATATAGTTGTCATGGCAATAAACTGTACGCCTTTTAAAAACTTAAAGAGCAATATTTATCGTGATCCTTGTCTTTTATTCCCGCCGTAGTAAAAGTGAAAATGTCCTGGAAAATGATCACTGAAAAAGAGTGGGAACCCTGATTATCCAGAAGTTATAAATTGAAGTGGTATAAATATAATATAATGGATGCACAGCTTTTGTAATATTTTCCCCATGACATGCTACATTTTAATGCTTTAATGACAACAATGAGGATTGCTTGGCTGTGAAAATTCTGCTTTAAATTTTGTTCTATATTGCAGAAACACAGTCTGAGCTCAAATAATTTTTTTGATTTGAATAATGTTCAGTGATACGTACTTGACTTGAAGATTGCCTAGTAACATAGATACACTGCTGGACTCGTTCAGCGATCGACCAGTCCTAACAGATGCAATGACAGTACAAACGCTGCTGCACAATGTGCTGTTGGTGTCATTAAATGCGCTAGTATTCAAAGAACTAGGTCTTTGAAAAAAAAAAAACAACACCACACAAATAGCAGAGAACTGACGCTGAACTCTGATAATGCCCTAGTATTAATGCAAATTATGTTTATACTTTATATGTTTTGCTTCTAGCTACCTTTTCAGCACAGTCTTTATAGAAAAACCAGTATGCAATATCTGTTTGCCATGTCAGCTTTTTTAAATTGAACCTAATAATTTTAGGTTTCATCATGAATATTTATAGCAGATGTACAAATACATCCCCCCAACTTCCGTTTCATGGTGACTTTAAATATTGATTACTTATCTTAATATTATAGGTAGCGTTTATAATTCTGGATTTTTTAGATATGCACTGAAGGGGAAAACATTATGATCATATATATACACCGATGAGTCAAAACTTATAATTATAACCACCTGTCTAATATGCTGTTGGTCCTCCGCGTGCTGCCAAAACAGCACCGACCCAGTGAGACATGGATCTACAAGACCCCTGAAGGTGTCCTGTGATATCTGGCACCAACATATTAGCAGCAGATCCTTTACATGTCACGTCCACATGAATGGCCAGACCAAGACCCAGGGTTTCCCAGCAGAACACTGCCCAGAGCATCACACTCCCTCCATCGGCTTGTCTTCGTCCCACAGTGCATCCTGGTGCCATCACTTCCCCAGGTAAACGACACACATCCACGGCCATCCACTTGATGTAAAAACAAAACAAAAAAGGGACTCATCAGACCAGGCGACCTTCTTCCACTGCTCCAAGGTCCATTGCCAATGCTCTCGTGCCCATTGTAGATGCTTTTGACGGTGGACAGGGGGCACTCTGATTGATCTGCGGCTTAGCAGCCCCAATATGCAAAGTGCGATGCACTGTGTGTTGTGACACATTCCTCCCATAACCATCATTAAAGTTTTGTGTGACTTGTGCCACAGTAGACTTTCTGTTGGCTTGGACCAGACAGGATAGCCTTCGTTGCTCTCTGGCACCGATGAGTCTTGGGCGCCCAGCACCCTGTCACCGGTTTGTGGTTTGTCCCTCCTTGGACCGTGCTTGGTAAATTCTCACCACTGCTGATGGGGAGCAACCCACAAGCCTTGTCATTTTAGAGATACTTTGACCTAGTCACCTTGCATAACAATTTGGCCCTTGTCAAAGTCACTCAGATCTTTATTCCTGCCCATTTCTCATGCATCCAACATGTTGATTACGAGAATTGATTGTCTGCTTGTCTAATCTACCCACACCTTAATATGTGGCCTTGTTAAGAGATTATCAATAATATTTGTTTTACCTGTGACTGGTTATACTGTTTTGGCTCATCAGTGTATATAGGTCACTTATGCCCTATTTATATGCCCTACTTTGCTTATGTAATTCCATGTGTATATGTACAGTGTGCTCATAGAACTATGAAACATATTCATAAACTGTGCTGCAACTTGTGTTCACACAGTGTGATCTGCAGATAGTCTGCATGCAGTCAGAAAGCTAAATATGAGACTTTGATCAGCAGTCACACAGAACAGTAGAGAGAGCCTGCTGCTCCTGCTGCTGTGTCTGAGCTGGCACTGCCACACATCAGGGCTTATGGGATATGCCTGTGTGTGAACATATGTGCACTGGGGATTCATTTGTGTGTCAATTGCTCTAGCTGTCTAAACGTCTTGTCAGTACAGTAGGGAATTTCAGTATGGCAATTTGTATGCCATATTCTTACTGGGAATCGTGACCAGAAAACAATGTTCTTCCAGCAAGGATACGTAATAAATACAAATATTTTAAACAAACAAATGCATGTTCTACACTCTAAAAAACTGGTTCTTCACACATAGTAACAGACCATTTAGAACATATTCATCCTGAAGAACCATTTTATGCTAAAATGAGTTTCGAGTTCTTTATTCCTGCCTTTTTTCTTCTCTTTTTTTAATCATTTTTTTTTATCCTTTCAAAGACTCTTATTATTGGAGCTCAAACATCCAACTAAACTATAAACAGGTACTTGATATCCTTCTTAAAATGTATAATGCATATTAGTATTGTAAAGTGTTACCTGGTTTTTTTAACAGAATATGTGACAAGCTTTATTCAGTTGAGGACACTTCTATCCTCTAACCTAACGAATAGAGATATTGAATTTCTGATTTATATCGTTACAGTTTTCAATTATTACTTCGTTTTATGCATAAACATGCCGAGTCACAATAACATTAAAGCTATCCCATGATTTGTATCCCCTTATCCTTTTAACATTGTGAAGGGCTCACATACTGTCTATTCACAATGGCTACTTTCGGCCTTAATTAAACTTAATTGCTTTTACTTAAACAAATAGTTAAGAGAGAAACAGTCACTCAATCACACCAAAATACACACATAATAATGGACATTAAGACATCAAGGACTGTGAAGATATTTCACTGTAACTTGCCCTTCATTAGATTGACTTTGTGTTTCTGTTTTGTGTTTTATTACTTTATGTATTTATTCTAGTGCTGAGCAAACGATTTATCACAATTAATATGTATATATAAATACACACACGTGCATGTATATGTTTAAGAAATATTTGCATGTACATACTATATATATTTATATAATTTTTCTTATATATAAATATAACATATTTTTCTTAAATATATACATGCATGTGTGTGTATTTATATATACATATTAATTATACACAGTACACACACATATATTATGTAAACACAAACTTTTAATTTGGATGCGATTAATCGATTGCCCAGCACTAATTTATTCATGTTCAATGTCAATTATCATTTGTTAATATTTTCAGTTAATAACTTGTTAGAGCACTGTCATTTTTGGTACAATTTCTCAAATCAATAAAAATAAAAACTGACAACTTACAGTACACTTACTTTTTTAAATTGGAAAACCCATATCAGAGGCAACAAGGTATTATAAGACCAGGTAGATATTTATAGGGATAAAAAGCATATTAATATAAGCATGTAATATATGTCATTTACAGTATGTATATATATATACACTCGCCTCAAGGATTATTAGGAACACCATACTAATACTGTGTTTGACCCCCTTTCTACTTCTAATTCTACGTGGCATTGATTCAACAAGGTGCTGAAAGCATTCTTTAGAAATGTTGGCCCATATTGATAGGATAGCATCTTGCAGTTGATGGAGATTTGTGGGATGCACATCCAGGGCACGAAGCTCCCGTTCCACCACATCCCAAAGATGCTGTATTGGGTTGAGATCTGGTGACTGTGGGGGCCATTTTAGTACAGTGAACTCATTGTCATGTTCAAGAAACCAATTTGAAATGATTCGAGCTTTGTGACATGGTGCATTATCCTGCTGGAAGTAGCCATCAGAGGATGGGTACATGGTGGTCATAAAGGGATGGACATGGTCAGAAACAATGCTCAGGTAGGCCGTGGCATTTAAACGATGCCCAATTGGCACTAAGGGGCCTAAAGTGTGCCAAGAAAACATCCCCCACACCATTACACCACCACCACCAGCCTGCACAGTGGTAACAAGGCATGATGGATCCATGTTCTCATTCTGTTTACGCCAAATTCTGACTCTACCATCTGAATGTCTCAACAGAAATCGAGACTCATCAGACCAGGCAACATTTTTCCAGTCTTCAACTGTCCAATTTTGGTGAGCTCGTGCAAATTGTAGCCTCTTTTTCCTATTTGTAGTGGAGATGAGTGGTACCCGGTGGGGTCTTCTGCTGTTGTAGCCCATCCGCCTCAAGGTTGTGCGTGTTGTGGCTTCACAAATGCTTTGCTGCATACCTCGGTTGTAACGAGTGGTTATTTCAGTAAAAGTTGCTCTTCTATCAGCTTGAATCAGTCAGCCCATTCTCCTCTGACCTCTAGCATCAACAAGGCATTTTCGCCCACAGGACTGCCGCATACTGGATGTTTTTCCCTTTTCACACCATTCTTTGTAAACTCTAGAAATTGTTGTGCGTGAAAATCCCAGTAACTGAGCAGATTGTGAAATACTCAGACCGGCCCGTCTGGCACCAACAACCATGCCACGCTCAAAATTGCTTAAATCACCTTTCTTTCCCATTCTGACATTCAGTTTGGAGTTCAGGAGATTGTCTTGACCAGGACCACACTCCTAAATGCATTGAAGCAACTGCCATGTGATTGGTTGATTAGATAATTGCATTAATGAGAAATTGAACAGGTGTTCCTAATAATCCTTTAGGTGAGTGTATATATATATATATATATATATATATATATATATACTGTAAATGTACAGAGCATCCGGAAAGTATTCACAGCGCTTCACTTTTTCCACATTTTATGTTACAGCCTTATTCCAAAATGGATTCCTCCAAATTTTCCTCAAACAATACCCCATAATGACAATGTGAAAGAAGTTTGTTTGAAGTCTTTGCACATTTATTAAAAATAAAAAATGAAAAAAATGTATATGTACATATTCACAGCCTTTGCCATAACACTCAAAATTTTGCTCCGGTGCATCCTGTTTCCACTGATCATCCTTGAGATTATTCTACAATTTGATTGGAGTCCATCTGTGGTAAATTCAGTTGATTGGACATGATTTGGAAAGGCACACACCTGTCTATATAAGGTCCCACAGTTAACAGTGTCAGAGCACAAACCAAGGAATTGTCTGTAGACCTCCGAGACATCGAGGCACACATCTGGGGAAGGGTACAGAAAAATTTCTGCAGCATTGAAGGTCCCAATTAGCACAGTGGCCTCCATCATTCATAATTGGAAGAAGTTAGGAACCACCAGGGCTCTTCCTAGAGCTGGCCGCCTGGCCTAACTGAGCGATCAGGGGAGAAGGACCATAGTCAGGGAGGAGACCAAGAACACAATGGTCCCTCTGACAAAGCTCCAGCGTTTCTCTGTGGAGAGAGGAGAACCTTCCAAAAGAACAACCATCTCTGCAGCACTCCACCAATCAGGCCTGTATGGTAGAGTGGCGGAAGCCACTGACGGAAGCCACTCCTCAGTAAAAGGCACATGACAGCCGCCTGGAGTTTGCCAAAAGGCACCTGAAGGTCCAATACATATAGACATATTCCAATTCATGGATTCTCAGATCATGAGAAACAAAATTCTCTGGTCTGATGAAACAAAGATTGAACTGTTTGACCTGAATGGCAAGCGTCATGTCTGGAGGAAACCAGGCACCGCTCATCACCTGGCCAATACCATCCCTACAGTGAAGCATGGTGGTGGCAGCATCATGCTGTGGGGATGTTTTTCAGCGGCAGGAACTGGGAGACTAGTCAGGATTGAGGGAAAGATGAATGCAGCAATGTACAGAGACATTCTTCATAAAAACCTGCTGCAGAGCGCTCTGGACCTCAGACTGGGGCAAAGGTTCATCTTCCAACAGGACAACGGACATAAGCACACAGACAAAATAACAAAGGAGTGGCTACGGGACAACTCTGTGAATGCCCTTGAGTGGCCCAGCCAGAGCCCAGACTTGAACCCGATTGAACATCTCTGGAGAGATGGCTGTGCACCGACGCTCCCCATCCAACCTGATGGAGCTTGAGAGGTCCTGCAAAGAAGAATTGGAGAAACTGCCCAAAAATAGATGTGCCAAGCTTGTAGCATCATACTCAAAAAGACTTGAGGCTGTAATTGGTGCCAAAGGTGCTTCAACAAAGTATTGAGCAAAGGCTGTGAATACTTATGTACATGTGATTTTTTTCGGGGTTTTTTAAAATATTTTTTTGCAAAGATTTCAAACAAACTTCTTTCACATTGTCATTATGTGGTATTGTTTGTAGAATTTTAAGGAAAATAATGAATAAAAAAAAATTCAATAACATACCAAAATGTGGAAAAATGTGAAGCGTTGTGAAAACTTTCTAGATACACTGTGTATATATACAGTGGGGAGAACAAGTATTTGATACACTGCCGATTTTGCAGGTTTGCCCGCTTACAAAGCATGTAGAAGTTTTATCATAAGTAGTCTTCAACTGTGAGAGACGGAATCTAAAACAAAAATCCAGAAAAATCACATTGTATGATTTTTAAGTAATTAATTTGCATTTTATTGCATGACATATGTATTTGATACATTAGAAAAGCAGAACTTAATATTTGGTACAAAAACCTTTGTTTGCAATTACAGAGATCATACGTTTCCTGTAGTTCTTGACCAGGTTTGCACACACTGCAGCAGGGATTTTGGCCCACTCCTCTATACAGACCTTCTCCAGATCCTTCAGGTTTCGGGGCTGTCGCTGGGCAATGCGGACTTTCAGATCCCTCCAAAGATTTTCTATTGGGTTCAGGTCTGGAGACTGGCTAGGCCACTCCAGGACCTTGAGATGGTTCTTACGGAGCCACTCCTTAGTTGCCCTGGCTGTGTGTTTAGGGTCGTTGTCATGCTGGAAGACCCAGCCACGACCCATCTTCAATGCTCTTACTGAGAAAAGGAGGTTGTTGGCCAAGATCTCGCAATACATGGCCCCATCCATCCTCCCCTCAATACGGTGCAGTCGTCCTGTCCCCTTTGCAGAAAAGCATCCCCAAAGAATGATGTTTCCACCTCCATATATATATTGTGTTGGTCCCCCTTTTGCTGCCAAAACATCCCTCACCTGTCGAGGCATGGACTCCACTAGACCTCCACTGACCCATTACCCAAAGCATCACACTGCCTCTGCCGGCTTGCCTTCTTTCCATAGTGCATCCTGGTGCCATGTGTTCCTCAGTTAAGCAACGCATACACACCCGGCCATCCATATGCTTTAAAAGAAAACGTGATTCATCAGACCAGGCCACCTTCTTCCATTGCTCCGTGGTCCAGTTCTGATGCTCACGTGCCCACTGTTGGCGCTTTCGGCGGTGGACAGGGGTCAATATGGGCACCCTGACTGGTCTGCAGCTATGTAGCCCCATATGCAACAAACTGTGATGCACTGTGTATTCTGACACCTTTCTATCAAAACCAGCATTAACTTCTTGAGCAATTTGAGCTACAGTAGCTCCTCTGTTTGATCGGACCACACACCAGCCTTCGCTTTCCACATGTATCAATGAGCCTTGGCTGCCCATGATCCTGTCGCCAGATCACCATTGTTCCTCCCTTGGACCACTTTTGATAGATACTGACCACTGCAGACCAGAAACACCCTACAAGAGCTGCAGTTTTGAAGATGCTCTGACCCAGTCATCTAGCCATCACAATTTGGCCCTTGTCAAACTCGCTCAAATCCTTATGCTTGCCCATTTTTCCTGTTTCTAACACATCAACTTCGAGGACAAAATGTTTACTTGCTGTCTAATATATCCAACCCACTAACAGGTGTTGTGATGAAGAGATAATCAGTGTTATTCACTTCACCTGTCAGGGGTCATAATGTTATGCCTGCTCGGTGTATGTATATATATATATGCTATTGTTACAAGCCAAAAATCCAAATCTGTTATGGTTTAGAACTATTTTCTTAAGAGTGTATTGTATTATATAGTTTGAATGCAAAAATATACATAAAGAATATTTTTACTTAAAGTTTTATGGATTTTCAGATTAAAGATGAAAGGGTAAACTGTCAACTGATTGGATCTGTCTGCTGTTATTGGCATAAACATTAAAGTCAATTGATAAGACAGCCTATCCATCAATCAGTGATAATCAGAAACAATGGGTGTTTCTACATGTGACCTTGAATGAGGGAGAGATGCACCAACATTTGCATTTGTTCCTGGGCATTAACATATCACTCTACCCCTGTCATTTTTAATTTGAATATGCAGATGTTACTGAGACTTTATGAAAGAAAATGCACTACACTAGTACAAGTTCATAGTGAATATTTCATGAACATTTCATTTCAAAGTAGCGATAATATAAATGAAATTGTGCAATGAAAGTTGAGTGATTAACTTTAGACCATTCGCTACAGACTTGCTTTCCGCTCACTTATCTCTATATACAGATTACAGATATATGATTAGCCTATTATAGATCAGTTTTTATGTGTTGTTTAAAATCGGCATGCTCCTTTCACTGTCACGACTTGTGTATTATTAAGAATTCAGAGTTTCCCACTAAATACAACTTTGCTTGGTCATTCATGTGCTCAGAACTTGCAAGTATTCTACTTGAAGGGCACAAAACTTTTTTCCCCAATCAAATAGTATGTTATCAGTAACGTCATTACTACTACCAGGTGGCAGCGCTGATCGGTTATTGTTCACACAGAATCAAACGTTCCAGACAGTCTGTGTATTAATGGCTGCTACTCTGGGTATTTTTAACCATGGGGTACACATTGTAGTATTACTGGATACACGATTGATATTATGTAACGTGCATGTTCTGTTTAGTTTTCTCTCTGTTCCCGTTTGCCTGTGTTCCTGATCATTAGTTAATTAATACTGTTTCTGTTTTTCCAATTCCTTCCAATTACCGTTATTTAAACCCTGAGTTCTGTTCAGTTTATCATTCGGTACTGTCAGTGTTTATGGTTGTGTTTGCTACTTCTCCTTTGTGTGGATTTAATAAATACTTTATTTGTTACTCATCTTCTTTGTTGTGCACTTGCATATAGCCATCCCATGACAGAATAGTGGACCAACAAAAGATCAGTTATGGACTCACCAGCGTTGCATCTCCACCTCCTACCCAAAAACCGGAATCTGTTGGGGTATTTGAGCTGGATGCTCTGGAAAGGCAGCCTCTCCTTCACTGCTTGCGAGCTCGAGGCACCCACCGTGCTCGTCCAGGAACCAGACCCAGCTACCTTCAGAGGCCCGGAATTTACGTGTGCTGCTCAGTCCATCCCAGATCTAAGAGCAGATCTGTGCCTTATAGATCTATGGACCACGGATCCAGTTCCCACCCAAGTCCCCACCCGAGTCCCCACCCTCTAATCTTCGCTTCTTTGCTGGTCCTGTCCGGAAATCCCCCTCCTCCGATGTTCTCACCTGATTTCCTAGCCCTATCTCCTCTGCTGGTTAGTCCCCTGGATCTGTCGGCTAGGATGGTGTTGTCCAGCTCTTTGGCTCTGCCCCTGCCGCTAGCCTGCTCTTCCCCGGCTTCACATCAAGCCTTCAGGCCCATGTCTCCACCCTGGCCTGTCAGCCCGTCGGCTACGCCCCAGCTCTGCGTTCCCTCAGCTCTGCGTTCCCTCGGCTCCACCATAGCATGGGACTCTGAGCTCCTTCGCTCCTCCGGCTCAATCTCTGTCAGTCGTCGCTCAGTCTCTGCCCCTACTTCTGGGTCTCCAGCTGCGCCTCGACCCTCCACCACTTTGGTTACACTGGGCTTCTCCTTCCCTCCGGCTGCCTCCGTTGTCCTCACTTCCTCCGTCATCGTCCCGGTCTGCTAAGCCCCCATCTCTGCCAGCAGCTCCACCTTGGGCTTTCAGGCCATGTATGTTGCCTTGGTCTGTCTGCCTCTCTGCTCAGCTGGATACTCCATGACCCTGGTTCCACCTCTGTTGGTCAGTCCCCGGGGTTCCACCCAGCCCTTCAGCCAAAGCTCCACTCTGGCTCCTCCCACCATCTGCTCCACCAAGGTGTCTGTCTCCACCGACTCCTCCTGGTCCATGTCCGTCATCAGCTCCACGCCCACCTCCAAAGCCCCCTTCCCTTACTCCACAACTGCATTAAAAATTATGGCGCGAGGACGCCATGGGAGGGAGGATTACTGTATTACTGTGTTTATGGTTGTGTTTGCTACTTCTCCTTCGTGTGGATTTAATAAAGACTTATTACTCATCTTCTTCGTCATATGCTTGTATACAGCCATCCCGTGACAGATTACTAATCAACAAAACTGGAAATCTCGGGAAATTATGAAATGAGTTTCTGCTATGATTTTATTTCGAAATTTAAATATGCTACTTACCTGACAAAAGCGTATTGCAGACAGTTTCAGATGAGCATTGCATCACCAGAATTGCAGCCCATCAATGGGCGATGCAGTGGGAAACAAGCTTACATCTTTTCAGCTATTTCCAGGCAAATAAGTTGATAACATGATAAAACACAACACTTGGATCTCCGTACATATATAGAGTAACTGATATTTTGTTTTGATAGCAAAAGTGCAGCTGATTAAGTTTGGTCTTCCATTTTTCACGCCAAGTAAAACTAAAACTGTTGCAACACTTTTCTTTATAATTACTAAAATGGTGCTTGTTACACCCTTGTTTCATGTAGTTATGGGTATATGATGTATAGCCATACTAACATGAAATTTGGTGGAATTCCGAGCCACCTGCAAAGGTGTTTATTCACTCATCTCTTAATGTCATAGGCACTTCATAAATTGTCAGTAGCCACACAAGTCTTGGTAGCAGACCATGCTGAATAAAAGGATTCCTCTCTGGAAAAGCGTTCAGTCTTTCCACTTGCAAATTCCGCCATGTAAATAGCGAATCTGCCATGGTGCAATCACAACTGGCTTTTAAAGGGAATGGGAGATGAGTCTCTGATTGGTTTATTGCATGTTACGCCTAAAACACACCCATTACTCATTAAGAGACTAGGTACAACCCTTTTGGACGATGCGCCTGGCGCACCCACCGTTTTTTTCCGTCGTTAAACTAGCAAAAGTGGATTTTGTTAAGAGAGGTATCATACCACTTCCCTAGGCATTTTACTGGGTCTTCCTCAACTGACGGTATAAACTCTCCCTAGACTTGAAGTTGGAACTTGCTAATCTCTTTCCCATTTCTAATCATCATACTTCTTGACATCCTTGACTTTTTCTTGCCCATGCTGCTACATTACCAAGTTTCTTTAGGATCCACCTAACTTGTACATGGTTTGAAGTTGTTATAGTTAGGTCATCCATAAAGCCTCTTATTGGACGTTGACAAATGCTAGACTCCATTAATGGCCCTCTGGATTCCTTCCCTGCCACTGTTATAAGCAGGTTCATTCCTATGATAAACAGGATATGGGAGATAGAACAGCCCTTTATAATTAGATTTTCCAGTCTTGAACCAAAACGTAAATCATCCAAAGTAGCTGGTGATCATTCCTCTGATGTGATGGGGTATAAGGTAGTGTTCCATGTCTGGGTTAATAAGAACATGGTGAAATGACTAATACGCATTAGCCAAATTAAGCCAGACTACTGTGATATTGCCTCGGATCTCCTTGGCCTCCCAAATTTGCTGACTGAGGGCACCCATATGTTCCAAACACCCAGAGAGACCTGGGATGCCACCCTTCTGAATTAATGTATCAACATACTTGTTCGCCACCATGTAGGTAGTCATCCTTCTGGCCAAGACAGAGAAAAAAAAAACATTCCTTCAATGCTAAAGAGAAAAATGGTTTGAAACTGGCTAATCTCAGAGGAGCCCACTTCCTTTGGTATGAAGCCGCCCTCCGCTCTTTTCCAGGAAAAAGGAATGATGCCTTTTGCATATATCCTGCACAATAGTTTCCATAACCTGCAAAGTAACATCGGACAACTTTTGTATACTTTAAAGGACATACCACTTGTTCCTAAAGCAGATGCTGATCAGGCTTTCTGTACAATTACCTGGACTTCTCTCCATTTTGGTTCACTAGGATCAAACCTTTCCTCAGGAGTTTCAGGTCTGGTGACATTTGGGTGTGCGCATAAAGCCTGGACCCTAAATGTGTCATTGTGACTCTCTTTAAGAAACACCTCCACAGCTTCCTTAGGGCTGGTCAACTTGGTGGGTCCTTCATAAACTTAGCTTGCTTAAACTGAGCTTGCTTGTCCTCCTTATCCTTTCTCAATCTCTGAGACCTTTCTACCCTTTTCAGGTTACACAGTTGTCTTTGCAGTCCTCTGGTCAGATCTTTAATACCCTCCTTTTCATCTGCACTTTAAATTTGGAGTATTTATTTCTTTTATCAGATGCAATATCTCTCTCCCTACTGTTGGACCATTTTCCAGGTGATCCACTGATCCCCTTTCTCTCCTCTGTGCCAAAGGGTTCTCTGGCCATGCTGAAGATGATTGTTGTCATACTATCAATTTTCTTCTCAGTTGTTCCTACTAATGCTGCCTCTATAACTCTATCAAGGTCCTGGTCTAGCTGGTTCTATCGTGTCTTATTATTTGGTGGGGGCCATTTCACTCTCTCTCTTGCAGGCTGGGTGTCTAGGGTAGCATCAGGAAAGTCCCTCCTGTGGCCTCAAGCTGAGATAGATGCTGAGAGGTCTCCTGTACATTCTATACAAATAAATGTGAAATGAATTGAAAAATTGAATCATTCATTTATCTGATTCGTTCAAATCACTGCTGTATTCAGGAACTAAACACCACTACTGTGTTGCTCGGAGGCTCATTTCTGCTTTGGCTTAATTTGAAACTTTTCATTGGCGAAGCGAATGTAGACAAAGTAATTGGCAATATTGTGTTTACAAGGTAAGTTACTCAATCCTAATTTTTGTTTATTGAACTGAAAAGCAATACCAGCTGTTCCTATTGTACCCAGAACAACAACTTGCTTGTGTGATTTTGATTAAATATAGTTATTTTTGCTGGAAATGTAATGATTCCATGTGGCACTGCCTATTTTTTAGATAACTCAGATACTTTAAAAATACAAATGACAATATCTGACTCTCTTTTTTTTCTCGAACTTGATAGATGCTAACCAAAACACACGATTATTAATAACAAATGAACTGTGTTGTAAAACATGCCTGTGATGGAACATTAATTGAATTATATACTGTATTAATGCACCAAGTTGTGACATTACTCGACAACCAAGGACATGTGCTTGTGTCACACCCCTTAACAACAAGTTCACCTCTTAATAACAAGTGATATCACCCACTACTTTCATACTCTTTTACTTTTGAACTGATTGATGGCTTCATTCATCTTCTGACAACATACAATCCTCTTTAACCTTCAAAAACATGCGTAATGATCAGGTTATCTTTGCAGGCACACACACACATTAATGACTTTAAAACAGCCGTTTTCTCTGCAGAGCTCCAAATCATCACATCATATACACATTCCTCATTCAAATGTCGACTGCATTCTCCTGATTAATTAACCCCTTTAAATGAACCCCTGCTTTTCTTGACACCCCCCCACCACACCCCACACCCTCTCTTTTTGTTCCTCAAGGTGATTGCAGATTGTTGGATTGAAGGACTGTCAGTAAAGAAGAAAAAATGCTCAGTCACTCGTTTTTCATCCTGTCTTCAGCACTAAATTCTCCACACCCCCTTCTGGACGTGCTGATGTGAATATCTTTAATATAGCACACACACATACAACACACATACCATCATCATGCTGCCTTCAACAAGCTGGTGGTTGTGTGAAAGAGATAGCAGAAGTTACATAGAGATCATTTTAAAAATGCTGAGTATATTACAGTATATGTGTGCCAGCAGAAACTGTTATTTTCACGTGTCACATATAGTTTACAAAAGGATTTACAGAATTCTTTCTGCTTTTTAAAGACCCACGACAATTTTGAGATTAATTATTATTTTATTCTACTGAGAGCTACAGTTTCATGTTTCTCTTAAGCTTTATACATATAAAAGTAATCTAGTAGTGGGTATTTATAAAGTATTAATTTTTCACAGTATAAATTGAAATACATGTATAAATGTTATGTCCCTCCCTCACAAGATCATCTTGTGGCATCAAAAAAGTTTTTAAAAACCCTGATTTAGATTTAGACTGAAATGGAGCATCACTGGGGAAAATGTTGGAAAACTGTCTCAATGAAACACTACCATTCAAAAGTATGGGGTCTGTAAGATTGTTGAAATTCTATTATGCTTAACAAGGCTGCATTTATTTGTTAAATTGTTTTATTATTTTAGTATACTTTAAAATGTGATGGCAAAGCTGAATTTTCAGTAAAATTACTCCAGTCTCCAGTGTCTTTCTAATATGCCAATTTGGTGCTCAAGAAACATTTCTTATTATTATCAATGTTGAAATAGTTGTGCTGAAACAGTTGTGCCAACATTTTTGTGGAAAGTTGATATAATTCTTTTCAGGATTCTTTAATGAATAGAAAGTTCAAAACAACAGCATTTATTTAAAATAGAAATCTTTTGTAACATTATGCATTTACAGTTACTTTTGATCAAATTAATGCATCCTTGCTGAATAAAAGTATTAATTTCTTCAAAAAAAAGAAGTAATGTGCAGTCAGCCAGTCATTATTGCAGAAAAGACCCTGATAGGGTGGTCTTGTATCACTCTGAAGTAGGTTTCATTTTTAATAATGACTGGCTGACTGTACGTTATGCCATTTATTACAGAGCTATTTAACAAATAAATAAATAAATGCCCATAAATATTGATCTGAGACAAGAAACGATCTACTGAGTGATATGTGAGTCATGAAACAAGTATGTAAAAAAATCAGTTGCCTGGTAAAACAGACAAATAAGTTAACCTAATAATGCTGCGATTAACCAACCAGAATCAAATAATCCAGAGCCGTGGTATGTTACAATTGTTGGTGCGTCACAATGGAGGGTTGTTGTTGTATATAGGGTGGTAGCATGTCACATCTGGCGGGAAGCTGGAGGCATAGTATAATCAGTGTTAACAATAATGTGTTATTCAATCTGACTATTGAAGAAAAGCTTCTGAGTTCCAGGAACACAAACTCTAACATCATCAAGGAATATGCATAAGCAAATGGGACTATCCAAAAACAAACATACTGTTGAAAGTGTTTTAACAGAATAACAGAGACTGCTGCACACTGAAGAATACACAGCATATAACAGCAACAACAATGCTAAAACCTTTCTAGGGCACATATCTGTCAATGGAAGATGGGTCTCCGATGAGTCACTTCAACCACCTCAAGGCTACAAACGAGCGATAACAGAGTGCATGTTACACCATAAATGTGTTTTTCGGTACTGTAGACCATAAACTGTCTAAATAGTTGGCTTTTCTGGCAGTGTGTTTCTTATGATAATGCTTATATCTTTCAGAGAAAATCTTGCTCAGTGCCATCTATATATATATATATATATATATATATATATATATATATATATATATATATATATATATCTGCATGGGAATGGGCTTGGGTGACAACTAACACCAAAGGAAATGCCTTGTGTGTGATAAACATACAACATTATAGGTCTAAGCATGTTTGTATATAGCATGACAAAATAATAGGCCTATTCATCTTCCAGGTGCTCTGAATAGAGATGTTCTATATTTGCAGTCCCAAACCAGTAAACACAGCCCTCTATTCCACACACAATCAAATGCCTACGCAATTTCCATAATGTTTTGTATGCATACCTTGGCCTGAAGTATCATTGAGTTTTTGTGTGTGTGATGTGTGTATATGTGGGACGGGTATGTGGGAGTGGGCAGGCCATTCACATGAATCAGCGGCTGTTCAGGCCACTGAGACAGACTTGTCGCAGTGAAGCTCACATTGTGAAGCATCAGTGTTTGACATGAAAAGGAGCCATGCCCACCGAGAGACAACTCATTCAGGTTATTGGATTGGGTGAAAACTGCACTAAAGAGGCCAAACCAAGTGTCTCCACGGCCAATTCAGATTTGCTCGATTCTGTCTTCAGAGAGCTCAGTCAAGAAATGTGTTTGCTTGCTAGTGTAAAACATAAGAATTTTCATTGCATAGATTTCTATTTAGAAATGATGTCTTACTATATACTGTACAATCGTTAAACAAAACGTAACATATCTATACAATATTAATCATTCACCAAAAGCCTTTTTTTACATTCCAGAGCAGGGATGAGAGGTCTGACTCATTTCTGTGAATCGGATCTTGTCAACAGTTTCAAAAATGTGGTTAAAAAAAGATTAAATCATTTATTTGCGTCATGATGTAAATATGTCGTAGCAGGGTTTTTGACGTTCCGACGTGACTTATTATAAATGCTCAAATGTATATGTATCTAAATGTATCTAAAATGTAATGTAAAATGTATGTTTTGTTTATGTTTTTTTCCCCAGTCTGTTGCATATATATATATATATATATATATATATATATACACTGTGTGCAGAATTATTAGGCACGTTGATTCTCTGATCATATTTTTGCTCCAGGTACATTTTACCAATTCCAAACCACATTAATAACTACTATTAATTTTGTATTTAATCATTTATAAGTGATATATAATTGTTCATGAAGGCTGGAAATGAAAAAAAAAACAGGTGGCGAAGAAAAGACAAATGTAACTGCAAAAGAATTAGGAATTAAGGTGAAGAATTAAGTGTGAAACCATCAGGAACTCCTGCACCACCATTTTTCAGAACAGCAACCTACATGGAGTCTCCAGAAGTGCAAGGTGTCAGGATCTCAGAGACTTAAGTTAGGTAAAGACTCCTAAAAAATTACCCCCACTTAAGAAGAATCACAAGCTGAAGTGTTATAAAATACATGAAGAAGTGTTGTGAATACAGAAGACTGTTTTTTTATAGGCTTTATAAACAGATAGGTTGAGAGAGACTCTTGAAGGACCAGCACCAAATCCTCTTGTACCACTGTTTGAAGAATTCATCTTCCAGAATCTGGCAGTAAGTTTTGAGAGTTCATTTTTAGTCCATCTCTGCAAAACGGACTTCAGGAGAGGAGATGGACTAAAAATGAACTCTCAAAACTTACTGCCAGATTCTGGAAGATGAATTCTTCAAACAGTGGTACAAGAGGATTTGGTGCTGGTCCTTCAAGCTGAAGACTAAAGGGTTCTTGATGGTTTCACACTTAATTCTTCACCTAAATTCTTATTCTTTTGCAGTTAACGTGTCTTTTCTTCGCCACCTGTTTTTGTCTGACCCTGCTGACCCAATGAGCATTTCACTGTCCAATGGTCATGCCTTAACTGCAATTTTTAGTATTGCATTAGTATTGTATCCTTCTCGTGGACATTTAGTAATTTTTGACTTTTCAGTCTGAGTTAAATCTCTTTTTTGGCTCATTTTATCTGTAAAAGCAAATGTGCCTAATAATTCTGCGCACCTGAATATAAGGTGTTTTTCATTTCCAGCCTTCATGAACAATTATATATCACTTATAAATGATTAAATACAAAATTAATAGTAGTTATTAGGATTAATGTGGTTTGGAATTGGTAAAATGTGCCTGGAACAAAAATATGATCAGAAAATCAACGCGCCTAATAATTCTGCAGTAGTGTAGTGATGGGAAGGTCTAAATCATCTCTGTGAATTTAAACTACTAAAAATCAAGATGTTTAACTGTAAGATTTCTGCAACGTCAGTCCCTTAACCCAAATTATCTTGGTATCAGCTCACTCGTCGGTTCTCGGCTCATTATGAATCGGACATGTTGGACAGAGACAGTTCTCAGTTCAGTGAATCAGTTTTGTTCGGTGTGTTCGACTTGAAGCGGCACTGGACAGAACGATCGGGGTACGACATCAAAGTACCGCGAGAGCGATTAGAGAGTTCAATTTCGTGTATAAATCGGGCCCGATTTTTTTTCATCCATTGAACAGAACCACTCAATTAAAGGTATAGTTCACCTAAAAATGAAAACTATCCCATAATTTACTCACCCTCAAGCCATCTTAGGTGTATATGACACGAATACAATCAGAGTTATATTAAAAATATCCTGGCTAATCCAAGCATTATAATGATGCATTAGAATGGCAGCCCAGAATTTGTAGCCCAAAAAAGTGCATCCATCCATTATAAGCTAGATATTTTACTTTATAACGTGTTAAATATGGATATTTTTCTTACACAAATGCATCGCTTCGCTTCAGAAGGCCTTTATTAACCCCCCGGAGCCATGTGGATTACTTTTATAATTGCTTCAAATTTTGAGTTGCCATTTACTGCCATTATAATGCTTGGATTAGCCAAGACATTTTTAATATAACTCTGATTGTATTCGTCTGAAAGAAGAATGTCATATATATCTAGGATGGCTTGAGGGTGAGTAAATCATGGGGTAATTTTCATTTTTGGGTGAACTATCCCTTAAAAGAGATCTGACTCTAACCAGTCTGGATGCGATGTAAGACCAACAATTTGAAAGAATCATGTGACACAAACTCAAACGCACTAATAATTAATCGCATTTTCAAGGCGGTTAGCGTTTCATCGTTCCGTAGCATCCTGGTCTTCATGCCTCAGATGTAAGATGCATGGGGGAGGGACGCGCGCGAGGTCCATTTTTATGCCCTCGTGCCTTGCAAACGTTTGTCAAAAACCCTTTAATTATATATAGGCTGTCGAAAAATCTAGAAATTCAATCGTAAAACATTCAACGAGAAATGACACAAATACTTTCGAAGGAGGCAACCTGCTGTTTCATTCGCCATCGAATTGTGCAGATGCTGTAAAACGGGGCCATCTCCTCTCCTCCGTTACTGTGGAAACCATCATCATGCTGCTCCCGCGAATGCCAATTACACCCCCACCCCCCCAAAAAAAAAAAAAAAACTGGTTTATATAACGACCATCTTCCCAACGCATAGTTTACACAACCAAACAACCAGAACCTAAATGTGCCACAGTTCAGACTCATTACAACCTAAAGTGCTTGAATGATAAACCGAGTGACTGCCAACATCTAGCCCCCGGTTCTTTCATGGGTTGCGTAAAGGAATAAACAACACACCAGCGTTAATAATAGAACAGGCGATAGCTATCCTCTATTAACTCAAATATGAACAACACACAGATCCTGCCATACAAGCTCCTGTAATATTTAATATGGCATGAATGCAGAATAAATTAATAATACAGGGAGGGAAACTGCCTAGGCTATATGATCACACCTGTGCATGGGTAGGCTCATTTATAACATGATCTAGATTGGTATATATGGGGAATTCATTCGTTCAAGTGGTAAAAACTCCATGTTGACTTACAGCAATTTGTTATGGCGAAGCTGTTTGCCACCTCCAGGTTATCAATGTGAGGAGTGAGGCGGAATTCGGCCGTGCCGAACTGGACCATTCCGATCCGAAACGCGCTGTACTCTTGATCTGCTCCTCTGGGGAACAGGCCGCCTGACAAAAGAATACATTCAAATTATTTATAATTAAATCGTAAGAAGAATCACGTCTCATATTCCAAAAATAGACTAATTAATATCGTTTTATCATGAAATTCTCACATGGTACCCAAGTAAAGAGGACGTTTATAATTGAATTTCTGTTATCAGACGCATCAAGTCGAGATTTGATGAGCGTGATCTAAAAGGCGTAGACAGCTGGAGTGTGCTCACCGATTTGGACGCTCGGAGATCCGCCGAGCGCCAGTCCCCATAACGCGGGGAAGAGGAGACCCGACAAAATCATCGTCTTCTGCTTATCCACGCGACCACATCCACCAAACGCGCACTGTTCACAAAACAGCGGGAACCACCATATAGAGTCGACACATGTTAAAATTAACCAGAGTTAAAGCGCAAAGGCTCTCGTTAGTCCGCGGTGCTGGTGAGGGAAAGAGCGGGCGCGATGATGCGGGAGTCTTGCCCTCCTCCTTTGCGGCTCCGTCCCTGAGAATCGTTTCAACTCAGTGGACACGGCAAGAATACTGATGAAGACGAAAAGAGCCGAGCGGAGCCGAAGCTGCTCTTATTTTGAACGCGCGCGCAGAGAGAGGCGCGCGCTCGCTCTTGGACTTCGCTCAGCTGCTTCAGGAAATATAATTGCGATTCGTGGATCTTATTCATTTGTTTAATATATGTCCCGTGATTTCTTGTGGTTATGAATTTATTGAATTAGAAAAGCTAATATGTGTCCACTAGAGGCGGATTGGTGACTGGTGTTTCCCTGCAATCCGATAGGCCCATCTTCTGAAATACACACTGAACTACTTAACCATCTTCACCCAGACTAATCAATAACTGACATACACCCATTACACATATTACTATCAAGCTTTTTCACGCCAATGACCTCTTGGCAGAGAGAGATGGAGCCAGGAAAAATTGTCTGCAGTTTAACATGTATGGTAGCCTACCATATTGATGTGTTTATTATGGTGCTGCTTACATTAAAAAGCCATTACAAATTATTATTAGCCTACTGATTCACATGCATTTTAATGTGGAAGGGACATGTAGCTGAATTTTACTTTCTCCACTGTATCTTTGATGTTAACTTAATATTGTATTTTTTGGATACAATTGTTAAGGACTTTTGACCTTGTGTTCAGAGAAATGAATCTGAGCACAAATCTCCATTGTGCTTGTGAGCCTTTTTGCATGTATAAGGTGCATTCTAACAAAAAGGAACTGATTATAAAATAATGATGATAAACACATCATGATGAAACAAGTGTAAATATACACTCACCTAAAGGATTATTAGGAACACCATACTAATACTGTGTTTGACCCCCTTTCGCCTTCAGAACTGCCTTAATTCTACGTGGAATTGATTCAACAAGGTGCTGAAAGCATTCTTTAGAAATGTTGGCCCATATTGATAGGATAGCATCTTGCAGTTGATGGAGATTTGTGGGATGCACATCCAGGGCACGAAGCTCCCGTTCCACCACATCCCAAAGATGCTCTATTGGGTTGAGATCTGGTGACTGTGGGGGCCATTTTAGTACAGTGAACTCATTGTCATGTTCAAGAAACCAATTTGAAATGATTCGAGCTTTGTGACATGGTGCATTATCCTGCTGGAAGTAGCCATCAGAGGATGGGTACATGGTGGTCATAAAGGGATGGACATGGTCAGAAACAATGCTCAGGTAGGGCGTGGCATTTAAACAATGCCCAATTGGCACTAAGGGGCCTAAAGTGTGCCAAGAAAACATCCCCCACACCATTACACCACCACCACCAGCCTGCACAGTGGTAACAAGGCATGATGGATCCATGTTCTCATTCTGTTTACGCCAAATTCTGACTCTACCATCTGAATGTCTCAACAGAAATCGAGACTCATCAGACCAGGCAACATTTTTCCAGTCTTCAACTGTCCAATTTTGGTGAGCTCGTGCAAATTGTAGCCTCTTTTTCCTATTTGTAGTGGAGATGAGTGGTACCCGGTGGGGTCTTCTGCTGTTGTAGCCCATCCGCCTCAAGGTTGTGCGTGTTGTGGCTTCACAAATGCTTTGCTGCATACCTCGGTTGTAACGAGTGGTTATTTCAGTCAAAGTTGCTCTTCTATCAGCTTGAATCAGTCGGCCCATTCTCCTCTGACCTCTAGCATCAACAAGGCATTTTCGCCCACAGGACTGCCGCATACTGGATGTTTTTCCCTTTTCACACCATTCTTTGTAAACTCTAGAAATGGTTGTGCGTGAAAATCCCAGTAACTGAGCAGATTGTGAAATACTCAGACCGGCCCGTCTGGCACCAACAACCATGCCACGCTCAAAATTGCTTAAATCACCTTTCTTTCCCATTCTGACATTCAGTTGGGAGTTCAGGAGATTGTCTTGACCAGGACCACACCTCTAAATGCATTGAAGCAACTGCCATGTGATTGGGTGATTAGATAATTGCATTAATGAGAAATTGAACAGGTGTTCCTAATAATCCTTTAGGTGAGTGTATATATCACAATGATGTGCATAGAGTTTAAGCCAAGAGTGTGGCACAGTATTATTACTCAGCAAATTATGAATTGACTTCAACAAAACATCAAACAAAACAAGATTAGGTTTAGATATTGAAGAAGACTTTAGCTGCCTTCATAAATTGTTTTAACAGCAGTTGTCCAACACTGCCTTATGGCTAGTCAAAATCTGCAAGCAGCAAAGTAGTTCCCAGCACGAGCAGCAGAGAGCAGTGATGTGCTGTGGAAATCTGATCCAACACAAGCTGAACAATCTTGCTCCTAGAGACCAATGTCCTGCAGAGTTTAGCTCCAACCTGTCCCAACACATTGGCCTGGAGGTTTCTAAGAATGTGTCCAAAATCACTCCTATACCCTTATATAGTGCACTATATGAGGGGACAGCCATTTGTTATCGAGTGTACTCATTCAATCCCACAATGCACCTTAATCAGGGGTGTCCAATCCTGCTCCTCCTGGGGTGCGTTTCATTCGACAGGGTCCCTGCGCAGTGTTCACTGCTCCCTACTCCCTGAGCACGGTATATCAGCTGAAGTTGAAGTGGACTTCGCTGACAATAATCGCTCATTTGGAACGCCCTGCAACGTCATCATAGAAAGGCAACGACGGGGTCGCGCAGATTATGATACAACATAAATTAATACTGTAATTTACTTTACTTTAAAATTTAAACCCATATAATAGAAATATAACTTTACAAAACACACAGTAGCCTGTGTATCTAAAAATATAATCAAAACATTGTATTAGTCTATTCGTTTTATTAGTTTACATAGCCTACTTGTATATTTACTTGACTATAAACAGATTTGATGCTGAATATGAAAATCAATATGATTTTGAATATGAACATCTCAATATGAAAATACATTTTGATTTGGGTAACTTTTGGGTAATATTATGTGTTCTTAATCAATGGTCTAATTGTAGCGGTCTCATCTTCAGCGCTTTCTTTCCCACGCATAGTAGGGTGAATTCAGGGTGATTGGGACACTTTTTCCAAGTCATCTCAATGGCAAAAAGTGTCCCAATCACCCTGAATTCACCCTAAATTAGGTAAATAAAGTAAAAAATGACAGGCCTCAGCTGCTTCTCAACACTTTTAATTTGTTTACACATTCATCAAATAGAATATGCGAATACAACAGTCATTGCCATAACCATTCATACTCTAGTTTTGTATAATAATAACTAGAATATTCAAATGCATACGTAAACTCCTCCATCGCAGAGCTGTTTAAAAACTCTTCCAACGGCTCTGCTCCATCGTTAGTTCAGACAGGTGATGCGACGCGCAATGACAGTTGGGTGATTTTCGCTCTCCACTTCCTGTGAATAGATGTATCGATGTCCCCTTCTTCCCTATGCTGTTTGCAGTGCCCTTCGAACTTAACATGTTCGCTCCCTTCAGATTGGAATCTCACTTAAGATTGTGGAATACCCTGTGAAGTCCACTTCGCAGTCCACTTACGGTCGAATGGACGCACATTCTGGAGTGCCAATGCCCTGCAGAGTTTAGCTCCAACCCTAATTAAGCACACAGACAATTTTGCATCATTCAGCTAATTGTATGATTAACCGTGATACCCAATTTCTTTTCCCATGTTTGTATGTATATGTAGGACTGGGCTTCATTATTTACATTAACAAATGTCTTAATTTTGCTACAACTCAAACCATCTACATCTGAGTAGGTCTGGATGTGAACTTTTGCAAAGTGCAGATTATAAAGATAGATCAATTATTTGTCCTCAGAGAGGAAATTTGTTTCCACCATGGATGCGTAGAAAACACAAACACAACAACAAATGCGAGAGCATAGGTTTACATGTCAATGGCTGATTTCTTATGAATTTAAAGCTTGTATAGCTATAGGAACCAAAACTCTTACTATAGCTGCTATACTATAGTCTATACCTGCGGCCAGAAGGAAGGGGGATGAAATACTGATAAAGCAAATGGTCTGGATCATTTAAAATTTGATGTGCCTTCCGGCGTGTAAATAAAATGATACAGTCTGATAAATTAAGTCAGACAGACAGAATTTAAGTTTATGGATAACTGTAAGTCTCTGTTGACAGCAGTGTGCTGATTGAAGTTGAGATGTTCATCCAATGTAATGCCAAGATGAAATGCTCCACCCTTCCAACCATCTCTCCGTTAATAATAATACTAGAACGATGGATCATTCCTTGGTCTTTGAAATATTAAGGTGGAGTTATCATCACACCATGTACTAAAATATGCTATGGAGCGTTGATAGTCCAAAAAATAATAATTGTCCTTATTAAGCAGTGCAATAATGGCTGTATCATCTGCATATTTAAAGTAATGAGTAGTGGTAACTGGAAATGGGCTATGTACACACCCCTGAGGGGCGCTAGTGTTGAGAATAATGTTGAAAGATAATTATGGCAAGCCGTTTTGACTTTTATTCATTCCCAGGATATGAATTCTTAATATCAACTATTACATTTTCACTAGTTAAAATGCTAATTCTTGATATCAACAATTGAATTTCAACTAGTAAAGACTCTAATTCTTGATATCAGTAATTGTATTTTCACTAGTGTAATGTCACCATAGGCTGCCATTCAAATTCAATTCTTGATATTAACAATACAATTTTTGATATCAACAATAACATTTTTGATATCAACAATTCAATTGCCACTATAGTGACAATGTTCATTTCTGATATCATGAATGTGATTGTTACTAGTAAGAAAGCCATCAAGCACATCCTGCCCCGGCGGGCCGCTGCTGCCTCCACCCACCCGCCAGCCGCAGATCCTCCGCCTGCTCGTCGCTGACACCACGTGGAGCCTGGCTAGCGCTTCCCAGCCCGTCTCGATGGCTCATCCGTACTATCAGACTCGGCTATGCAATTCAGTTCACCCGGCGGCCCCCCAAGTTCAGGGGCATCCACTTCACCTCCGTGCTGAAGGAGGCTGCCAATGTGTTACGGGCGGAGATTGCAGTAATACTGGCGAAGGACACGATAGAGCCGGCCCCTCCAGCCGATATGAAGACCGGCTTTGTGTCCCTAAAGGACACGTACTTTCATGTCTCGATTCTCCCTTGACGCAGACCGTTTCTACGATTTGCGTTCGAGGGGCGGGCATATCAGTACAAAGTCTTACCCTTCGGGCTGTCCCTGTCACCCTGTGTCTTCACGAAGGTGAAGGTATTTTTGGTATTTTTGGTGTTCTCATCCTCAACTACCTCAACTACCTCGATGACTGGCTGATCCTAGCCCAGTCGAGAAAGCAGTTGTGCGAACACAGGGACATGGTGCTCAGTCACCTCAACTGGGAAAAGAGCAAACTCTCCCCCATGCAGAGTGTCTCTTTTCTCGGTATGGAGTTGGATTCGGTCAATCTGACAGTGCGCCTCATTCACCATGCCACATTTTCAGAGGCTCCTGGGGCATATGGCATCCGCAGCCACAGTAACGCCACTCAGATTGCTTCATAGGAGGCCGCTTCAACACTGACTACACGACCGAGTCCCGAGATGGGCGTGTAGGGTTTGAGAGTGCACCAGACACAAATTAATCTTCCAGATGATTCGTTCGTGCATAATTCCACACAAAACTCAACTCAACAAATCAATTTATGGCCTTAATTGAAGTGGACGCCGGGCAGTCTGCACCAAGCTGACAAAACCCCCAGCTAAGTACTTTATGGCCTGCAAACTTTGACAAACACTAAGATAACGGCCGGAGTTGTTCGACTCCCAAGACAAAGAGTCAACCCAGATCTCAGTTTTCGTAACAACCTTTAAATTAACTCTGAGTGACACGGTTACAATCCACAGGAAAATCCACAAACTGTTGTTACATATAAACTGCATCAAATCATTCAAAAGGATTGATCATCGGACTTGCATTCAAACAGCCTTCGAGTGCATAATTCCATATCATGTCTATAACCAATACACATGACCATTATGCATATATATACCTCACAATTCCTGTAATTATGTAACTATTGAATGAGTGAGTGAAAGTGCACCTTGCTTGGTGTCTTTATGTTTATTTACTTATAATCCAGAAGATGATTTGAGGGAAATGTGTGTAGAATGTATCATGTTCTTATAATAAGAAATCATGTCTAACTGTACTCTGCTTAAGAGCGGGAAGTTAGGAGACCAGAGATAACAGATCATTTATGGTGAGGGGTGGGGACACAGTCGCCTCTGAACCGAGATGTTACCTAATTGGTCAGAAACCATCCATGAGGATGGGCAAATATTTGAGTTTATAATCTCAGAACACGAACAAAGAATCAGTTCAAATTAGTCAAGAATTGGTCAAGATGCCAGAGACATAAGACATCAGACGATCGTGGCAGACCAAGATCAGAGAAAATGGGTTATTTCAGTCAAGCCATCTGAATACTCTCCTCTCACTTTCCTTTCTTTTACTTAAGTTTATTTTCTTTCCGTTGAGTCACGTGTTCTAAGTTAAGTTTCGCCGCAAAGTTGCGCTCGACGAATCTACAGCAAGCGCGCTTCAACTTCAAACAACACCCACGAGACTTTCCATCCAGCCGCCAACACGCCACGTCATTGGCTTCCCAAGACGTTGATCAAAGACACTACAAGGAACCGGGGAAACCCCTGCAGCCAGGACCAAGGAAAAGGGAATCCCCATTCAAAGACAATACGAGACACAAACGCAAATAACCTCCAGATTCTAACTGAAATGGTGCATTGATATCACATTTAATAACCCCGCCCAAGAAATGATAGGAGGGTTAAATTAATGATTGATGGTTCGTTCAGGTCATGTGTTAGAAATGCATATATTGCTAGAAACTTGGGATTTCATAATTTCACTCTCTTAAAACTAATTTTTTCCTCACTTTCTTCCTTTCTGCAACGCGTGTGAATGTGTTTGTGTTAGATATTAGTTTTATTGTTAGAGTAATCAATAAAGTTTTATTTGTATTTAACGATAAGTGTTCTTGTGTTATGTGCTTACGAATTTAATGTCTTAAACTGCTGATCTATGTTACCTGGCTATTGTAGTGTTTCACTACTGTATGGATATTACTTGCATAGTTCAAATGAATACTGGACAAGTCATTTGCTCGGCCGTAAAATACTTGACTCTTTCAAAATTCTCTATGAATTAATTAATAAATTCATTTGAGCTAAATAGACCTGTTTCTCTTATACAGAGTCCTACAGGCGTGGCAGAGCGGGTCATTCCGTGTAACAATAACACAGAATTGCCACCAAACCTTCAGCTCGTGGGCGGACCCTTCGTTTCTACGGGCAGGTGTTCCCCTAGAACAAGTGTCTGTTCCCTGGACGGGACGCAGAGGTTCTAGGTGGCCTACCACAGGCTGTGGTAGACACCATCACTTCTGCTAGAGCCCCCTCTATGAGGCGCCTTTATGCCTTCAAGTGGAACCTGTTCGTTGAGTGGTGTTCTTCTCGCCGAGAAGACCCCTGAAGATGTTCGGTCAGTTCGGTGCTTTCCTTCCTACAAGAGGGGTTGGAGCGAAGGCTTTCTCCCTCCACCCTCAAAGTGTATGTTGCAGCTATCGCCGCAAATCATGATATGGTTGATGGTAAGTCTTTAGGGAAGCACGATCTGATCGTCAGGTTCCTGAGGGGAGCGAGGAGACTAAATCTGCCTCACTCTCACTTTATACCCTCTTGGGACTTGTCTCTGGTGCTAACCACACTGCAAAGAGCACCCTTTGAGCCCCTGCAGTCAGCCGAGTTAAAGATATTGTCTTGGAAGACACTGCTCCTGACTGCATTGGCCTCCATCAAGAGGATAGGGGACCTGCAGGCATTTTCAGTTGACGAATCGTGCCTGGAATTCGGGCCGGCTAACTCTCACGTGATCCTGAGACCCCGGCCCGGATATGTGCCCAAGGTTCCCACCACTCCCTTCCAGGACCAGGTGGTGAATCTACAAGCGCTACCCCCGGAAGAGGCAGACCCAGCCCTGGCTTTTCTCTGTGGTTATACGTGGACAGAACGCAAAGCTTTAGGACCTCAGAACGGCTCTTCATCTGTTACGGAGGCCAGCAGAAGGGAAAGGCTGTCTCCAAGCAGAGAATGGCCCACTGGATAGTGGATGCCATCGCGTTGGCGTACCAGACCCAAGGCGTGCCTAGCCCACTCGGGTTGAGGGCCCACTCCACTAGGAGTGTTGCCTCTTCCTGGGCGCTGGCGCATGGCGCCTCGCTGACAGATATTTGTAAAGCTGCGGGCTGGGCGACACCTAACACGTTTGCTAGATTTTATAACATCTGTGTAAAGCCGGTTTCTTCCCGTGTGCTCGCTTCAACCAGCCTGTAACACTGAAGTACCCGTTCTTGTGTCGGCTTGCTGCGCCATTCCCCTCCCTACGGACCGGATAAGTGTTTTTTTTTGCTCCAGTAAGTTCCCCAGCTAGGCAAACCCTGTGAGTTCCTCCACCACCATGCGGCTGTCAGATGTGGCGGAGCATCTGACGCCAGGCCCAGTAGGGTAAAGCGCACCCCAGTACTGCGCTCCGTGCTGGGCTAGGTGCCATATGTTGTGACCCCTACAGCGGTCCCATATGTGTATGTATGTTTTCCATGGTACAGCTCCCTACGTCAAGCCCGTGTCTTTCCTTTGGCAGAGTCCACTCTCCCATCTCTCTCTGGTGTAGTCTACCGTCCAGGTCGACCGGAGCCACCCCAGAGACATTCCATAAGTTGTACTGCCCGGTCAGCCAGTCCATATGGGTATCTTCCAAATGATACCTCCCTACGGGTAGGATGTGGACTCCGCAGCGTCCCCTCTGGCATGCTTTCCCAGCTTTATCCAATACCTGCTGAGTGGGTCTTGCGGAACAGCAGCAGTGACTCTCCTTGCGTGACTTCACCGCCCCAAAAGGTGAGGGTCTAAGGGGCTCAAAGTGGCGCTGGAAGTGGCAACAGCCATGCCGTTTTCCATAGGAATCCCAATTCGTCAGTGACGTCCGATGAACGTCCCTGAAAGGGAACGTCTCGGTTGCATATGTAACCCTCGTTCCCTGAAGGAGGGAACGGAGACGTACGTCCCGTCGCCACGGTTTCTGTAACATATAGGGCCAAGGCACAAATTCAACTCCTCAGTGAAAAACAAATGTGCGCTGCATCCGCTTCCGTATTTATATCCGCGCTGCAGGACGGAGTACAAGATCCCAATTCGCCGGTGACGTCCAACATACGTCTCCGTTCCCTCCTTCAGGGAACGAGGGTTACATACGTAACCGAGACATTTTTACTAGTTGAAATTCAATTGTTGATATCAAGTATTAGCATTTTAACTAGTGAAAATTTTATTGTTGATATCAAGAATAAGCATTTTAACTAGTAAAAAATGTAATTGTTGATATCAAGAATTTATATCCTGTGAATGAATAAAAGTCAAAACAGCTTGCCATAGATAATGCATTGTCCACCTTTACCACTTGTGGTCTATTAGAAAATAAATTATAAATCCAATGTATTAGTGGTGATGGAATATGCAGAAACACTGAAGATTCTTGATTACCTGTCATGAGTGTCGGAAGCAAAAACAAAATGTGGGTGGGTTATCCCCCAGAACATTTTTACTGGAGTAGATGCTATATCCTGTTTTCTGGTCCCTTTTAATTATACAAAGTTTAATTAAATTGTTTTTATAGCCTAAAACAGTTACCACATACCTGGCAAGGTTCTCCAACCTTTTGTTTAACACAGCAACAAAAGTCTAGCAAGTTGTTTTGAACAAAAAATACTTCCTCCGTCAATCAGTTCAGATAACTTAGCGTTATAACAACATAGTGTAAGTGTATCTGTAATTCAAGACTACACGATGCCTTTAAAAGCAACAGGCGACTCTGAATGAGCCAAGTAGAATGGATTTGAGGAAGCAGCAGCGTGGAATTCGACCAATCAGCATGCCCAGCGGCAGTAATAATCTCTGGTAATAATCTCTGGTACTACCTCGCAAGCAGAAACTTTGAGGGGGAATTTTTTGCAATCCAAACAAACCAGCTGCATCTGAAAACCTAGGCAGCTGACTTGTTGCCTCGCTGCCTTATCAGGCAATGACTTGTAAGGCAGCGTTTGCGCATGAAGGCACCTCACGAAACCGATTTCGGACAGACTTCTGAGGCAGTGTAACAGTTTAATGATCTACAGCGAAATAGCACAAGCTTTGGTTTGAACTAAGCAAATATTGAATTACTACATTAGTAACTTCTCGCTAGAAATTACATCAGAAGCGGAAAACGTTAGTCAAAAACTTACATTTACACACAAACTGACCAGCAACCGCAACTTTCATCTTTCTTTTCTAGCTCAACTGTCACCCACCGAATGGAACGCATAGAATTGTGGGATATCAAAGGCAGTGAAGGATGCATTTATGCTGCCTTCATCAGATGAAGGTTTATCAGGAGGCAGGAAGTGAAGCTAACATTGGATTCGGACGTGCCTTGGTGCTTTCCTACCTTGAAATGTGTCCTCTGAAGGCAGCATTTTCCAGTTTTCGTACGCAGCCACCGAGTTCTACCTCAAAGTCCCTAGTTCCTGGGAAAGTTTTCTGGTGGAAACACAGCTTTAGAGATGGTAAAAGGGAGTGGGTCCAATATCATTAGTCTTAAAAAGTGGGTGGGTCTTGTCTCACCCACATACAATTTTCCGATGCGCATGTTACCAGATGACACTGAATTGAATTAAAGGCGGAGCTAAAGTCAATGAAAAGAAGTCTAGCATAGTTTCCAGGGATATCCAGGTGTTAAAGTAGACAATACAAGAGACTATGAGGGGCCGTGGCCATAATTATTGAAAAGCCTCTTACAAACACTAGTGAAACGAACACATTGATCAACCTTAGTCAAATTCTTTTACACTCAAGTCAAGTCAACTTTATTTATATAGCGCTTTTTACAATGCAGATTGTTTCAAAGCAGCTTCACAATGTTAAACAGGAAAATAATGAACAGAATTTGATTCGGCTGTACAGCCGCTCTGGAGAAAACGGTGATGTCATCAGCTCATTTCAATTATCATATATATTCAAGTAATGAAAATTTTGTGTCCCCAACTGAGCAAGCCAGAGGCGACAGTGGCAAGGAACCAAAACTCCATCAGGTGTCCTAATGGAGAAAAATAAACCTTGGGAGAAACCAGGCTCAGTCGGGGTGCCAGTTCTCCTCTGGCCAATTAACAAACAGTGTATGTTTATTATTTTGGCAGCCTTATAGGTCAGAAGTAATATTAGATCGGATTCTTCGAAAGATCGGAGGCATCACGCCGGGTTTATTGAGGATGGCGTGTCGAATAAACAATTATTAAATAAGAATATTCGAAATATCGGAGTCATCACGCCGGAGATGGATCCATTGAGGATGCCATGTCGATGAGCAATTTCAGAGGGTAGACTAATTGACACGGTCTCTGCAGACACTTCAGGGATGCGTTGGTAATGTCTGGGCGCTGGTCCACCATCTGATCTGGATACGGGCCGGATCTGGCTGACTGCAGTAAACCTCGGGATAAACAGAGAGACTAACATTAGCATAGATGCCATTCCTCTTATGATGTAACAAGTACATCAGGTGTTATGGGAAGTGTTCCCGGTTCCGGCTGACCTAGTTAATGCAGCCTAACAATTTGAATAAAATATAAATTAAAAATGTTTTATGTGTATGCCATAGTAAAGAGATGCAATTTTAGTCTAGATTTAAACTGACAGAGTGTGTCTGCTTCCCGAACAATGCTAGGAAGGCTGTTCCAGAGTTTGGGTGCTAAATAGGAAAAGGATCAACCGCCTGCAGTTGATTTTGATATTCTAGGTATTATCAACTGGCCAGAGTTTTGAGACCGCAATAGACGTGATGGAGTATAATGCTTTAAAAGATCTCGCTCAAGTACTGGGGAGCTAAACCATTCAGTGATTTGTAAGTAATTAGCAAGATTTTAACATGTATGCGATGTTTAATAGGGAGCCAGTGCAGTGTTGACAGAACTGGGCTAATATGGTCATACTTCCTGGTTCTAGTAAGAACTCGAGCTGCTGTTGCGTTTTGGACCAGCTGCAGTTTATTTATTAAGCGAGCGGGGCAACCACCCAGTAGAGAATTACAATAATCTAGCCTTGAGGTCATGAATGCATGAACTAACTGTTCAGCATTTTGCATTGAAAGCATATGCCGTAATTTACATATATTTTTAAGATGGTAGAATGCAGTTTTACAGATGCTAGAAACGTGGCTTTCAAATGAGAGATTGGTATCAAAGAGCACACCCAGGTTCACACCAAGTGTTAGACAGTATTCTAGGTTACTACATGTGGAGTTTTTTTGTCCAATAATTAAAAATTCAGTTTTTTCTGAATTAAGTTGCAGGAAATTACTAGTCATCCAATTTTTTATATCAGCTATGCATTCCGTTAATCTTGTGAATTGGTAAGTTTCGTCAGGGCGTGAAGAAATATAGAGCTGAGTATCGTCAGCATAACAATGAAAACTAACGCCATGTTTCCTAATGATACCTCCAAGTGGTAGCATGTACAGGGTGAAAAGCAACGGTCCTAGCACTGAGCCCTGCGGTACTCCATATTGAACTTGTGATTGGTGTGACATCTCTTCATTTACTGCTACAAACTGAAAACGGTCAGATAAGTATGATTTAAACCATGCTAATGCAATTCCACTAATGCCAACATAATTTTCGAGTCTATTCAAAAGAATGTTGTGGTCGATGGTATCGAATGCAGCGCTAAGATCGAGTAACACTAACAGAGAGATACAACCACAATCGGATGATAAGAGTAAATCATTTGTAACTCTAATGAGAGCAGTCTCAGTACTATGATACGGTCTAAATCCTGACTGGAAATCCTCACAGATACAATTTTTTTCTAAAAAGGAGCATAATTGTGAGGACACTGCCTTTTCTAGTATTTTTGACAGAAAGGGTAGATTTGAGATTGGCCTGTAATTTACTAATTCTGTAGGGTCAAGTTGCGGTTTTTTAATAAGTGGTTTAATAATAGCCAACTTAAAAGTTTTCGGTACATATCCTAAAGTCAAGGATGAATTAATGATATTAAGAAGAGGATCTATGACCTCTGGAAGCATCTCTTTTAGTAGTTTAGTCGGTATAGGGTCGAGCATACATATTGTTGATTTAGATGATTTAACGAGTTTAGCCAATTCTTCTTCTCCTATAGCAGTGAATGAATGTAATTTTTCCTCAGTGACACTACAATGCTCTGTCGGATGTGATACAGTAGTAGACGGCTGCATGGTTATAATTTTTTTCCTAATATTATCAATCTTACAAGTAAAGAAGTTCATAAAGTCATTACTGCTGTGCTGTTGGCAGACATCAGAAGTTGAAGCTTTATTTTTGGTTAATTTAGCCACTGTATCGAATAAATACCTAGGGTTGTGTTTGTTTTCTTCTAAGAGAGTCGAGAAATAAGCAGATCTAGCAGTTTTTACGGCCTTTCTGTATGAAATCATGCTCTCTTTCCACGAAATGCGAAAAACTTCCAGTTTTGTTTTCTTCCAGCTGTGCTCCATTTTTCTGGCTGCTGTTTTAAGGGCCCGGGTGTGCTCGTTGTACCACGGCGTTGGACTATTCTCTTTAATCTTCTTTAAGCGCAGAGGAGCAACTGTGTCTAAAGTGCTGGAAATAAGAGAGTCAATAGTTTCTGTTGCAACATCAAGTTCCTCTGGGCTATCTGGGATGCTGAGGAGATGAATCTGATGAGGAAGTTTATTTATAAAGAAATCTTTAGTCTCAGCAGTGATAGTCCTGCCATATTTGAAGCGAGGGGACGGCTTTGCAGCCTTTGCTAAATTAAGTATACATGATACTAGGTAATGATCTGAGATGTCATCGCTCTGCTGCAGAATTTCAACGGTATCAACATTTATTCCATGTGACAATATTAGGTCTAGAGTATGATTACGGCGATGAGTGGGTCCTGATACGTGTTGCCTAACTCCAATAGAGTTTAGAATGTCTCTAAATGCCAATCCCAATGCGTCTTTTTCATTGTCTACATGGATATTAAAATCACCAACAATTAGGACTTTATCTGTAGCCAGTACTAACTCTGATAAAAAATCAGCAAATTCTCTGATAAAGTGTGTATTGTGCCCTGGTGGCCTATATACAGTAGCCAACACAAATGTTAAACAGGATTTATCAATTTCACTACATAACGTTACGTAAAGCACCAAAACTTCAAAATAATTATATTTGAAACTAGACTTCTGAGTAATACTGAAGATATTACTATAAATTACAGCAACACCTCCCCCTTTACCTTTCAGACGTGGCTCATGTTTATAACAATAATCTTGTGAGGTGGACTCATTTAAAGTAATGTAGTCGTCAGGTTTTAGCCAGGTTTCTGTCAAACACAGCACATCTAGATTATTATCTGTAATCATATCATTATATTCAGCAGCCCGAGCTTTATCATTTGTTCATCTGTATTATATCTGTTGTTTATTTGTTGGACATAAATTACATTTTTACCGTTGAATAGTTTTGGTGTTTTTTTGTATTTACTAATTCGTGGAACAGACACAGTCTCTATGTGATAATAGCTAGGTGAAAGAGTCTCTGTGTGCTGGGATTTATCTGACTTCTGTGACGCGAGACAGCTAGCAGACGGTCGGGTAAGCCAGTCCGTCTGCTTCCTGACCTGGGCCCTAGTTAGTCAAGGTTTAGCTTTAAGACTATGTGCCAAATTACTAGAGAGAAGAGCGGCACCACCCCAGGAGGGATGGATACCATCTCTTTTCAACAGGTCAGGTCTGCCCCAAAAGCTTTTCCAATTGTCTATGAACCCTATGTTATTTTGCGGACACCACTTAGACAACCAGCCATTGAGTGATGATAGTCTGTTAAGTATCTCATCACTCCTTTTAATGGGGAGGGGACCAGAGCAAAAAACCCGATTTGCCATCGTACTTGCGAGTTCACACACCTCTTTAATGTTAATTTTGGTGATCTCCGACTGGCGAAGTCGAACATCATTTGCGCCGACATGAATAATAATCTTAGAGAATTTACGATTAGCATTAGCCAGCACTTTTAAATTTGCTTTGATGTCAGGCGCTCTGGCTCCCGGTAAACATGTGACTATGGTGGCTGGTGTCTCTATTTTCACGTTCCGTGTAATAGAATCGCCAATAACTAGGGCACTTTCAACAGGATTCTCAGTGGGTGCATCACTGAGTGGGGAGAACCTGTTTGATGTTCTAATCGGAACGGAAGAGTGGTTTTTTGATCCGCGACTATGCTGTCTCACTGTCACCCAGTTGCCCTGCTGCACGGGCTCTACAGCCGGAACCGAACAATGTACAGATTTCACTAAGCTAGTCGCATTCAAAGCAGTGTCTAAAGCTGTTTTGTTCTCACTACTCTCAAATAAAGTCTGGATGCGTGTCTCTAATTCTGAAATCTTCTCCGTCAGTCTGACTATCTCCTTACATTTATCACATGTGAAGCCCTGTTCACCAACGGAGACAGATATACTAAACATGAAACATGTAGTGCAGGTGACAATAAAAGGAGAAGACATGGCTTACCGTATTTGTTGATTAATCCAACTTCTACAGTTGTTTGATGGACTAGTAAAGGCACGAGAGACAAAAACAGGAAACCCGGATGCACAAATGGCAGGCTAACAGGCTAGTGAAATGCTAACGCGTTGTGAAATGCTAACACGTTGTGATAGTGATTTAAATTAAAAGCTAACAATGTCAATTTTAACGTGATAGGCAATATTAAACAATATATGGTGATGAGTAAGTTATATTTAGCAGTATAAAAAACAAGAAAAGATATCAAATAGAGATTCAAAAGCAAAGCTGTACAGAGCTGCAAACACTGCGACCGGCAGACAGGAGGCAGACAGGAGCAATCGATCAGGAGACAGGAGAAAACTCATAACTGAAAAACCTCTTACAAACACTAGTGAATTGAAAACCTCTTACAAACGAAAAACATTGATCAACCTTAGTGAAATTCACACTCATAACTGAAAAACCTCTTACAAACACTAGTGAAACAGCATTGATCAACCTTAGTGAAATTCATTCATACACATTACTGAAATGAGAAAAGATTTCAGTAGTTGGTGAGAGCTAATTTTACTTGAAAAGGAAGCTGTGTCCGCACTTCCGTTTAATTTAGCGCGTCTCACAAACTCTTTTAGGCAATGGCGGTTAGTCGTTGTTTAGGAAGGCAAACATACCTAAAGTGTTTGGGAAGCCATTCATATCTAAAGTGGGATGAAATGGTGTGGTTACAGAGCTCGTGCAGCGCTGACATGTCATCGGCGCAGCTCAACATCGCAGGGATTACCCTACGTATTTGCTAGCGCGTAGCGCCACCGAACAGATGCATTGCAAACTAATCTCACCAGCGTGACGCTGACCACATTATGCTTATTATCTTTCATATTAGTATATGCCATTCTTCATTGCTTGTCAAACATGTGATGTCGAGTCAGTTGCACGGCTTGGTCCGTTGAGCCACGGCAATGACATGTCGGCGCTGTGCCGCGAGCTCTCTAACCGCGCGTTTCGTCCCACTTCGTTGTGAATGGCTTTCTATACAACTCGACTAACCGCCATTGCCTAAAATAGTTTGTGAGATGCCAAATTAAACGGAAGTGCGGACACACGCAGCTTCCTTTTCAAGTGAAATTAGCTCTCATCAACTACTGAAATCTTTTCTCATTTCAGTAATGTGTATGAATGAATTTCACTAAGGTCCTTACAGAGGACCTTAAGGTCCTTCACTCTTACGTCGCCGTATTATACCTCCTCAGATTTCTCTGCCTTCACAAAGCGGCCATTTCTAGCCCTTCGGAAGATAACTTGGTTCTCCCTGCGGTGAAGTGCCATGGAATTTCGTTGTTGCCTGCCACCGTGCACTCGCTTTATTGCAAGTGACGACCCTCACAGTAAGTGTGTTAAATGTTTGGGTCACACGCGTGCGAGGCGGTTCAGGGCATGTCTAAGTGCAAATTCTGTGACAATCTCCTTCTCAAAACACTCCACTCTAGGCTCTCTTTTTGAGAAGGAGTCATCCGTTTTTCCCCGTCGTGCTCCCGAAGCTGCGCAGGCCTCCCTCGGATCCGCGACCTGGGGTTCGGATGTAGAGCTCGAGGATGTGGAGAGCGAGCAGACGGGCCTCAGCCTTTTTTTCCCTCCCTCCCCCAAGCACGTGCGCAGGGTCCGCCGGTCGAATTTTACAGAAAAGCTCACTATCGATTGGCCAGACGAACCCGCGAGTCACAATCGACTAAACTCGACGAGAGGTTTTTAAGTGGTCCTAATTCGTGGCCAACATGGAGAAAGCTGCCCCTTTTCAGCGATCTGCATAGCGAAATTTCCAGATCCTGGAAGCAGCCTTTCTCTGCCCGCTTGACTAACGCGGCAGCCGCTGACTTCACCAACCTCGTTGGTTCTGTGGAGCAGGGCTATTCCACCATCCCTGCGGTTGAAGACACGCTGGCCACACACCTCTCTCCTTCCTCGGCTCCTTTGTGGAAGTCTCACCCTCTCCTTTCCACTAAACCGTGTAGGACTACTTCCGCCCTTATCGGGAAGTCCTACACTGCAGCCAGTCAGGCAGGCATGGCCCTTCATACTATGGCCATCCTCCAAGCCTACCAGGCGGATGTTTTGAAGGAAATGGATGAGGGCAGCGGCTTGACACCGGGAAGCGGCCAAAGAGCTGTGCAAGGCCACAGATTTGGCCTTAAGAGCCACCAAACACACTGTTTGCGCCATAGGACGTTCGCGCCTACTGGACTGGACGTTTGCGCCTACTGGACGCCCCAGTTTCTCAGTCTGGACTGTTTGGGGAGGCGGTCAACACACTGGTTGAAAACTTTCGAGCCGCCAAGTCCCAGTCAGCTGCTTTCAAGCAGTTTATGCCCAGGAGGGTTAGGGACTTCTCTAACCCCTCCCCCTCTCAGTCCAGATCCCTCTCATAGGATAGAGTTCTCTGGTAGGACGAGCGACCAGGGTCATCCCCCACCCACCACGATCTGGCGACCTCGCGGTCGCCCATTTCCTCGCCAGCGACCTCATAGGCGCCTTGATCTGAAGCGGCCCAGCAAACCCTCCGCTCCGGTTCCTTCGAGTCGCTCCTGACCCTCAGGTCAGAAAAAGGAGAGCTCCCCCTACATTCGAGGTTGGGTCAGACCGCACAAGCGTTTCTGCCCGCCTCACGCCAGCTCTCCTTATCCAGCCCTGTCACTTTCGCCGCCCAGCACATTTCGAAGTGCAGAGCTGGTTCGACCTCCAACCCCTGGCGCTGAAGGAAGGAGACGCGTCATGCTTTCTCCCCTCACGTCCGACTGGCTTGCTATCTGCCACTCGCTTAGACGGAGACACGTTCGGCTTTCTCCAGGAGCCGGTAGGACCTATTTTTCCCACTCAGACATGACATCTTCCACTCCGCATCAGGACACCAAGCGCTTTCCTTTGCGGTTGACCACGCCTCCCCTCAAGGATCAGCTTGACATCCTAACACAGGTATGTCCACTCCACCTCAGCACTCCACTTCCTCTGTCACATTTCTTTCACGAGTGGAAACGTCTGCCAGGGGTATCACCTTGGATCCTCCGCACAGTTCACTCTGGTTACACGCTTCAGTTCTGTCGCAACCCCCCCGCTTCGACGGGGTCATTCCAACTGTAGTAAACAGCGCCTCAGAGGCTTCTGTACTACAACAGGAACTTGCTTCTCTCCTCCTCAAAGGGGCGATAGAAGAGGTCCCTTCAACAGAGATGGAACGCGGCTTCTTCAGCCGTTACTTCCTGGTTCCGAAGAAGGACAGTGGGCTGCGGCCTATTCTAGACCTTCGCTGTCTGAAATTCTCCCTCTACAAAGGGAAGTTCAAGATGTTAACGTTGAAGGTTATCATATCTCAGATACGTGCGGGGGACTGGTTCGTAACGGTAGACCTGAAAGATGCCTACTTCCATATTCAGGTCGTCCGACGACACGGGAAGTTCCTCAGATTCGCCTTCGGGGGAAAGGCTTATCAATACAAGGTCCTTCCCTTCAGCCTCGCCCTGGTGCCAAGGACTTTCACAAAGTGTATGGATGCTGCTCTGGCCCCATTGAGGCTCCAGGGCATTCGTATACTCAGTTACCTGGAGGATCAACATGGGTGCTGTTTTCCGTCGCCATATGATCATGACGGACACCTCTATGACCGCCTGGGGCACGGTGTTCGAGGGCAGGCCAGCATGCGGAGTCTGGGAGGGGGAGGTTCTCTCTTGGCACATAAACTACCTAGAGCTGAGAGCTGTCTTCCTGGCCCTTCGGTACTTTCTCCCCTCTCTTAAGGGGCACCACATCATTGTCAGGACGGACAACATGGCGGTGGTGTCTCACGTGAATCGCCAGGGGGGCTCACGGTCGCGCACCCTGGACAGGCATGCGTGTCGTCTCCTCCTGTGGGCCCAGGACAAATTCCTATCCCTGAGAGCAGTCCATGTACCTGGGATCTTGAACCTTGCAGCAGATTTTCTGTCGAGGCAAAAGCTCAGATCGGGGGAATGGATGTTGAACCCTCAAACAGTATCCCAGATTTGGAAAGTGTTTGGCAGAGCGGAGGTGGACCTCTTTGCTTAGAAAGAGTCGTCCCAGTGCCAGCTCTGGTTCTCTCTGAGCTCCCCAGTGCCGTTGGGGATAGATGCGTTCGCTCATCCGTGACCAAGACTAAAGCCCTATGCATTCCTGCCCATCAAATCTGACTCTCAAGGTTGCCCTTTTGTTGGCCTTGGCTTCTTTGAAGCGAGTGGGCGACCTACAAGCTCTCTCTGTTAACGAGACAAGTATGGATTTCGCTCCTGGTCTGGTCAGGGTAACCCTAAGACCCAGGCCAGGATATGTGCCCAAAGTTCTGTCCAAATCGTTTCGTTCTCAAGTTGTCACCCTTCACTCTTTCCACCCTCCTCCTTTCGCCTCAGAAGAGGACGAGAAGCTTCATTTGCTCTGCCCTGTCCGAGCATTGAAGACTTATGTGGATCGTTCTGGTGGTTGGAGAAAATCAAATCAACACTTGGTATGTTTCGGTGTCGGCCGCCATGGGCTGGCCGCATCAAAACAGAGAATTTCCCATTGGGTTTTAGAGGCTATTTCGCTGGCATATGAGGTGCGTGGTCTACCGTCACCTCTCAGCATTCGGGCACATTCTACCAGAAGCGTGGCTTCCTCTCAAGCACTTTTTAGAGGGGCCCTTCTGGAGGACATTTGTGTAGCGGCAGGTTGGTCCTCCCCGCACATTTTTGTCAGATTCTATAGTTTGGATCTCGACATGGCTCCGGGTTAGCATGTTCTATCTGCTTGATCCAGCCGTGCAAGTTATCTGGTATTCTTTGAGCCAAATATGGCAGCGCTTAGCTTGGCGTGTGTGGTATATCGTTCCCATTGTGTCATAGCTACGCAGCATTGAGTGAACCTATGAAAGAGAACATCTCAGGTTACTGGTGTAACCAATTGTAACAATGTTTAAAGTGAGGTGAGGAAGAAGACAAGGGGTTGGCGTTCTGGGACTCGTGAGTTCTCTTTTATTTCTTTTTAAGTCAGCAACCAAAACGGTGTGCACATCGCACCAAACATAAACAATCAAAAACTCTCTCTTTGGTCCAGTCGTCGGTTTGTGCAGTTCCTCTCTGCTTGCGTTGCTTGCGTTGAGTCCCAGGGAACGTTAGTGTTTCTCTCTCTTCCTGGTCTTTCTTTCCTGCAGGCTTATATCCTGTCTCTCCACGGCAATTACTGCAACAAGAGACAGGCGTTCGTCATTTGCACTTGATCTACTTACGTGCCGCTCGTCCTCTGACTCTCTCTCCCGTCACAGACCTCGCTAGGCCACGCCTCCCTCGCCACACCAATGTTCTCTGAATAGGGAACGAGACGCTGTGTTCGCTGCCAAGCTCCTCGCGCTGCCAATAGGCCACCCTTTTTGGCAGAGAAATCTGAGGAGCAGATGGCGCGCGTGCCAGTATAATACAGCGACATAAGAGCGTTGGGGTGGCGCCCGCGCCATCAGCCAATGAATTGCCGTGATTCTATAAGGGTTTCAGACAATCGGCACACCCAGAGGGCGTTCCTATAGCTACGCAATGTCTCATTCTCTAGTCAGAGAACATAGGTTACACCAGACGTTTTCGTTTAGTGTTTGCAAGAGGTTTTTCAGTTATGAGTGTGAAATAATTTCACTAAGGTTGATCAACGTTTTTCATTTCACTAGTGTTTGTAAGAGGTTTTACAGTTATGAGTGTGAAAGAATTTGACTAAGGTTGATCAATGTGTTCGTTTCACTAGTGTTTGTAAGAAGCTTTTCAATAATTATGGCCTATACAGCCCCTCATAAGAGACAATCCACTGCATCCTCTGTACCTCTCTTCCACTTATATGCAAATTGGAGACAATCCAAAAATGGTGAAACATATGTAAGCATAATGTTTCGAACCATTTTCTCAAAGCATTTCAATATGATAGAGGTTAACTATACAGGCCTGTAGTGATTTAACTCTGATTGATGAGTTTTTTGGGGGGAACAGGAATAACAACTGATATTTTGCAAATGACCAGTATTGTTGAAGTACAGGTTGATTGAAGGAAAAGAAAACAAGGAATCTTGAGTTAATATGAAGTCAAGGAACTCAACATATGTATTTAGCACAACTAAAAGTGTTGCACAATGTGCATTAATTAGTAGATCTATAGTAACTTTTTTTCAGTTTAACGCGTTACAAATTACGCATTACATTATATGATCACACTCTTATTCAAGTGGATGCTTTTAATCCATTCACGCGCGATAAGTCAAGAGAACGCAGTGCGGTACTGGCTGACATCTGTGAATCTCCTGTCTGTGTGACACACGACTTGTGCACACAGAAAGCTGCTTCAGACAGTGCTTGAATGGACAAAAACACACAAAAAAATGCCAAAATGACAATTTTTTCGAGTATCCTCACAAGCACATTTAAATAGTTAAATGAAGTCTTAAATGAATGTAAAGAGTTGTGAGAAAATGGGATGCATGTCAGATCCGCATCATGTCTTAAAGTGGCAGCAGCGTAATAAACATGATGCTGTAAAATCCGTCATTAATGTGAATCAAAGAACAAAAGAAAAAGAGAAAATCACTCACTGCTCTTGATTAAATAACATTTGTAGCTTTAATAAGGATCAATCTATTTAATGTATAATTTATGCAGTGAACACTGTGAAGTGTTTGTTAACTTTATTAATTTTTTTAAATACCTGTTAGACCTACCTAAAAGTCTTAAAGCAAGTATACAAGGTTACATGGGTCAAAAACAATGAAAACAATAACTTTTGTGAATTTTGACAGAGCAAGTAAAAATCTCAACTGGTCTGACTGGGCCAATAGAAAAAACTGAGCCCTGATATATTGAAGGGCACAGGTAAATGTGACATATATTACAATGGGTTTATTTGAAGATTGTTTTAAGTTAACTTAAATTAAAAGTTTTAATAAAATAAAACAACTATTTAAAGCCTAATACATGTTAAAAAGCAATAGCTTTAGCTGATATAATGATATATTTTATCGGTGATACTGGCCTTCATTCATAAAAATATGCCATTAAACAAATATTTAAAATATAGGCTAGAGATTTATAGGTTAATAGTTTACTTAATAGCTACATATAATCTTGAAAAATAATGGTGAAATTAATGTTAAGTCCACTGAAGGCAAGTTTGCAGAATGTGCAGTTGTTCCCATGTGCAGTTTATTAACATAAACATAGACAAAATATACAATAAAGAAAGACTTGGCTTGATTTGAACCATGAACTAAACTTGAACAGAAACAGAAACTCGTCAAACAGAGGATTACACAAACAAAGCTAGACAAAGGAGCAATGAAACATGAAGCATAAACAAAATCCAAAACATGAACCAAACTAAAAACCAACGTAACAGTTATATACCGATGTATATATGTATACATCGATGTAATACATCTGTCCACTGATGAAGCCCAGTCCTACAAACACATTAAGTATTTAACTAGTATTCAACTAGATATCCCCTGAAGGAAATACCAGTGCTTGCAGGGCAGCATTACTGTACAATTTTAGGTATTCTAGTCTTTCTGCATAAAATGAAATGCTGCAGAGCCGTTGTCATGACACTGATCGTGTGTCTTGTTTTCAGGCAGCTCCACACAAGTCAAGAATCACACAAGTGCAGTGTAAAGGCAGCTAAAAATGGCTACAGATATGCAAGACAGGAGTAATTAATTCATAATGCAAATAGATGTAAGACAAGCAGTTACAACATGATTGCAGTTGGTTACAATTTATGTACAGAGCATTTGATCAAAGCACATAAATGAGATTTTGATGGAAATAATCTTAAACAAAAATTAAATGTTATGTTATGAGCTGTACATTAAGTTGCTAAATTAATTAGAGAAGTTTAAAACTAATTCCTGAACAGAATGTCAACAATGCAAACATCTGATCATCCAAAATAATATAGACACGAGAATACAGCTGATGAAGGACCTTTATTGTATGGCTCAATAACAGCAGTTTAATCCCTTCTCATCACAGACTCAATGCAATAAACCCATTGTCCAGATCTTATTCAGTCCTTTATTCCATAAGCACATTCTTGCCTGAGTTTATAAACAACTGCTATTTACTGAAGTGTTGGCATGGGACATCATTGAGTGAATCACTATCTAGCAGTTTGGGCCAAACATGGCTGAACACACACTGTCTGTGAAGTCATGCTGCTCGTATTAAAGACACACATCTCAAAAAGCGACTTAATAGGAGAAATACAAATAAGCAGGACTATTTAACAGACATCAAAGAATGTAAAGGATGAACATTTCAACACTTTGTTCATGCTTAATCATCACCCTCAACATAAATGCACACGCACACACACTTTGTCATGGTTACAGGTAGACAGACCAGTAAATAACATTGAAGAAGAGGAAAGTGAAAGGGAACAGAGCTCGTGCATAGAGATCAACCCGTTTAGCAGCGGAAGGAATGACGGGTTTCGGAGGTGAGGGCTTCTTGTTGTTCTTGTTCTGTGATTTGCCGGTGGCATCTGTGACCTCTATGGGCTTGCCGTAACAGTCGAAGTTTGAGAGTTCGAAATCTCGTGGGAGAGAGCCGACAATACTGAAATCATTTGAGCGCAGATCTGATTTAGAAGTGCACACTTTCTTACTGCGGTTTTCCACAACCTGCACAAACATGAAACACAAAAGACATTTAGACATCTATCTATCTGTCTCTGTCTGTCTGTCTGTCCATCCGTCTGTCTGTCTAACCATCCATCCATACGACATGATTGCAGCTGGTTACAATTTGTGTACAGAGCGTTATATCAAATCTGTCTGTCTGTCTGTCTATCTATCTATCTGTCTGTCTGTCTGTCTATCTATCTATCTATCTGTCTGTCCATCTGTCTGTCTGTCTAACCATCCATCCATACGACATGATTGCAGCTGGTTACAATTTGTGTACAGAGCGTTATATCAAATCTGTCTGTCTGTCTATCTATCTATCTATCTGTCTGTCCATCTGTCTGTCTAATCATCCATCCATATGACATGATTGCAGTTGGTTACAATTTGTGTACAGAGCATTATATCAAATCTGTCTGTCTATCTATCTATCTATCTATCTATCTGTTTGTGTTACTGTGTTAATCTGACAAAATATAGAGAAAAAAGTGTATTGTCAATTCGGTCAGTTAAATGCAAAATAATAAACGTATGATTGGAACACTACAGTGCAACCGGAAAGTATTCACAGCGCTTCACTTTTTCCACATTTTGTTATGTTACAGCCTTATTCCAAAATGGATTCCAAATTCATTATTTTCCTCAAAATTCTGCAAACAATACCTCATAATGACAACGTGAAAGAAATTTGTTTGAGATCTTTGCAAAACATAAAATGTGGAAAAAGTGAAGTGCTGTGAATACTTTTCGGATGCACTGTATATTTTATTCTAAAAATGACAAGTTTCTCATGAACTTCAATCTTGAGGGAAGCTATTGCAGTCATCCTAACAAGACATTTCTCTTAAATATTGTTTGTAATAGGACCTCTACCCCTTACACATACACAAATGCAAGTGCACACACACTTGTGAACCCCTGTGCTGCTCTGTCATAACTTCAGGCCTCAGTGCTGTCGGGTCACATTACTCTCAGTCCCCCAGAATCCTCTGTTCTTCCCTGCACCCATGTCCCACTGAGCACGCCCAGAGCAATAGACTCAATTACATCCATTTCATCTCCCCATGAACCCATTAACACACACACACTCACACACGCACGCACGCACACCTTACATAAAGAGAAAACATACACACATCATACATACAGTAAAGAGAACACAGTCACACACAAATATATGTATATGTGAATACAAACACTTTCTTCACAAAGAGAGCACACACACATGAATGCACACATTCATCTTACTTAAAGGAAGGAATACATGTGCATACTCACACTGACCTGTAGTGTGCTGACATGTATAGGTGTCCCACCAGTACCATTGGCACTGTTAGTTTTGGCTGTTATTTTGCTCTCTTTTTCTCTTATAGCCTTCTCTTTCCCAGCCATCCTTATCTTTTCTTCCGCAATGCGCTTTGGACTGTTCAACATCACCTGGGACACAGCACAAAGAAACTTGGACACTTTAGGGCCACTTACACAGAACGTGTTTTTCCATTGTACTGCACTACTTTTCGATTGTAAAATGCGCTAGACTGATGTCTTTAACCGTTTAACCGCTGTGTCTTACCTATTTTGCAGCGTCTTGCGCATGACAAGGCATTCTAAAAAAACACGTTTTTTTCAAGTTAAAATAAGTTAAACTTTTAAAAACGCGTCTCTAGACCTTGTGATTTTTTCATTCCACTGACCTGCGACACGTTTTAACCACAAAAATAAGTTGTGAGTTGTGACATTAAAATAATGTGTAAATGGCCCCTAAGCCATATTTTTGTATGAATATGAAGTGGCATTTGTTTTAGAGAAATAAAGTAAGAAATACATTTCACAAAAACAATTTTGATATAGACTAATCAAGACTAATATAGACTAAACCAGTGTAACTCAATGCCTTTTATGCAATTCCACCTGTTAGAACCAGAGGAAAACTTAACAACATTGTGACCTGTTGGTTAACAGTAATTAAAAAAAAAGAAATGAAAAATGAAATTCATTCACTTAAGTTTAACTTAAATCAAGTGTCCAAGTAACAGATACATCCAGATAAATGTCCAGTTTAATATAATATTAGTGCCAATGTACATATGGTAGCAGTCTTCTAGCCTCCTTCTTTTTCTCTGTTACATGAATTGCTCATGTAGAATCATCTCTCTACTGGTGGGAAAAGAAATTGGCCATTTAAAAAAAAATTTGATTGAGTGTTGATTTTACCTGTGAGAATTCATATATATAAATATTTATTCACAAACAAAAAAAAGGTTTTCTGTTATCACTCTAGTTCAGGTCACTTTTCATTCTGCATTTTAAGCACGAAACTAAGAATAAATTATTCAGTACATTTCAGAAAGTAAATTGCAGTATTATCTGGCTCTGTGCTCCTGGAGCTGTTACCCTAGTTTTTCAGGATTGATGTACAATGTAACCACAGGATCTGCATATCTGTATCATAGTTCAGAAGCAGTTCATTGCTCCTTAGTAAGGATTTTTCTTGTGGTTGCTGTTCTGTATTCAGGCTTTGATTACTGATCTATTTTCTCCTCGAAAAGAGTCCATGTCAGCCTTTTCTTACTTTCCTATTTAAGGAGCAGCTATATAAGACATTTTGGGTACTGGGATAAAGTTTTAAGAATCATAGTCAAACACACTGGGATAGAAATCCTGCTAATATGGTACAAAATGGATAGTTTAAAGTGGCAAACTGCTTGATAATCAATACTAGCCTACAGTTTTAAGAACTATATAAAATATATGAATTATTATTATAAATAAATAAATGTATTAAACATTGGTGTCTTTTATCATATTACTGTTTTTTTACTAAAGTAAAAAGCCAGAAAAGGTTGTTCCTTGCATATTTCCAGCGACATGACAACATCCTCATTGTACAACATAATTACTGGTATTTATGAACAACAGCAGAGCTTATATCTTTCTGACATTACTTGTAATGTTATTTCAAGTACATTATGATAAATACTTTGCTTGTTACATATACGTGCAACATTTCAGCCGTAAATTATAAATGTAAGCTAAATTGTGTTCATTACCTGTCTAACGATGTATGTTTATACTGAAAAATAATAAAAATAATGGTTTCTATTTTTAAAAACATATTGCGTTTCGTATCAGTTGTTATGTGTAGAGTTGGCTCACGTGATTTAAGTTTCACGCTGCAGAACGTCCGTTAAGGGAACATAGGGAGCTTCGATGTACCCTGGGTTTTGCAGTGCATTGTGGGAGCGAACGTTTCAGTGCACTGGAAGGATTCTGTGATTGAGACAGCCCTTAAAATGGCTGACTCCCTGATCAGTGCCCTGACTACTGAACTAAGGAGCCGACTGAGACACATTCATAGTGTATTGAATGGTGCTGTCCATGGTACTGAACCAGAATGACAACATCATACATAATATACACTCATATTGCTGAATAAGAGGTATATACATACACAAACAAATACAGCTATAAAATATATAGGTGTATATATATATATAAAGGTGCCTGAAGTTTTAGAAATAATAGCTCTGGACAAAATTAAGAGACCACTGCAAAATTTGCAGTTTCTCTGGATTACAGAATTTATTTGCAGAAAATGATAACTGGTCTAAATAACAAAAAATATGCCATGCTTTAAGACCTTGAATAATGCAAAGAAATTCATTTAAATTAATTTTTAAACAACACAATACTAATGTTTTAACTTAGGAAGAGTTCAGAAATTGGTGGAATAACCCTGATTTCCAATTACAGCTTTCATGCGTCTTGCTGTTGGGTGACCACTTCTGGTGCAAAAAGTCAAGCATCTTGGCTTTGTTTGATGACTAGTTGTCATTTTCAGCAAATAAATGAAATTTGGAAAAAAAAAATCAGTAGTTTATAGAATAAAACAAAAATTTATATTTTACTCAAACACATACATATAAACAGTAAATCAAGAGAAACTGCTAATTTTGCAGTGGTCTCTTAGCTGTGTGTGTGTGTGTGTATAAACAGCATTTTAATTATGTGTTTTAATGGTAAATACAATGCTACCTCTGAAATATACCTTAGCAAGACAAAATAATCCTAGTCTTATAGCCATTTTACTATAAAATTCAGTGTAATTTTTACCACTGAACGTTGTTTAAATACATAATTTTAAATGAGGCTGAAATGAAAATTACATTTTCACTGTGATGAAAATGTTCATGTTCAGGAAAATTACAAAAAAGACAGAATTCTTTTGTAATGCATGTTTGCCCACGGCTGGATATTGTTAGCAGAAAAATAAGCTAGTGAGTGTGAAATGTGTATTTTAAGCAAGTTTATTTTAAGTAAGTTTAGTCCACAGGGCCCAAAGTGTGAAACACTCATTAAGTGTTCTGAAGCAGCTGTTAAATCTGTAGTTCAATGCAAGACAACAGCAGACGTGCATACACACCTGAACCACAGCATACTCCACAAGAGAGCCAAAACCATACAGCAAACAGGCAATCATCCAGATATCAATGGCTTTCACATAGGAGACCTTAGGAAGTTCAGATGCTAGAGATGTACACTCAGATGAGAGCGACAGAACAGACAGAATACCTAAAGAGAGAGAGATGGGGAAAAAAGAAAGACAAATTCCTCATGCAGTTGCATAACTACATAAATCACTTCACTGTACCCTGATCTTGAGAGATATCTTGAGTTTCCTTTAATAAAACACTTTAATTTTAAAACTGACCTGCAAGTGACAGCCATCCCTGGAATGGACAGATGGACAAATGAGAGAAAGGAATGAAGGAGAGGTGGAGCCTATGAGAGGAGGAATATGGAGAGATGAGAAAGGGAAAAAAAGGGTTGGATTTCGGATAACCATGGGAATGACTGATGGGTGAAGTTCCCAGTAAGTGGAAAGATGTGTCTTTCTTCAACATTTTATACATTTGTGAAACAAGTCCATGGCTATGAATCATTGTGGAAAATATTTTGATGTAGTGTGTTTAATTCAAGATTGGTTTGACAATGTGTTTTGTTTTGATGGCTCCCAGTTTATTTAATAAAGCTTATTTTTAAATAAAAATGTTTAAAAATTAGACTAATTTGAGAGTTTGAGAACCTTTAATAAACTATACAGGGGCTTAACGGGTTCTTTGTATGGCAGTGGTGCTATATAGCACCTCAACCACCCCAAAGAACTGCTGAAGAACCACTGAAGAACCACACTGGGCTTAACAGGTTCTTTATATGGTAGCAGTGCTATATACCACCTCAACCACCCCAAAGAACCACTGAAGAACCGCTGAAGAACCATTTTTTTGTGTAAGTACATAGTATGTACATGGGGAACAGGACTGTAAAATAAAGTGCTACCAAAATGTTTTATGATTTTCTAAAATATTAAGCAACACAACTGTTTTCAACATTGATACTAATAAGAAATGTGTCTTGAGCAGCAAATCAGCATATAAGAATGATTTCTGAAGGATCATGTGACACTGATGACTGGAGTAATGACTAATGAAAATTCAGTAATATTAAAATACATTAAAATAGAAAACAGTTTTAAATTGTAATAACATTAGTGTTTACTGTATTTTTGTGATCATAAGAGATTTGATTTCAAAAACGTTTAATTATTAATTGAAACTATTACCAAAGCATGCAGAGCTGATCATCTTGGTCACATAAAACCCCATGGCTTATACAATCATTAAATGGGCAATGTAATGAAAAATAGAATCTCTGATATGGGTCATCAAACACAACACTACAATTTCAGCTCCATTTGAAGGCTGACTCACCTAAGGGGACTCGGGCTGCGCTGGCGTCTGGGTTGATCCAGAAGGCCAGCCATGATAGGACGACAATGAGCAGGGTGGGAGCATAAACCCCCATCAAGTAAAAGCCCACCTGCCTCCTCAGAGTGAAGATGACCTCTACACATGTATAATAGCCTATACATTTTGAGAGGGGAAACAAGAGAGATGCATAAAATTACAGTATATAAAGTTCTTGAAAACAATGTACCATATCGTCATCATTTACTTTGCTACAAAATGCTTTTAACGTATAGGTTTTATTGTTTGATCCTTGTCCCAGACTTACACTTTCAATCTTAAAATATAAAAATCCTCATAAAAAAAACATTACATTTATAATCTTAACAAAGAGTGATATAAACAAACAATTGTAATTGGTTAGCAAGGAGACAGCAGTGTCAGTGAGGAGCTTAAGATGAAATATGAGACATGTAATATGTTAAAAAAAATTCAAGGCCCTGCAAGTGTCACATGTGAACAGAATATTTATATTGCATGTCATTATCAATCAATATGTAATTTTGTAAAAATATTCAAAAAGTGTACAAATACTCAATTCTGTATATTTAGGATGCATAAATTAGCCTTAGTAAGATAAAAAAAAAAGTTGGCCATATAATTTTTTGGGGGTTTAGACAAAATGACAAAAATAAAATAGTGAGTTTGAAAAATGTGTTTTCTAAATGTCAAGGTTGCCCATAGTTGAAGAAACACTCATCATTCTGTACACTTCACCAAATTACTGATTCAGTAGTGTGCAGTACACATTCTTATCTCGGTGCTCACGTGTCAGTACTGTGTGCATGTGTGTGTGTGTGAGCAACCATTTGCAGATTCCCTAAGAGGAGTTCATCTGTCTCCTGGGGTCACTGACAGATGTTCAGTGTTCAACAGAGATTTCACAAAGAACCATTAAATAAACTACAACAAAAACAAAACAATGACAAAATATCACACTGAATTAATCAGAGGAGCACAAGCTCTAATTCCCCAGATGAAATGGAGCAGAAATTAACTCATTAATACCAAGATTTTTCCCAGAAATGCCTTACATTTAATTATTTTCAAATGAACATGCTGTGCATACTGTATGGACATAAATATGGATGTTATTTTGCCTTATGTTCTTTAATTTATATTATTATTATTAGTAGTAGTAAGAAGGGGGACCGGAGGGTGTGTTCCAACTACAGGGGGAAATCACACTTCTCAGCCTCCCCGGGAAAGTCTATGCCAGTGTACTGGAGAGGAGAATTCGGCCGATAGCGGAACCTCTGATTCAGGAGGAACAGTGTGGTTTTCGTCCCGGTCGTGGAACACTGGACCAGCTCTATACCCTCTCCAGGGTGCTGGAGGGTTCATGTGGATTTGGAGAAGGCATTCGACTGTGCTCCTCGCGGTGTCCTGTGGAGGGTGTTCTGGGAGTATGGGGTCCGGGGCCCCCTGCTTAGGGCTGTTCGGTCCCTGTACGACCGGAGCAGGAGCTTGGTTCACATTGCCGGCAGTAAGTCAGACATTTTCCCGGTGCATGTTGGACTCCGGGAGGGCTGCCCTGTGTAACCGGTTGTGTTCATAATTTTTATGGACAGAATTTCTAGGCGCAGCCAAGGGCCAGAGAGTGTCCGGTTTGGGGACCACACGATTTTGTCTCTGCTTTTTGTGGATGATGTTGTCATGTTGGCCTCTTCAGACCAGGACCTTCAGCGTGCACTGGGACGGTTTGCAGCCGAGTGTGAAGTGGCTGGAATGAGAATCAGCACCTCCAAGTCCGAGGCCATGGTTCTCAGTCGGAAAAGGGCGGCTTGCCCGCTTCAGGTTGGTGGAGAGTTCCTACCTCAAGTGGAGGAGTTCAAGTATCTTGGGGTGAGGGAAGGATGGAATGGGAGATTGACAGACGGATCACTGCAGCTTCTGCAGTAACGCGGTCGATGTACCGGTCTGTCGTGGTGAAGAAGGAGCTGAGCTGTAAGGCACAGCTCTCGAGTTACTAATCGATCTACGTTCCTACTCTCACCTATGGTCATGAGTTGTGGGTCATGACCGAAAGGACAAGATCCTGGATACAGGCGGCTGAAATTAGCTTTCTCTGCAGGGTGGCTGACGCTACCTTAGAGATAGGGTGAGAAGCTCGGTCACTCGGGATGAGCTCAGAGTAGAGCCGTGCTCCTCCACATCGAGAGGAGCCAGCTGAGGTGGCTTGGGCATCTGTTTCGGATGCCTCCTGGATGCCTTCCTGGGGTGGTGTTCCGGGCACGTCCCACTGGGAGGAATTTAAGACCTAGGACACACTGGAGGGATTATGTCTGGCCTGGGAACGCCTCAATATTCCCACGGAGTAGCTGGATGAAGTGTCTAGGGAAAGGGAAGTCTGGGCGTCTCTGCTTAGACTGTTGCCCCCGTGACCCGGCCCCGGATAAGTGGAAGAAGATAGATGGATGGATTATTATTAGTAGTTATTGTAAGTATATAGTTATTGTAAATATACAGTGCTTTCCGGAAAGTATTCACAGTGCTTCACTTTTTACACATTTTGTTATGTTACAGCCTTATTCCAAAATGGATTAAATTCTTTATTTTTTCCTTCAGTTCTTCAAACAATACCCCACAATGACAATGTGAAAGAAGTTTGTTTGAAATCTTTGCAAATTTATTAAAAATAAAAAACTGAAGAAAAAAAAATCATAACATAAGTACATAAGTATTCACAGCCTTTGCCATGACACTCAAAATTGAGATCAGGTGCATCCTGTTTCCATTGAGATGTTTCTACATCTTGATTGGAGTCCACCTGTGGTAAATTCAGTTGATTGGACATGATTTGGAAAGGCACACACCTGTCTATATAAGGTCCCACAGTTAACAATGTCAGAGCACAAACCAACCCATGAAGTTCAAGGAATTGTCTGTAGACCTCCGAGACAGGATTGTATCGAGGCACAAATCTGGGGATGGGTACAGAAAAATGTCTGCAGCATTGAAGGTCTTAATGAGCACAGTGGCCTCCATCATCCATAAATGGAAGAATTTTGGAACCACTAGGACTCTTCCTACAGCTGGCCGCCCGGCCAAACTGAGCTATTGGGGGAGAAGGGCCTTAGTCAGGGAGGTGACCAAGTACCCGATGGTCACTCTGACAGAGCTCCAGCGTTTCTCTGGGGAGAAAGGAGAATCTTCCAGAAGAACAACCATCTCTGCAGCACTCCACCAATCAGGCCTGTATGGTAGTGTGGCCAGACGGAAGCCACTCCTCAGTAAAAGGCCACCTGGACTCTCAGACCACGAGAAACAAAATTCTGTGGTCTGATGAAACAAAGATTGAACTCTTTGGCCTGAATGTCAAGCGTCATGTCTGGAGGAAACCAGGCACCGCTCAAGATGAATGCAGCAATGTACAGAGACATCCTTGATGAAAACATGATCCAGAGCGCTCTGGACCTCAGACTGGGGTGAAGGTTCGTCTTTCAACAGGACAACGACCCTAAGCACACAGCCAAGATAACAAAGGAGTGGCTACGGGACAACTCTGTGAATGTCCTTGAGTGGCCCAGCAAGAGCCCAGACTTGAACCCGATTGAACATCTCTGGATATCTGAAAATGGCTGTGCACCGACGCTCCTCATCCAACCTGATGGAGCTTGAGAGGTCCTGCAAAGAAGAATGGGAGAAACTGCCAAAAAATAGGTGTGCCAAGCTTGTAGCATCATACTCAAAAAGACTTGAGGGTGTAACTGGTGCCAAAGGTGCTTCAACAAAGTATTGAGCAAAGGCTGTGAATACTTATGTACATGTGATTTTTTTCCTTTTTTATTTTTAATAAATTTGCAAAGATTTCAAACAAACTTCTTTCATGTTTTCATTATGGGGTATTGTTTGTAGAATTGAGGAAAAAAATAATGAATTGAATCCATTTTGGAATAAGGCTGTAACATAACAAAATGTGTAAAAAGTACTGTGAATACTTTCCGGATGCACTGTATGATGATAAATAATGGTGATGAATAATATACAGCAACTAATCATTGGGCATATGGACAAAAGTATTAGAACACCTGAGCATTACAAAATAGGGACTGTAATGACATTGCATTCCAAATACATTAATATGGAGTTGGTCACCCACATTGCAGCTGTAACTGTCACGGTTCATCAGTTCATCGTCTCTTTTCTCTCTGTGTATGTGCGGTTGTGTTGGAGGCGTGGTCACTGATTATGGAGCTCATCGTTTCCACCTGCTGCACTCATTAACCAGCCTTCATATACGTGTCTCTCACCTGCACTTGTTGTCAGATCGTTTCAGGCTGTCCCTGGTGTTTGTTCCGTGCTGTTTGTCCCGCTGCTTCTGGTGTGTTCTCCGTTCCGGTTCCTGGTCTTCCTCTGTGTCTGTGTGTGCCCGCTGCGTCCCTGTGTCACAGCCCAGCCTGGATTCATCTGCCTGCATCTGCCTTATTCATTGTGTGGACTGCCTGTATTGTCACCTGGGATCGGCCTGACCAGTTGCCGTGGCTTCCTGCTTCCATGTTCTTTATCAGCGATCTGTCGCTTATATTATTCAAAATAAAGAGTTATTTGAATTCGCTATTGGATCCCCCTGTCTATCTTTCACCGATCGTAACAGTAACAGCTTCCACTCTTCTGGGAAGGCTTTCCAGAAGATTTTGTAGTGTTTCTGAGAGAATTTTTGCCCATTCATCCAGTAGAGTATTTGTGAGGTCAGACACTGATGTTGGATGAGAAGGCCTTGCTTGCAATCTCCATTCCAGTTCATCCCAAAGGTGTTGATAGGGTTGAGGTCAGGACTCTGTGCAGGCCACATTTCAATAGGAAGAAAATAAGGGGTTTTGCCAGGTGCATTACTGAAACTGCTAGGTGCATTTCTCAACACTCTGAAGTTGGAACATTAATTAACCACCACATGTACACTATCCAGAATGTTGTCACAAGCTCTTCCCAATGTTGCCATGTTTTTTTCTTTTAACCTTTATAGTCATCTCAAAAAAATATTCACAGTGGAAACTTTAGCAGCGGTGCAGTGGTATGTTTACAACAGCATCAGAATGCAGATTAAAAAAAGGTTGTAGAATAATATATGACAGATCGATCTATTTATTAGCATTACTAAAGACATTCATTACCAGTATCACGTATTATTCATTATGTAATACATAACCATAGACACTCCTGATTACTCTTACAAGCACATTCTGTAGTGTTAATTTTAAAGCATTATCATCAGTCATACAAATTCAGAACAGAACAGTGCATTTTGAAAAGCAGGGCTGAACCTCTGATTTGTACAGTACATCATGAAGTCATACCATCGTTACTGTGAAAATATCAAAATACGAAACTATGAAAAATATGATTTTTCTGAAGTGACCGTATTACCGTAAAATAGTTAAAGAGATCATTATGACCAGACTAATATTCTTTTTATTGTCTTGTTTGTGGTGTAACTGTGTTATTGTAAGTACATGATGATAAATAATGATGATGAATAATATACAGCAGCTTTAGTGATCATTGGGCATATTTACATGGCTGCGGGAACTAGGGGTGGTGAAGCACCCCCAGCCGACAGCTGTTTCACTACATTGGAATTTAAGATGACACGACTTAAAATAAAGTTGTGTTTTTCCAAATTTTTTAAATTTTCCACCTATAATCATAAAATTACTATTTAATTATTATTATTTAATTTTTATATGTTGTCAAATATGGTTTTATGACTTTGAGAAATTAATTTAGGGTATTTCAAAAGCTGATCTCACATGGAGTGAGTGACATGACTACACTGGTTGAGGACCGGCAGTTCTCAGAATTCATTTGACACTTATGTTCACACAGACATCTGTGAAAAACAAAATATATAGGTTATTAAAGCATTAAAGCTTTATTAAAGCATTCATTGGCATTAGGGGCCATTCACACAGAACGCGTTTTTCCATTCCACTGTACTACTTTTGTAGTAAATGTAAATGCACTAGACGGACATGTTTAACTGTTGCGCTCGCATCTCACATATTTTGCAGCATCTCGCAAATGACAGTGTTCTAAAAGCGCGTCGCTCAAGTTAAAATGAGTTCATATTCTAAAAAACGTGTCTCAAGACCTTGCATTTTTTCCTCATTCAAATGCCCACGTCTTGCCTTTTTGCTTTGAAAGTTTTTGCTTTCTGTGTAAACCGGGCCTAACTCCTGAGTGCCAAACTACATTTGAGTATCATAATTTAAGATGCAGACTTTTGTGCTGACGCCATGTAGTGAAATATGTTTTTAATATTTAATCATGCATTCTGATATGTTTTCACATAACTCTATCCTCATTCATTCGTATATTCATCTGCAAGTGTTGTTCAAGCTGTTTAATATTAGGATTTTAGGTAACACTTTATTTTACAGTGTCCTTATCACATTTACTTACCATAGTAATAATAGTAAATTATGCATAATTACATGCAACTAACCTTAAACCAAACCTACCCCTATAGTAAGTACATGTAGTTACTAAATATTACTCAGTACTTAAATATATAATTACACTGTAACAATGACACCTTAAAATAAAGTGTAACTGGATTTTGTTTAAAATCCTCCACAACAGTACCACCCCGCAATATCTTGCCCCCTAATAAAATATGTTCCCGCGGAAGTATTAGGACACCTGACCATTACAACAATAGGGACTGTAATGACATTGCATTCTAAATACATAGTCATTTATATGGAGCTATAGCAGCTTCCAATCTTCTAGGAAGGCTTTCCACAAGATGTTAGAGTGTTTCTGTGAGAACTTCTGTCTATTCATCAGTAGAGCATTTGTGAGCTCAGGCACTGATGTTGGATGAGAAGGCCTGGCTTGTAATCTCTGTTCCAGTTAATTCCAGAGGTATTTGAAGGGGTTAAGGTCAGGGCTCTCTGCAGGCCAGTTAAGTTCATCCACACCAAACTCATCCAACCATGTCTTTATGGACCTTTATGGACTGGGGCACAGTCATGCTGGAATAGAAGGGGCTTTCCCCAAACTGTTCCCACAAAGTTGAAAGCATAGCAAATAGACATTTGTCCAAAATGTCTTGGTATGCTGAAGCATTAAGATTTCCCTTCACTAGAAGTAAGGGGCCTAGCCCAACCCTTGAAAAACAGCCCCATACCATTAGCCTTGTATATTATATAAGGTGCATTACTGTAACTGCCAGGTGCATTTCTCAACACTCTGATGTTGGAATATGAATTAACCACCATACGATATACTATCCAGAATGTTGTCAAAAGCTCATCCTAATGTTGTCATGCGTTTTTCCCCTATCTGTCAGTCACTTTGATGTGGATGTGATGACACTAGGAGTCGCACTTGGGAGCCCCAAACACCTCTGATACTTCAGAAAAGGCCAATGAGAATTGGCAAGGGAAATTTGCATTCCACTCCCCCATCATATGGGTATAAAGGAGTGGCATGCATCCACTCCTTCAGATTTGTCATATTTGACGCGTCTGTGCTTCTCTCTCCATTCTCCTCTGCATCGAAGCATCAGATTCTTACACCACATTTCAATGGCTCTCTCCCATACGCACAGATTAATGCGAGAGCATTTCCCCTGGGCACTTCAAAGAGCAACTAGAAAAGAGAAATTTCCAAAAGATAATATTCTCTAACAAGAGTTTCTTTATAAAAGAGGGAATTTCTCTAAAAGAGCAAGCACAGACAGAGAGCGTCTTTTTAAAGATGCCTTTGCGTCTGTGTGTTCCTGGGTGCAGTTAATATCTTTCCTCCTTGGACAGGCGCGATCGCGGTCTCACATGTTGGGCCACATACACGCTGAGACGCAGTTTGTGGATAGTTCATGTTTTCACTGTTAGAGTGTGACCATGCCAACGTTTTAAACGTTACTCCCTTTTTCTAATAAAAGGAGTCACCTCAGCTGCTCCCCATCACAGTCCTTCTGCACTCAGGGTGATTAGAGGGCAACCATGGGAGCTTCCTCACCAGGAAAATCCCTGCAGACCTCACATTCCTTGTCTTGCACGTTGCATCCGTGGAATTCCCGAGGGAGTGCAATGTTGTGTCAAAAATAAAAAAAAAAGATGATGCAACTGACTTCTCATTTGGGGTATCACGATTTCTTCGGGATGCTGGGCCTATCAATGTGGCAGAACCTTTCCACAAGCCTCCCAACCCTGGGTATCCTGGATGTTGTTCCATTGGTGCCTCTCGTGCGGAGTTGAATGCGATTCAATTCGCCAGGCTTCCACCTGGTATAGCGGTGTGCTCTACTCAGTGTGAGGTGAGAGCGCTGCTGTCCTGCGGGAAGAGATCGCAGTCCTTTTAAAAAAGGATGTAATAGAGCCTGTCTCTAGGTTGTCTCTATCTCCTCATGTCTTCACGTAAGTCACAGAGGCTGCGCTTACCCCTCTCAGGGAAGTGGGCCTTCGCATACTCAACTACCTCGACGACTGACTAATTCTAGCTCACTCTAGAGAGTTGTTAAGCAAACACAGGGATCTGGTCCTCAGGCAGCTAGCCTGATTGGGACTTCAGGTAAACTGGGAGAAGAACAAGCTCTTCCCTGTGCATATAATCTCTTTTCTCTGTGTGGAGTTGGACTCGGTCGCTATGACAGTACGTCTTGCAGAGGAGCATGCTGGGTTGATGCTGGACTGCTTGAATCTGTTCAGGTACAAAACAGCAGTTCCACTGAAACGCTTTTAGAGGCTCCTGGGGCATATGGCTTCCTCAGCCGCAGTGACGCAGCTGGGGTTAATGAATATGAGACCGCTTCAGCACTGGCTTCAAGACTCGAGTCCTGAGATGGGCATGGCGCCGGGGCACACATTGATTTGCCATCACATTACTTGGCCATCACATTGATCTATCATCTAACTTTAATCCCTTGGTCAGAATTCACATTTCTATGGGCAGGTGTCCACATAGAACAAGTGTCCAGGTGTGTTGTCACAACAGACGCCTCCCAGACGGGATAGGGTGCTGTGTGCAACAGACGTGCAGTCCTAATGGTTGTGCCCTACTGGCCCAACCAGACTTGGTTCTCAAAGCTCATGCTGATGGTATCGGCCCCTCCCTGGTGACTCCCCCTGAAGAAGGACCTTCTTTCTCAGGGGCAGGGCACAAGCTGGCACCAGCACTCAGACATCTGGAATCTCCATGTCTGGTTCCTGGATGGGACGGGGAGGAATTCAGAGGTCTGCCACCAGCCCCCTCTACCAGGTGGCTATATGCCTTCAAGTGGCGGCCTTTCACTATGTGGTGATCCACAAAGGTGCACAGTCAGGTCAGTGCTTTCCTTCCTCAGTGCACGCTTTGTATATATACCTGGACAGCACACAGAGCTTCTGAAGATCTGATCAGCTCTTTTTCTGCTTCGGAGGTGAGCAGAAGGGGAAGGCTGTCTCCAAACAAAAAATGCACCACTGGATAGTGGATGCCAATCGTCTGGCTTACCAAGCCCAAGACGCACCTTGTCCATTAGAGCTCACTCTACCAGAGGCATTGCAGCCACTTCAGTCCTGTCGAACGGTGTGTCATTGACAGATATCTGTAGAGCTGCGGGCTGGGCTACACCCAACACATTCGCAAGATTTTGTAATATTCAAGTAGAACCAGTTTTGTCCCAAGTTCTGGGTACTAACAGGTAAAACTTGGACAACTGGTCAAGTGTATTGCTTGAGGACACCTATACCCCCAAGCACTCATTTGGTGAAGGAATTCCCTACCAGGCACATTACTCATGGTATGCCCCTATGTAGTAGTTCCCTAACAGTGACCCCATATGGTTGCGAGACAGCATTGCTGCACTCTGCACGTCATTTTGGCATGTGAAAGCCTGCCAGCATCTGCACCAACCAGTTCTCGTGACTCAGTTCATAGTTGTTGCTTTTAGTATAGGGACCCCTAGTGTCATCACATCGACACCACATCGAAGTAACTGACAGTTACTGTTGTAACCTCCCTTCCTTGATGGAGGGAATGAGACGTGGTGTTCCCCCTGCCACAACTCTGAACTGCCCACTGAAACAGCCGGGACACTGTCTCAGCTGCTCAGCAAAAAACCTGAATGAGTGGATGCACACCACTTATTTATACCTGTATGAAGGGGGAGTGGCATGCAAATTCCACTCACCAATTCTCATTGCCGTTTTCTGAAGTATTGGGGCTCCCAAGTGCGACCCTTAGTGTCATCACATCAACCCCATGCCTCGTTCCCTCCATCAGGGAATGGAAGTTACAATAGTAACCAAGACGTTTTCTTTTAACATTTATAGGTCACCTCAAAAAATATTCACAGTGGAAAAAACTTTAGCAACGGTGCAGTGGGTTCAAATGGATTATATTTACAACAGCATCAGAATGCAGATAAACAAAGTTGTAGGATAATTTGACAGATCGCTCTGATTTATTAGCATTACTAAAAACACTCATTACCTATATGTAATAGATAACACACACACACTCCTGATTACTCTAAGAAGCTTTAGAGAGTTCATTTTAAAGCAGTATCATCAGTCATAGTCATACAAATGAAGAACAGAACAGTGCATTTAGAAACGCAGGGCTGAAACTCTGATTTGTACATCATGTTGCGATACCATTGTCACTGTGCAAATATCAAAATATGAAACTGAAAAATATTTTTTTTCTGAAGTAGCACAAAAAGCTTTGAGCTCAGTGTGACCATATTACCGTAAAATAGTTGAAGAGATCATTAAGACCAGACTGATGTTCTTTTTATCATCTTGTTTGTGGTGTAACTGTGTTTGATCATTTATACTGTATATAAGTGTGTGAAGGTACTGCTGTCTATGTGTGTGATCTTAGCGAGTTACGCTCATGCTGTTCTCTTATATAAGAAGTGAATAGTGTATTATGCAATAGATTCCCACGGGAGATATACACTCCAATATTTCTAAAGCTATACTTTATGTTAAAGGTACAAATGTGAGTATATGTGTTTATGAGGGGGGGGTTGATAAGCAAGGGATTATGTACAGTCAGTAGTTTATTATTTGAAAATAAGTTTCTTTTTAATCAAGCTGAAAGGATGACTATACACTATCCCCCGTTTTTACATGGCTAGTGGCTAATTAACAAATAAATAAATAAATGTATAAATAATTTTGATTTGAGTTTAAAAAAGAAATTGTGGGGTGCTGTTAAGAGTCATTAATTTAGTACATCTTGATTTAGAAACAACTGCATAGTTTAGCAGTCGGATGAACAGAATCCAGCTGATCAGAATCCAGTATTCCAGACAGCCACGTAAAAAGGGTTAATATTTGCCTGCGCACACACACACAAGGCACAGCCGGACTGCTGACACTTTCTCTTTTTTTCAATTAAATCTATTCATGGAAGATCTTCAAGGAGTACTTAAGCAGGTTATAGGGGGTTCTAGGAAAGATTTTGAAAAACAAATAAAAAACAGGCTAAAATATATTAGGGCTTTGAAAAAGACTTACAACACTAAGTACCTTTTACTTCAAATCCAGTATGAGTTAAAAGGAACACATTTCAGGTTTGGTATTGATACCTTACTGATAGGGCGGTGGGAGTACATACAATACGATAAAAAAGGTTGGGAAACCCTGAACTGCTGAAGCAAGGTATTCATACAAGACTGTCACACACAAATATAACTACACACATTACATGGCACACCTGCTGTGCACAATCTATAGCAACATTAACAGTATCATTATCACTAACATCTCTGCCAGTCTGCCTGAGGCTCAGAGTGCAGCAGAATATAAAATTATATCTATGATTTGTGAGTAAAGCAAAAGATTGGCTATGTTCAGAATCAAATACTTGCATACCGTTTGCAATATACTGCACAGTACAGTATATACGTACTAGAGGTAGTATGTGTAACAGTGTGCAATACTATGCAATACTAACATTTCAAGCACTGGCAACATCTTGGATTTTGTGTTCGGCTTCCATTACCACTTGTAATTAATGAATAATTTAGATTTTTTACATTTATTAAAAACAATTAAGCACCCCTTTAATTTTTTTTTTAATTAAAAAAGTTTCAGACCCTCTTTGTAACCTGTTTGAGGAAAGTGCCAGATACAGTATTTTGCGTTTTTCACAATACACATTGTTTCAAAGCATCTTTACAAAAAGTCAATACTGATTTATATAATATATATCTATAATGCCTTTTATAGTGCTTTACCATTTTTACTATATTGTATTTAAAGTGTTTTCTAGCACATATATCAGTGCTGCAGTGACTTTTCAATTTATACAAATCAATTTAAAGTTTTAAATATTGGTCGGTATTATATTGTTATATTAAGAGAATTAAATATTGATCAGTTTTGCTAAAAGTGAGAGTAAGCGACTCTCAAAAAGTATTATTAATACAAATATAATCAAAGTCTGAAATGTCTGATGCACACGATGGGAGAAATACAATGGTTGGATTTGTTGTAAGCGAGAGACAATTCTCAGAAAGCAGCATTGAGCAATAATGATACGAGTCTTAAGTGAAAAATAGCTGGTTGTCAAAGTGTCTGATGTGAGCTTAACTTTCTTCAAATTGAATTAACAGTCATTTAAGCGACAAAGTTAAGAAATATAGGGTATGGCTATATATATACACTCACCTAAAGGATTATTAGGAACACCTGTTCAATTTCTCATTAATGCAATTATCTAATCAACCAATCACATGGCAGTTGCTTCAATGCATTTAGGGGTGTGGTCCTGGTCAAGACAATCTCCTGAACTCCAAACTGAATGTCAAAATGGGAAAGAAAGGTGATTTAAGCAATTTTGAGCGTGGCATGGTTGTTGGTGCCAGACGGGCCGGTTTGAGTATTTCACAATCTGCTCAGTTACTGGGATTTTCACGCACAACCATTTCTAGAGTTTACAAAGAATGGTGTGAAAAGGGAAAAACATCCAGTATGCGGCAGTCCTGTGGGCGAAAATGCCTTGTTGATGCTACAGGTCAGAGGAAAATGGGCCGACTGATTCAAGCTGATAGAAGAGCAACTTTGACTGAAATAACCACTCGTTACAACCGAGGTATGCAGCAAAGCATTTGTGAAGCCACAACACGCACAACCTTGAGGCGGATGGGCTACAACAGCAGAAGACCCCACCGGGTACCACTCATCTCCACTACAAATAGGAAAAAGAGGCTACAATTTGCACGAGCTCACCAAAATTGGACAGTTGAAGACTGGAAAAATGTTGCCTGGTCTGATGAGTCTCGATTTCTGTTGAGACATTCAGATGGTAGAGTCAGAATTTGGCGTAAACAGAATGAGAACATGGATCCATCATGCCTTGTTACCACTGTGCAGGCTGGTGGTGGTGGTGTAATGGTGTGGGGGATGTTTTCTTGGCACACTTTAGGCCCCTTAGTGCCAATTGGGCATCGTTTAAATGCCACGGCCTACCTGAGCATTGTTTCTGACCATGTCCATCCCTTTATGACCACCATGTACCCATCCTCTGATGGCTACTTCCAGCAGGATAATGCACCATGTCACAAAGCTCGAATCATTTCAAATTGGTTTCTTGAACATGACAATGAGTTCACTGTACTAAAATGGCCCGCACAGTCACCAGATCTCAACCCAATAGAGCATCTTTGGGATGTGGTGGAACGGGAGCTTCGTGCCCTGGATGTACATCCCACAAATCTCCATCAACTGCAAGATGCTATCCTATCAATATGGGCCAACATTTCTAAAGAATGCTTTCAGCACCTTGTTGAATCAATGCCACGTAGAATTAAGGCAGTTCTGAAGGCAAAAGGGGGTCAAACACAGTATTAGTTTGGTGTTCCTAATAATCCTTTAGGTGAGTGTATATATATATATATATATATATATATATATATATATATATATATATATATATATATATATATATACACATACATATAACCGGTCCTACTCGACATTCGAACCTGCGTGGGAGGCGGGTGCGATAACAAGGATGCTAAAGACTGCAGCCTCTAGCGTCAGTTACTAGTGCACCTCTTGAAGCCAGGGGAGTGAGGTTTACACGCACAGCTCTTACTGGTCTACGTTACACTTACACCCCTAAACCTCACTCCCATCCAGATCACGGGACCAAATGTAACCGGTCATACTCGACCTGCTCCGAGCAGGATTCAAACCGAGGTCTCCGTGGGAGGCGGGCACGTTAACAAGGACGCTAAACACTGCAGCCACTAGCGGCAGTCGTTAGCGCGTCTCTTGAGGCCAGAGGAATGAGGTTTACACACGCATCTCTTACTGGCCTATATCCGTTAGATAGATGGCAAATGTCTTCTGGGTATCCCATGCATACAGACAATTCACATACTGCATACTTGCAGAAATAGTATGAGTGGTATGGTAGTATGTTATTCCAATGAAATCCAGGTTATGGGAACATGAAGTGAACGTTAAAGTTCCCAAAACAAAGAAATGGATCAGTTGTTCAGAGCTTGATGAGAAGAAGAAGGTGCATGCAAGATTTAACATTTAAAAAGACACTTCATAACTATAACATTCATTAAAAAAGAGAAGCATGATCATTCCAAGAGTTTAATGCTACAGTAAGACTCTGGCTCTGATGCTGAGGTCATTCTGCCAAGCTACCGATCTCAGAGGTATTGATTCATTTGAGTCTGAATTAGGAGTGTAAAAGAGGTATGAGCTCAGCGATTTCTCACTTGCGTGTGTGTGCGTGCTGTTCTTGAGTTGTTGCCTTTCTGAACACTATGTCCTTTCTGTGTTGCCCTCCTTAAATATGCAAATATGAGAGTATATTTATGTCAATCCATACCTGTTCCTGAGTAGAACTTTGTGCAATTTCCATACTTGATGTCCTCTTGCTTTACATCAAACTGTGGCAAAGCAATCTCATCCATCTGAACAGGGTCTCCAGACTGCCACATAAACACCAGGTCCTTTGTGGTGTAGCCAACTATACACACACACACAAAAACACACCACATTAAGATGGCTGTTTTACCTCATTCTCATCTTTATTTCCATCACGTAAAATAAAAATGAAATGTAGTAGTTTCATTATACGGCAGGAGTACCAGTGTGTGTGTGTTTATTTCACTTACAGCTCTCTAACTGCATCTTGCAGAGCTGGGTGTCCATAGGAAAGAGTGTTAGATCCAGAGGGCAAGACAGAGTAACAGACAACCTGAAAAAAATACAATACATGTCAATACATACCTAGTTTTTCCTGAGTTTAGAACAGACGGTATGTGTGTGAGAGAGAGAGTATGTAAAGAGAGGATAGACACACACACACACACACTGCAAGGTTCATTAGTCCTGGGTACATGTGGAGCAGCAGTAGCAGATGAGAAGAGAGAGAGAGAGAGAGAGAGAGAGAGAGAGAGAGAGAGAGAGAGAGAGAGAGAGAGAGAGAGAGAGAGAGAGAGAGAGAGAGAGAGAGAGAGAGAGAGAGAGAGAGAGAGAGAGAGAGAGAGAGAGAGAGAGAGAGAGTAAAGGAGGCTGTGGGGTGGGATTCTCAACCTAAGGCGCTTCTCTCTCTCTCTCTCTCTCTCTCTCTCTCACACACACACACAGACACACATGGCAAAGCAAGGATGTAGCATATTCTCTCATCTGCCACAAAGACTCTTTCAGCTTGATCAAATATCCATGGCTTCTAACATTCTGCTATCTAAATATGCTGCAGTTAAAGATCAGGGCAGAATAAATAGATAGAATGAAGGAAACTGAAAAACAAGAAGATAAATATATACTGGAAAACTTTTAAATGATAAATGTGAATGTGAGAAGAAACAGATCAAATTTCAACAGATCTTTCAGCAGAGGCAATGTAACAAGGACACATTGCTAGAGGTGCAATAAGCATTTCATACAGTATATGTGAAATGAGTAAACTCCAGGGCCAGATTTGTAATGGAGGGAAAAAACACTGACAAAAGTTGAAATATAACATTTGACACATTTTACATTTAACATTATGTTCTATTATATAATAAGTATACATTTTTTTCTTCATATTTATCTATAATATAATATCTATATCATCCTATATACAAAATATATTTACAACTACTACAAATACCAAGTTCTGGCATGAAATTCTAAATGGCGCAGGCTGGTATGTCATTAACTCATGTGTCAATTGGTAGCGATCACATTGTTATCTACGTAACGCAGCTGATTGGTTGTTGTAACATCAGCGGCCAATGAGCTGTGGCTCAACGCTCAAATACCGGTAGTGTTTGAGGTCTGTAGCGTGCTTTCAGAAAGCATCTGAAATCAACATCTAAGACAAGTGAACACTCTTTTACTCCATATCTCTGTGCATGTTGCGTGGTTTGCTTATTTATACTAAATGACCATTCACACAGTCTAATTTAAGTGTTATGTTTAACAGTGGAGTGATTTATTAAGCATATAAGCTGCAGTGTTTACGCAATTGTGTTTATGCAGTAGCAAGCTGTCTATTGTATGTAATTGCTGTGAAGATATGCCGTCTAAGCTACAGATAAGAGAAGGTTAAAGTGAAATATGCACTTTAAGCACAGGGTTACCATGTTTAGCTGCATAACTCTAATGACGCGTTCATTTATTTCCAAAGGCAATGTTTTCATTAGCTATGCTTGTGTGTGGTTGATTTCAGCTGCACGCAGTGTCAGAGCACACTCCTGTCTTTCTTTATCGTCTCAACAGCTTTTCACTTATCAATAAGAATATAAGGATTGTGTTGATACATCAAATTATTTCATTATGATTCTTGCTCAGGTGGTTGCTGGGTTCTTATCTCTATCAGCTTGCAATGTATATCAATTGTTATTGAGAACACAGTGCACATTTCTAGAGTTAAGCCATTCGGCATGGTAGCCCAGGCACATATATGGCGTTTTTCCACTGCATTGTACCGCTTGGTACGGCTCAGCTCGCTTTTCCACTGCGTGGTACAACTCGGTTCAGCACAGCTCAGATTGCTTTTCCAATCTAGTTAGTACCGCTTTAAAGTGAGTGGGATTATAAAATGATCGTTATAATTGTGTTGCCTCTACTTCTCGGCATGTTTTTAACTGCGAGACAAAGAAGTTTGTTCCAAAGGAGGCTGATGGCAGCGACACTAAATACTGCTAAAAAAACAAGAGAGTCTTGGGAACTCATACAACAAAGCGCAGGCGAGGACATCACTTGATTTGCTGGATGGTGCACGAGGGTAAGATAATCTTGTATTTACCAATGTGTTTAGGGTCTCAATTGCTATATCACTGTCTCAAAAGCATATAATGATAGTGGTAGCTGGTAGTGACGATTCGCTCTGACCAATCAGTGATCTGCAGCGTTTACATTTTAGTATCGGTACGGCACGCTTGAAACCTCAACCGAGGTGCCGGAGGTGGTCCTATTTAAGCAAACCGTACCGAACCGTACCATGCAGTGGAAAAGCTCCAAAGTTTTGTCTCATCCTGTCTATGTTCATTCATATGTACATATATATAGAGATATTGCTTTACAAATGTATAGTATGTTATATGTATGTATGTTACATGTGCAGCAGCATGTCTTACATGCTCACAGCAATGTCTGTGAATGTATTAGCAGTAACAAGTCTCGGTACTTGATCTGCAGCAGCAGCAGCAAACCAAATACTTTGCCATATTCATTACCATGCCAATCTCTATTACTATACCAATCCATTTCCTGGATGGCACGTCAAGGGCGACTCATGACCCCACTGCAAGACCTGGGCCCGGGCAGATAGAGGAACGTACAAGCGTCCAGCGGGACCACCGCCTGGATCAGGCTCATGGGCAAGGGCCTCTCGTACCACTCTTTCTAGTTCCCACTGAAGGGGTGCGACGATCCTAGAACTCGGAATAATCGATGCCAAGGGCTTCTCTTGTGTTTCAGGAGAGTAGGCTCGAGACAGGGCATCCAGCTTAACATTCTTGGTGCCAGGTCTGTAAGATAGGAGAAACTGGAATCGATTAAAAAACAGGGACCATCGCGCTTGCCGTGGGTTCAACCGCTTAGCCTGCTGGAGGTATTCCAGGTTCTTGTGGTCCGTGAGAACCTGGAAAGGATGCTGAGCCCCCTCAAGCCAATGGTGCCACTCCTCCAAGGCAAGTTTTACAGCAAGCAACTCTCGATCCCCCACATGGTAGTAGTGCTCAGCATCAGACAGGCGGCGAGACATGAAGGCACAAGGGTGTAATTTTCCATCATCACCCCTCTGTGACAGGACAGCCCCCACCCCCACCTCTGAGGCATCCACCTCCACCATGAAAGGTCTTTCTGGGTCAGGGATCGAAAGAATAGGAGCTGAAGTGAAGCGGCGCTTGAGATCTTCGAAGACCCTCGCTGCCTCCGGATCCCAGTGAATCTTGGTTCCTCCTCCCTTGGTAAGAGCCGTCAAGGGAGCCACCACAGAGCAGAAATTCTTAATAAACCGCCTATAGAAGTTCGTAAAGCCAATGAAACGTTGAACCTCCTTGACTGTGGCAAGCGCTGGCCAGTTGTGAACTGCCTTGACCTTCTTAGGGTCCATCTGCAGGTGGCCAGGAGTGACGATGAACCCAAGAAACTGAGTCTGGAAAACATGAAATTCACACTTCTCTGGTTTTAATGTAGAGATGATTATCAAGGAGTCTCTGGAGAACTCTGCTAACATGCCCCTCATGCTCCTTCAGTGACCTCGAGAAGATTAGGATATCGTCCAGGTATACGAAGACGAATAGATTAAGCATGTCCCGGAGAACGTCATTAATAAGGGTTTGGAATACTGCTGGGGCATTGGTGAGCCCGAACGGCATCACCAGATATTCGTAGTGGCCCGTGGGGGTGTTGAACGCAGTCTTTCATTCGTCCCCTTTGCCGGATCCACACAAGATGGTAAGCATTGCGGAGATCCAGTTTAGTAAAAATGGAAGCCCCTTGAAGCAGCTCAAAAGCAGTGGCCATGAGGGGAAGGGGGTATTGATTCCGAACCGTGATTTTGTTGAGGGCCCGGTAATCAATACAAGGCCTAAGACCCCCGTCTTTCTTCTCTACAAAAAAGAAGCCCGCCCCAGCCGGGGAAGTAGAGGCTCGGATGATGCCGGCTGCCAAGGACTCCTTAAATGTAGGTATCCATAGCTAAGCGCTCGGGGGAAGATAAGGAGAAGATCCGACCCCTGGGAGGGCAGGACCCAGGGAGTAGATCAATGGCACAGTCGTAAGTGCGGTGAGGTGGTAAGGAGGTAGCCCGGGACTTGCTGAATACAGGCTTGAACCGATGGTAAACACTGGGGACTCGGGAGAGGTCGACAGCCTCATGAAACTCGGAACTAGGGTCTGAAGGACTCTGTAGCAGGCAGGTAAATTGGCAAGTGGAACCCCAGTTCAGAATGGTGCCAGTGGGCCAGTCGATCTGGGGATTATGTCTGCACAGCCAAAGGTAACCCAGGATAATTGGATACTCGGGGGAGTCAATGAGATAGAAGGTCTCCTCCTGCTGGTGTTGAAAGATGGTAAGCTGCAGGGACTGAGTCACTTCTGTGACTTTGCCTGGTTCCAGAGGTCTGCCATCCAAGGCTGTTACTGCCTGGGGTTGAGGAAGTAGTTGGGTAGGGATCTTAAGTTCCTTAGCCAAGGTTAGATCAAGGAAGTCGCCTGCGGCGCCGGAATCGATCATAGCCTGGACCCGGTGTTGATGGCCCTCCCAGGACAGAGTGGCTGGAACAGCTAGGACAGCGTTAGCAGGAGGAGCTCTAATTTTCCCCATCACAGCCCTCCTGTAGCTGGGCGGGGACAGGCGTTTCCCGAAAGCTCGGGGCAAGTGGAGCGGAAGTGGCCAGAAGCACCGCAGTAGAGGCACAGACGCCCTCTCATGCGCCGTTCCCTCTCATTAGGAGAAAGCCTGGAACGGCCCAACTGCATGTCCTCCGGGGAATCCTGGAGCTGTTCAGGGGCCAGGGAAGCTCTGGATGAAGGAACACTAACTGGAGAAACAAACCTGCTCAGAAGAACTTGGGACTGAGACACCTGGCGGCGAACCATTCTCCGCTCTCTCAGACGAGTGTCCAGGCGGATGGCCATTGCTATGAAGGACTCGAGATCCTTAGCTGGTTCCCGGGTGGCTAACTCATCTTGAAGGAGCCTCCTTGGAAACAAACCCTCAGCGCTTCATCATTCCATCCGCTCCTTGCTGCTATGGTCCGAAACTCAATGGCATAATCTGCTGTGCTACGGGAACCCTGACGGAGAGTGAGTAGGTGCCTGGAAGCTTCCCCACCACTGACAGGATGATCAAACGCTCGCTTAAACTCTTCCACAAACGCTGTGTAGGAATCACAACAGGCCTCCTGGGACTGCCACACTGCGGAGGCCCATGAGAGTGCCTTGTCTGAAAGAAGGGTAATAATGTAAGCAATCTTGGAACGGTCTGTGGGAAAACTTGAGGGTTGGAGCTCGAATGTGAGGGAGCACTGGGTGAGGAAACCCTGGCAGGAACTAGGATCTCCAGCAAAAGGCTTGGGAGGTGGTAGTCGGGGCTCCACCACTGGAGAAGGCCTGTCGCCACTGGGGGGTGATAAAGAGGAAGGTGCAGGACTGGAAAGGCGATCAAAGAGCTGGCGGATGGAACTTAACATATCGGCCAGGAGTTGAGAATGTTTGGCCATCAGCTCTTCTTGTCGGCTGAGAACAGCTTCATGACGCTGGAAGGATGACTCATGTTGAGTGATCACTGCCAACAGATCCTTGGTACTGAGTTTCTCTGGGTCCATGACGATGACTCAGTTTTTCTGTCACAGGCCGGGCTCAAACTCGGGTCTCTTGTGTGGTGAGTTGAGAGATCTACCACTTAGCCACAGAGGCGGTAATGTTGGACCCAAACGAAACACTCCAGGCAACACTTCAGGTAAGGAAGATTTATTAATAAAAAAAAAAAGGTACTTAGCAAGTTACAAAAAATAATCCAACAAAAGTTCTTCTCAGACTGAGGTATAAATAAAAATAGTGATACTGCAAAGAATCACAGGAGAAAAATAAAAACTCCACGTGGGGAGAAAACAAAACCAGAGAACACAAATAACTAAGAACACCTTACTTGAGACAGCTTGGAAGGACTCAGTGACAGCAGGAGACGCTTAGCCAAGACTCAAAAACTGAGTAAGGAACAAGTGAAAAAACACAGCTAAATACTCTAGGGAAAACAAGGCACAGGTGACCTGGATAACGTTAACAAGGACACACAAGGAAGAACTAAGGCAGAAGGGAGCACAGGGGACCTCTAGAGGCCCGGAGACAAACAACAGGAGGCAAGATGCTGACAATAATACTGTGAAATATGATTACAAATTAAAATAACTTTTCTATTTTAATATAATTTAAAATGTTATTTATTCATTTTTCAGCATTTTCATTAGTCATTACTCCAGTCTTCAGTGTCACATAATCCTTCAGAAATCATTCTAATATGATTATTTAGTGCTCAAGAATAATTTCTTATTAATATCAATGCAGTTTGACAATTCTAAATAAAAGTATGAATTTCTTTAAAGAAAATCTTACTGACAGCAAACTTTTGAACTGTAGTGTAATTTCACTGTTTTGTGGTAGTTGGAGAAGCAGCTTTTATGAGCAACATTGCACACACACACACACACACACACACTAGATTTTTCTCACTTATTAGGGCAAAATATGGAAGCACCCAGTCTTGAAACCACAGGCTGCTAGTAGTGTAATAGTGCTGAAGATCATGTTATGTTCATCCCCTAATTTTTTATTTTTTTATTATTATTTTTTATTATAAATCTATGGTGATGAATGTGATTGCATATTCTATATAATACTATATAAATAAAAACAGTTGCTTGGCCACTGTAAATGGTCTAATGACCTATATTACTTGGTGGAGAAATTGTAGTAATTATAAAAACTATACATTGAACATTAGTGTTTTTATTATCATATTGCCACATTGCCACTTATTGTATTATTAAAACATTAATCATGACCGTGACCTACCTCATGCTGATGAGGACGTCTCCATTGCGGAAGATGAACAGGAGTATGTTTTCCTGTGTGACGTCGTGAAAATTAGCATTTTTTTCATTGGCGAAAAACAGATCTGGCTTCCACAGGCACTGGAACATTTTTGGATCAACGGTCAATGCATCCGACTTAAAATCAGCTGGTAACCGCAGCCGTGGGTCATTCCAGCGCTGACGCAGGAATATATTTATACGGTAATCCTGGAGATGAAACAGCGTACAATGTAGTATTAATAGAGGTAAATATATTTCGTAAATCAATCAAATGTACAACATTTAACAAGATTGTGTGCTTAAATTACTAATATGGAATAAAAAACATGCATAGAAAAGATATTGGGTGGATAGAATATAAAGTACAAGTAAATCACACACACATACTAACTAATGTTTTTTTTCCCTAACCATTGTCGTCTCTTGAATCGACCCAAAGCTGTTGATGAAGATGTTCACCTTATCCTCCACTGGGATACCTGCAAACACATTATAGCAACTCTTTCAGAGGAATATAATCATGGACATCAACCATGTGTGTAGGATAAAAGCTGTGTGCTATTCTCAGATAAAAGTGCAAAACAAATACTCTCAAATGTGAGAATATTTTGTGCTTCGTTGGATGTAAGAATTTGGAACCGTAGCAGAAGCCCATTGATCGAACAGTTTCGTTCTGACATTTTTATCCTACTGGGTTCAGAATGACACATTCTTATTCCACAGGGTCTTGTGATCCTCAGCAGCACGATGGGAGCGAATTTCCAATTACTCTGTACAATACACACTCTGCCATTTTCTGACACTGTGATTAAATTATCATTCTAATGAGGTCATCCATTATGTTATTTGTGACTTACTGGGAAAAAAAGGTGCAAGTACTGAATTTTATGAACATGCTAGAGGTCTGAGAGGTTTGGTAAACAGGGTATGACACAAATACAAAAAAAGCTTCACTAAAATATTATTATAAAATCAAAGACCACTGACCTGAACCTAAAAGAATGATGTCATATGATTTTGCAACCAATTTTACTTCTGTAAACAGGATATTTAAAGTGAAAAAAAATGTATAAACACTTTATGGCTTAAACTGATTAACATTGCCCAATAATCCATTCGACCTGGGTGACATCAGAAGAAAAAGGAAGTTTGACTAGGCGATTTGACAATATTCCAATGACAAAATATTTTGGTAGCACTTTAAATACTGAACTGCTTTCAACTGAATGACCGTTTACTATTGTCTTTTTAGAGCTGCTTTACAGCAGAATTAAATTCAGTTTGCATCATTGAATCATAATTTTCCTGTTTATCACTGTAAAGATGCAGATACAATCTGTATTGTATAAAGCGCTATATAAATAAAGGTGACTTGACTTGAATTAACATTAGTTAAGGTATCATAAGCTAACAATGAAAAACTTTTTGAATTTTTTTTTACAGAATTGATCAGCTAGGTTAATTTATAAATATTGCTGCTTATAAATATAATTTATAAATATACTTACTGCTTATTGTTAATGTACGTTCATTCATAATATATTAACAAATTTTACTATAATATTTATATATTAGAAAGATGTAGATTTGTGTATAGAAATTAACCTACAGTATATTAAAAAATGCAGTAAAAATGTATCATTGTTAGTACATGCCTAATGCACTAAAGATTATTTTTATTTCTTATTTATAGTTAGTCATTAGTCATTCTTACCAATTGAACCTAATGTGTTACCAATATTTATTGTTTTTGTGCATTTTTTTTTGAGTCATTTTGGTTATTCCTTCACTATAGCAAGGATAATATGAAATATTTATGCAAATATATTTTAAGGTAGTATTCTGAAATCTCAGTACCTTTGAAATTTGGTCGTATTCGTGAATCATAGGTCATCAGCAGGCGGTTCAATATGTTGCTGGTCGAGTTGGCTGGGACTCTGTCCAAGTCCTCTGCTGATAACTGACTGGCAATGTCAAAACAGACACATGCACATTATACTGGCAGTACATCACTCATCAAAGTCATACTAGGGCGCAACTTGCCCTGGCAAAGAGTCGCAGCCCTCTCAGATTCAATAACTATTCAACACATTCAACACACTATGTAATAATGTCTGCTATCAGAAAATACAGAAAAAAGCAAAGACATGCTTACTCATTCTTAGTCACACAGATATGGACCACTGGCCCTGCCTATGAACTGAGGCCAATTTAGCTGTATCTGTTAGTATGTAACAGAGAGTGTCGACAAGGACACAGCTGGTCCTGGACCAGTGCTAACAGAAACATCCAGTGGAAGATCTCCAAAATGTATCGCCAGACTTTTACTCAGATTAACAGCACTGTAATTCTTCATGACTGACATCCTTGCATCCTTGGCAACCTTAAATGATTATGGGATCAGCACACATATGTGTGTATGCGAGTGTGTGTTACTGCCTGGGGGACTTACGAGGGACAGACGACTTGTTTGCCCTTTTTCCCCTTCTTGGGTTTGCCTCCATCTGCGGTGCTTTCTGCTGAGAACTGAAGCAACAGCATTAACAAGATCAGCCCCTTAAGAACCATGACTGTACACCTGCAACACACAGACACATTAGTCAACAAAAATACAATGCCAAAACACTTCTGAATGCAACTGTGGTGTTAATTAAACTATGGCATATACTACATCAACGCCGCAAAACATCAGGCCAGATCAGCAATGAATCATTTCACTTGAACAAGTTAGCCTACTGCTGAATAAATAACAACAATTCTAGATATGTAATTTCTCTTTCAAAAAAATGTTTTGTGCCAACCCAGTTAGATATAAAGTCGCCATGGAAGGTAAGTCTTTTTTTCCATATTATGTTGTACATCCAAGTGAATCTGCTTATCGAACAAGAAAAAAATGTAGGGTGGGACTTGATTTTGTCCATCAGGAATTGATTGGATTGTTGTGGTTTGCTATTGATATAAATTCATGTGAGTGACAGGTTGTCCCGCCCTCACGCCAGTAAACACATCATCAAAGAAGAGATGAGATGTTGCTTCAAGAGAAAGAGAAAGTTACAAATTGTAAAAGCTGACTGAGCTTGTATAAGCCAAGTACATTAGTATATAAGTATATAGATATAAAATATAATACTTTATAATATATATATATATATATATATATATATATATAAAAAATACACACTATATAATATATTGTTTGTAATATTTTAACCATGATTTAACCAAACAATAATCAGCATTTGAATAGAAAGTGAGGGGCAAGACAAATTTAGAATTTTTTACAGAAAGCATTAAGAAACTACAAATGGAATGACATCTAAGGCTATATGTTGTATTCTATTATATTTCTCCCATATATAAATACAGTCACTTATTTTTATATGGGAGGCCGGTTAGCTGACTAGCTATTGAACATTTTGCTGTGATTTCCCAGGACAACAGAAACACCAAACACACGTTCAGCTGGGGGCATGTTGTTAGTTTTATGGTCTAGGACTAGGTTGTCACAATGAAACATTAAATTGTGCATTATAGGCCTTTCAGCTAAACAAATTAAATAAATAAACACAGTAAAACAGTTATGGAAGAAAACAATTTATGAAAAATGCAAATGCAAAACTGCAAATGGAATATCAAATCAGTGTTTTGTCCAAAGCATATTGTATAAATAAACTGTGAATGAAAAATGTGTCAACTTTCCTTGAAATATTTATGAAATAGCTGTCCTTGTCCTGAGAACACAGTTCAACATTTTGGTTAAAATCCATTTTCATTAGTTGACCATCTGGATCCCACTTTATATTAGGTGGCCTTAACTACTATGTACTTACATAAAAAAAAAAATAAGTACAATGTATTGTGTTCATATTGTATTGCAGGGTAGGGTTAGGTGTAAGGGAAGGGTCAATAGTGTAATTATAAATGAAACTACAGAAATGAATTACAGATGTAATTACATGCAGGTAATTTTTTTAATGTAAGTACAATGTAAAAACATGTATGTACACAATATGTACAAAATTTTTATCAAATGGTTAATTTAAAGGTTAGTACATAGTAGTTAAGGCCACCTAATATAAAGTGGGACCACCGTCTGAATGTACACTATGTAACAGCTAAAGCAAAAATATGATAGCTATTAGAATAATAGCTTGGAGAACAGAATTCACAAAAATGTATGTAAAGAATACAATGTGAATTAGTTTTGAACTAGATGCTTATAATATAAGCCTATATAAACATGTTTGGTTTAATTGCGTATCTTGATAGAGCAATGTCTCTTGCTTAAAATGAATAATACAATCTCTCACAGAACCCTGCTTTAGCCTCGCGCATTGATTAGACCTTGAGAATAATGTACAGATAAGAGCTCTCGCTCCAGTGACGGAGTGAAAAACACCCGGGACTGAATTCAGCACTAGAGATCCGCAGTGGGAACACCAGAGAACACTTATCACACCGTTAACCACTCTTACAGACCCCTCAGTGCAGACTTATGCTACAATACAAACACACCCGTAATAAGTCACTCGTGAGAACTTGCTAAATCATGTTGAAGCGAAAAAAGCACATCAGTGAAAACACATGAACAGTATAAAGACACGTAGCCTCACCTCAGGAAGAAAACACAGATGATATTAATGCCCCCGCTCAACAACACTTCCAGTAAACACACATGTCTGTCATTGTATGTACATCCACACTCCGGGCTCAGTTTCGGTGTGTGTTATGGATTGCGCGTGCATGCACCTGTCCCGCTGCAGTGAGGCTGCTGCTGTGCTCTCGCGTGATGAAGCAAGCGCTGTCCCGCACCGGCGTCACTTTCTCCGCCTGGATTTAAGTTACGAAACCTATTGAGCTACAATACCATTAAGTGAATTTGAAGATATAAGGTACATGTGTTATGTGAAATCAAGAGTGGTATCATTTAAGCTGTTAAACGTACATAAACACACGCACGTTCAGATAAATAAAGGTGAAAAACATACTCTGATACTAAGCGAGAAATGTTCACGAGATGTTAGCGGTTTTGTGAACAGCTCCGCCTCACCTCGACTTGTCCTTTGTGTCACATTAAATCACAGCCCCTCTCTCTAAACAGATTTACACTGAGCCCACAGAACTAAATGAGGGCATGGGCTGTGTGTGTGTGTGTGTGTGAGAGAGAGAGAGAGAGAGAGAGAGAGAGAGAGAGAGAGAGAGAGAAATGGGGGGTGGGGGTGGGGGGGTTGATGGCAGGAAAGATAAATGATCCCATGTGAGAATGGGAATTAGAGAGAATCAGCAAGATTCACAATAACAATATGAGAATAAGATTAATTATATTACTTCATTATATCTTATATTTATAGGCCTACATAAATATATAAATATACATTTTATCATATATATCTCAAATATTACTTAATGTTTAAATTCTATCTATACCTATCCATCCATCCATCTATCTAATCATATTTTAAATAGAAATAGAATAAGATTAATTATATTTGATAAAGTATATATTTGATAAACATCTTTCTTTCTCTCTACATGTACATATGCACATACATGAAGTAACAGCATATAAAACTTTGGTGCATAGGTGTGTGAGACACCAGTACTTGAAATACAGTGCAACTGGGAAATAAAACACTACAATTGTGTTTCAGAATTTGTGAAGCCATTCTACTCACAGCGTGGCACAACGCCAGCATGCTGCAGAGGACACACACACAAACTCTCTCCCTTGCTGCGCTCGTACACACACACTCACTCACTGGACAGCTTCATGATGGTCTTTACAAATTACAAACTTACCTCAGCATTTCAGATGCTGTAAAACATCAGCTCTCAGTGCTCTATCACACACCCACACAAACTTGTCAAATGTGGTAGTTTCACAGGTGAATTAGGCTTTAAATAATACAATTACAGTGAGTGACTATTATTCTTATAAAGTGATCATTACACAACATACTACATAACCGCTCATTGATACTACAAAACAAGACAGATGCTATGCCAAATATGAGACATGCTTTCATGCCTTCTACACATATCTACATATAGCACACACACACACCATCTGTCCGGGGCTGACAAGAACACAATTCATCTTGTGCTCTGGAAAATTTGACCACTATAAACAAAGAATGGAGTTCCCTGATTGGATACCATGTCCAAAGACAGAGTAAGGTTACATATTTTTATTTTATTGCACACCTTCCAGCCAATCAGAATCGAGTATTCAGACAGACCATGGTACAAGTATGATAAAAGCTGTGACCTGATTTTTTGCTTTTTGAAATACTCAAAAATACCTTCATAAAAATGTCACACAACACAGGGACATATATGAACCAATAATACATGTTAAATGGATAGTTCACCCAAAAATGAATATTCTTTCATCATCTTCTCACCCTCATGTCATTCCAAACCTGTATGCATTTATTTCTTCTGTGGAACATTAAATAAGATATTTTGAGAAATGTCTCAGCATTTTCTTTTGTCCATACAAAGGAAGTCAATGGTCACCAAAACTATTTGGTAACCAACATTCTTCAAAATATCTTCTTTTGTGTTACACAGGTTTTTGAAAGGCATGAGGGTGAGTAAATGATGACAGACTTTTCATTTTTGGGTGATCGATCCCTTTAAATCCTCTTTAAAGCATATAGTTCAGCCTCAGAGCACAGACATACCACAAAACACAAATAATAATCAGACCTCACATGCTCTAATAATTAGAATTATTTTTTTTTAGCTTATACAAAATGCAGAACTATTGGCCTAAATGTCTAAAGCATTGAGGTGAAGCTCAACTTTAAAAGAGAGAGTCATTGACTTTAAATCTATTTGTACTAATAAATTTAAGGCCACATGTAAGGTGAACGCACAGTCCAGCTCATAATAAATGTCAGCAGCACTTGGGTGGTTAGATTAACTGTCTTTCTCAGTTTTATTAGCTCACACTGCAGTGCTGAACTCTTGTGGCCAGGCTACAAAACAGCAGATTAAAGCCGATGTGCAATTTGCTCATATTGAAATTTAATGTGCAGAGATAACATTCATAGGCTGATTTCCCCAAAAAGTAAAAATGCTGAGGGTTTGTGGTGCTTTCAACATTGCTTTGTGTGATTGAAAGGCTCAACATAGCAACATCAACTTAGCCAATGGTGTGAGTTTGGGGCGGGACTACCTGTTTGTACAGCCAATGGCAGATGAAAGTATACACTTTACCTTTAAGAAACTGTAGAAGTAAATTTTAGAGTAACTATACAGATATACTGATGATAAACATATTTAATGCACACAAAAGCTCATACATATGTTCTTTTTTATTCTGTGTTTTAAGATAAATACACCATGATTGCAAATTGCTACAATATTTGAAAATAAATAAAAACATTTTTGTATTTTCAATAATATCATGAAAATACAATCATATCATGAAAATACAATCATGACTAGTTTGAAAGGTTACAATATTGATCCCACAATATTGATTCTGTAATGACTGACCATCACACTTTAACAGCCGTGTGACTGTCATCCAATCTGAGAACACCAAATCTCTGTATCTGAAAACAGAAAACATATAGATGTTATAAAAAAAAAAATCAAGGATTTTAGCTCTGTTTACAAAAATAATCATTAAAACACTGTAATATTTCATATCTGTCAGCAATCAGATATGGGAGGCTGTGCTATTTTGTAAATATAAAGGGCACAATAAATATAAATATCAAGCTACTACATAATAAAAAATATAAATAAGTGAATATTAAAATAAAAATATAAAATAAGTGCTAGAAGATGTAGTCTCTGACATATATCTTTATCTTTTGGAAAGTGTGCTGTATAGGTATATACATTGGAAATAAATAAAAACCTACCAAACAATATGTTTTTGAAATAAAAAAAAGACCTGTTGAAATGATGTAAAACAAATAAGTAATACTTAAAGGGATTTTCACCCAAAAATGAAAAAGACTTTCTTAAAAGAAGATATTACATGAGGGTGAGTAAATGATGACCGAATTTTCTTTTGTGTGTGTGTGAACTTTTGATTTTAAATTAAAATATTAAAAATAAATTCCATTAAGCACTCAAACTTTATGCGGATTATATAATTTATAATAATTTTTTTTTTTATTAAATTAGATAAACACAAAAAAGAAGCATTTTCATTAGTCTCAGACATTTAGCCCCCATTTTATAACTAAACAGCAAGAGATGTTTTTCTCTCATTACCCTTTCATCTCTCCTTTCTTGCTCTCTCGATCTTAGTGCTCCAGTTGGTCCTGCTGCAGATATTTGGAGCAGTCCGAAACCTTTTTCACATCACTGACATTTAAAGTCTCAGAGCACATGGGGCAAACTGACTCCTGCTCTAAGAGCCTGAAACAAACACACACAAATAGAGAAAAATCAATGGATGGATAGGTGACTAGATAGGTGGATGGATAGATGGACCCTGGATGGATGAGACTTACTGGGTGAATTGCGAGTAGAGAGCAGGAAAATCACAGTGTGGGCAGACACTCCAATCCTCCTTGACCAAGTGACGACCCTGAAAATGATGACAAACACATCTATCAGACAGACTGTGTAACTGTGCGTGTCTGCATTTACACACTAAAAGGTCAAGTCAAATTTATTGTCATTCCTCTCATTACAGTCACAGGCAAGTCACGAATGAAATATTCCACCTAGAGAGGAAGTTAAAATAGGGTCTGTTTTTCAGGCAGAGGAAGAGGCTGACGAACGGTTCTCTGTGACGTCTGCACTGTGGAACTGAAGCTGTAGGTTGCAAGAGCTGCTTGTGTTCAGTCAGTGCAGTGACGCAGTAGATTAAAGGGTCATTAAAATAGTCCATGTGACTCCAGTGGTTCAACCTTAATGTTATGAAGCGACGAGAATAATTTTTGTGCGAAAAAACAAACAAACAAAATGACAACTTTATTCAACAATTTCTTCTCGTCTGTGACAGTCTCCTACGCAGTTTACATTGTAAATACAGTGCAGTGCTTTCAAAGAGCTACGGCAGAACGGCGGCTTACCATTGGCCGATGCTGTTCATGTGAGCACCATGACGCATGCGTGTGATGCTGACACAGGAGCTAGCCAATGGTGAGCTGCCGTATTTGTACTGTATTTACAACGTAAACTGCATAGGAGACAAACGAGAAGAAATTGTTGAATAAAGTCGTTATTTTGTTTGTTTTTTGTGCACAAAAAGTATTCTCATCGCTTCATAAGATTAAGGTTGAACCACTGGAGTCACATGGAATATTTTAACAATGTCTTTACTGCTTTTCTGGGCCTTGAAAGTGTTATTACATTGCTGTCTATGGAGGGGTCAGAGAGCTCTCGGTTTTAATGACAGAATTTTCATTTTTGGGTGAACTAACCCTTTAAGTTGTCTGTACTCACTGTGGCGATACAGTAGGGCAGACTGTTTTTGCAGCCGGGACAGAGCAGCTCACAGTCAGCTAGGCTGAAGCTGCAGTAGGGACAGGATGAGCTCTCCTCCTCCACCTCAGAAGTATCTGGACGACTAATGGAAGACAGAAAATACAGCAGGAAATTTCATACATTACAGTAGTTTAGAGGTTATAAGGAAATATTTTTGCATATAAAAAATAACCCTTATATGCAACAGACTGAAGAAAAACATCAGAAAGCAAAAACTAATCAAACAATTTTACAAAATGCAAAGAAGTTTACTTCTTGTTTTCTACTTTTAAAAGAGACAGATTAACTAGTTCATAGATGGACAGAAGGATTATATGAAAAGAAATTTAATGAAAATGAAATTTTTTGCTATATTATTATAGTGAAACAATAAGGAAAGGACAAAAAACAAAGGGTGAAAAGAAACTGCGGAGCTAATTTGGTAAACAGTTGTGCCACTTTTGTACACTGTATTTTGTATGGTTGTTTACTAACCATCCACAATCCAGTTTAAACCAGTGGTTCTCAACCGGGGCACCAGAGCCCACAAGGGCTTGGATACCTGGTATATATGAGGTAGCCCTATTTAAAAAGTTTTAATTTCTCTAGTCTACACATATAAGTCATGTAAATTAATAAAATCTTAAAATGTCATGGGCAATTTTATATATATAACAAATATTTTTCCAATTATGCCAAGCTCTAAAATATTTTATTGTGAGTAAAAAATACTTTTTAAAATCCTTATCCAGTAAATCAGGAACAACACAAATAGTCATGTACATTCACTGGTTGAAAACTATGGCATCCCTGAAGCTCTTAAAACTTCTGGAATTCTGAAACTTAATACATTTAATTTAATTATAATCATTTTAGTTATTTATTTTAATCCATGGACTGTTCTAGTGTTATTAATAAAAATAAAAATGGGGGCTTGAATATTGTGGATAATGGTGGAATTCACTGAAACAGCACAAAGCCATGACAGGCTATTTAAGGTTTTTAGTTGAAAAGAAAACAACAAAGACACCATGTGCAACACTAATTAAAGGGATAGTTCACCCAAAAATGAAAATTGTCATGAATTACCCAACCCCGTGTTGTTCCAAACCTGCAAGACTTTCATTCATCTTTGGAACACATTCAGATATTTTAAAATCTGAGCCAGTTCTGTACTCTCCATTGACAGATACACAACTACCACTTTGACACTTCAAAAAGATCATTAAGAGATAAAACTAATAAAACTAATCCATATGAATTGAGTGGTTTAGTCAAAATTTTTATATTATGAACAGACTGAATTTAGGCTTTTATTCACATATAAACATAGATCAGCGAACATAAACAGAACCTCATTAGTTCTTGCGGAAGCTCAAACGTGCTGTGTAACACACGAGAATGAACCTCATTGGTTCTCGGACGTCAAGCAAACATGCTTAAGTTTCCGTTTACCATAACTGATGTGTGAGTAGATGAATGTTTATATGGGAATAAAAGCCTAAATTCAATCTGTTCATAATGTAACGTGATCGTGTCTCGAATTTGGACTAAACCTCTAAATTCATGGATTAGTTATACGGTCTCTTTATGAACCTTTCAAAGCATCAAAGTGGTAGTTGCGTAGCTGTCAATGGAGAGACAGAAAGCTCCAATTTAATCAAAAATAGCTTAATTTGTGCTCCGAAGTTGAACAAAAGTCTTATGGGTTTGGAACGACATAAAAGTGAGTAATTAATGAGAGAATTTAAATTTTTGGGTGAACTAACCCTTTAATGGGCACAATTCATTATTAGTACATTTCTCTTGTATGTCTTACCGGACCATAGCCTCTATCTTCTTCTTGTATTTAAGATCAATCTTGTTACGATACTCTGGTCTCATCAGCATAGAGGCAAAACTGAAGGCAGAGTTCCTAAGTCCAGCACGATGACATTCAATAACCGCTGATGTGAGGATGGGAACAATGTCTGTAGGCCACAAACACACACACACACACACAGCATTAAGCTACATTAAAGGTGGATCCGGAGCCTACAACATTAGCTCAAAAAGGAGCAAAGCTCAGAGAGACCACAACTGCTATTGTGTGGAAACAGCTCATTACTCATCACTGTAGTAAAACTCTTAAAGCGTATCAATGGTGTCAGGGTCATTATATAATTAGCTTATAAGTGCAAGTGATCTATTAAGCCATAACATTACTGAAGTAAGTGTGTGTGGATGTACAAGAGAGGCTCACGGGATGGGAATTTGCTGATGTTGTTGGACACACGGATAAGCATTCGTGCCCCCTTTAAATGATCTCCCCTTTTAACATGGATCTGAAAAATAAATGAAAAACAAACATCTAAAACTTCACAGAACAGTGAATACCTCATGAGCACACGCACATCGAATCACTTGAGAACTGAGAAGAAAGATAAACAGATTTCTGTTGAATGTGAACGTCTGACATTGACAGAATTCTAAGCCACCCTCACCCATTACATGTTTGTAAATTCAGTTTTCTGGGACTACAAAAAGTATTAAAACACTCTTGGTCAGTTAAACCACATTTAAAATGTATGAATTTCAAAAGTATTAGATACAAAACATCAAATCAATTGATGCACAACCAACTGGTATCTAGGTGATTTTTAGGGTAAGTTTACACGACAACAATGCACTGAAAAAGAATTTTTCTTTGCGTTTTTCGTGTACAGTCGACAACGTTGTCAAAATGATCCCCGTTCACACGGATCCACGAAACCGATTAAAAACGCTGTATTATGCATGCCAGGCCAGTAGTTGGCGATGTCACTTTGTAGAGAAAAACTATGCGCATTTAGACTGAACGTATGCGCATGACGTCAATGTTTTCACAAAGTCGTTGTTTACAATATTGTTTTCAAAAACGTGCACTATGAAACCCGTTTTCAAAAGTTTGCGTTTTCAGGCCCCCAAAATGCCGTTGTCGTGTAAATGAATGGCCAAAAAGCATAAAAAGTTTTCAGTTGAAAACAGTGTTGTGTAAACGTTTTCTTAGTAGATGTACTGTATGAAGTCAGTTTCCCTCAAGTTAACAGAGCAGAGTAACCACAGAAGTAATCACATTAACATTTGACACCCGGAGCGTGCTTTTGTCTTAACAATATATTATAATTTTATAAATTAAAAATATTATAAATATAACTATAATAAAGTATATATACTCCAGTTCAAAAGTTGGGAAGGGGTCGGTAAGAGTTTTTAACTGTTAAAGTCTTTTATGCTCACCAAGGCTGAATTTATTTGAAAAAAATACAGGAAAAACATAATATATAAACATAGTAACAAATACTGTGTCAACTTTTATTACAATTTAAAATAACTGTTTTCTAAAATATACTGCAATAACATTCGTTCATTTTTACTTTTTGGGCCCACTGCATAAATATAAAGAATAAATGTTGTAACAGCGACAATGGATTTTTCACTATTTTGCTTCAAATAATGTACGTGAGAACGTTACTGTCCACAGTCAAGACATGTCTTTGTGTTTAAAAGTGTTTCCCACCTTCACTAGTATGTAGCTGTGCAGGATCATCAGGTTTGTGGCCATCTCTGCTGGGATCTTAATGTGCTGTGTCTGAAGCTCAGCGTACATGCTGAACAAAACATCATGGGCATTCCTGTAGTTTCCTACAACACACACACACACACACACAAATTAGTGTGCTTCACAAAAAAACACAGGTTGGGGATTCCCTAAGAATGTATTACGTCTTCTTATTTGCAAAAAGTGTCTGGATTTTTGTAGTGCTTAGTTGGAGTTAATATATTGATAAGAATTATACAAATCAGGTAAAGGTGCAGCATGCTCCCAAAAATTTGCGCTGAAAGCAACAACATTGAATGACAATCTGTTTAATAATATAACATTATAAACCTATACTACCTGGATAACTGAAGAAAAAAAAAACACTAAAATCAGACCTGCAGATTGCTCCTCTCTAGCGATTATAATAGCTGTTCTTGCTGCCTCTCTGTACTGTTTGAGAGCCATGTACAACCGGAACAGATATTTTGCATCCTAGGAAAGAGCAGAACCAACAAATGTTATCTATAGTTGATACAATATTTCTGATAACACTGCTGATGCTAAATACCAGTACATTCAAAAAAGTAGACCACCCAACATCTATACAAAATGATTTGGACTGAATCAAACCATTTTCAAACTGTTTAAATAACTACAACACAAACACACACAGTCCGAATATGAAGTAATAAAGGAGAGGAACTCTACTGCAACACACACACACACACACACACACACACACACACACACACACACACACACACACACAGAGAAGTGCCTTCTGCTGGGTCACCACAAGGGGAAGAATCAGCAGATGCAATGAGCTACTCACGGCAAGAGACTACACACATGCAGTGACACGCAAGAGAGAGAGAGATGATGAGTGAGAGATGATGAGTGTAAGAACAACAGGCACCAGACAACGAGAGCTACAAAATATTAACAATCAATAGATGCTTGTTTTAAATACAGGCACTTAAAGCCAAGGGTTTAATGCTGACACATTTTAAAAAAGGAGATGCATTTACTACAAACAAACTGACAATAAATGATAGTGAAACTCAATAATAGAGCTCCCTGGAGACACTAGACAATCCTCATGTTTATTATAATTTAATCAAATATTATTGAAAAGATTCTATCCGGTGAAAATCAAGTCCTGGAGCAAGTAGTGGTGATGAATCCAGTGGGATAATGGAACATACAGGAATCAAGTCCAGCAAGTTGCAAAACTACTGTTCAAAAGTTTGGAGTTAGTAAGATTTTTTTTTTATGTTTTGAAAGAAGTCTCTTATTTGATTAAAAAAACACAGTGAAATAGTATAGTAATTTAAAATAACTGGTTTCTGTTTGAATTTATTTTCAAATGTAAATTCAGCAGCCAATACTATTGTCTTTTAGTGTCACATGACCCTTCAGAAATCATTCTAATATGCTGATTTTGGTGCTCAAGTAACAATTATTATTATCAATGTTGAAACAGTTGTGCGGTTTAATATTTTAGTGGAAACCATGATACTTTTTTCAGGATTCTTTGATGAACGGAAAGTTCAAAAGAAAAACATTTATTTGAAATAGATTTGTAACAAAGTCTTTACTGTAACATTTGATCAATGTATTGAATCCTTTCTGAATAAAATTATATATTTCTTTAAAAACATCTTTAAACTAAAATTAACTATATTTCTTGAAATAAGTTCCAATTAATGCATTAAACTCACAAAATTTCAATTTTAGTTTCAGTTTGATCGGTTATGTTTTAAATACCTTTGGCATTCCGTCACTTTCCCCCATCAGATAATCAATAAGCTGATTGGTTAGAGCTTCATCCTTTGCTTCTCCTACCTGTTAAACAGAGAGTGATCATCATCATCATCACAACAATTTTCTATATTTTCAATTACTGCTATAACTAGCTTGCCAAACACCTTGATTCTGATTAGGGCATCAATACAGAAATTCTAGCTGATACATTAATTATAATTTTTAGTTAAGAATGATACCCATCATGATGACTAGACTATAAATCTTAACAATTTTGTATAAAAAAGAAAACAAAACATTGACGAGCCCAAGCCCTTGTGCCACCGCCACCTAGGTGGCTTTAGGACAACTGTGCATGGCGGGCAATGTGCATTTAAAGCAGGTAAATGTAAAACTATGTCAAAATCATTTGAATATGCCACATTTACTGCAGAAGCTGGTGCCACTATGACCCTGAACCACAACAGCCACATCCATGAGATCATTTAAATTTCATGCCATATGATCTTATAGGTCACTTTTAAATGAGTGTGCAGTTATCATTGGCAGCTCAATAAATAGTCCACAAATATTTATCTTTAACCTTTTTTTAATAGGCAACTCCTGTCCTGGAGTGCCTGGAGTTGTGTCTGAAATCACTGCATATACCCTTAAATAGGGCACAGCCATTTGTACTTAGGCTACAGGCAGGTGAGTTTTTTTTCAGGGTTGGAGCTAAACTCTGCAGGACAGCAGTACTCCAGGACCAACATTGCCTATCCCTGTCCTAAGTCTTAAGAGATTTCTTATTTTGTAATGCAGGCAAAACCACACAGCAATGAAAGGATTCAACTCTAAACCATCAAGAGTGTAAGACAGACATGCAATTTGAAGCATGCTAAGAGTCTCAAAAACACCCAAAAACAATATTAAAGTTTGATGTGTTGCCATGACAACAGTATTTAAGATATCAAGAATCCTTTCACAGGTGTAAATCTGCAGTGTCTTGACATTATTCTGATGAAGTTTGAAGCAAATCTGGTAAAAAAAAAAAAAGAGGGCAATTTCAAAGCATTTTAAAAAGTGACACTGCCTGCTGGTAGTTGGTGGCACTATGACTTTGACTCACAATAGTCACATACGTGATCGGCCTCCTACAACAAACATGCAGCTGAAGTTTCATCAAAATCAGTCAATGTATGCAGTTATATAAGGTATATCACACTTCCTGTTTCCCTTTTTTCGCCATAAATTTGTTGCCTCACCACGGTCAAACTGTTCGCAAACTCGCAATTTAGCATCCTCAGTGTCTTACCTTCATGCTGACCGAGTTTGTTGGTGATTGGATGAATCCCCTAGGAGGAGTATATACAATTCCAGAGCATGCATTTTTCAAACAACCCATAATAGCCAACTTTCTGTTGGGCTGGTGTATGACTTAAAGTGTATGAAGTTTGGTTACTGTAGGTGAAAAGGGGTACACTACAGAGCCCCTCAAATACAACCATATAAAAGGTGCACCACAGAGGCCCTCCATGACCTCCCCATGTCAACTTCTGCCCGGCCCTGATGGCCGACGATTCCAACGTGTGTGCAAAGTTTCAAGTATTTTTGAGCATGTTAGGTGCCCCAAAAGTGCCCGAAAGTTTAAAAAAAAAATTACCTAAGAAAAACAATAGGGCCCTTTGCCCCTTAGGGTTTGAGCCATAATAATATAAAAAAAATTAAAAAGGTACCAGTGAATTCAGGTATATCAGGCAATGTGCAGTATGAAGGATGGATATCGGTTTATTTCTGGTCTTTTATAAACCTGTTAGAGAAAAATAGTATGCTGTATTATTAATAAATAAGCCCTCAAATTATAAAGAGATGGGAATTAGCAGATATCTGGTGATATGATCGATCTCTGTGTCATAATACTATTCTTTTCTCCGTCTCACAGGATTGATGATCAGGGCTATATATATTTATTTTTTTATTTTTTAAATCACTATTTTTGCTCAAAATACTGTCGATAGTCTAAATTTTTCATAAGATTGATCATAATTCTGATCAATCATGTTAGAAGGAGAAAAGAATAGTATATGTATATGTGATAAATTGTGTGAATTGTATGTAGTAAAGAGTGAATTAATGGCTCCCCAGCTGTACTCACTGTCTCAATGGCCATCTCTATGGCCAAACTGTCATCAGAGCTAGGACATTTCAAAAAGTGCTTTAGCGCCTGTGTGCAGACAGACAGACAGAAATATATTAATACACATTTAATGACCATGGTAATTAGCACAGTCAGTTGAGTAAAGAATCCCTCTGGACATAATGAGCAAAGAGAGCGGGGCAACCAAGTGTGACGAAAAGTGAGAGCTTGAAAGACAGAGGGAGTGCGCTAAGGCATGGGAGGGAAAGAGAGAAAGGAGTCTAACAGCACACACAGTTGTCGTACCCTGCTGTACTGTCCACACTTCTGAAAAAACTTCCCAGCCTGAAGATGATTCTTCTCCCCTTCAAAATACAGCGCTATGCTCTGATAGTCCTCTATTGTAGCCTCCAAACCTAGACACATGCACATAGCAATTTACATATTGAATTACAATTTGGATGAATTAATATTGAAAATGATGTGCTTTGTAGATAAATAAAGTAAGTCATTCCTGTTATGAAGCACCTTTAACTCTATAACTTAAAAAAAAAAAAAGAATATGCTTATGCTTATGCTTATGCAGTATTTGAAGGAAGTATTTCTATTACAGGGTTTACCATATTTTTAGAAATACACTCTGGCCAGGTTTATGACACTTACCCCCGGTTTCACAAACAAAGCTTAGGTCAAGGGTGTCCAAACTTTTTAAAAGGGGGCCAGATTCAATGTTGTGGACACACCTGGGGGCGGGTTCCTTTTCTATTATATAATATTGCTGTCAATCGATAAAAATAAAAAAACGAATTAATCGCACATGTTTTCTGAACATTTATGTTTTTAAATATTCATTTATATTGCAATAACTTCACATTCAATCTCCAAATTAATGTATAAACAACAAAGCATATTTTTTAATATTTATCATTTTGTGACTAAAGGCCAGTATCTCTGATACCAATACTACTACTGATGTCTCTGTCTCTATGAAACTTTTTTCTCTCGCAAATGTAACCATTAATTATAGCCATTCAACATTACAGTATAATTGAGAGCTATCAATTTTAATATTTAAATATATAAAAATAACAACTAAGTAAAAAATAAACTTTAATTTAAGTAAGCTTAAAGCCATCTTCACAAAAACCCATTATAATAAATGTCATAAACCTGCAACCTTGGAAATATACTGAAATGTTCTAATTAAACTAAGGCCTATTCCTGGCTTAATCTAAGCCGTGTCTGTGAAACCAGGCCATAAACTCGTTGATTATTTAACAGAACAGAAAGAAAAAGAGTTAAGTAAGCCATTGCTAAGTAAGGGATTGAGAGTTTACATGAGGGTGTCAACTTTAATTGAATTAATATTTTTTTAACCAAAAACCTTCTTTGGCTTTGTTAATTAAAGGAATATTACAAAAGATTAAAGGGGTGATGAATTGAGAAATCAACTTTCCCTTGAGCCTTTGATATATAAAAGTTAATTGTGATATAAGAATATCCTGTAAGTTTCAGAGCCGAAAACTTCCTTGTTAGTCAAAGAAAAGCTTTTATTTACACCAGGCCCAAATGCTCAATCTCAGAATATGTCGACCCTTGACGTCATCGTATGCTGAAACGCCGCCTCAACATATAAATATGTACGCCTGCTTCTGTAGCCCTGCCCACCGACTCGTGCCTGATATGACATAGGCCTACATAGAGCTAAACCGGATCGAACTTCTAAGCAATAAACATACCGCATAAGCTTCATTCGGATTCCAATCATATGAATGCATGGATGAACTTTATTTTTTATGAATATCCAGCTCACATGGCGAAGACATTACGTGTTTGTTCCTTCATTTTACCACGGATTTGTTTGTAAACAAGAGACTGGATTTGCAGACAGGATGAGATTACATGAATGAATGAAGCAACACACTTATGTGAGTAAAAAAGTTTTTTTATATGTGATAGTATTGCATTGTTACAGATCGTTTGATATCTATTCATTATGTGTACGTGTCTAACTGAACATAACTTAGCACGCTGTCAAAGGCTGAAGAATCCTTTATTTGTGGTGTTGTTGGTTCATTGCAATTCGGGATCAGACTCGGACATGTATGGGCCAGGGCTCGCAAAGCCCAACGTCCCGGGGCTATGTGTTTTCCAAACAGGCTACCAAAACGTAAGCCCAGCCTGCCGACGGGCTATCTTATATAGTGAAATAACATTCCTTTCTTGATGTGCGTTGTTCACTCTCTTGACTATATTTGAAGGAAAAATACAATCGCAGAAGTTTTGATCATGCTTTCTGCAACGTACTTGGCTTGCGTGTGTGTGTGTGTGTACGGTTCAAGGTTATATCCACCGATCGGGCGGGCCAAGTAATAAAAAAACATTCCAATCAATCGCTGGTGGATGAGAGATAAATCATTGTGTTTGTTTGATAAAGATATTTAGCGAGCCCTGTGGGCAATTCATTCCGGTTGCCGTTTTCCCACACGCTTTCAAAACAATTCCCACATTTACTGACAGGGGAGCAGAAGCTCATTAAATAATAATCTTATCCAATCCTAGCCGTGGGCGTTTACTTCCAAGTCCTCAGTGCGGCACGCCCATAAAAACCGAGCGTTCCAGGAGAGAGCCTGAGATGATCCGACGAAAAGGGATCACGCAAGGGAGACCCAATCCTCTTCAAGTCTAACTAAACGAGCCAATGAATATTGGCATGCAGCATTCGCATTCCGTTCCCGCCCGCACGGTTGGTGACTTGGTCGCAGCGAAGGTACAGCAGGTATGGTGACGGGACGTACGTCTCAGTTCCCTCCTTCAGGAAACGAGGGTTACCATACATAACCGAGACGTTCCCTTTCAGTCGGTCACTCTCAACGTACGTCAGAGATGATCCGACAAAATGGGATCCCTAACAAAACGGCATGCTGCTGGCCCCTTCCAGTGACCTGCATGAGCTTCCTAACCCCTGTACTTCTGGGGTGAAGATGCTTATGAAAGGAGAGTCACTGCCATTCCACATGACTCACTCAGTGAATATTGGATAACGCTGGGAAAGCGTGCCCCTTTGGAGAAAGGGAATGCTGCGGAGCCACATCCTGCCTGAAGGGAGGTATCATGTAGGAATACTAGCCAATCTAGGGTAGTGCAACATATGGCATGTCTCTGGGGTGGTTCCAGCCCGTGGCGTGGAGAGCGCACCGTCAGAGACGACAGAGCATACTCTGTCGAGGGAAAGACACTGGCTAGCCATAAAAGGGTAGCCGTACCGTGGAAGAAAACACATATGGGGTCGCCGCAAGGACCACACATATGGACACCCAGCCTAATACAGGTTCAAGATTCAACGAGTAATAGGCCTGGCGTCAGATGTGACGGAGGAACTCACCTGATTAGCCGTTACTGGATAACCAAATGGAGCAAAAAGTGCACATATCTGTCCTGACGGTGAGAATGGCGCAGCAAGTTGACACTTGAGCAATCTCCCCGCGCTACTGCCCGCTGGAGGCGAGTATACAGGAGGAAACGAACCCACCCGCACCCCAGACGTACCTGTGGTAGGGCAGCGAGGTGGAAGACAGAGACCCGACTCGGGAAGCAGCGTGTCCTGAAGTGGGGTCTGGGTGTGCGGTGCAACACCAACCTGCTTCCACGGGGGACAGAGGGTGCGTGAGAAGGCCTGGTGGCGTTCTCGAGCAAAGCCCTGATGTCCGCTGGCGACTGAAGGATGGGACGAGAGCGGCGAGGCTTTGTGGCATCGCGCACTGTCTGAACGAGAGCGGTGAGGCATCACGTTGCGCACTGCCGTCAATGCTCCGCTGAGAAGAGGGGAACGAGAGTGGCGAGGCATCGCACACTGTCATTCTCGCCCTCTTGTGGGGAGGGGAACGTGAAACGGCAAGGCTCTGAAGCGTCGCACGCTGTCATTCCCGAGGTCCCGTGACCCAGAGATATAGGAAACTGCTCTTTCTTTGACGTTTTGAAAGAAAAGGAAACCAAGGATTCTCCACCTGACCTTCTACCGGGGGAGGGAGTGGTGCAGTCATGGCCTGTCTCAGGGTCGCTTGTTCTTCTTCTTGCCTGCGGCATTGGCTGGAGCCTGGACGGGCTGGGTGCCTCTCTTGCGACCAGACCCCTGCTGCCTAAGTGGAGGCTGCCGTTTAGGCTGGGCAGAGGCGGAGGTGGCCGCTGGAGGCGCCCTCGGCGACGAGTGACGCCCTCGGCATCACAGAGGAGGCCACCCTGACAGATCGGGGAGTTTAAAAACCAATTTTTGTTGGCCTGCCTCATATCCGCCAGGGTCAGCCAAAGGTGGTGTTCCTGCGATTAGTGTGGACATCACCTGACCCAGGGAGCGTGCAGTGACTTTCTTCGCCCTTAGGGAGAGGTCCGTCGCTGTGCGCAGCTCCTGCAGCACCTCCAGGTCGGTACCAGCCTTGTGCATTTCCCTGAGCGCTTTGGCCTGATGGACCTGCAGGAGCGCCATGGCATGCAGGGCGGAAGCAGCTTCTCCACAAGCTTTGCAGGCCTTGTCCACAAGCGAGGACGAAAACCTACAGGCCCGGGAGGGGAGCGTGGGGTTACCCCGCCAAGTATTTGCGGTGTTAGGACACAGTTGCTGGGGGGATGCCCACGTATCCCTTAGCTGCCCCACCATAGAGACTGGTGAGGGGGGACCAGAGCTGCTTCTGGCAGTTAAAGGAGCCGTCCATGATCTAGTCACTTCCTCATGCACTTCCAGGAAGAAAGGCATTGGTGCGGTTTGCTGCGCTGAGAACCAGCACGGCCCGCCCCAATTAACCAATCATCCAACCTTGAGCGTTCGGGACACGGTGGAGGATTCCAATTGAGCCCAACACTCGCGATGACCCGGGAAAGCATCGCAGTCAGTTCTGCACCCTGCGATGCAGAGATCGACATACTCCGCCTGAAGGAGACGGCTGGCGGCCCCCGGGAGGGACCACCGCGCTCCAACGGCATCTCCACTGGCAGCGGTGGAACAGAGAAGTGCTGGGCCCGAGGAGGTCTTTCACTCGTCGGGGTGGCCAACACTGTAATCCTCAGATCAACCCATGGGATTAGCCAAAGTAGCCCTCTTCTGATTTCCACCAGAAGAAGCATTAGATTGGGGAATCACCAATGGGACTTCACCTCTTCTGAGGGATTGAAGTCTCAATCTCAACACTACGACGGTCATATTCCCGCAGTGGGAACATGACGCATCCACAAACGCTGCCTCAGCATGCTGAACGCCCAAACACGAGAGACAGCGATCGTGACCATCAACCGGAGGTAGATATTGACCGCATTCAGAAATACACGGGCGGAATGTCATCTTGAAAAAGACGCAAACTCACATCCGTGCTTCTCTTTTAGAGAAATCTGCTCTCTCTCTCAAGCTCTCAAGCCTGTTGTGGCACTCAAAGCTCTTAGAAGACGCTCCTCTTACCAGCTGTCACAACAGCTTTTGAGCGCTCTCACACATGCGGCACCTACTTCCGTATTTATACCCACGCCGTGCGGGCAGGGCACGGAATGTGAACACCGCATGCCAATATTCATTGGCTTGTTTACTTACACTCTAAAAAAAGGACTGGGTCTCCCTTGCGTGATCCCATTTTGTCGGATCATCTCTGACGTACGTCGAGAGTGACCGACTGAAAGGGAACATATACATTAAATACCAATTAAAACTATATTCAAAATGTAAACGTTTTTTTTCCAAAACACCCATAACTTCTCTTAATTGTGATATTGTGAAAACTACTAAGATTTCCATCCTTTAAATATGCAAGTTTAATATTTTATCAAGACATATAATGTACTGTAGGAATGACCCAAGTATGAGATGATCAGAGAGCTCACCAATGATATCAGCATAGACCTCCATCTGCCCGTGCTGCTGGGCGAGCTGAAAAGCTTCATCGCTGCAACGTGACAAAACCAGGAACTGGATCGCTGAGCCATAATCACTCAAGCGAAGGAAAAACCTGTGCATTCACAGAACATTTAATAGCACTAACAGAACATCAAGATGAGCAAAATAAGATGTTCAATCCTAATAATCTGGAAAAAATCTCTTTTACTTGTTGAGAACACATTTTATAAAAGAATAAAAGTTATTTAATTTTGGAGGCTGCTCCCTTTACTAACCTGGCTACCATTTTGGCTCCTTCAATGGACTGAGTTTCTCGTACGATGCGGACAGCCTCCTCAGGGTTGTTAAGATTCTCCAGTAGGATTCGTATTACGTTGTCCCAGTCTCGTGCACTTTCATAGGCCATTGCTGCCTCTTTATATCTAAACATACACACACAAAATTTGGAAAGTGGCAATTCGGGGGATGTTGTCGTTTCTTGTGTTTCTTGAATGTGGTTTTATGGTAGAGTTCATAAAACGAGTAGATTAGGGATGTCAACAATTAATTGCAGATTGATTATTTGCCGATAATACATTTAATCAATAAAACTTAACGATCATCGATTAATCAGGGTCATGCCTGTGCGTGTTGCTCAACCGCGAAACACGAGGAAAAATTAAGTGAGCACGCAGGAGTTATGTTTGGGACCATTTTACAGCTGGAGTTACACCTTCATCTTGACTATAAGTTTGCAACAGCCTTTTGCTTTGTGTAAATGCAAGTTGTAATGTTGTGTTTATTTTGAGTAGGCCTATCTATATCTGATTTATCTCATATAGGATGCATTTGGTTAAGAATTAACGCAGTAGTAAAGCACGTCGGTGATCATCTTCAGCTTCAGCGCATGCAGCTCCAACAGCAATGCACGACTAATAATGACTATGATTGGGACTGTCATGTTACATAACATTATAAAGAGAGCAATATTGTAATAAAACATGAATTATTTTAGTTTAGTTGTCGTCGTGTTTCATCGTGCTGCTCCAGGAAGTCATTTTGTGCAGATAAAATTTGTAATATTATGTTTATTTCGTATACATCTAATCTCATATAGGATGCGTTTCTTTGAGTTAAATAACGCGCTAGCAAAGAGCTTCAGTGTGTTCATTCAGCTTCAGCGCGCGCAGCTCAAACAGTATTGCACGACTAATAATAACTATGACTGGGACTGTCATATTACACAACATTAATGAGAACACTATTGTAATAAATCGTTGTGAATTCACTGGGTCTAGTTGGCGTTTTCAGCGCGTTGTTCCAGGAAGAGCGCGTCCATTCTGAATAACAGATCAGAGGCGCCGTTGATGACACGTTGTATCAGTCGTTATATTTGATAATTAAATAAGTATTTAATTAAATTATCAATCACATGGACTCATTTTACAATCCTACTAGCCCTTTATTTAGACTAAAAACCTTTCTCATTCATTTGGTGAGGAACATGGCGTTTTGAGCAGCATTTGCACACCCTGTCATGCTGTTGCTATAAGCCACTGCTGTAGACGTATATTGCAGTATTAAGGCTAACGATTAATCGATTAATTGATTGTTAATTTAAATGACAATCGATCGTTTCGAATTTGAATTTCAGATTTCGATCGAATTTGTGTAAATTGACATCCCTAGAGGAGATACATTTTCCAGGATAAACATCCAGGAAACAATCCTCCCTAAAGGACAAACATGCCACACAACAAACAAACACAATAGTCACAACAAAGAAAACTTATTGTAATGGTCACTTAGAGGGTTAAAAATGGATAATTCATATTAAAAATGGGAAAATTATGGAAAATGTATTCTTAATTTTAGCGAAAAATCTTTAAAATAATAAATAAATAAATAAATAAAATATAGCTGGGGCTCAAGCAATTTAAGGCCTTTAAACAAATATGCATAAAAAGATATTAAGTTTTATTTAGCAAGCATGTAACCACTTAAATCATAGAAGGAAAAAAACATTTACAGTGAAATACCACGTGATTACAGAGGCATAAAAACTTGTTAGCGCCAACTAGTGGCAGATTTTTTTCAAAATTCTTACAGACCTCTAGAGCCATTAGTCGAACATGCTCACCAAGTTTCGTTCCGATCGGCCTCCAAAAACCTTGTCTAATAGGTGCTCAAAACTCATTTGCCGATGGCGACCATGTTTTTTGAGATACGCCAATGTCCTCATAGGCTATCATGGCACTTTGGACAAAGACAGTGCATGCCCATTTTCAAGCCAATCGGACTAGCGGTTGGGTGGTTATAGCTATAGTGGTATATAGCTTTTAGTGCCACCAAATGGCCGATTGTCGCATTTTTTTTTCACATGACCTCAGATTGAGCTCATACACATGTCCCGAGTTTGGTGAAAATATCCTGTTCCGTTAGCTAGTTATAGCCATTTTAGTAAAAGTAGCCCCGCCCACATCGAACATTTTGGCCGATCGGGGCGAGCCTTGGTGACTTTGTAGGTGGTGTGAGTACTACCGGCCCTCAAAGTTTCAAGGCTCTACGACTTACGGTTTGGTCTGCGCTATCAGTTTTAGGGGAGAATGCTGATCCTTGGAAAATGGATTACCAATTACAAAAGCGCTACACGCTTGAACCCCTAATAAATAAATAATAGTATGAAGTGACCTTGTAAGTCAATACATAATATAAAATGAGTATTTACATTGTTGGAGGGTGACTGCATTGCATTTAGTACATACTTGCCATCAGCCTCCTTTGCCTTAGCGTACTGCAGGTGAATCTTTGGGGAAGTCACATGGGGCAGGAGCTCGCCCACCTTTGCCCTGACATTAAGAGGTTAGAGATCAATATTAGTTACAAATTTGCTATGACAAGTTTGTTTCCCTAGCACAACTTTAAAATCTGTTTTGTAAAAAAAAAAAAAAACCTGATTGTATTACCAGTTTTTGCAGCGTATGTAGACGGAGGCAGCTTTGTCATAGAACTGGCCTTTCTCATACAGCTGAGCCGCTTCTGAATATTGCTGCACACAAAATCATCATCAATAATCATTCATTATCTGCTCTCTAACATAGCAAATTTGTATGTTGAAGCCCAAACTATACTTCACTTTTTAAGCATGGGCTAGGGTCCACATACAGTGTGCATGACTTGAACATCTGCAGCATATTGTATGTGTACAGCTGTTTTTTCGCACATGCGCATTTAATTTTTTTGACCTAATTAGTTTGTCCACAAGGTGGCAACAATGCCCCAGGGCCATTGATTCACAAGGTAGTTGAAGAACAAAATGAATAAACAGAAGAGACAGAAACATGTGCAAACTACAACAACAATGGATGGCTATATATATATGAGAGATTGTGCAAGAAGGTTAGAAAGAACCTAGCCTGACAAGCCAGACCCACATGAAGATGTTGGGTCTGGGAACACACCATTGGCAGGGCTCAATCCGAGGGGCGGGATAAACGGTTGTCTTTCAAATTCCCTCTGCACGCAATAGGATAATGCTACAACCAACCAGAGCAACGAAGAAGGTGAAGCGGAGCTAGTTGATAGATTAAACTTTTGACGTATCCGGTTGGCAAAACTCCCAACACATCTTCCTTTTTAAAGAATGACTTCAGTGCCATTCTTTGTTCTTTTCTCAAAGAAAAGCTTAACTACACATCTTCCAGAGTTGCGGCCAAAGCCGATTCGAAAGCCGTTTTCAAGTAGCATGCGGAACCGTCGCAATTCTGCCGTCATTATGTTAAGCCCGCCCACCGACTCTATACACAATGTGATTGGTCTGACAAGAGTTTGGTTTTTTTTAAGCTCGCAAGCCAACGGAGGTTTGCTAGACGACCATGGCTGTAAATTAAATTTGCTGCTGCTAGGATGCGTCTAGATTTATAGGCTAGAAAGAACCTGCATTTGTACAACTCCCAGCCTAAAAGATTATAAAGATGTGTAAATATTTTCATGACAGATATTTCAAAGGTCTTCAAAGATGCTAAAGAGAAGGACTGCAAGTTGTCGTAATGCACGTGTCGACCGTCTGTGTATGTGTGCATTTCAAACGGAGTATACTTTGAAAGGCTATATGTACAACTGTGCGAGAAAAGTTTACTTTGGGCTATATGAACACACACACACACACACCTTCATGCTTTCCAGAATGGCTCCACAGTCTTTCTTCAGAGCTCTGCTAGGGTGTTTGATGGCCTGGTTGGCTCCTCTACGAATGTCACCCATTCGAATGGACATACGAGCCACTCCTGCTAGACAGCTCTCATCATGATCCTGGAACTACAAACACACACACACACACACACACATCAGGATCTGTCTATGGCTCATGGTTCCAGATACCCAAGAAGATTTTTTGGAATAAAATCATATAATTTAAGTTGGTATTCATAGAAAATATTGTTTTCTTCCAGGACTCTCAAATTTTATTCTTGAAAAAGCTGTTGTATGGCTTCAAAAGTCTTAGAGTTCACACTTTAGTTTAGGGTCCTATTCTCACTATTAACTATGACACTTACCTTATTGTTTCCTGTTATGCCTTTCTCATAGTGAGCCAGTGCATTCACATAATCACCACTAGAGAATGACACAAAAACATATGACATTACATCAACAATAGAGGGATGTATAGGGATAATGTATTTTTGTAGGCCAAAACCCATAAATGAGTTAGCATTTTAGCAAGTCAATAGGTGTGTCCCAGTTCACATACTTATGCACAATTCTATGCAGAATCCCTTTTTGAAGTATAAATAGTGTGAGGACTGTGTTCACACAGAATATTCCAAAAAGAAAGTGCACTTTAAATACTTTGATAATAAAATACAGATGATGCACTTAAAGGTAGAGTAAGCAATTTTTTTCATGAACAATTTTTGTTATTTAAACTCTCTTCACATCCTGATAGCAATCAATAATAGAAGTCTGTGGAAGCCTCAGGAAGCCCAAAAAATGTTCATCCAATCATTGCATTCGGTCCTGTCAGCGTATGTACCTGCCTGCTCGCGCAGACATTACACGTCATCAGCGCATTCCATAAGGCTATGCAGTTGTAGACAGACAGTCACAAGTGGCGCAAACAAACAGCAGCCACCTTTTACAGTTCCTCCTGAACCAAAACAATAAACTTATGCTGCACTCACGCCATGTCGTTCCCGCAATTTAGAGACGCAACCCGTGACGTTCTACCCGGAGCTGTTCACGTCCTCAGACTCGGATATATGCGTTTCTACGTCAACACTATCAATGCCGAAATTAATCTCCAGCAGTCAGGTGGTAAGAGCTATGCACGTTGTTTAAATTCATTATTATTGTAATGTTATAAGATTTGAGATGCTTTGCTGAATCTTCTCTGGCCGTGCGTGACCTGCGCATTCATGTGTTCATGTGTGGCTTTGGAGAGTGCTCTGAAAGGGAAGGTGGGATCTAATGCTTTCAAAGCTAGCTTGCTATTGCTAGCCACTCCAAAATTGCCTACTCTACCTTTAATTAACCTGAAAAAATTAAGTGTGAAATGTTGGAAACTTCATGCACTCAAATGTTGCAGCTTTACGTACTACATAGCGGAGGGGGAGGAGCTATCAGATTAAATGACAAAATAACCTTATAAAAATCACACATCACATGGTTGAGTACATAGTGTATAAGTGCATAGTGTACAGTGCGTCATTTGGGACGCAACAAATGTTTTTTTAATGGGCTTTTGATTAAATGAAATAAGGTCTGTGTTTAATAAGCTCAAGATATTTTGATGATTTATTCTACAACATAAAACACATTAGTAATACCCCCTAGTGATTTTTTTAAAAGCTTTTTTTACTGGACTTGAAAAAAGCGGTTTGAGTGGCTAATACGTGGATAAATGAGACTACAGAGATTGTCAGGGACGTTATCATGACATGAGAAATCAAATTTGCCTTGATCTTTTGACATATAAGAGGTTTTTGTACCATTAAAACATCCTGCAAGTTTCATAGCTTAAAACGTCCTCCTCATTATAAACAAAGCATTTATTTAATCAAGCTCCAAAAACAGCTCGTTTTGATATTGGGTGACCTGTGATGTCACACAGGCAAACACCTTTGCATATGACTGCCTCCAGAGCAAGACACCGACTAAGAGTTATACATCATCGCACCATAGGCCCTGTCCACCAGTGCTCAGCTGCTTAACGGCTGACATTTGCCTACACTGGATACGAGCGTCAAGTCAAAAGCAAACAGAACCCATTATAATTATCACTGAGGCTGTCTACACTGGATACAGTATACAGATGTGCTTTCCGTTTCTGATATGCTTCACGAACTTGAGTCTGTTGACAAGACAAGTGAAATCAAATGTGGTCCAGCGTAATATGGTGAAGCGTCAAGCTCTGAAAGTTCTCCTAATAAACGGAGACATGGGGAAAAATGTTATTTTAATTTAAGAACAATGTACAATTTCTCCGTATACCTCAGACCAAAAAAATCTAGCGTACAATACCATAAAAAAATTGAGGTATGTGTCTGAGTTATTTTAAGTTTACATTGGACACAGCTTAGTGAATTGGTGAATTGACACGTCCAATTTTAACAGCTTGTTTGCATCTCTTCAGAAGCATCCCAGCGCAGGAAATAAGTGGATGATTTATTTTAATGGCATCCCCGGATCGTGTTGAAGGATTATATGTTTGTTCAGACCATTTTGTTGGAGAGTTTGCAAAGAAACTTTTGTTGAAAGATGAAGCAGCCAACTGTATTGGATTTGACAGCAGCTCCATCACAAACCCTAAGTAAATGATTGCAGCATCTGGACCAATCAGACACACAATTATTCATTATAATTAATAAATAATCCAACAGACGCCTCAAGACTGTAACAAGCAAAGGTCCAAGCAGGCTCCAAGATGTCTGCTTTCCCACTGATCATTATCTAGCCCCCCTGGCTGACACTAGTCCTGCAACTAGTGGACCTCAGAGACATTCCAGGTAGAGAAAAGCAAAGACCATAGAAAAGACTCCATAATGCCCATAAAAAAATGACTCTTCCCCATTTATTCATAAAAAACCTTTTATGAATGAACATGCATATCTCCAGGACATTGTGTGTATGATGATTATTACTTCAGTCTTGTATAGTGTCTTTTGTACTGTATACCGTTTTATGCATGCTTTATGATAGAACCACTAGATAATGTAACCTTATAGATATCATGCTTCCTATCAAATTAATCCTTGTGTGACACTCTGCACATTGATGTATATCACCTCCGTATAGCATGCATTGTATGCTTGTTTTTTTAATCAGAGCATAAAGGGACACAAACTGCCAGCTTACTCCAATCATGCAAATGAGTCAGCTTCCAAACAAAGGAACTTTTCCCGTTGGAAAATTGCATCTTTCTTATTGGTCAAGCCAAACTCGAGAGGACTGACCATCCACAGAAGTTAAAGGGCACTGTCGGAGTAACCTCCCTCTTTCCTAATGCTGTTTGTGTGAAAAGACTGGAGACATCCAGTCTGACTGCTGGACCTTTCCTATGGTGCGCAGCCGGATGGACCTCAAGTTACAACTATTGTAATTTCCTCAACCATAACAGAGTCAGGCTAACATTGCAAGTTCATCGTAATTTCTTCATTCAATGCAGAAGAAATTGATTGCAACTCCAACTTCCAACACCATCAACAATTAAGACTTTCTCCTGACACTGCATTTGGACTCTCAGTCAACAGCCAAGGCATTGCAAATATCATACATTTAATGAACTAAACAGAGGTTTAGTATAAGCTGCAGACCCATTTGTTAAAAAAGGTGCTTGAAAGTAAGAAACTGATGGTTCTTTCAGATGGTTAAACTGACTTCATTCCTTCCCCTTCTTCCCTTTGGTTTCATTCAGTCATTTTCACTTATCCATTTCCCATGTATGCGTGATTTGTGTGTATGTGTTTGTTTAGATTTGTTATGTGTTCGTGATTTAGTTAAATTAAACTTTTGTGTACATTCTTGTACGTTGATTCTGGTCCCTGTTTGTAAATCAATGTCCCTTTTACGATGCAATCACAGCTACATGCTAAGAAAGACTTTTCTGTGGCCACAAAAAATATTCTTTCTGAGAGTTGATAGACGATCAATACTGAGTGTTCGCTGGACGAACCGATTAATTGATTGTAATATTAATTCAGCTATATCAAATGAATTTCTTTGAACTGATCCAAATATTTATGATTAATTATAATGAGTTATAATTAATTATTCATATTTCCCTTTTGAGCTAATTTGCCTCATGATTTCCTAATGCTTTGTCTGTAAATTACAGTTTTATATGGATAATGTTTTCAAAACACTTACTCGGGTGCAAAAGCCAGTAGGCGTTGATACTGTTTCCTATGCACATCTATGCACATGATGTTAGCCAAACATAACAGTGGCTGTTTACTGACAAGCCTTAAAGGAGCCGCCCCTTAAAAATTGGTCATTTCAGGGTCAGAATGAAGGTTAAAAATAATAGTTTTTCCGCATATATATTTGTTCAACTTTATTAACATTATAAGTGAACATTTAATTGAAGAAATATATTACATTATAAAAAATCCATGTCATGAACCCTTTAAACATCATCACAACAAACAGGTAAATTAATCTACTCACTAGTCCGCTTTTATAGCCTCATTGTGTTTATAATCGTGTTCTTGCAATCTGTTCTAACTCAAACTTCCAGGGAAAATGTTTAAAAAATAATAATTTTGGAAGCTTAATGTGGGTGACTGTGGTTCAGTTTATTTGTAGTCTACATTTAGCTTTTACTTCTGGCGATTGTATTTAAGCTTCAAAATTCATAAAAGTTGTGTTCATTTGTGAAGTTTATCACAATGAACAAAACATGTAATAATCATAAACCGTTGTTGGTCACAGTACTTTTTTTCAGCAAACGGAATCCAATGGAAAAATCCTATTGTTTTTTTGTTGAGGCAACCTGAGTGATGCTAACTTTCAGGTTGGCATACAAAAGCACGTTATCACGGCAGCACTGTATAACACCAGCTTTCAGATGCATCTAGTAAAAAAAAACAGTCCATGTCACTTATAATCACTTGCAGTAAAATGTGCATTTGATGTGTCTTCAAAACAGCTGTTTTAGATGTAATTAACTAATGTAATGTAGTTGACTTACACAAACTCCAGCTGTATGGCATATTCTTTAGAAATGAATGGGATCTCATCAGGGTCCAGTCTTTTAGCCAGCTGTAACGCACTGTCCCAATGCTGCAGGTCTCTTCTCATCTACATACACAACAGCACAACTGCTACAGTAGTCAATGTGACTTGGGAAGTCTAAATGTGTATATACTTAGATGCATACATGTGAACTGTCATGCATGTGTGAGCATGCCTATTTTACCTCCAGGGCTGCCATGGGATACGAAGATGTCAGATACAGGTCCTGGGCTCGGTTGTAGTCATTGCAGAACATGGCCAAATGGCCAGCCAGCAAATTTTGATCCTCTATTCCCTGCAGGCACAGTCAAGGAACAACACTTCAGTGTGTAAAAGAGTTCAAACATCTTCTGTACTCCGGACACACAATTTCTTTGTTCCAAAACCTAGTGGGCTCCCTCACTGCTTTCTGCCTAAATAGGCTGCTTCCTTCTATGGCAATATCCTCATCCAATAACCTTATAAAAGACCTGATTTAGAACGTTATACTGTATGTCATATAAAAGTGCTCCTTATGCAATACGCATAGGATACTCAACATTGATTTCAATACAGGCACCACAATAAATAATAACAATAAATATACATGGCACACACAAATTTTATATTAATTACATTTTTAGTAAAACGGTTCAATAAGGTCCCATTAGTTAACATTAGTTAATGCACTGTCTAACACTAACAATGAGCAATACATTTATTACGGTATTTATTAATATTAGTAAAAAAAAACAAAAAATACAACTGTTGATTGTTAGCTCATGTTATCTGAGGCCCATTAAATAATATTAACAGATACACCTTTTTGTTTTAATAATGTATTAGTAAATATTGAAATTAAAATAAGCATTAATGCTTTAGAAGTATTTTTCATTGTTAGTTCATGTACATAATGCAGTTATTAACTAATGGTAACAAGTGAAACTTTGTTGTGAAGTGTTACCCTTTTTTTATGTAAATTTTTCACTATTAAAAAATATATCAATACTTCTCAGTATTGAATGAATTATGTTATCAATTTAAAATATTTATAATCAACATATCTTTTGCATTGTTCACCACCTTATTTTTTCTCATTGGTTGTCATGCATTATTTTCTCCATGGAATACATGCTATGCTTTGGGCATATGTAATGAGATGCTTTTGGAACAGAAGCTTTAAGAATCAGTGCACATATGATGAAGTCATGATTTAACAGAAGTAGCAAAAGATATTTTCTTCCATACTGTGACATATACATCAGAGTAATACAGATTATTGAAAAAAAGTAGGATGGGAACTTGATTGGATAGAGGTAGATCTTAATATGAGTGTGCCATTTTAAAATGCTGCCTACTGTACACTGCGTTTTGGAACAGAGCTAGTGACATGGTCACACCTTGATGTCCTCTAGGGACATGACCATGCCGACGTTTCCCATCATGCGGTACACTCTAATGGCCAGTTCCACCTCAATGTGGTGCAGACATGCCCTGCCCAGCTCACCCCAAGCCTCGGTTCTGTTGAGAGCTTTACAGGTATTCCACGCATCAGAAAACCTGCACACAAACATTTGACAGAGTTCAGAACATTGCTGAAGAAATTAAGTGAACCTGGCCGCAATCACTGATACTTTATACACTTAACAACCATAATTTTAGAAGCATTTAGTTTGTATTTGTTTATATGCACAATAAACTACCAAATCAAACTAATGTAGCATTAAAGTACCTTTTCAGCATGATGGCCTGTTGCAGTAACGACTGGAGTTTGTCTTTGCTGGTGTCACTTTGTGGGTGGTTGAGGAATGAATGGGTGTTTAAAACCACACTGTTAATCTTCCCACTTTGGGTTTGACATGTCAGCTCCCCGTTATGCAACAGCAAGGGCTTATGGGAAAATGGCAATTTGGTGCCACCAACTAGAATCACTTTAGAACCTAGAGAAAAACACATACAAAAACACGATACTAATGAAAATTCAGTAGCAGTGTAGTCTGTTTTACTGCCCAAATAAAACAAAATGTCTATTACTAGGCATTGATGATTAGAAATAGGAATGGAGAACTTTTTAAAAATAATATTTAAACATATGTGAATATGTTTAAACAAAGTTCTGGAGCATCTGAATTCTTCCACTGATACTGTGATGAGCAAAATATTAAGTATAACAGTCAAGATAGTAATGACCGCATTTTACATTTTGTCGGCTGTGTATGTGAATTAACAATCATCTTTCTAACATTTCTTGCAATCAAAAAAAATTTAACTATTAAAAAAATTAAAAAATTAAAATTTAACTATTTTCCAGATGTGCACATGCATTAATGTTCTGAGGCTTATCTCTGTCCATGCTTCCACAAAACAACAAAACTAAAAAAAAAAACAATACAACCATTAAAGTATCCATAATCATTACATGAAATTGGAACCAATAATACAATTCTCATACCTATTAATGATAAAAACATTCTGCTTTTTAGTGTTACCTTGTATGGTGTCTTTGTGGAAGGCATATGTGTAGACTTTGTCCTCCTCATATGCCACAAACACACCCTTATTACTGATCCAGTTTTCCCACAACACCCCTTTAATGGCAGGAGAAAAGTCTGGGATCTCAAACAGTGAATCATTCACCTACGGGACAAACAGATGTCACTTTGTTTAAAGTTTGTCATTAGTCTCTCAGCAGTGTCATATTTTTACTGCTGCTCATTAAAGAGATAGATCACCCAAAAATAAAAATTCTGACATCATTTACTCACCCTCATGTCATTCCAAACCTACCTGACTTTCTTTCTTCTTTGAAACACAAAGTAAGAAAAATGTGTGCTAAAACTCTTGGCTCTTGGATACCTGAATTCTGAATTCTTCTGAATTTTGTGTTCCGCAAAAGAAATAAAGTCATTCAGGTTTGGAAAGACAGGAATTGTATTTTTTATTTTTGCATGAACTACTCTTTTAAACGTGTTTATTAGTATGTACCGGACAGTATAGGAAGCCATCACTTTTTTCATCAATAAAAACGAGACGTGTTCCATTGGGGTCGGGAAAGACTTTGCGTATACCCACTGTATGGCGATATTCATTCACACTCTGCCAGTCCTCAAAATAGAAACACTGAATCAACCCGGTCTATAGAATGAAAGAGAGACAAAAACATGGGCAGAAAGAACACAAAGAATGATACATTTAGGTAATAAGGTACAAAAGGCCATGTTATATCAGGAATATGAGTCACACTAAAGGGTTCACATTAATCATGCTTGAGTGCCTTATTGCTTTTATCAAACTACAAAATATTAAGGGCATAAACTTTTGTTAAAATGTTATGTTAATAAGAATCCTGCTGCTAGAAGATATAATATACACTATATAAATGATAAAACTATAATATATTATTAAATAGAGTGAATCTTCACCTAGTTATACCTACTATAACAAGTATATATGTACATGCGGAACAGGACTTTAAAATAAAGTGCTACCAATAATAATTACTATATTAATAATCACAATATAGTTCTTTATGTTATTTGATCTTTAAGATAATTAGGAACAAAGGTGTAAATAACAAACATTAGAATACAATTAAATCTATTTAACAGAAGCATTCAAGAAATAAATAATACAGAAACTGAATAATCAAATGTACAAATAATCACTGTCTTTAATGTATTAATTACAAATACTGTAAAAAGATTATTATTAAAGCTACAAAAGTTATTCAGTCAAGAGCAGTGAGTGATTCCCTTTTCTTTTGCTGTTGGATTAACATTATTACACAGGCAGCAGCAGGTTTATTATGTAGGGGGTATGCAAGTGACGTCATCGTCGGCCGGCGTGACTGTGGCAGCATTGGTTTTCAGCGTGAATGCCGCGAAAAACACACAAAACACATTTAAAACGGGGAAAAAGCTTTGAGATTAAAGGGATAGTTCACCCAAAATTGAAAATTTTATGTTTATCTGCTTACCCCCAGGGCATCCAAGATGTAGGTGTCTTTGTTTCTTCAGTAGAACACAAATTAAGATTTTTAACTCCAACCGTTGCAGTCTGCCAGTCGTATAATGCATGCCAATGGGAACAGTTGAGAGTATGAGAGCAGTACTGTTCAGTTTCTCGCACAAACCGATCGTTTCGTGTTTTATGACATCAATGTGTCGTCATGAGCTGCAGGATTTAATATGGATTCGTATGTGTGTTTTTTTTACTCTCATACTCTTAACTGTTCCCATTGACATGCATTATACGACTGGCAGACTGCAACTGTTGGAGTTAAAAATCTTAAATTGTGTTCTACTGAAGAAACAAAGACACCTACATCTTAGCCCTGGAGGTAAGCAGATAAACATCAAATTTTCATTTTTGGGTGAACTATCCCTTTAACTGTACAAATATATTTGACAAGAAATCTGAGGTATATTTTTACAGACTGCCGAAAGCTACAGAAAAGAGAAGCAAATGGATCACTGCAATTCACAGAAACAACTGAACTCCAGGCAGCGAAACAGGATTTGCAGTTATCATTTTGTGCCAATTTGTTGAATTTTGGGGTAAAATCATACCGTTTATATTGTATTGTTAATTATTGTGTTGACAACTTATCAATTAAATATTTACCATCTTATATTCTGCATAATTGGATGTTTTTAAATAAACACTAACAAAAACTATATACATTTTAGTGCTAGTTGATATATAACATTAATATAAGTAATCACCCAGATTTAGACCTACCTGTATACTGTATTTATATAAAGCGCACACAGGCAAATTTGCTTTATGTATTTCCCCGGCATCGAAATCAGGCTCATATAAATGTCAGGAAACATGATTCCTGGCTGCCAATATCCATGAATCACTGGATCTTTGGTAAGTTGTAAGGAACATTATAATAACAATCATTTTAATTCATCCTGCGGCTGTTCCTCATCATTTACAAATGTGATGACACCTCTCCCATGGCCTCATGGCATAGTGAAGTGTCCTTCAAAAGTGCACTTCAGAATCTTAGCAGAAGCAGTAGGTCATCCGGGTTAGTATGTCATATTTTGGTTTAATGTTTTATGAATACTGCATATTTGGACACTATTCATACTACTCATTTAATGTACTGCTTTTTGCATAGCGTATAGTAAAGAATTACGCAATGTAAGTGTATTAGCACAAACCAAACAGCATCCAGGACCATATCTACCAATTTAATAAAATAAGGTAAGGAAGAAAAAAATATGTATTTGTGAATGACTCACATCAGTCCCATAATACAGAAACTCAGAGGTGAGAGCATGACTGAGGATGCGGTATTTCTGATCGGGTTCCGGAAACAGTTTTGTCTGTCTGTCCTCCTGAACAACCTGCTCATCTCCATCAATCTTTGCACACACATTAAAACAAAAAGTAATTAGAAAATGCTGACAGTCATATATTCAGAATTTAGAATTTGTACACATTACACAATAATCTTCTTACCACATGCAACTGGACTTTCCCCTCAAACAGGGCAGCAGCATAGTCACAGTTCAGGCACATACTGGCCACTGTCCCTAAATACTCAGTGTCTTTTACACGTTCCACACCTGAAACAAACACATGCACACTTATAGGATTAGTTCACTTCAAAATGAAAATTTCCTGACAATTTACTCACCCCCATCTCATCCAAGATGTTCATGTCTTTCTTTCTTCAGTTGAAAATAAATTAAGTTTTTTGAGGAAAACATTCCAGGATTTTTCTCCACATAATGGTTTTCAATGGAAGGTCCAAATCAATGCCGTTTCAAAGGGCTTCGAATGGCTTCAGAGGGCTCTGCACGATTCCAGCTGAGGAATGGGGTCTTATCTATCGAAACCATCGGTCATTTTCTAAAACAAATAAACATTTATACACTTTTTAACCTCAAATGCACGACTTCTGCTTTTGCATGACGCCATCACGTCGGAAAGGTGGCGGCCGTGATGTACGTGGAAGTACCGACCCAGTGTTTAAACGAATGTGCAAAGACTAAATCAAACGCCCTTTACAAAAATAAAGGTAAAACAACAATGTTGAACAATTTTAAAGTTGGAGGAGAACATGAGATGGAGTTTTTCGGCACTGGGTCGGTACTTCCACCTACATCATGCGTGACCTTTCCGACGTGATGACGTCATAGGCCGTGAAGAAGAACAACACCGAAGTTGCACATTTGAGGTAAAAAATGACAGATGGTTTCCCTGGGACCCTATTCCTCAGCTGGAATCATGCAGAGCCCTCTGAAGCCATTCAAAGCCCTTTAAAACTGCATTGATTTGGACCTTCACCCCGTTGGTAGCCATTGAAAACCATTATGTGGAGAAAAATCCTGGAATGTTTTCCTCAAAAATTTTTTTTGATTTTCGACTGAAAAAAGAAAGACATGAACATCTTGGATGAGATGGGGGTGAATAATTTATTAGGATATTTTCATTTTGTAGTGAACTAATCCTTTAAAGAGGCGGTCACACTGCACTTTTCATTCCATTGACTTCCTTCAAACGCATGCAAATGCGTCAAACTGGAAACGAAAGCTCATACGAAAAGTTTTGCATTTCGCTGCATTCCAAAGTTCAAGTTTGTTGAACTCTGACCTGCGAATTCTCATTACATGAGGACATGAGACCAGTAGAAGATCGATACGTCACGGCATGACCTCTTGGCTGAATTAAAAGAACAATATTTTTGCAGTAAAGCCGAGTAGATTGTAAATTTTTAACATTTTGAGTGTATTACTATTTTATTTTGTTGAATTCATGTATATAAAAAAGACGCTTCAGAGCGTGGCGTCATATCAGCGGCCGAAGAAATTTTGCATGCTCAAAGTCTAGTGTGACCGCAGCTTTAGTATAAAGAAAGTGACTGCTACAAGTCAGAATATTTCCTTTTTTCTCTAATGTGAATTCATACTGTTCCTTTCCTTACCACCATCTCCTGATGCATAAAACCACGCTCTGTTATTCATGCCCACAGCAACATGATATGGTCCCACAGCTATGAAACTAGGCTCCACCTCCACTGCCACAGCAACGGGGGACTCCTTAGATGAGATAAAATGCCATCTAAAAACTATATTTTTATATAACTTTCTGACAAAACCACAAAATGGTAGAGTGTTGTGGGTGGTTGCAAGGATATTGTTATACAGTTGTTAAGGTTATCTGAGTCGTACCAAGGGTGTTGCTAGGTAGTTGTTAGGGTTAACTGGGAGGTTGAGATGGTTGCTTAAAGGAACACTCCATTTTTTTTGAAAATAGGCTCATTTTCCAAGTTAAACAGTTGAGTTTTACCGTTTTAGCCGATCTCCTGATCTGGCGGTAGAACTTTTAGCATAGCTTAGCATAGATCATTGAATCTGATTAGACCATTTGCATCTCGCTCAAAAATGACCAAAGACTTTCGATATTTTTCCTATTTAAAACTTGACTCTTCTGTAGTTACATCGTGTACGAAGGCCGACAGAAAATGAAAATTTTCTAGACCGATATGGCTAGGACTATACTCTATGACTATACTCTCATTCCTGCGTAATAATCAAGGAACTTTGCTGCCGTACCATGGGTGCAACAGGCGCAATGATATTACTCAGCACCTGAAAATAGGCTAACTTCTGTCAAAATAACCAACTTGACAACCTGCTTGCACAGGGAGCGTGCTGGGGACTATTTTCAGGCGCTGCGTAATATCATTGCGCCTGCTGAGTCAAGTTTTAAATAGGAAAAATATCTAAAGTCTTTGGTCATTTTTGAGCGAGATGCAAATGGTCTAATTAGATTCCATGATCTATGCTAAGCTGTGCTAAAAGTTTTACCGCCAGATCCGGAGATCGGCTGAATGGATTCAAAAACGGTAAAACTCAACTGTTTAACTCTAGGGGAGTTGGAAAATGAGCCTATTTTCAAAAAAAGTGGAGTGTTCCTTTAATGGTCCAAATTAAAAGAACCCACCCAAAATCTCTAGATATGGCTCAGGTCCTTCCTTCAACAAAAACAGAAGGGAATTTCGTTTTGTTGTGTATCAGGTAGAGCTGCACGATTAATCCGTAAAATAACGTGATCTCAATTCAAACACCCACACAATCTTATTCCTAAATGACAACGATTTGGCTATGTCTATGTCCCACATTGTAGTATGTTGAAATTAGTATTCCAAAGATACGCGGATGATCTACTATTTCCGGTTACAATTTGAAGTGCAGATCCGTGCACACTCTAACGGCTAATATTGCCCACAACCCAGTGGGTGTTGGAAGAGGATTCAATTAGAACTACAAACACGAAAAAAAAGTGTTAAAAAACTACAAACACGCTGGGTGTGCGAGACCGGCGGTTAAGTAGAGAGGGGTTTGACTCGTGATTAATTATCAGTATCTAACGGAAATAATGTTTACGAAATAATATTTATTTAATGTTATCCATATTACATTTTATCTGCAACAGCATTGTGAACTTGTATAAAGATAAGATTGGTCATTAACATTTAATTGCATCATTATGCAAACACATGAGGAGAGTCTCTACATGAAAGACCCACGACTGCCAGATCAACATGCTACTAACATTTCTCTCCGATACGGTAGGAAATTAAACTTAAATGGAGCTATGGATGTGTGTTGCTGTGCACAAAAAACTTCTTACACAGCACGCAAGTACCAAACTGAGAGATGCGGGTACTTTTTCGCCTATGTGCGCTTGAATATTTAAATTGGCAAGGCTTAATAATGCGCAAATTATCAACTTCCGTGAAGATGCAGCACTGGCCCGATTGGGCAAGTGACAGTTCTGTCAACTGGCCTGAGTGTCTTTCACCCTTGCCCCGGGCCATCGGGCAGTCCTTATTGTCGAGCCCTGCATTATAATGTTTGAAGCAGATGTCATAACAAATGTCAGTACACTGGGAAGATTTTAAAACGAGCAGTTCATTCATAAGATCTTACATTCATGCTGTGGAAATATGCAGAAGTCTTTATGAGTGAGTCAATGAATCAATCATTCAAAACTATTTCTTTAAATTATTAATTCAGATTAATTAAATATTTTTTAAATTGACTGCAGCAATTAACATTTTATCATAGCTTCTAGTTAATTAAATGTTGTGTTCTCAATTTATTCTGAATTGTGCAGATCTAGTACCAGTAAAAAGTGTAATTCTGATTGCTTAGAAAAGTAATAGCACACCTCTTTTCAACAAGTTGCACAATTTGTGGTATCATACACATTTGTAGTGCAGGATTTAGCATTAGGAATTTGGAAAAAGGTGAAAAGCACATGTATTACAATGCAACTAATTTTTTGTATAAGTGTATATGTCTTTGTATCGTCTCCTCACCCCTTCCACCTGGTTAGCAACTGTAACCTCCAGCAGGGATGTAAGATATGCAATCCTAGTGCCACTACTGTCTCCCAATATAGGCAGCTTGGTGAGGAAGACATGCAAAGTGCCCTGCTGAGAAGACACAGCTAACAGCTGCCCATCATCAGTCCAACACATCTGATCAAGGCCTGAGAAAGACATGCACATTGAGTGTTCACTGAATATGCACACTTCAGAGACAACAAATGTTTTTAACACATAAACAAGTGCATCAGAAATTATTTCATACCTTTGGTCTCCTCATCCAGCGTGACTATAGCATACATCTCCTTCAGATCAGTCAGGTCATGTATCTTAATACTCACAGAGAGATACAACAGTGTTAATCTTACAGCACAGAATGAAAATTTCATGTTCAATGAGAGTGGTGGATGAGAAAGCTGTAGGTGAGGTCAATTCTTTAAATATATATATAATGATGACTTTGTATATATAAATTGGTTTTGACAACTGACCAACTGTCGATCAGCTTACTGGTAAAATGTGGCATATGGCATTTATCCAAACATCTATTGTAATAAAGTCACTTTAAGGCAAGTCATTTCACTCGGCGGCCATCTTTGAAACAATTCTCGGGTAGCTATTTCAGTCATGCAAGTGCAGCTTATCTCTTTGAATGGGGAAACATCAAATTCTCCAAAGCTGTTCACCAAACTTATGATTAAATTAAATTTTAAATCATCAATGAAATCTGACAACAACTGTCTCATAAATGTTGTTTCTAAATGCTCAAATCATGTCAAAACACTGCATTTTTTAAGCTGGACCAGCCAATGCACATGTGCAGTCATAAGTGTGACTTTAAGATTAGCTCCTTTATTTAGAAGGTGGGACTTAATCCATTGTACTTTCTCTAATTCATAGTAATATGGGTGCACCGTCTTTGTATATCTAAAGTCTTTGATACTAGTAAAGACTTACCAGTTGTCCCCACAGGATGCAGCCTTGTTTAGTGACTGTGAGATGGTGATGCTAGTCAGGCTGTCTTTATGATTGTGGGCTTGAAACAACTCTTGGCCAATCTCACGGATGTGTGTGGAAATGACCACAAAATAACCATGTGAAAATCCAATCATGATATAGCCATCCCCATACCTACAGATAAAGATGTGTTCAGTATATGAAAAACACAATAAGCAATTATGTTAATTAAGTGATTTTTTTTCATTTATCCAAAATGACAATTGATTTAAGGAACAGTCCTTCAATCTGTGATTAAATGTCTTGTTTGTGCACAATGGTCAAAGAGTAAAAACAGTCACTCACACATTTTAGTACATCTGTGCGTGTGAGTGTGGGTGTGTGTTTGTACCAGCGGTAGGAGATGATGTTGCCGTAGCGCTGCTGGAAGGCCAGTTCTATAGGGTTATCGGGATCATTAAGGTTAAAAAGAAACAGCGTCTTCTTACCCAAAGCCACACTCACCTGCAAGTTAAAGATCAATCAGTCAATTTGTAGAAATATTTGCTCATTTACTCATGAAATAACGTAAAAAATTACAGAGCTGGAGAAAGTTTAATTTCATTGTTTGTAAAGTAATGCCAGGCTTATTTGCATCCATAAGGTTTAAAATACCTTATTATAAATAAATGAAGCACCTTACATTAAGTAATTAATTTACAGCATAATCCCATATTGTGATTATTACAATTATAAAAATTATGATTATAAAATGATATACAATTATAAAAATCAATTTAACACATCCTTGCTGAATAAAATTATAAATTTATTTTAATAAAATATATTTCTTAAATTTTTTAATAAATGCTATTTTTTTCATTCAACTTTTTATTCATCAAAGAATCCTGAGGAAAATATCATTAGTTATAAAAAATATTAAGCAGCACAACCATTTCCAACATTGATAAATCGGCAAAATAGAATGATTTCTAAAAGATCATCTGACACTGAAGACTGAAATAAATTATATTTTAAAGTATATTAAAATAGAAAACCATTATTTTAAATTGTAATAATATTTCACAATATTATTGGAAAAAAAAATACAATAAAACAGTAATACTGTGGAATATTATTACAATTTAAATTAACTGGTTTCTATTGTAAATAATATATTTTAAAATATAATTTATTCCTGTGATGGCAAAGCTGAATCTTCAGCAGCCAATTACTTCAGTGTTCAGTGTCACATGATCTTTCAGAAATTATTATTATAATTTCTTCTTAGATCATTTTTTATTATTACCAATGTTGAAAACAGTTTTAGCTGCTTAATTTTTTTTTTTTTTTTTTTTTGGAAATCATGATACACTGCCAATAAAAAGTTTGGGGTAAGTAAGATTTTAAATTATATATATATATAATTTATATTTAGCAAAGGCGCAATACATTGATAAAAGACAGTAAAGATATTTATGAAATAAATAAATATTACAATTTAATATCCCCACCGGGGGGGAAAACAAACCAACCATCTCCATTGACTTTGTATTGCGTGATGGGCCCTCCTTGTCATTTTTGACTTATAACAAAAAACAGAACAATATCTAAAAGCTGGTATGTGACACGGTGTACAGCAAACAAGCTAAAAAACCCAGAACCAAAAACCCAGAAGTTTTTATAAGCTGTTGACCCAAAAACGAACATTTAAGGACACAAAAGTGGATATAGGCAATTGAGACAGAGCGCGACATATTATATTACACTGAGAACTACGCCCACTGGAGGGAAACGTAATCAGCGACAGGAAATATATATAAAACTGACATTTGGATATTTGACTTAACAGTGACAAAATGTTTACTGCACACGTAGGCATACTGAGTGTCAGGATCCCACAATTTACCCATTCTTCCTGCTGATGCTTCACGTCAGGCACTACGTAATATCATTGCTCCTGCTGCTCCAATGGTACGGCAGCAAAGTTCTTTGATTATTATGCAGATATGAGAGTATAGTTCCTAGTCATATCGGTCTAGAAAATCGCATCTTTTCATTTTCTGTCGGTCTTAGTACACGATGTAACTACACATCACAACATGTAAATAGGAAAATGTTGGCGTTATTTTGTCACTTATTGAGCAGTAGGCTAGTTGTAGCCGTTTACCTCCAGTCTTTGTGCTAAGCTAGGCTAGCGGTGGGTGCGTCAGAGAGTTATGGCACGCACAGAGATGAGAATGGTATGTATGGACTTATCTAACTCTGGGGGATACAGTGAATAAGCTAAAGTCCCAAAAGGTCGGTGTGTTCCTTTAACATAATGACGGCAGAGTTGCGACGGTTCTGCGGACAACTTGAAAACAAAGAAGCTGGCGAACTGCGGTCTTTCGAATCGGCTTTGGCCGCGACTCTGGAAAAAGAAGTTAAGCTTTTCTTTGAGAAAAGAACAAAGAACGGCACTGAAGTCATTCTTAAAAAGGAAGATGTGTTGGGAGTTTTGCCGACCGGATACAGCAAAAGTTTAATCTATCAACTAGCTCCGCTTCACCACATTTGTTGCTCTGGTTGGTTGTAGCGTTATCCTATTGCGTGCAGAGGGAATTTGAAAGACAACCGTTTATCCCACATATCGGATGTGGGTCTGGCTTGTCAGGCTACATATTAGAATGATTTCTGAAAGATCATGTGACACTGAAGACTGGAGTAATGGCTGATGAAAATTCAGCTTTGCATCGCAGGAATAAATTACATTTTAAAATATATTACAACAGAAACTAGTTTACTTAAATTTTAATAATATTTCACAGTATTGCTGTTTTTACTGTATTTTTTATCACATAAATGCAGCCTGGGTGCGATTAATATATATACAGTTGTGGTCAGAATTATTGGCACCCCTGGTAAATATGATCAAAGATGGCTGTAAAAATAAATCTGCATCATTTATCCTTTTGATCTATCATTCAAAAAATTCACAAAAACCTAACCTTTAACTGATGTAGAGTAGAGTAAAATATCTCTGACGTATATTCCCATTAATATTTACATTTTTTAGCACACCAGGGTGAATAGGTACATGAAATTGTCTAGCTATGACGTCTTGTTTCACAGGAGTACAAATATGAGGAAACACAAAGGCCAAATTCCCATAATCATTCATCAGAATGAGTAAAGCTAAGGAATATAGTTCTGATGTGCAGCAAAAGACTGTTGAGCTTCACAAAATAGAAAGTGGCTGTAAGAAAATAGCTAAAGCATTGAAAATCCCCATTTCACCCATCAGAGCAATAATTACAGGGTTCCTACACATTTTCCATTTCAAAATTCCATACTTTTTTTCATATTTTCCATACCTCTGTGTAGATTTTCAGACCATATTTAACATAAATTGTTCATACTAGGGATGCACTATATATCAGCCACCATATCGGCATTGGCCGATATATGTTCATTTTTAATGTTATTGTTATCGGCCTGATAAGAAATTTTGGCCGATATATTAAAGCCAATAAATAATGTATTTCCTTCAGCTGAGACACTTCAGATGCGCACTGTTCAACATGATGGTTTTGAATTGCTTGAAATATGATTGGAATCACTTCAAAAAAAGGAAAATATGTGCAACTCAAGTCTGTCATATAGACTACATAAAATTATAATAAAAACATTATATTTGTGTGCTTGGGACATGGCTTTTAATGTTGAGACTTTTGTTTGATTCAGCCAAAATGTTCATATTGGTGCATCCCTAGTTCATACAGCACTATTTCCAGGTTTATATTTGGTAAATAGTAGTCATCTGTAAATATTTTTTCTTTTCTCAGGGGTTTTTGTGACAACATACTGAGCCCCTAAAATAAAATAAAAAAACAAGACTTTTGCATGCCATTGAAAAACTATTCACATGCGCACTGCCATTTGTTTCCTTTGTGTGTCACTGCCATCTTACTATGAAGAAAACAGAAGCATGGATGCACATGAATTTGCCAAGTTCAAGGGTCTATAAAAAACTGGTACTATACAAAAAAAGTGCTAAAAATGTGGCTTTCGTTAGGGCAGTACATCATATTTCAAAGCCTTAGGTCTGATTTAAGGCATACTCTGTGGCAACCAAGAATCCACACAGCAAAATGGGCTGATGGTGCAATAGGTGGCTCAGTGTGTATTGTCCTATATGCCAAGTTTAATGGTTTTAAAGTCTGTATATTTTTTAGTTTTCTATTATAAAAAAACTAAATTGGGGCAATAGTCTGGAATTGCAAATCTTTTTCCATACTCTGCTTTCTTTTCCCATACTTTTCCAAACTGCGTAGGAACCCTGTAATTAAGAAGTTCCAATTAACTAAAGATGTCACAAATCTGCCTGGAAGAGGACGTGTCTATATTGTCTTAATGCAAGGCGAGGAGGAGAGTTTGAGTGGCCAAAGACTCTCCAAGGATCACAGGTGGAGAATCGCAGAGATTAGAGTCTTGGGGTCAGAAAGCCTAAAATTATAAAAAAATAAAGATAAAAAAAATAATAAAACAACCCCTACATCACCACCTGTTGTTTGGGAGGAATTCAAGAAAAATCCTTCTTGTTCATCCAGAAACAAACTCCAGCATATTCAGTTGTCAGACACGACTGAAAATTCAAAAGGGACCTAGTTCTGTGGTCAGATGAAACTATAAAAACAGCTGTTTGGCAGCAAATCCACTAGATGGGTTTGGTGCAAACAGGGATAAAAAGTACCCCATGCCCACAGTTAAAAATACCGCTGGATCTTTAATGTTGTGGGCCTATTTTTTTGCTGGAGGTCCAGGACATCTTGTTCATCTGGATCTGGAGAGATTCTGTATGGAGGAATGGTCTCTGATCTCTTGTCAGGTGTTCTCCAAACTCCTCAGGCATTATAGAACAAGACTCACAGCTGTTATCTTGGCAAAAGGAGGTTGCAAAAAGTATTTAATAAAAGGGTGCCAATAATTATGGCCAAAGTTTTTTTGAGAAAATAATTTATTTTATAATGTGATTTACCCCCCACTTTCAATTATTTTACTTCAATGAAAGGTTACATTTTTGTGGATTTTTTAAATAAAAGATAAAAAGGATATACAGATTTATTTTTACAGCCATATTTGATCATATTTACCAGGGGTGCCAATAATTCTGGCCACAACTGTATATATTTCATAGTTAATATTAATAATTCATATGAATTATACTGTGATATAAAATTACTCATAATATAATATAAGATTGTGCTCATACGTTCACCTCTACCTATAAGTACAATCAGTGTAAAAATCAAGTAAAATGTGCATGTCAACATACAGTGCTTTCTCCTGGAGATGACCTCTCATCAGTTTTCATCACTGAGAACTGAACATCTGCAGGATCTGCTCTCACAGAGGTCTGAAGGCAAGAAAGAGAGTGGAAAACAACATACAATCTATACATCTGCACCAACAGATATACAATAATACAGGACCTCGCTCTGACAGATCCTCACGTGCCTGTCGAATGGTGTCTCCCTCATGGTTGCTGATCGTTATGCTGCGGTCTTCACTGCCTAACGCCAGGAGGTTGTGAGAGCTCCAACAGCCACATGTGATTTTCTTTGTGTGCTTACCTACATGTACATACAGTATGCATGTAAAAAAAAAATGTTTTTACCCAAAATAATAAGTAGGAAATAGGAAAATATACTTTTAAAAGAGTTTTGAAGTTAAAAAAAGTAGAAAAGTATATTTGATAAGGAGTTTACAGAGTGTATTCCATACAGAAAATACTTTTTTTGTGTCTGCCCAAAATACATGTGAAGCTTATTACAAATTGTACGGTGAAAGTAATATTTTTTTAACTATACAATATATTTTGTGTAAACCTTCTCATTTCATGAATATATTACTATTATAAAATTGAAACAATAGGATAAGGCAACATTTTCTGTTCCTTTGGAAATGCTTTGTCTATTTCACATACATAATATACAGAGAAATAAATATATGACATGAGAACTATTCACATTTTTTTCTTTTTAAATTCTATTTTACCCAGAACAGGAATCTTGCGTGAGGTTTGCTGGTTGTAGATGAGAAGGTTTCCTTTAGATGTGCCAACAGCCAACAGTGGACCAGTTTTAGACCAGAGCAGAAAGGACATCTGGTCTCTGTATCAAACCAAAAATAGCACCCGAAAAAGGCATAATCTCAAAAAACAAATCTGATTTATTTATTCAATAACACATTTCCTCTCTCATCCCATCACTCACCTCATGCCACTGTCTAGCTGAGAGGTTTTGTTAACATTTGCATCCCACAAGTAAATGGAACTGGACTTTTCAGCAATCACAGCCAATATATCACCATCTTTATCCCAGTCAAGAGATACACAATTCCTGCATGCACAAAAACACGCAAGTATGAGCAACTGCAGAAAGAGAACTGCACTTTAGTTATAAAGAAACTATATTACATACAATCTTTAAATATTTTAACTCTAAATTAAGAGTCTCAGACAGAACATGCCTGAATGCTCACTTACCCAGGGAGATTTAACTCATTGACCTTCTGTCCATGCCGGTCAAAGATTTTTACAAAATTGTCAGGGCTGTGGATATATAAAATATTTCACTCAAACGTTGCCTACAAAGATGAACACTTCTTGGCTATACAAATCAGTAAACAGTAACTCACCCTGCAACTGCAAGATAGTTTCCTACAGTTTTCTGCCATTTGTATTGCAAACATGATCCAGACCAGGACTTTTCTGACAGCGTGAAAACACGCTGAAAAGAAAACAAGACAAGTCTCAAATCAATACAATGCATTAGTAAACCGCAGTCATACATTATCAGGGTAAAAAAATGACAACAAATCGACAAACTATCAACAAAGATAATGTTATAACTGCCCAGTCCTTTTGAATAACATTTATATTATTAGCAGATACAAAAAAAAAAAAAAAGTTAATCAGCATTTTGCGGTTCGTTCACTTTTATTTACATGCATTTATTTTCACTGGTAAAAGACATAAACTGCTGTTGAGCTAACTAGTTAGCCATCGTGCTAATGCTATACGTGATGCTTTTAAGAGCGTCTTCGCGAAAGCACATGTGCACTTCAAATAGCGATATTCAGTTTAAATGCAATAGGACATTAAGTGGTTTTAAATATAAAAAAATATACATGCCTTCATTTTTGTTTGCCGAAAACGTTACACTTCCCAGGGTGCTTCACTCCGACGCGTCTTGATCTCTCCTAGCAACCTCTTAGCAACAGCCAGTCAGCTTTCAGCAAAGGGTAAACATGATTTACCAAACAGAAGAATAATAAATAGTAGAATAATTAATAAGAAAGGCATGAATTAATAAATACGGTAATAAAATTAATACAAAGGTATATTTGACGAGGAGTACACCAGGGTTCACAGAGATTATAGGGCAAATAATATTCTTTGTCTGTCCAAATTATGTGAAGCATAATATAAATAGTTGAAAAATGTATGGTTGAAGAAGTTATGTATTTTAATAGAAAATGCATTCTGTGTAAAACTTCACAATATATATATATATATATATATATATATATATATAGAGAGAGAGAGAGAGAGAGAGAGAGAGAGAGAGAGAGAGAGAGACAAAACATTAGGATAAGGCAGCATTTTCTGTTCTTGATATTCTATTTTTTTTATACATATATAATTTTATTAAACTCATTAAATATTTATTCATTTAATTTATATACTATGCTTTGATTTAAAATAAAACACATATCTGTAAGAGATCAAATCTAAAATCTAGATCTTAAAGACAGCTAACTTTATTTCTTCATGTTGTCAGATTAAAACCCTCTAATGCCATTTTTAATAATGTATGAGGACCATCAGGACAGATATCAAAAGGTGTCTGTCTCCCCCATGTGGAAGGGAGAGGAAACTGTACTAAAAGTCAGTTCAAATGCAAGCGATTCTATTTGGAATATTCTCATTTCATGCTGGTTAACATGATCATCAGGTTTTGAACGTAACTCCCAAATTATTTTTCACACCAAAATAAAATAACTATATCTATCTATGATTAGTGTATACAAATATTCAGTGCCACAAACTATAGACACAAGTAGACTTTTAGTATTTTAATTACTAACACATACATGGATACATTTCTTCAAAAAAAATGTCAGATTTATCTGTATGGAGAAGAAGCTTTCATGTGCAGTATTGGCAGAATTGTATGCTTTTCTTAATTTTTACTGATTATTAAGTCTGATTATATGTTACGTTTGTTATACAGTATATTTTGTGCATTTTATGTTTATTGACACCTTCAGCTTTGAAAATCAGACTCAAAAATCTGTTGTTGCTACATTTAAACGTCTGAAACACCTCTTTATTTGACAAATACATCTAATCCACTTCATCTGCAATAAAGACAGCAAACCCTGGTAATCCACTCTGATGGCACAAATGATAATATCAGTGATTAAAAGCACAGAAGAAATCATGTGACAAGTGGATGACCCCTTAAAAAAAAAAAAAGAGTCACTTGCATGACAAAATGTTTTTTTTTTAAAAATAGGTAAACCTCTCAAAGACTCTTTCTTTTTGTTTACTTTATTGTTTTACTAAGGCGTCATAAAGAGAAACAGAACACTGTTGTATACCAATGTGTGATAAATCTGCTCTGTATAATACAGTCATTAGTTGCCACACTTTCTCTACTGATATCAATGGCAGGGAAAGTAGATTGCGAATTTCAGACACATTCAGTACATTTCCATATAAATCCACATGATACAATCCAAAGTATCAAAAGCATTTAATAACATTGCCTTTTTACAAATAAGACAAGACGAAACAGTAAAAAAAAAAAAAAGAGAACAGTGAAATAAAGAGGCTTGTTATAAAGGTACAGTGAATTGAAAGGTATAATTAATACATACTACATCATAATAAATGCACAGATAAACATTATCTAAAGCCTTTTCTTGCTTCTCAGTTTTTGTACAAGAGGGGATTCCACATTCCACTGCCTGGGCACTGGTTTTCTAATGGGCGGAATAAAAATGAAATGTTAACCAATATACCTTCATTGCTTATGGATGTTAAACTTTAAAAGGTACACTACAAAACATAAATTTAAATAAATGGAGTCATCCAGTCAATGGAATACATCATATCCCTTTTTTTCCCAAAACATATTTTGTCTTTTCCTCGATTCACTATGATAAGCCTATTATAAATATTTATATTTTAGACCTGTCGGGATTGTTTTTGCAGGAAATTTCATACATACATCACTCGCCTGTGCTTTTCTCGTCATCTGTAAATAGAGAAGAATTTCTCTGGCTACTTTGACAGTGGGAGTGGCATAGGCTAGTCGAGCGAGAAAGACTGACATGGAACAGCTAAATCTGCTGTTTAAAAAAAACATGCTGATCAGAGGAGAGTCTGCTGGCAAAAAGAGAATGCGACAGAGCTCTTAAAGAGGACCTATTAAGCTAAATTTTCTTTTATAAGGTGATTGAACGACGTGTGTCCGATGTGTGAGAACAACCAGCCTAGTAGCAGCTGCAGTTGTAGCTGGAGATGTCTGCGCCAAAGAGACATTACAAGTGTTGTTTTGGGATGTACCAATGCACATCCTTTTAAAGGATATGTCTTTTCAACGCTTCGTGCACAAACTTCAGGGAAGTCAGTATCACACGTCATATGTTGTAAGTCCTTCCAAATGGCCTTTCTGAAAGAACCTGTTGGCACTCTGTATGGCTAATGTTGCTAAAACTACCATTGTCTCTGCCTGTTTTCACTGATGCTGCCCTCACATGTTAAGAATTATCGTAAATATGAGTTTCCTAGTTAAAAAATGCAAAAGAACGGCCTATGAAGTCGTTTTATTATGGTTGTTGTAGCACTGTGCTGGAATTTATTTTCAGGGAAGTACCATGTCTGTTAATGGGTATAGCTGTAACGTCTTCAGCTAGTCAGCATGAGATCCTTTCCATCTAAACTAGTTATGTCTCTTAAGCCTAGTAGGGAATGTCTTATGAGCAGTAGGATAATCATATATTCATCCGCACAGTCACGCAGAGCCAAAGCACAACCAAAAAAACTGTTCTTTTGAAAAAATGTATGCAGTTCTGTTTAACTGCTAGAGGGCCAAAAATTACATAGTGTACCTTTAATTAAATGAAACACTGTAAATTAACAATGTCTAATGCCTCTTTAAGATGAAGCACTTGTAGCATTACTTATTTTAAAGTCACTTTAGATAAAAGCATCTGTTAAATTAACAAATGTAAATTCAGCTTAACTCTCAATGCATGATGAAATGTATGAACTTACTGTTGTTCTGGTGATATCAGATGTAGAACACTCTCTTCTTCCACATCTTTGCTACCTGTAACTAGGTATACATTCCAACATATTGACAACCTTCCAAGTATTTGTTGAATGGTTTGAAACATTTGAACACCATGGGTTATAGCTCTGACACCAAGACTAAATGTGAATGACAATTCGCAAAATCATACCTCTTCGAGATTCACTGCAGATGGCACTGACTTGCTCTCCAAATGTCACTTCATTGATGCTCGCTTTAAAGAATTAGAAAAGAGCTCAATTGAATGGCAGCTCCCCCAAGAATGGACATTTGTAATTATGGGAGAAGTCCAAATGAATTAATCTTACCTTGTGGAGTACTAATGGCTCTCCCTACCTGTTTTCCTCGTCCTGTTGAGAGATAGAGATAGAAATGTGTGATTAATTATTGTATTGCAGATATAATATATCTATATTTTATATCTGCAATACAATAATTATATATGTAAAAAAAAATCATAATAATACTAATTCACACCAGAAATGGCTGATCTGTGTTGTTATGTATGAGAAATATTATTGTTTAGTTTCTGACAAAACAAAAGGCTGTTTTTGGTTTACCTGTTGAAAACACTGTAGGGGAAGAATGGCTTCTGACTGGAGTTAGCATGCCTGCATATGTGCGGCGCCTGAGAGGACGAATAATTATAAAAGTGATGTGAATATTCATACATAACACTTGCCTTATTTTTACAGATAAAGTGTACTGTGAAAGATATTATTATATTGATATTGGTGATGTCTAACTAAAAAAATTATCTGTTGTACTTGTATGTGGCTCAGTTTTACCTCAAAGCATCAGCAGATTTAGGGGTTTGTGCTGGTCCTTTATTAGCATGAGGATGTTGAGGGGTGGCAAAACCTCCCCTTGGTGTCTGCCTCCCAACATTTGCTGCCTGGGCAGGAGAAGCCATGGCATTGCCCTAAAGAAGAATGGGTAAGAAAGAGAAACAGAGGAAATAAAAGATAAAAGGTCAAAAACCAGCTGTAAAAGCTGTGTTGTCAAATTTATGCTACTTTCCGATGCATGTGTATTAGGGGTGTAACGATGCACTTGTTTTCTCGATGCATCGATTACAAATCCTGATGATGCATATGCATCGACCTTGAAACATGTATTTTTGAATTGTGAATCGTTGATTTCGGTCATTAATTAATTTAAAATGCTAGTTGAAAAAGTGCATGATATTCTAGTCTCTCCATGGAACACAATTGCATGTTTAATGTACCTGGAACACTTTAATAAGGTTGTGAAGTGACATGCATGAACTAACAATACTTTTAAAGCCTACGGAATGGCTTATGCAAATTTCTAAAAATGCCATATAATTTTTTTTTATAGGCTATAAAAATAAAGTGTGTAATAATAATAAAATAATAAAGTAATAACATGAACTAACATTAACAATGGACAATTTTTTTTTTTTTTTGCCCACTCTCTGACCCCTGAAGGCTGCTGTGTAATTCACACCCTGACTAAGACACATTGGGGGGAAGCATTTAAATAATCCTATGAACGTATATAAAAAAAAAATATGCAGAATCGCATCGAATTTTAATGTAAATCCTCTCGAATCAAATCGTTCTGAATTTGCCAAAATCGTTCTTAAATCGAAAAGAAAACCTATGAATTGTGAATCGAATCAAATCGATTTGCTGCCTACCCAAAGAGTCACAGCTCTAATGTGTATGCAGGCCCAGTTACAGAATCAAATCACTGAGGGTGCTTCTGAAATCACTGAGGGTGCTCTAGTAAAGTGCAGATGTAGGCTAAGCAACGGCTCCACCATAGTACAGTGAGAAATGTAAGATTATTTACAAGTCATCACTTTTACCAATACGTGGAATTTTTGAAAAATATTTAGCTACAAATATTTGTCTGTTAATCTATTAGTCTGCCTTTACATTGCTTTCATGCGTTACTTGTACTTTAACACGTCATCCAGAAAAAAACTTTGTTTTCACATATGCTATTCTCTGTAGAGGACACCAGAACCCATTTATTGAGAAAATTAAAAGACAAACTTTGTACTTTATGCAATATGCGTGTAAACATGTGTTTACATGTGCCATACATGTGTTTTCAATACAATGTATCTATACACTGTATTTAATTTGCATATTAATGTGTTTTTTGGGACAATATGTAATATAAAAAGACGTGTAATAATGGGAGTAATAAATGGGAAAAATCATAATATCCAGACTTAAAACTGTATGTTGTCAGAGAAATTCGCTCATATATGTCTTCTACAGAGGCAAAACATCGATTCTGGGTCTCAGGAGGATATTTTTGTCTCGTGCAGAGTGAATCCACCATCTGTCGAAAATTTGCAGCATGCAATTGGCCGTCGGTCCTCTTATCAGCATGAAAAACAATAGTTTTTACTGTAGCCTCGAAAGCGAACCAGATCGCTCACTAAAATGCTGTTGCTTTGTCAGTTCATCGCAATCTCACAAAGTTCCGTTATAAAAATGAAGTAGTCAACAATGCACAATAAATCTCTTAGCTACATAGTGTCTTCACTTTGTTAATGAGATGTTTCGCGAGCCTGCATTAACGCAGCACTGAAAAAAACTCTGCCGTTTTGAGCGGCGAGAACTTAAACACCTGATTAGACATCGCGTTCGAGAGATCACAACTAACATTATATCTGTGATTGGCTACAATACTCACCGCTGCAAAAACATGTTGTAATAGATGCATTTGACGCTCTCCAGATCGCGAACACAAGTTTGGCAAATCTGCCACATCTGTTTCGCCAATATTATTACAGTATCAACTGAGGGTGCTTTAGCTTGCGTTTGAGGGTGCTTAGCACGTACACTCACCTAAAGGATTATTAGGAACACCATACTAATACTGTGTTTGACCCCTTTTCGCCTTCAGAACTGCCTTAATTCTACGTGGCATTGATTCAACAAGGTGCTGAAAGCATTCTTTAGAAATGTTGGCCCATATTGATAGGATAGCATCTTGCAGTTGATGGAGATTTGTGGGATGCACATCCAGGGCACGAAGCTCCCGTTCCACCACATCCCAACGATGCTCTATTGGGTTGAGATCTGGTGACTGTGGGGGCCATTTTAGTACAGTGAACTCATTGTCATGTTCAAGAGACCAATTTGAAATGATTCGAGCTTTGTGACATGGTGCATTATCCTGCTGGAAGTAGCCATCAGAGGATGGGTACATGGTGGTCATAAAGGGATGGACATGGTCAGAAACAATGCTCAGGTAGGCCGTGGCATTTAAACGATGCCCAATTGGCACTAAGGGGCCTAAAGTGTGCCAAGAAAACATCCCCCACACCATTACACCACCACCACCACCAGCCTGCACAGTGGTAACAAGGCATGATGGATCCATGTTCTCATTCTGTTTACGCCAAATTCTGACTCTACCATCTGAATGTCTCAACAGAAATCGAGACTCATCAGACCAGGCAACATTTTTCCAGTCTTCAACTGTCCAATTTTGGTGAGCTCGTGCAAATTGTAGCCTCTTTTTCCTATTTGTAGTGGAGATGAGTGGTACCCGGTGGGGTCTTCTGCTGTTGTAGCCCATCCGCCTCAAGGTTGTGCGTGTTGTGGCTTCACAAATGCTTTGCTGCATACCTCGGTTTTAACGAGTGGTTATTTCAGTCAAAGTTGCTCTTCTATCAGCTTGAATCAGTCGGCCCATTCTCCTCTGACCTCTAGCATCAACAAGGCATTTTCGCCCACAGGACTGCCGCATACTGGATGTTTTTCCCTTTTCACACCATTCTTTGTAAACTCTAGAAATGGTTGTGCGTGAAAATCCCAGTAACTGAGCAGATTGTGAAATACTCAGACTGGCCCGTCTGGCACCAACAACCATGCCACGCTCAAAATTGCTTAAATCACCTTTCTTTCCCATTCTGACATTCAGTTTGAAGTTCAGGAGATTGTCTTGACCGGGACCACACCCCTAAATGCATTGAAGCAACTGCCATGTGATTGGTTGATTAGATAATTGCATTAATGAGAAATTGAACAAGTGTTCCTAATAATCCTTTAGGTGAGTGTAGAACAGGGCCTGTGTGTATGTTTGACTCACGTTTTGTCGGGGGGACATTGTGAAGTTGGCCAATTGGTTTTCCATCTGTTGTTGTTCTTGTTGTTGCTTTTCCTTTTCAAACTGCTTCAGGTTATACTCCACCTCTGCAGCCAACTGCTCATCAGCAGCAAACAGCTCCTTTACTTCTGAACGATAGTCCTGCATGGTCACCTGTAATAAACACACAACCAAAAGGCTTGTGTGAAAATAAAATAAAGTTTTTTCAAAGCAAAAAGGTATGTTTGGCATCTGAAATTAAGAACGGTGTCAAACCCATAACTATTAGATTCTGTTTATTAATAACAGAGTACATCAATGATCAATTACCTAATCTTCTCTCTGGATTTTAAAATTCTCTGGGTTTTTTAATGCACGAGTAAATTAATATCATTTAGGCCTGGTTTCACGAACAGGGCTTAGACTAAGCCAGGATTAGGCTTTAGGTCAATTAGGACATTTAAAGGATTAGTTCACTTTAAAATGAAAATTATCCCATGATTTACTCACCCACAAGCCATCCTAGGTGTATATGACATTCTTCTTTCAGATGAACACAATCGGAGTTATATTAATAAATATCCTGACACTTCCAAGATTTATAATGGCAGTGAAGGGGGCCCACGAGTTTGAAGCTCAAAAAAGTGCATCCATCCATTATAAAAGTAATCCACACGGCTCCGGGGGGTTAATAAAGGCCTTCTGAAGCAAATTGATGGGTTTTTGAAAGAAAAATGTCCATATTTAAAACTTCCGCCAGACCGCTTTCCATATTCAACTGATGAAAAAAGCGTAACTTAGTGTATGCCGTTGGAAACTGCGAGAGGCATTACACTTTTTTTTTAAAGTTGAATACGGAAGGCAGCCTCGTGGAAGCTAGATATTTTACCTTGTAAAGTTTTAAATATGGATATTTTTCTTACAAAACCCATCGATTCGCTTCAGAAGTCCTTTATTAACCCCCCGGAACCGCGTGGAGTATGTTTATTATGGATGGATGCACTTTTTTGATCTTCAAACTCGTGGGCCTCATTCACTGCCATTATAAGCTTGGAAGCGTCAGGATTGTGTTCATCAGAAAGAAGAAAGTCAAATACACCTAGGATGGCGGTGAGTAAATCATGGGGTAATTTTCAAGTAGCTTTTATAAACGTGCCTTAGAAAAAAAACATTACTGGTGTGCATCTTGAGACAAAACAATGGAATATCTTAAAATATGTCAGTGCAAGTTGCTTTCAGTTAACACAGTACAAACATGCATTTTAGACTGGGACTAGGCTTAAGCCTTGTCTGTGAAACCAGGGGTTAATGTCATAAATATTACTTAATGACACTTTTTGTGTGCTTTCAATCTTTCAATTGATTAAAACATTGCTACATAACTACTACAACTACCACAAGGATGAGTTCACATGTTCGATGAATCTGTGTAAAGTAATTGACCCTTTTCACAGAATATATTGTTATATTACCTTAGCTTTAAATTAACTAGTGAAATGTTACTGTATGGTTGTTTCTAATACAATGTCTGAGGGAGTGGCAGGTTAGCACATCTTTCTCTTTTCTGACCACCATAATCAATCTCTCTATAATTTTTCCACTATCATGAACTATCTTCTGCTATTGGAGCAAATTGTAACAAAAACCACAGAAGTTTACCTAATTACAATGACTTCTGCTTCAGAGAACATGGAAATGTAAAAATAATTGTTTTTTATATAGTTTTGACTGAACTTGTGCACTTTTCACCTTTATTAAAACTAGATAAAGTATACATTAATTATAACAGAACAGAACACAGGGTTTAAAAATTTTTTTTTTTGTCGTTTAGAAAGCTTAACTTGACAGCTCCATTAAAACATGATACTCACGGTGTGAGACAGTTTGGGGGGGGGGAATTAAGATGAGATGCAACAGCCCAAGACATTTGTCTGATGTGTATATACTGTATATGTACACAAATAATTAAAAACGAATTTATTTAAAGAAGCAGGGCGGAGGCACATCCCTTATATATAATCATGTCTATATGCATCACCTGTAGGTACGCCATAAGGTGTTTCAGGACAGGTGAATGTTGCTCTTCCAGCATGTTCTTCAGACTGATGATGATGGGAATAACATTCTCCACAAAGTTTCTCTTTTGGACCTGTACATAAAACAGATGGCAAGTTCAAAAAAGATCTGATGATAGTTTTTTTGACAGCCTCCAGAATCTACACTCACGAAGTTCTCTCACCTGTGAGACCAACTTTTTCTGGGCCACCTGTATAACAGCTTTAGCCATGGCCATCTCATCCTCCTGAGGTTCCTCTCCTGCTGCTGGGCCGCTCATGGCTGTCAGTTTCATCTCCTTCAGGGAGAGGATGTCAAATGTATCTGCAAGCAACTCTGAGCCCTGAGAGTCCAGAGGCAGCTCAGAGTCCACAAAACTGGCTGGAAAAGAGAGGCATCTGTAAGGGTCAAATCTATGTAATTGGTTTGGGCTGATGCTCTATTCTCAGCTTATAAATAGTTTGGAAAAAGATTGTTTTAAACGTTATGTTTTCAATGTTTGAAATGTCCTTGACTTTTGAATATCATCTTTGAAAATAAATGCTTGGTATTTTTCCTTAGAACTTCCAGTTAGATTAATAAATGTTTTGCTTTTTTTTTTTTAACTATCTATTCTGAATAACTAATTACTTTACAACCGCTAAAAAAGTATGTTCTATATAGTATGAATGTGTGTAGGAATGTAATTGGGCCTGTTTACATCTGGTCACTTCATGCTTTTTACTGATGAGATAGCCATCTCCGCATTATATCTGATCTTCAATTCCCGCACTATATGTAAATTTAACAGAGTTCACGTCAACGACAGAATCAGTTTGTTTATTGTCAGCTAATTTCAAGATCAAAATAATGCAATAGGAGAGAGAGCGGCATCAGCACTGGTAAGATCACTATTTTTAATGCATTTATGATTATTGTATGTTCCGGATGCAACGCCAAACTTTAGATTCATTTCAGAATCAGAATGCTTCCACACACAAGGAATTTTCTTGGTACTGAATCTTCCAGTGCACATTGTCATTATTACGTGACCTACAGCGTCAGTCGTGTCGCTTCACTGCCACACTTTTTTTTCCCGCCTAATATATAGTAGGGAAGTATGCGATTTTGGATGCAGTCCAAGTCATGGATCCCCTGTGTTCCGTTCTTTTAATATCTGGAATGGTAAGGCGGTAGGAAAGGTGCATTTCTGTTGTTTATTCTACTGTGCAGGTGTGAATTTGTATTTCTTTCAGCCTGACTAATGTAGATTCAGAATTTATTTCATCTTGCTCTTGGTGTAAAAGGACCATTCGTCTGCAATTAATTTCACTTTATCACATAGCCTCTGGTGTGAAAAGGTCTTTTTTTAATGTTCTAAATGTCTTAGGAGTGATCATTCATTTGTTAAAAGCCTATTCTTTAACTTTGCATAGCTAGCCATATATGTATATATAACTTCTCCAGCCAGTTTTGTGGACTGAGCTTTTAATCACTGCTTGGAAGCCCAGGTTATTTATTTGATGGATTGAACGAGCCTCTCAAATTAGGCAAGCCTTTGCAATGTGTGGTTAATAATGTATGATTTTATAATTATTACAGTTTATTATAAACAGCTTCTTCACCCTTAAAAAGGCACCAACTTGCACTGCTTGAAAGTGCTTGAAAAACTGCTTAAAATTCACTCCCTAAAATCTGTACAAAAAAAAAACACAGCAAACAATCAATCACAAACGACTCTCACCAAGAATATCCTGGCAGATTTTGGTTGAGATATTGAAGCGTTGCTCATCTGTAAAGTTTTTCAATAGGAACCTGTAGATCCTGAAGCGTTTGCCTTGATTCTGCTGTCCTCTCAGAGAAAACCTGCATTTCTCACTGACAGAAAACACACAAACAAACACATTTTCAAAACTCATAGCATTCCACATCAGCAGATGAAATTAAACATTGTTTCTTGCAAACCACTGAAAAAAATAAAACATATAGCTTCATACGATGGATAATTTTTAGAATGTACCTCTCCGTTTGAGTAAATTTATTGTATTTCTTGTGTTTCTCATAAGAGTTGAAGTGGAAAATGCATTCAATGAAATGCTGGGAAAACATGAGGGGACTCTTCTTAAGCAGGAGGTCAACCAAGCAGTACTCGCAGAGACTAAACAAAAAAAACAAACGGAAAAACTTAAATAGAAAAAGACACTGCAATGTAATAAGCTTTTCTTTGTGAGGCCATATTTCTTACTCTGCAATGGCAGGATCTGGGTCCACAAGAGCAAGAGTGAACCGGAAAAACAGTGCACCTTTCCATTTTACATATTCCTCCTGTTGAAGAGCAAAACATAATTCAGAATATTTAAAGAATCTGACAGATAAAAAAAAGAGATGCCTGGAGGGTCTGATCACAGGTTTGCTTGAGTACCTGCAGTAAGTTGGTGAGCATAATGAGGGTCTGTTCTCGGACGATGGGCTCTTTGTCTCTCAGACATGCTGAGATGTTTGGAATATATCGGCTCACTGTGTTGGTGTAGCGCACGCAAAGGTCACACATCACCACCACCACGTTACTGCGCACAGCCAGCTCTGTGCCCACTTCCAGCTCCCGCGCAAACACAGGGAGATACTTCAACATCAGTTCCTCGTGCTGCAAACAAAGCTTACCTATGACATAGAGAGAACAATTCTTTCACCTTCTGCCAGCTGGGCATTGTGCATATCAAAAGAAAGAAACGTTTGTAAATGTTTCACACCTAATGTGATAACGGCATGAGCACGGACCACTGTTGGCATGGAATTGGGTTTGAACTGAGACAGAGGCTGACTAGCAGGCAGTTCTTGTCCTTCAGTGGGAACTGAAAGAAAACAGAATAAAAACAAATACATGCAGTTCATGAGACAGAAGATGCTTTTAAAGCAAGACCCTGATATTGACACCAGCAGTAAATGCCATAAAACTAAGTCTATGCTTACAGCTACAGCAGATTTTTTCTGAAAAACTCTTGGTTGTGCGTTTAAGATTTACTGAATTGACACATGCGCATGATAAGAATCCTGGGATACATGTGCATCCATACCAAGCACAAAAAATACTTCATGGACTCACCTAGCTGCTCTGAGGGAGTTAGAACAGACTGAACCAGAAGGAAAATTCTCTTCCCCACTTTAGATGGACAATGGAGAGAAGTGACACCAAGTGTATAAAGATGTTTCACCTGAGATACAGAGGACAGATTGAAGGGAATATTTTTTATAATTTATCACTTTATTTAATGCTTTTAACGAGTTGTGGTCTCTTTTTTATTTTTATTAAATGCAGTTAAAAGTATGTTCATTTTTAGCAAGGTTTATGATCATTTAAAGTGTGATTGGCAAATTTCAACAGTAATAGTTTTGTGATTTATTTTACAATGTAATGCAGGTTTATTATAAATTGGCTGTGACTGAAGGATCGAGTGGTTAAAAACTATGTTAGATACTACATTAACACCATAAAGCTATGGGTCTGTTTACACCTGGTCACTTCGTGGTTTTTTACTGATGAGACCATCCGATTGGTTAAAACCGTTCCATTTACACTCAGCCACATAAATGTGTCTCCGCAAAGCAAATATAAATCCGATCTTCAATTCCCGCACTATATGCAAATTTAACGGAGATTTAACGGAGTTCACGTCAACGAAAGCTACTGATGAGCAGCATTTTATTTATAGTCAGCTAATTTCAAGATCAAAAGACTGCAATAGGAGAGAGAGCGGCATCAGCACTGGTAAGATAATAGTCTCACTATTTTTAATGATTCATGATTATTGTATGTTCAGGATGCGAATTTCCGAATCAGAATCAGAATGCTTGCACACACAAGGAATTTTCTTGGTACTGAATCTTTCAGTGCACATATACAAATACAACAACAACAAGAAGAAACAGTGATAAAATTTAAGAATAAAAAATATAAGTATAAAGACACAGTTAGGTTTAGTCATAATAAACATTTATAGATCGTGAACATATTTACAGTATTATGAATAATATGAATAAATATAAACTAAGTTTACAAAGAAATTGCACTAAGCAGCAGGGTATTGAACTTACAGGCATATGCCTTAAAAGGCATTTCACTGTTTAAGAGGGAAATGGCCTGTGGGAAGAAGCTGTTCTTGTGCCTAGATGTTCTAATGCCCATTGACCTGAAACATCTAGGCACAGGAACAGCTTCTTCCCACAGGCCATTTCACTCTTAAACAGTTAAATGCGGCAGTTTGCGTGTCTGCTTGTTGAAGAAATGATCAGCTACTCATCTGCGGCAAGCCTTATCTGTGGCGATGCGTGTTGCAGTACCACTGTCATATCTGGCTGCCGATAGCCTATAACATACTCTCACATGTTAATTTTTTACCATTTTGGGAGGAGTAAAATTTACATATGTGGCTTCAACAACCAGATGCATTTACACTTGTCCAGTTTCGTTTGGATGAGCACACCAGCAAGAAAAACAAAACAAAACAGCCTGTTTAACTGTAAGGGTCAGAGAGGGTGGAAAATAATCACGTAGAACTAAATAGATTATTTTTGCTGCAAAAACTTCAATGTTATAAGTGGGCCTCAATGAAAAAAAGTGTGATTTAACCCCTTTAATAAAGGTTGTCTGTACCAGAAGGTCTTCATTGATGTTCATAGCTCCTTTCTCTTGTAGAATGACACCAGACAGATAACTCTCACACACAGAGACCAGCTCTCCACAGAAACGATCCAGGAACCTCTGAAACACACACACACACACACACACAAACAGAAAGAAAGTATTAAATTTAAATAAGAGACATCCAATAAAAGCTTCTTGGCAATAGTATGATCTTACCAATGTGTCCTGAGTGTTGTCTGATCTTCCAAATCTGACCAGAGTATCCACACAGGAGTTGATCACCTCCAAAGGCAGGCTGAAAGTCTTCAACCAGCCCATCAGATCATCTACACAGGTAAAATGTGCACACATTTGTAATGTATTTAAATTAAAATTCAAAGTGTGTTGTGAATGTGTAACTAACTGAATTACCAGTGTTAAGTGAACATCCAGTAGGTAATTGGATTTAAAAAAAAAAAAAAAAAATTTAAAGTAATTTATTTATTTTGTTTTTCAGCAAGGATACATGAAACTGACAGTAAAAAGTGACAGCAAAGAAATGTATGTCTATATTTTACACTGATAATAAGAAATATTTTGTGAGCACCAAATCAGGATTTTAGAATGACTTCTGATGAATCATGTGACACTGAAGACTGGAGTAATGGCTGCTGAAAATTCAGTTTTGCCAATACATTTAAAAATTAAAAATATACTAAATAGATGATAGTTATTTTCAATTGTAATAATATTTCACACTATTAGTGTGTTACTATATTTTGGACCAACAACAAAAAAAAAGCAAAATTGGTGAGCATAAGAAAACACTATTTAAAAAAAAATCTTACTAAAGTAGAAATGGTACAACAGTGGTTCTAAGTTCATCTGAATCCAACCTGACTGAAAAAGTCTTGAACTCACAAGTTATTGGTCACTGAACCACAAGTCAGATTCAGGTTAAAAGGAACTGTCTCACAATACCAACTTGTTTGCTCCTTAAAGATGTAATAAACTAATGCCACCTCACCAGAACAAGTAAGATGAAACCACAACACCAGTCACCAATGGCGACTATTTTTAATTATAATCACAATTAGTAATTTTATTGTTGCATTTACAATAATTTCAGTCCCATTTCAGTCCTGGCTGACACACAACACTTACCTACTATTCTGGCCTTGGTGTCATCATTGAGATTAGAGGCAATGTCACCCATAACACTCAAGATATGACAGGTCATTGTAACTGAAACAACTGGTGACCTGATAAGTAAAACAAACACTTAATTTGAAAAAACTATTTAAAAACAAATATTTTAGAACAAAATCACATGCAAAGCAAGCACCATTTACACACTGTCCATCAGTTAAAATATAAAATTATTTACTATAAAACTATGTACTCTTTGACCTCTTTCCCTTATAACGGTCTGCACATTTACCATGAGGTTTGATGACAACAAATTTACGTCACTTCCTCAGCTGTTTTCTGACCTGATAGTATTCTCCCAGGTATCCAAAACAGTGGTGTAGTTCAGTTTAGGAGAGCAACTGGCAATTTTAGCTAACAGCAGCCAGGCAGCAGCGGCCCTCTCTCCCTCTGTGTGAGACAGCAAACTGTTCACAAAGGCAGGAGTGAACTTCTGCTGCGGAGCCCACACGCTGAAAGCCTTGCTGAAATACCGGCTACAGAAGAGATAGATGTGGAGGAGGACAAAAATAAAACAATGAAAGCAAAGAAAGGGGGAGACATGTTACACACTGCTAGTCACAGATGGTAAGGACAACATGTAACTGACCGGAGGTCTTGACACTTCTCACACATCAGTCCAAGTAAATCCCAGGCCAGCCTCTGAGATGTGTCGCCATCCCGAAATTTGCCTTGATTCTTAATGTGAGTGATGATGACATGGTCCAGACACTCTAGAGCTTTCTCCTGCACAGAGCTCTCAGAGTCCATGACAGCTGGTAACACTCCTCTAAGCCACGCCTCCTGCACCTCTCTATTTTCAGGCAGAGCCTGGACACATCACAATTGAAAGAAAGAAGGTTATAGGATGTTGGATAACTAAACTAGCACTTGTCTTAGTAGTGTGAAATTGAGGTTAAAGGCCCGTTCGCATGATAGCTAAAATAGAATGATAAAGATGGTTTTAATAATCATTCTAAATGTAAAACAATAGCAGAGTCGCTACCACAACTATGTTACGACAGAGTCCATTTAAGACAAGTCATTTCACTCGGCGACCATCTTTTAAAACGATTTTTGGGCAGCCATTTCAGTCATGCAAGTACAGCTTCTATCTCTTTGAATGGGGAAAATTCTCCAAAGCTGCTCATCATCCAAGCTTACGATTAAATTTCATATTTGAAATCACCAATGAAATCTGACAACAATTGTCTCATAAATGTGGTTTCTTAAGTTAAAATAGTATTTAAAAAAAGAGACATTTTCAGGCTAGACCAGCCAATGCGCATGTGCAGTCCTGAGCGCGCTTTTCAGAACATTGACTGTTTCTATAGAAACAGAGATTCTAACGGCAGCTGCAGTGATACGATGACTTTATCAGTCAGCGATTGGCTCTTATATTTAGAAGGCGGGACTTATTTTGCCATATTGCACATTGCACTTTCTTCCATTCATAGTAATATGAGTGCACCGTCTTTCTATATAGAAAGTCTTTGATTACGATAATGGTTGAAATCACTTTCACAATGATTTTTTACATTGACACAACAATAAAAACATTAGCAGCCAATCAGAATCCTTGAACATTTCAAGTGGCAGACAACAAAAACTGCGTGCTTCTATTAACCAGAACTGTGCGTTGGTGTGGAAGCTAATATAGTTATAGCTATAATTAACATTCTTGGTGTTAACAGGCCTTAAGAGATATGGCAACCCCTTATTGGCCAGGCCATCACCAATTTCCAAAAATAAAATAAAATTCATGATTTTTTTTTATTCATGATGATATTATTTTGTGGGTAAATGTGTGCAGTTATGAGTAAACAAATACGATTAATATCTTATTTGTCAGAGAAAGCTACCATAGCAGCTGAAGATAGGCGTAAGGAAAAACGTCAAGTTTGTCAAGTTTTAAAAAGACTAGAATAAGAATTTAAACATGACCTCAGTCAACATTAAAATACAGAGGCACAGGTAAAAGTTTGACTGTTTTGACTAGCTAATCATTTTATTGGTCATCAAAACAGATAGAGAGAGTATGAATCCAACTGTTAGATGCAGCAATAATGTCGTAATGTGAGGTTGGAAGGGGGTGCTTACAGCGAGGAGGTCCATAAGGCACTGCATGGCTTTCTTCTTCACTGAGACAGCAGGATCCCTGCAGCGCTCAGACAGAATACTCAGATTCTCCACACTGCACGTGATCACCCCATGCTTCAGCAGACTCATGACGGTCTATACAAACACATGAAAGACACACAATCAGGTAACAACTGCTTGCTTTATACTGTTTTGACAATGAAAATGATGGCCTTGCACACAACTCCACCATTTAAAGTAAGATTTCTGTTAAAGTTGTCTTATGCTCACCAAGGCTGCATTTATTTGATCAAAAACAGTAATATTGTGAAATATTATTACAATTTGAAGTAACAGTTTTCTACTTTAATATATTTTAAAATGTAATTTATTTCTGTGATAGCATACTGAATTTTCAACGGCCATTACCCGTCTTCAATGTCACATGATATTCAGTAATACACATTACATTGTTCCAATACATACTCAGTAATACAATAACACATGATTATGCAGTAATAATTCTATTATTTGGTGCTATTATATTTGGTGCTCAATAAACAGTTCTGGAAACAATGATACATTACTGTTCAGAATCCTTTGTGTTTGATGAATAGAAAGTTCAAAAGAACAGTATTATTGGAAATAGAATTTATAACAACGCACATATATTTACTGTCACTTTAATCAACAATGCATCCTTGCTGAATAAGATAATTCATTTCTTTAAAAAAAAAAACCTTACTGACTCCAAACATTTAAACGGTAGTGTATATTTGATCGGGCCCATATTACAAAAAACAGCTTTTTATTTCTCTTTTGAAATTAAACTATTTACTATGCAAACAATCTACATTAACAATGCAAAGCTCCCTCCCAGTCCACAGAGACCATTTATGGAAATTAAGCTGCAAAAATGGGTTAAAAAAAAACATTTGAATGTGCATGGTTACAGTTGTAGTGGCTTGAAAAAAAAGCAACTTTCTCAAAAGGTTTTTATTGTACAAAACCATCTAACAACTAAAGTACAGCATGCAGTCAGCACACTGATTAAAGCATCACTGTTAAAAATTTAGAAACTAAACCACACTAATTAATAAGTTGATAGTTGGGCGACTAATCGCCCACCGTGAACCAACCCTACTGTGAGATACACCAGTATCAGAAGATCAAAGATCTAGCAATCACAAACAGTAATTTATTGGGTAATTCAGCAAAAAAAGCCTATTTTATAGGCCAGAGAGGGTGGAAAGTGGTCACATACAGTAAAAAAATAAATAAGAACAGTGTTCTGGTGCAATAAACATTGACTTGATTATAAGTATAATATAGGGAAAATGTGAAATGCTACAAAGTGTACAATGCATTTCCTACCTCCAGTGCACTTTTTCTAGCATTGGTTTTTGGATCACTGACATGCTTTTTAAATAGAGCCATTGTGTCCTCATCTAAAAGTAAATAGAGAAACATTAATAAAGAAATAGTCAGTTATGTAAAATTCTTCATTTAAAATGACAACGCCTATTTATGTTGAACTTACTCTGTAAGGAAGTATTCATAATGCTCCTGTGGGTTGTAGTCATGCTCTTGTGTTTTGTAAGCTCAATGGTTCTGAAGGTCAGGGCGGTTTTCTGAACCGTTTCTCTTCTCTTTAGAGTTTCTAAAAAATATAACACAAAGTGAACCATCACTGACTATAAAAATGCCTTTCCCTAATTGAATTTTAAATGCCAAAATACGATCTTACGCTCAGAACGGGCTGAATCCAGCATAGTCTGAGCACCTGCTGAAAAAAAGAATGAGCTTAATCAGTATTCAAATGTACTGCATGTTACAACTAAAGAATATACACTGCCCGGCCAAAAAAAAGTCACTGTTTGGATTTAAATATGAAAATGCTTAAGAGTCTATGATTGGATCATTATTGTAGTGATTATTACGTTATTATGTTAGATGTTTGGCAACAGTTCTTTTAACCCTAATTGATGGAGTGTGTAGATTTTCATTTCTTTAACAACCATGTAGGAAGACACATCATAACCATATTCCAGGATGACAATGTCAAGATTCATCAGGCTCAAACTGTGAAAGAATGGTTGGGAGGGAGCATGAAGAATCATTTTCACACATGAATCAGCACATCTGAGTCCAGACTGTAAATTCATTTGCTGGAGTAGACTTTACAGAGTGCTTGACTCTTGTATTGTCAATACATGATCTTGACCAAAACTTGATGCACCTCTTGATGGAAATAAATGGTGTGATGTTATTTCCATCAAGAAGTGCATCAACTTTTGGTCAAAATCTTGGATCCTGGAATATGGCCATTATGTGTCTTCCTACATGGTTGTTTAAGAAATTAAAAGCTGCACACTCCATCAATTAGGGTTAGAAGAACTGTTGCCACATGCTAGAAACATAATAATCACTGCAATAATGATCCAATAATTGACATTTTAGCATTTGCCTATTTAAACAGCGCCTTTTTTTTGGCCGGGCAGTGTAATTCCCTCACATACAAACATTTTAGCTGTACAGTTATTGTACTGTAGTAATATACGTACTATTGGAGAACAGCTCATGCACACATTTTGTGGCATTCTGGGAACCCAGCTCCAGACACTGCGCCAGGCAGTGCAATGCGTGACCTCTGACTGTGGGAGAGACGTCATTACGATGATTGTAAACTATATTGTGCACCAGGAACCTGTGAGACAGGAACACGGCCAGCTCAGGGTCCACTGTGTCGTCCACATCCCTCTCACTCTGTTTCAGAAGGACCATGGCAACATCAAGCGCAAACAGTCTAAATGCCACCTGAAGAGAAGTTTTTTTTAATAATTATTATTCAACAGGAACAGACCAGTGCATTGGCAAATATCAAATAATCTGTGCAAATGGCAAGTTGTGCTTATATGAAAAATCGGTAAGGGGCTGTTATAGTCACACTGTTCACCTTGTTATTTCGGGAGAACTTATAGAGCCACCTAACGATGGCTGCGTAGTCCTGACATGGCGTCTTAGCCATCAGCTTCCCAACAGCCTGTGCTCCACTGGTTCGATATTCAGACTTCTCTACCATCTGAAACACACAGAGGGAGTTGCATGGAATTGCAAAGATTTTTTTATATATTCTTATAAATGGTGAAACCTCACAGGTTAGTTCACCCAAAATTGAGAGATGTTGTTGTTCTGTACAACTCAAAAGGAAAGTTATAAAGAATCTCTACTGATGTAGTAATGCTTGGTCACAAGACATTTGATTTGAGAGCAGCATATTGACTTGCATGAATTATTTAATAGTGAATAATGCTGTCTGTGTATATAGCTTTGGAAAATTTTAAATATAAAGACAAGTTGTATAAACTTTAATAGTGCTTTTTGTCTGTTTTGAAGCTTGACAGCTGTGGTAACTATAATATGTCATATGCAACTGCATGTCGATTCTTATGAAAATCTAATTCCATGAAAAAAATAACAACATATCAAACACAACATGAGGATCGAGAGTTAATAATGACAAAACTGAAATAATTAAAATGAAATATTTATTTTTAAATATTTCTTTAAAATAAAATATACCTGATGGCAGATGTGTTGCACAAGGATCCGTAAAAGTGGCAATGTGGCCTCCCTCTGCTCATCAACAATATGACTAGAACACACATACAGTAATTCAGATAGAAACAACTTACAGTATCAATGCTGAAGAAATAGAGGGAGACAAATAAAATCCAACAATATAAATAACTCTTTTCCTACATGAAATTCAGCTGGAGTGGAGTCACTAACCTAATGAAAAGGATGGCCTGGTCTCTGGCACCACAGACAGCCTGAGATGGAGCAAGAAGACATGGCTTGGTCCTCTCCTGTGCTTTCATCATTAGAATCACATACAGTAGCTTGCGGAATACTCTGCGACGGCACTGTACGATACAACACACAATGATCAAGCAATGTAATTATGCAATCAAAATACAGGGTGCGTCTCAATCAGCTCCCTAGTTCAGTAGTCAGGGCACTGATCAGAGAGTCAGCCCATTGACTGATTCCCTGATCAGTGCTCTGAACTAGGGAGCTGATTGAGACGCACATACAGTGTTTTTTTGGAGTAACCCCACCCACCTCATCTCCTTCACCATGAATGGTCGAGCAGAGTAGCCTCAGTCCATGATAGGACAGCTCAGGCAGACTCTCTAATTGGTCAACATTCCTGTAAACACACACAAAAAAATCAGAAGGCTGCAAATCTTGATATAAAGTCAATGTATTTGTGTGAATGACTCTTAAGAAGAAATGCATCAGTTTTGATATTTTTAATTAAAACAAATAATTATATATAACTATAAAAACTATAATTTCAGTTTGTTTTAGCCTGGTCGTTCACACCTCAGCTTCGAAAAAGATTTTTTTTTAAAAAGCTGTGGAAAATTGGAAGTGTAGAGGGTGGGTAGAGGGGAGACAACAACCAATAAAACACAGACCTGCAAAACACTCATTCAGACAAATGAATATTAAAACATGAGCAGAGAAAAAAAAAAAACATCTAAACATCTATTTATATATCTAAAATAAATTATAAACATTAGATGAAAAACTTAAATTTGAGAAAAAAACAACAAAAAATGTTTTTATATATATATATATGAAAAAAACAATTAAAAATAAATAAATAAACTGAAAATAAAAGCCAATTCAAAATATAATGGTATATAATATTAAAAGAATGCTGTAATGCATTTCTTCATCTTTCTAATTTTGCATTTACCTTTCCTGAGAGAATGACAGATCTCCAATGACTGGTTCAAAGTTGGTAAGTTCAGTGAAAAGCTGAAAGATGAAAATAATGTAAGAAATAAAAAAAACATGTTGGTTTCAATATCAACATGTAAAAGTGTTCAACCATACTCAGATCTATACTTTAACAATGCTTTTCTGCTGAGACCAATATGCTCTGAGAATATGTTATCTACTCTTCAAAGGACGAAAACAAAAAAGGACAGCTGTACCTAATCCCTAACACTACACCACAAGAAGAACAAAAATGCTGAGTGAGGCTGACACACATCATTTACAGACCTGAACACAACTGTCAGCACTCTGAGGCTTGTCTCGAAGCGAAATTCTCTCTAGGAGTTTTAGAAGTGTGCGAACCAGTAATACAATGCCCTCCCTCAGTTTCAGCAAATCCTGTGCAGAAAAGTACATCCCCTCTTCTGCATCATCTTCATCATCATCAATCTCCATCTGTTGGGAAACAAAACACAAAAATGCAATATATGACCACTGTCATCACTATCATTGAAAGATAGATTGAGTCTAGGTCTTTGGAGAATGTGTCAGAGTGGGAAAATGCACTTTTAAAGATGATGAGTGTAAATGTCACATATGCAAACAAACAAAAATCTAAATACTATACCTCTTCTGACGCTTTCTTTGGGGGTTTGGATCGCTTTCCAGATTTGGGGTCACCTTGGGAGCTTTTCACAGAATCCTTCTTGCGTTTCTTGCCAGAGTCTTGAGGCCAGCATTTTAGGGGCAAGTTCAGACAGGTATCAAAAAGGATCTGATGGTACACTTTATTCGCAACACTACCTAAAGATGGGCAAAAAACATTAAATAAACTAATGAGAGACATTCTGACAGTGTTATGTTAAAATAGATGGACCTGACATCACATTTGCTTTTATGTAAGGATTCTGGTTGTGGGTGACATGTCTTTGACAACCTGAAATCAGTTTTTTGCTCTATAGTAATAATCTGTTGCAATCTGACCTGGTATTTTCAGCAGCAACAAGTACAGAGAGGCTGCCTGTAGACCATACAGTCTCTGTTCAAGACTGGGACTTTTGGCTTTAGCACTAAGGATGAAGTAGGACAGGACAGCCACCAAAGTTTTTGCAGAGACACCATTCTCACCAAACACCACCCAGACATTCTACAGGGAAAAAAATACATGGTCAAGAATTCATAAGAAGGTTATACTGCAGTGAATCACAAAACTGATCTACTATGTTTGTGTAAGCACTTGGTGAAGTAAAACAGAAAGAAATAACAGCATCATCAAATTATACCTGTGTATTGTCATCATCCTCATTGGAGAAGTTCAGAAGCTGCATGTAAACTGTTTTAAAAACACCAAGGTCTTCCTTTATCTCCTCCTCAATAACAGGGTCAAGAGGGTCTGTGTCGGTGAACTCGAAATCCCACACTGCATCCACCCAGGCTGAAACATTTCAACAAGTCAACAACATATGTACACTGCGGCTAAACATGCCTAAACATGATAAAGGCAAAAAAAAAAGTTTTCAGTAAGTTTTAAAATAGACAATGATCATGCGATATACACTATGGCAGTTTGAACGGATAGTTAAATGTTAGATTGAAAAGACAGTGCGTTGGGATATGGCAGAACAAAATGTTTCGCTAGAAAAAAAACACCTAAAATCTCGCATATAATGACCCGAAACCAAAACAAATCCCCGGGATCGATGACAGCGTCAGTTGCAGCTCAACATATTTCGAGGTATAACAGAATAACGTTACACACGGAAAGTCTCAAATATTATTTAGCAAATTATTCATAATACATGCTCGTGACAAAAATGAAACTATACCTGTAGACACACTGTTTAATTTTAACAACTGCAGAGCACGTATTAACTCCATCTTTCGTTCAAAACAACGCGCCAATAGCCGCTGTAGTGGTACATCACATATCCCGGCATGCACGGCGGCATATACGGACGACCTCATGAATATTCATTTGAATTTTTTTTTTTCGTTTTTATTAAACCTAACCATAATAACAGTACAATAACATGCATATATGTTACTAATCTCCAAAAATATAATAATAAAACAATTAGACAAAAAGACAAAATAACGTTTAATATGATGAGGGGTGCCAACTTATTAATATTCATGATCCAAACCAGTTCCGTTTCGCGCTCGGTAAATTCAGCGCATGCGCATTGTGCAACGCTTCGTTCTGTGACGCGGAGTTACGCGCGTTCCTCAAAAAAAACTGCTGTGCTCAGATAGAGGAAATGCTTCAGACGGTAACTTAATATGTAAAAAAACAACAAAGGACTGTAAAGCAAAAATACAAGTAAGAAACCAAACTAGGTGTATGTGCACTCATTTCTTAAATGTATAATGTACCCCTAATATATATGTTTTATTAACCTGTAACGTACTGTATGCAGTCTCTGTTGGATGTTCCTTAATTTGTTGTAACCTTTCTGTCTATCTATTGTTCAGTGTATTAGTAACACACTGTGTCTGCCATAAAACCTTTACATAAATAAAAACCAGAGTTCAGCTGTCTATTAGGATTAGAAAATCTCCAACTTTCTTGATAGTTAATCATTTCATTATTCATATTACAGCCCGATAATGTCTAAGCATTACAGAAATCTGTTAAGATCTGCTGTATCAGAAACCTTCACTGTACATTTGCTGTTGGACTTTTATCTGCTCACAGGTGACTTCAGTTTTCCTGACCTCATTACTGTCCTCTGATGGTCACATCACAGAGCATGAGTTAGATTTAATATACTCCAGTGTTTTGAGGCAAGGATGATGGGGGGGAAGTGGCAGGACAGGCTGAAGTCTGTGGAGCAGAGAGCCTCATCCTTTCAGTCTTCTCCTCTGTGCTGTCCATACAAGCCACGTCTGTCCCAGCCATGGCAGCCCTCCTCTGTCTGGAGACTCTTCCCACGCCAGAATGCAGCTATCGCCTTCATTCAGCACATAAAACAGGTCTAGACATAAGCTGTTAGATATCTGTTTAAGTGAAGTGTATCATCAGCTGTTTTTAAAATGTTATTGTCTCTTATTGTGTCTTTGTCAGGACGTGCACATATTTTCACTTGAGAGGGAAGGCAGTGATGCTGGACAGAGGATTTTCCTTGTGACCAGCTACAGTGAACTTTGGCACTATTACAGGTAACTGTCACAGATATATAATGATAAATCAGCATTAGGGAAGTTAATCATGGAAATGAATTGCTACAGATTAATTACTTTACACATTCCTAATTTAATTTCACTTCACTTTTAATACAATGCACATGCACATTTAAAGGCAATGAGAGATCTGTGTCTCTTCAGCACTCACAGACAGTCTCTGATGCACTGCTATGAGGTCATTCTGGAAGGGGCCGTCTGCAAACTCTACTTTGACTTAGAGTTTCACAAAGCCACCAACACACACCTGGACGGCAAGATGATGGTGGCAAAACTAATTCAGGTAAATAAGCTATCCTTCAAAATGTTTGGGTATTCAGAAAGTTTTTTTCTTTAAAGAAATTAATACTTTTATTCAGCAAAGACGCATCAAATTGATAAAAGAATGTTAATGTTTATTCCAACATTTATTCAACATTTGCTAATACATTTGTAAAATGAAAAAATGTATTTGTTAACATTAGTTAAAGCACTGTGAACTTGAACAAAAAATTAACAATGGTATTTTTTTTTTCTCACTAACACTGACAAAGATTAATAAATGTTGTAAAAATATATTTCTCACTGTTAATTCATATTAGGTAATACATTAACTAATGTTAACAAATGTTGTAAAGTATAACCACAAAAGATTTCTTTTTAAAAAATGAATGCAAAATTTGAAACATTTTTGATAAACTTTGATAAATCTTGAAAAAGTATAACGTTTCCTCAAAAACATTAAGCAGTACAACTGTTTTAACATTGATAATAATAAGAAATGTTTCTTGAGCACCAAATCAGCATATTAGAATGATTTCTGAAGGATCATGAGACTGAAGACTGGAGTAATGATGCTGAAAATTCAGTTTTGCTGTCACAGGAATAAATAACATTTAAAAATATATTAAAATAGAAAAACTAATTTAAACATGTAATAATATTTCACAATATTATTGTTTTTATTGTATTTTTGATCAAATTAATGCTGCCTTGGTGAGCTCTAAAGGCCTTTTACAAAAAAAAATCTTTCTGGCGGTTTTAAAAACTTTTGAAAAGTGGTGTGGTGATTTGTCTGTTCTATTTTAAAATGGACATTTAAAACTATGGTTTTCATAACTAGACATGTCATTCCCTCAAAATTCAATAACAGTATGTGTGTGAGAAGCTAGAGGAGGTTTATGGCCTACGCTGCTCTGCAAAAGACGTCCTTGATCTGGACTCCAGCACCTCTGAGAAGTTTAGTCGTCATCTTATCTTCATGCTTCCCAGTGCTGCATTTAAAGACAACTCCCATGTAGGTGAGTCATTGTCTTGTCATCATCATGTGCGTTGAATGACTCTGTTGAGTGACAATATTGGTGGTTGATGCATATATATATCAACATTTGTCACAATCTGTGATAGGGATTTTTGTGTGCTTGTTTGCAGGGCAATTTATTCATGATATCATACATCCTGCTATAAACAGCCTTCAAAAAAGGTGAGAGATGACAAATATAGGAAGGGCTATGATTAAACTCATTATTTAGAATGAGCCATTTTGTTTTCTTTAAAAGCCATCATTCTGTTTCTTACAGCCTCATTTTTATGTTATTGCAGTGTTAATACATCCTTTCTGTTATAATAGAATATTGGTTTGATTTGGTTTAAAGCAATCCAGAGGCACCAGGAGAGAACAGAGATGATGTGGATGGTTCTCAGGCCAAGAGAAGAAAGTACGAAGAGAAGGATCTTGGCTTTTTAGTAGTCAAGAGCAATAATGGGCAGAAACAACTTTTTGTTGACCTGGGTAAGAGTTTATAGTCTGTTCTTTAGTCTACAAAGTCTTGAATAAAGACTTTGGACTAGGCTTAAGCCTTGACTGTGAAACCAGCAATTAATTGCATATTATTTACAAGTAAACATAAATTTAGTAGAAATCTTAGTCAGGGTAGCGCCATATTTAATTACATTTTTGACAAGAATAAAAACAAGGCAGTGAGGGATATAATTACAATGTGCTGAATGGATTTTACTGTTGTTTACTGTTAAAGTTGTGAGTTGTGAAAATGACGTGATCTAGGACCTTTATACAGTGCGTGACATTGTAAAGACTCTACGTGTGTCCTCGTTATCATCTGCATTAAAATAACTGTCTGTAGCATTGTTTTTCTGAGAAACAAGTAGGTGAATTTAGCATGCTTCCTAAATACCTGCAAACATATTATGGTATTTTTATGTTTTAGTAAAGTGAAAAACTTACATACAGCACCTTTAAGTACATCTTTATATGTAATTTCATAATTACTTATATTGTCTATGAAATATGGTTAAAGTGTACTGTAAAAGGTACAAATACATTTACTTTATGGTAAATGCTATGCTAAAATATACTTTAATGTCATTTTTATTGAAACTAATATGTCATGTATTTAAAGTAACACTCCACTTTTTTTGAAAATAGGCTCATTTTCCAACTCCCCTAGAGTTAAGTTTTAACGTTTACAAATCCATTCAACCGATCTCCGGGTCTAGCAGTAGAACTTTTAGCATAGCTTCGCATAGATCATTGAATCCAATTAGACCATTTGCATCTCGCTCAAAAATGACCAAAGACTTGCAATATTTTTCCTATTTACTCTTCTGTAGTTAAATGCGTAATAATCAAGGAACTTTGCTGCCATACCATGGGTGAAGCAGGCGCAATGATATTACGCAGCGCCTGAAAATAGGCTAACTTCTGTCAACATAACCAACTTGACAACCTGCTTGCACAAGGAGCGTGCTGGGGACTATTTTCAGGCGCTGCGTAATATCATTGCGCCGTTGCTTCCATGGTACGGCAGCAAAGTTCCTTGATTATTACACAGGAATGAGAGTATAGTTCCTAGCCATATCGGTCTAGAAAATCGCAGCTTTTCATTTTCCGTCGGTCTTAGTACACGATGTAACTACAGAAGAGTCAAGTTTTAAATAAAAAAAGAAGAGAACATCTTGAGAACACTTGAATCACACATTGGATCTCGATAAATGAAATATTCAAGTCGAAAATCTTTAATTATATACATTGTGCAATTCGTTGGGAACAGAATGATGTGATGTGACAATGGTCATTAGAAGCCAAAATAATCAGCAAATTGAGGGCTGGATTCAAAATCACACCAAAAATCTAAGTAAATATTGAAATTACAGGCTGATCCAACTTGAGCACGTTAAGGTCTGTGCAATTCTCCAAGACCATTACTGACCACTATCAAACCGGTCTTGCTGGATGATGTTGCAGTCAGCATAACGTTCCCCATGGCATCTCCAGACTCTTTCAGTCTGTCACGTGCTCAGTGTGAACCTGCTCTCATCAGTGAAGAGAATGGGGCATTGTGTTCCCTGACAAATGCCAATCAAGCTGCACGGTGCTGAGCTGTGAGCACAGGTCCCACTAGAGGACGTCGGGCCCTCATGCCACCCTCATAGAGTCTGTTTCTGACAGTTTGACAAGGACCATAACAAAACACAAAACTAAAGACAAATCAGTTAGGAAGGATAAAGAGAGAGCAGTTGTCTGTGGCCACCACCTGCAAAATCCCTTTTGGAGGGTTGTCTTTCTTTTGCCTTTCCAGTGCACCCCTTGTCACTTTCATTTGCACCAACTTATGCTTCCTAACTGGATAGATTGATATCACTGAAGTTTAATTGACTTGGTGTTGTACTGTGATGATTAAGTTTTTGAACAGTGTATTATCAGCAAGTACAGTTTTAAGAAAATATATTTTTAAGATTTTAAGTGTATATTCAATAAAATTAACCACACTTCTTTTTTACGAAAGTTAATTAAGATAAAGGACAAGCAAGTTATGCCGGATGTTAAAACCATTCCCTCTTTTAAAGGTGTCTACACCAAGAACAGGAACTTTCGTCTCTACAAGTCCTCCAAACTGGGAAAGAATGCAGCCTTCAGTGTGGCAGAAGACAACAAGTTTGTCCCAATGCCCTCCAACCACACCACAAAAGAAGAACGCATATTTCTAGCTTCTTTAATCACCAACATCAGGTTATTTATATATTTCTATTTGTGTAAACATGTTTTTTGTGATTTTATTTTTGTGTCTCTCGCTTTCACATACACTAACGCACATTTCTGTTTTGTACCAGTTTTACAGGACAGAGGATTTTGACGTATGATATGCCACAGAAGAATACAGCAGGATCTCTGTGTTCAACCCTGCAGAGAGAGTCACACAGTTCTGGTGAGAAATACAAGTTAACATCACCAAGAGCTTTCAGTGAATTTACTTAGAATTAACCATCTCAGGTCAGTGCTGCAATGTGGTTCGCTTAAAATTTGCATTAAATACAGTATATAATGTGCATTTATATACAGTATGTAAGGGATAATGTACATCCAGCCGGTTGTTATCGCAGAATAAACCCCGACAGGGGGTCGTGCATTAGCCTGAAGGGGTTTATTTTGCGATAACAACCAGCTGGATGTACATTATCCCTCACATAACCCGCTTGTTACACGGCTACTTGCCACATAAGTAAATAAATAGACACAAAATATTGACTGGACAGACTAGACAGACATTTAAGGGAAATGGTACAGTCATACCACTTATTACACGGCATTTCACCACATAAATAATTATGGGTATAAGAGATATGGATTTGAGATTAAACTCTTTTAAAATCGTACCTGTTTGTTATCTTATAATCTATTACAGCATACAAAGCAATTGTTGCAAAATGGCAACAGCTGTGTTTGTATGAAACGAGAGCGAGTCTGCGGTACACAGATGACATATTTAAATAATTGTACACAAAATATTGATTTGAGTTTTCAATTTTCATTAGCTCACCAAACGCAAAACTTCCACGAAAGACAAACGTTACTAGCTAGCGTATGTCGCTGACTGCAGTTAACCGGACGAGCCTGTGTTATCAGATTTTTTTGTGGTTATTATCAGGGAATAACATACCACTGGATGGAGCGATTGACCATTCAGAATTAAGTATTCAACAGATCCATGTAATAAATGAAATTAAACATTCACCAGCCTGGTGGCTGTTGGGTGAAAAAAAGTAAATTTCCCACCCTTCTTGAATGTCATGCTTTACTGTTCATACCATAGACAGTTCACTACAACTAGAGACTTCTCCGCCCTCTCCATATAGATCTGCTAGGTGTACAGAAGCCGTCTCCGTTTAAAGAGGTGGATGAATTTGTGCTGACACTCGTGTGCAAGGATGGCATTCAAGGAAGTAAGTAGGAGAAAAAAGATCAGTATACTATTTCTTTCAAATTAAATATCTGTCATTGTCTACTCACCCTCATGTTGCTCAAAGCAAATTCCTTTTTTTTTCACAAAAGGAATTATTTGTTGAATGCTTTGTTAACTGAATGTCACATTTAACCCAAACAGGTATCCGGCGATGGAACTACTTTGCATCTGAACAGCTGCTGGTTTATGACATTGAGAAATTCCGCTGGTGCCACAATGTGAAGCGCTTCCACAAGAGCAACAACATCATGTGAGTCTCTATCACTGAGACTTGCATTGCTTTACATTCTCTGTTTGATGGTTTGAAACAAATTATGAATGCTCTTTATTCTTCTTTTTGATAGAATTGTGGTGGATCTCAAAGAAGAAGTGTGGTATCAGAGATGCCATGACCCTGAGTGCAGGAGACAGAACTACAGATCCTCCAGTACGCTCCATAGAGGAATAAATAGATGATATTGCTCCCAGATAAGCATCTATTAAGATGCAGTGTTGTTATTGTTAACTAAAAATATAAAAAATGTAATTTTTAATTTTAATATAATGGAATTGGAAGATGGATATTTTTCTTACACAAACCCATTGTTTCGCTTAAGAATGCCTTTATTAACCCCCCGGAGCCGTGTGAATTACTTTTATAATAGATGAATGCACTTTTTTGGGCTGCCATTATAATGCTTGGATTAGTATTATTTTAATATAACTCCGATTGTATTCGTCTGAAAGAAGAATGTCATATACATCTAGGATGGCTTTAGGGTGAATAAATCATGGAGTAATTTTCATTTTTGGGTGAACTATCCCTTTAAAAATGTTGCCTTGGCAACTAACTGTAACTAACTGCTAAAATTAAACCTGAAATATAAATATAAAAAACTAATACAATGAAAATATAAAAATAAAAGCTAATACATTTTTTTAAATAAATGTTATAATAGTATATAAATAATACTAAAATAAGAGTTAAGATGTGGCTAGATATGAAAAGTTTGTATGGGAATAAGGGAATGATATTGTATGTAAATGGGTTTGTTTGTAATATGGTGGCATTTTTATGTTCAGGCTTCCCACTGCCTCAGGAGGTCTGCATGAGCCACCTACTGATGGAGGTCAGTCAGTATTCACCTCATCTGGAGACACCTGTCATTTACATAACATACATTAGGCTGAGTATATGTTTGTGTGTTGACTTGTACACATTTCTTTATCTTAAGGATGAAGATGATCAGGCATATTTGACAGATGAACTGGGGAACATTGAGCATGCCAAGAGCTCTGTACCCATGACTGCTTCAGCAGAGTCCTCCTCGGCTCCCCAGTCTGAGAACACTGAGGATTGGGGAGAGTGGCCTGATGACCCTGCTTATCTAGAAGCTTTGCAGGAAGTAGAAAGGGCCACTGAAGAGGTACCTGATGAGCTTCTGCTCCAGGCAGTGACTGAGTGTGAATGATGCCAGTATAACCTCAAAGACACCATTAATAGCATTAATACAGTGCAATACATTTCTTTCTTTCTTTTTTTTTCTATACATTCATTTGTAAAATATGTGCTTAAACATCGTTTCCTTACTAAATGTTCAATACAAAGCCCATTCTTTTCCATTATTATTTTAGATGACTTGCCTTGGGATATTACAATATTACAACAACGGGTTTTATTTACAGAGTTAAATATATGTCAATATGCTCATTTTACTGCAAACTTTAAAAAAACAATAAGAGAAATACAACTTAAAGGGATGATTCACCCATAAATGAAAATTCTGTCATTAATTACACACTCTCATGTCGTTCCAAAACTGTAAGACCTTCCTTCATTTTCAGAACACAAATTAAGATATTTTTGATGAAATCCGAGAGCTCTCAGACCCTCTCTGAAAGTCGTTATTTTTGTTTGTTTTTTGCGCACAAAAAGTATTCTCGTCGCTTCATAAAATTAAGGTTGAACCACTGGGGTCACATGGACTATTACTACCTTTCTGGGCCTTGAAAGTGTTAATTACATTGCAATGGAGGGGTCTGAGAGCTCTCGGATTTCATCAAAAATATCTTCATTTGTGTTCTAAAGATGAACGAAGGTCTTGCGGGTTTGGAACGACATGAGGGTGAGGAATTAATGACAGAATTTTCATTTTTGGGTGAACTAACCCTTTAATCTCTGAGCATAAATTATTTGTAGCGCTGAGAATTAATGCAAATTCTTAAGTACAATGTAATACATTTTATAAAATTGTAAATACACAACATATTGGTCTAACTGGTCGAAATTGTGATGAAATGAGACGCCTTTGACCCATTTTTCAATTATATTTGATGGCATGTAAAAGACTTTAACCCACTAAAAAAAGTTTTAGGTTTTCATGTAACTGTAAAGTTTGATTGTTGTCTTGAATTTAAAATATTTTGCCAAAATTACAACCTGCAGTGACCAGGTAATTGCACCTTTTCAACCACTTTCGATTTAAGAAAATGAATTTGAAATTCTGCAACTGATGATCCATAAAAAGGTATAAATTACAAAAATGATTGTGACAAGTAAAATAGAAACATTTAACAAAATGTTTTAACAATGATTAAAATCTTTAATGGTGTGGAACAAAAACAATAAATACTGCTTTTGGTTACTTTTCTGATTTATATAATAATTTTGAGGATAAAGATTTTGAGTAAAGTTCTTGCAAGTAAAACAAGTCATTAGATTAATTTGATTAATTTCTTCAGTCAGATATATCAACATAATATACTGGGTAATGTACAGAAGTTAAAATACAGTATACATAAGTGTCCGTTTTCCTCTTGCTCTGATATTCCACGAGAGGGCAGCATTTGTCTGCTTCTGAAAAGAGATTCAGGACAGGGCTGGAAATGCTTTATGTTGCTGTATGAATTTAAATATGAGGAGGTCTTCCCCAGAGGCTTGATTCTTCTGAAGGAAGCATAATGTTTTTTTCTTCTCTGTAAAGCTGCTTTAGAACAATATGCATAATGAAAGTCTACATACAAACAAATTGAATTGAACCTGAAATTAGTAGGGTGGATTCTACAAACAGCTTTTTAATTCTGATACACTGTTCTGTGACTGCGACTCTACATATGACTACAGTTACATCGTGAAAATGTTTACATATCGTATTAAGGAAAAATGGTAACTGTACCATTGGGTCCCATTATGCATTAATGCATTAACTAAAATTAACCAGCAATGAGCAATTCATTTGTTACAGTGTTAACAACATACAGAGCTCCTACTTGTACCATCTGACTGCTGCAGATTTATTTCGGCATTGATAGTGTTGACATAGAAAATCATAAATCCAAGTCTGAAGACCTGAACAACGTCACGGGTTGCCATCCCATAATTACGGTTACGAAATGGCAGCATAAGCTTGTTGTTTTGGTTCAGGAGGAACTGTTTGTGTGACTGTGGTTGTGTCCAAAATCGCATATTCTCTTGAGTAGGTACTTAATTTCAATAAGTAATTACTTCATGACTGCTAAAAAAGTATGTTCTATATAGTATCAGTGTGTGTAGTGAGAATTTAATCTGGACATACTACAATAACCTAATGGGATATTAAAGTGTCCATCATATGCACACTTCAGAATCTCGCCGGAAGTAGTAGGTCATCTGGGTACTTTTTGCTTACTCTTTAATGAATACTGTGAATTGGACTTCTTCTGTCACATACTGTTTTTCGCCTACTATATAGTAGGGAAGTATGTGATTTTGGATGCAGCCTGTGCGTCTACAACTCTACTTAGCCTTATGGTATGCTCTGATGAGTGTAATGTCTGTGCGAGCAGGGTGTGCGGAAATACATATGTTGACAGGCAGGTAGGACATTGTATCTGAATGCAATGATTGGACAAACTTTTTTTTTTGTCCTACCCTACCTTTAATCTTTGTTCACTGTTATTTTATTTCAGGTCCATTAATAACAAGCAGAATAATAGAATAACATTTAGTTTTAGTAATGTATTAGTAGCCTAAATGTTGAAATTAACGTTAAGTTAGTTCATTAACTAATGTAATTAAATGGAACCTTTTTGTAGTTACCAGAAAAAAAATTTTTTATCTTTTTTTTTCATGATAAATTAAATGAGTCCGTAAATGAATCACCTATTAATCATTAATCAATTATTTTTATTTAATCATTTTATATATTTATTTATATTTATATTAATATTGTTACTGGAAGTTTGTTTCCTATATTGAAATACGGCACTTATGGATGCTTTCCCATAAATACCATATTGTTATTAATGAGTTAATAACAATAATAACTTTTTCATTATGGACTTTATTATCTAACAAGGAAATATGGGTTCATTCTATTCCTATTCCCACAGTATGGGCACCACTGTGAATATACAGCATTTTCAGAGAAATGTATGTTCTTGTTTGGCCCTTGTTTTGTTTAATAGTGTCTGACTGAAGGAACACGTCTTCCCTTTATTTTAGAGTTCACCTTTATCATCAGGTTTAGTCAAATTTTTTTAAAATTGGGTCAGTGTGAGAAAGACATTCTCAAGCATGTGTGCATTTCTGGCTAGTCTGTTCTGCTCATAATGAAATGACCTCTTAAAGGGGACATATCATGAAAATCTGACTTTTTCCATGTTGAAGTGCTATAATCGGGTCCCTGGTGCATCTACCAACCCAGAAAACATGAAAAAAAACAACCCAGTAACTTTGTTTTGGTAAGCCTTTCTATGTAAGCACGTTGAAAAATTAGTAGTTCAGATTTCTCTCCCCTTCTGACATAGGAAGGGGATCTTATTATGACATTTCCACCCATGGCCCCGCTTTTTTTTTCTTTTCTTTTTTTACAATAAAAAAGACCCTTGTGTGTATTTGACAGTTTAAACAACAAAAATGTGAAAGAGAAGTTACTCACAAGACTTGAAGTCTGACAGCCAGTTGTCTGTTTGCTTGTGATTCAGATAAGTGTGCTCAGAAAACAATCCATTATCGGTGAGAGTGATCGCGATATAGATGATAATTAAAACCAAGCTAGGCAGCACGCAGCAGCTCATTTGCATTTAAAGGCAAATGCACAAAAACAGCCTGTTCTTGACTGTAGTCCAAAATTAGTAATTACAACATGGATTTATAAATGATGAATTTATAAATCATGGTATTTTAAGCTGAAACTTCATAGACACATTCTGGGGACACCTGAGACTTAAATTACATCTTGTTGAAATGGGCATAATGGGTCCCCATTAAATGGATAGTTCACCCAAAAATATAAATTTTGTCACTCATGTTGTTCCAAATCTGTACGAGTTTATTTCTTCTGCTGAACACAAAAGAAGATATTTTAAAAGCAAGTCAGTTGACGGTAGCCATTGACTTCCATAGTATTTTTCTTTCCTATGGAAGTCAATGGCTACCGTCAACTGTCTGATTAACTATAAAAAAAATAATCTTTTGAAACAAAACTTAAAACCTCCCCAGTCCAAAAAGACAAATAAGCACAAACAACATAAGCACTGTTTCATTTCACATACAAAAGAGGCTGTTCACATAAACGTTGTACATGTACAGTAGTTACGCAGTTTATTTTCTATATTTTCTAAATGAATGTTCTAAAACTATTTGTAAACAACTCATCCATACATGTTTCATTTTTAAAAAAAAAAAAAAAATTATGTTTTGACCTCGTAATGTTTAATCAAACTTCTCTCTGGTGATAAAACTTCTCCAACCATTTAGTCTGCTTAAACCTTACCTCTTCAAGCTTGCGTTCATCTGCCTTCACTTTTGAGTGCAATGCCCACATCTCAAAATCCAGTCATCAACCAATGTACAAAACCAAGTCAAACTTACATTTTTTTATTTTTCTATAATCCATTACACTCAGACGTACGTCACAATTCGGAAGATCTGTTGCTACTTCCGTTTCATTGGAACTTTAAAATCCAGGATTAAAAAAAAGGTCAAAACTACATTTATTTTGGAGTGAGAAACCTCGACTAATATTGCATGTGGACCTCTCTAAATTATGAAAAATATAATGACCCCTCTACAATGGCAGAGAAGCAAAGTTTCAGATGTTATATTTAGGGTATGTTTACAGGACAACGATGTACTAAAAACTGTTGCCAACGTTGTCAATACGATCCCCGTTCACACGGATCTGCGAAAATGACTAAAAAGGCTGTATTATGCATGCCAGGTCAGTAGTTGGCGATGTCTCTTTGTCAAGAAACACCCCGCAAACACGTAATATGCATGCGTGGACATGTAATACATGCGCATGACGTCACAATTTTTCAGAAATGAATTTTTTTGTTTGTTTACATGCAGATGGTAAATGGCATCGTTTTCAAAGCTTTGCACTTTGAAACCCGTTTTAAAAAGCTTGCGTTTTCAGACCCCAAAAAGACCATTGTCGTGTAAATGAATGACCAAAACACTTAAAACGTTTTCCATTTTCAGTTGAAAAAGGTGTCGTGTAAACATATCCTTATATACGTAATCTTTAGTGGTTAATATTCATAAATTAACATTTTAATTTGAAATCTGCATTGTTCATTTTTAGACATTACTGAACATGATAAATGAAGTAAAAGAGGCTCAGTTTTTATTTGCAATAAATATTCAATTGCTCATGGAGCATTCTCATTTTGTGTTTTAAAAAAGAAGGGCAGTGAATGTATACTTAAAGTCTTTTGAAGTAAAGACAGAGAGTGATGTCATCGCAGGGTCAGATCCAGCTGAAAACAGGTGGGCGATGGTGTCATGATGAGACGAGGACATCATAATTCATGAAAGGAGAGCAGTGATGTTACATCCCAAGAAGGCGACCGGATCACCTGATTCTATGCAGTGTGTCTTTCTGAATGACCCGAGAGCATGATGCACAACATGTGGTGCGATAGTATGAGTACACACACAAATGAGCCTGGACCACCACCACACAGTTATAGTACATATCCCTGCAGGACTCATCTACAGAGAGAGACACAAAGAGAAACATCTTAAAGGTACAGTTCACCCAAAAATCAAAGTTCTGTCATCATGATCATTCTAAACTATATGTTTTTTCCCCATCAAGAACAACATAATGTACAATTTTTTTGTACGTTATCATTTTGTGGCGCTTGATAGTTACAGTCTCCCTTCACTTTAATACATTGAGCCCTATTGTACTGATCTGAGCGCATGGTCTATGGCGCAGGTGCACTTAGGGCATGTCCAAATCCACTTTTGCTAGTTTAACGACGGAAAACGGTCGGCGCGCCAGACGCATGGTCCAATCAGAGTATCATCTCCTATTTCCTTTACAAGCCAATTGCACTTGCGGAAAAACTAACGCTTCTCCAGAGAGGAATCCTTTTATTTTTAATATTTATTTTTTTTTGTGTGCTGCTGCACTTCCTTGTATGTGCAATAAGCAGAGTGTACACATGTTGTGCACCCGCCTATAGGTGCATATTACTAACGCACCTTTTAAATAACACAAAAAATTCTGCGCTATTGACTTTAGATCAGGTTTTTGTTGGTCAATGGCGCAGTCTATTTAGGTGCCTCAAAATAGCAACGTGCCAACAATGCGCCTGAACACACCTCGTTTTCAGACCAGCACGCTCATGGGCGAACAGATGGGCCTGAGCGCATTTGCTATTTAAACAACGTGGCGCTGGACGTGAAAATGATAACTGCGTCGGGCTGAAACTAGCAAAAAACACTTGTGTCACGCCTGGCGTCGCATTGCACCGGGTGTATGATCGATTCAAGAGCTTGTGAATCAGATTCAGATTGGGAAATCTGTATCGTGACATTTGTGTTATTAGATGGCAGAATTGTCATTTAGGGTGAGCGATTTTTTTTAACAATACTAGAAGGCTATTTATTTTAAAGAAAGAAAGTGACAGCTGAAGAAAATCATACCAATCTGTGGTGTGCAGGTGTGTGTGTTACACTTCTCTTGATTTGCAGGTTCAAGGGCAGGATCACAGTCATGGCTTGTGGTCAGATCATCTTGCAAACAACGTACCTCCCTCACTCGAAAGCCTCCGTCGCAAGAACGAGAACACTGAGGTAGTTAAAAACATTCTTGTTAAATAAGTTGATTGAAACAGCTTGGTTGAAGTTGCACTCTGTGTGTGACGAACTAACCGAGCTCCACTCTGTCATGTACCACTGCGCACCACAACTCTTCAAATAGCAGGTCTGTCCACTCGGAGGACGGAGCAGGTGAGAGCAGCGGTCATCTGAGGTGAATTCTAATTGGCCATTGTTTTGGATAACACAGACCACACCTCGACTCTGGGTACCATTGCCACATTCAGATGAGCACTGTGACACACACATACACACAAATAAGCAAACAGGGTATGAGTATTTGATCCTTTTTTTAGTGAATCCAAAACATACCACGGTACCAATGCAGCTCAATTCCAAAAACGAACAAGTCTTATGAGCCGCCTCTTTAATGAATAGTTCCAAATCAGAGTTATTTTAGTATTAAATTAAAATATAGTATTTATTAATATTTTAATTATTGTCATCTACATTTTTGAGCATAGATGTGAAAAGGCTTAAATAAACAATGAAAGTTTAAGTTTACCGTAAATTAAATGTATTAAACTAAACATTTTTTATTTTATACATATCATTTACAAAATAATTTGAACTCTAAAACCGCTAGAAAATCAAAGCCAAGTTGTGTTCCAAATTTAAAGTTGATATCACAAAAATTGAGATTCCTGTGAGCTTTGCCAAATGCCGCTATGCCAAAAATAGCCACAGAGTGACACTCATGCTCCAAATTAATACATTTCTGTCACAGTATTACTTCTATCACAAAACAGTGGTCAAATATGGAACCTTGAGTCTCAGACCTTTCCAATCATATGTGATTTGTCAAGATTATAAATAAATTTTATTATAAAACAGGCAGTACATTTTGTAAAATGTGAATCATGACACCGGCTACAAAAAGGATTTAAAGTACCATTTCCATGTCCAATTTCAAAATAGTTTGACAAGATGAATTTTGAGTGTTTTAGCTCTCGAATGATACCTAATTTATAATGATTACTAAAATATTTGACAGGGAGTTAAAAAACTGGCATGAGCATGGGACACTGACAGTTAACAGGTTAAATTAACTTTTATTTTTAATTGTTTTGTACTTTTGTTGTGTGCTTTTATCATTTGTATTACTTTTTGTTTCTATATACCTTTAATTTTATTTCAGTTTTAGCTTTAGTAATTTTAGTACTTAAAGTACTAAACTTTCTGCATGTGTGTGTTTGTGTGGCGGCTGTGTCCATGCACCTGTCCCCAGGGTCCTGTGTACCATTCCAGTCGCTGTGTGCAGGGTCCCAGGTCACATGGCATGAGTTTGTCTGGTTTATCCTCATCATCGCAGTTGTCCAGTGGCAGTGAGTTGGTCTGACTCATCATACACACCACTGACCGGCTGCGACTTCCTTCCGCACAGTCTGCAGAACACTGCAGAGAGACATAAACAGCTGTTTCAGAAGTGCTACTGGGAAATGCTGAAGGAAAGCGCACAATTTCTCACCCTATCACTCCAGAGAGAATAGAACCAGCTGCTGGCACACACTCCTTTGTCACAGTTCTGCAGGTCCTGTGGGCGAAGGGCCATGTTGCATTCCTCATCAGAAACGATGTCACCCAGGTTATCCACACACACAACTTCTCTTCTGCGCTGACCTACTCCACATGGCACCGAGCACTGAGCGAGAGAGAGAGAGAGAGAGAGGGAGAGGTTTAACTGGAATCAGTGTTTTCTCTGAGCACTTTGTATTGATGGCTATTGACCTCCAAAGACCATGAACTGGTTAATATGCAGGCCTAATATATTGTATATTGTGCAGGTTATCATAATAATTCATACAAATTCTATTCTTTTACATATTCTCTTCTTTTTTTACATCTACACTACCGCTTAAAAGTTTGGAGTGAAAAAAGTCTCTTATGCTCATCAAGGCAGCATTTATTTGATCAAAAATACAGAAAATCAGTAATATTGTGAATTTAATTTCATTTTAAAATGTCACTTATAATTGTTTAGCAGCCATTACTCGTCTTCAGTGTCACGTACCACATGATCCTTCAGAAATCATTCTACTATGATGATTTAGTGCTCAAGAAACATGTATTATCAATTTTGAAAACAGTTGTGCTGCTTAATATTTTTGTGTACACCATGATTTTTTGATAAATAGAAAGTTCAAAAGAAGAACATTTATTTGAAATGTTTTTGTAGCAATGTAAAAGTGTTTACTGCCACTTTTGATTCATTTAGAGGATCCTTGTTGAATAAAGGTAATCATTAGATTTTATTTTTATTTTTTTAAAGAAAAAAGAAAGAGGGGGGAAAAAACATCTTATTTACTCCAAAATGTTTAATCTGAATAGTGTAAGGGGAGAGTGGGGTAAGATAAACCACAATCTACACTTTACTCTACTCTAAACCACAGTTTTTGTTACATGACCATGCAGTGAGCCCAGGCAGTATTTTACTTAAGCCATATTTAAATTGACCTAATACAATTAAATAAATACATTTACATAAATGTGGCTATACATTCAGAAAGCACCCTTTATACCTATCAGTCTGATTTTAAGATTTTTTTTTTGTATTATTATTATTATTATTTTCATGGCAGGTAATATGACAATGTCCAAATAAACTTACCTTGTTATAAATAATAATAATAATAATAAAATATAATTAAATACATCACATCACTAGTTAAAATTTAGATTTTTTTAGATTAAGATAAATAATGAACAGTGTTATTTAGTATAATTTATGTACTATTATAGTATTTAATAATATTTAGAATTAGCTCTTTTTTTCATATTTTAGTTTCAGTACTTCAGTTTAGTTTTAAACTGAGACCACTTTATTCCGCGTTATTATAATTCTAGATGATAGAAGATGATGAAACATAATATTTTTAAGCTCTGTCTCCTTTCTTCTTGTTTCAAGTACTTAAGTAAAAACTGGCTCATCTTACCTCACTCTCCCTACACACAGACACACTCACAAACCTCTGTCCACTCTGAGCGGATCTGCCACTCACTGCAGATCTTGAGCTGGCACACAGTGGTCGTCTCTGGCATTTCTGTGTTGTCACAGAGGCTGGTCGCCACGACGACTGTGCTATTGCCATGGTGTCCCTGAGTCTGCTGGCAAATCACCTGACGATACTGGAAACCTGGACCACAGGTCTTACTGCACTCAGACCACTCCCCTACATCCCAACTACAAACACACACACACACACACACACTGATTGAAGGACAACCGATTGGTTTCATTCACATGTGCTTCTCATTTGCACCATTTGATCAAATCCAAATGCCCATATGGACATTTTTTTGATGTTCCAAGATGCAGGCATGTAGGCATGTAGGACTGCTTGTCATTTGTTGTGTTCAAATCTACCCTTACAAAAAAGAAGTTTATTCAAGCGTGCTATGCTTCTTTTAAAACAAAAAATAAGAGCTTATTTTAAGTGTACTTTACTATGTAAGATACATACAAAATTATAGCCTACACAAGTATATTTGGCTTCGATTGACAAGTATACAGAAAAGTTTAAGTACATTTGTCATACTTGTACTTCGTTAAGAAAAGCATGATTAAGTATTTGTCAAGTAGTTGTGACAATACTAAGGTGCAGGTAAAGTAGGACTTGATTATAATTTCAACTGTTATGTGATAAGTTAATATATTTCAAATGTTTTAAATTGCAACTCCATCATTAAAAAATGACATATATATATATAAGATTTATATATTTACACAACATACAAGTTACAACAGAAATGTTTTAGTTTACCATAAATACTTGGCATAAGCTTTAACCGTCTTTCAAAGAAAATGGAAGTAATTATGAAATTACATAGAAAAGTCCTGCTTAATGGGTCAAAAAGCACTCTAACGTTCAGCTGTTGCATTTAATATACATTTAAACAATATTACATTTACTTTAACATGCAGTTGAGTTTCTAAAAACATTAAATTCAGTTTGAACTTAAGTAGCCTAGGCTATATTGTTTTAAAGTGTATAATTTGCATAATATATAGCCTACTCTTTTTAAAAGTACTAAACTTCTTTTTCACAAGGGTACTCAGGGTACGCATATGTTTTACATACTATCTTATAAACTTAAATGTTTAGTTTTTAGTAACAACTCAGTTAAATAGCTCTGAACCGGATAGAGAATTGCTCTCTTGATGCTGATTTCAGTTGATGAATGAACAGACATTGTAGCGCGCCTCCCATCCAATAAATCGCAATATGCTGTGCTTTGTTACTTTTGATATGAAACAAGTTTCAGATTTCAAATGATGTCCATGTTACGAAATTCAAACAATTAATACCGTTTTGGCGCTCTTCCGTGTGCCGTGACAGATCGCTGTAGCACTAAACGAAGCGGCAGCGCGGAGAGTGCACGTGAACGATCTCTTCCGCTTTACTACTAGTTATAGCGAAATAAACATGCGAATATAGCGAATGAACACCTGAAGGTATGTTAAAAGACACAGTACAACTTACAGAAATCTGTATTATGTCTCATGTAATCGCTAAATCAGCTTGTAAACAATGTCACACATGGTATGGTTACATTTACCTCAGAAAAGCCATTCAGCAACAAATTCAGTAACCTTAAATGAACTCTAGAGAGGAGTATTTTGCTAAATATATGTAGGCTACTATATTACACATTTGTTGTATTTTTACTGTTATTTAATGTATGTTTGAATAAATCCGTAAGGTCTTTGACAGCAACCATTTAAATGTTTATATTTAAAAAAAATATTTTTACATAACATAATTATGTAATTATAAAGTTGGGTTTCTTGTGTATAATTTAAGTGTTTGTATACAAATCCGTTCATTGTAACCATACCAACTGACAAGATACATATGCAAATGAATCAATATGGAATCGAATCACAATTCACGAATTTTACGAATCGAAATTTAATTGAAACGTGAAGTTTGTGTCAATACCCAAGCCTTAACATGCAAAAATAAAGAAACTTACAAGTATAATGGAACTAACTTTAGTGACTAACCAACTAATCTTAAACTAACTTTAGTTCTGGTTTGTTTTTTGGGTTGTTGTTTTTTCTAGATGCTTTCAGACTCGTTTGTTTGCAGTAAAAGATGTTCACTCACAAGGCTGGACAAGGCTGCGATTGACACTCTTCTACCTTGGGCCCAGAATGACTGGTGTGGCTACAGAGATCCCCCGGTACAGTAGTTTGAGTGGCCCTTTCCACACAGCTGAACACAACCTGACGACTGCCTGATACACACACCAGACAAACAGATTAAACAGAGACAGACAAGACATAACATTGTCTTACAAGAACAGTGTCTGCTGTACCAATCTATTTTGGTTTTATTTGCAGGCACAAAAGTATGGTTACTCAGGATTTGATTTAGATTTTAAACAGTGAGGGCACTGTGAAACCTCTGGAATGCATGAATGGCGTGTATGTGTGTCACTTTATTCAAATTCAGAACACTATTCATTAGACAACAGAACACTGTGTTTATATATCTCAGGGCCAAACACAATTATTTTCTAGCTCTGTCTTACACATATTCTAGGAATCTTTTAAGAGACCACATATTTTACCCAGACCAAATTAAATGAAGAAAGGACCACAAATGCACATTAATGTAAGGAATAACAACAAAACTATATACCTGTTCCACAGGTGGCACTGCAGGGTGTTGTTGTCATGGCAACCCAGCTGTATTGAGGATCTGGTTCAGGGGTTATAGGGTCCGATGGAACTTGGTTAGGATGAGGACTGCTCATTGAGCTTTCACTGTCACTATTCTCAGGATCAGGGAATATTCCATAACTCTCTACTGGAGGATGAGAGAGAGGAAAAGAGACAAAAAGTTGTGAAATATATATATATATATATATATATATATATATATATATATATATATATTTTGTAACAATGTAAAAGTCTTTACTCTCACTTTTGATCAATTAAATGCTGATAACAACTATTTCTTAAAAAAAAAAAAAAAAACTAGCGTACTGTATATGTGCAATTGTATATGAAATACTTACCCAGAGGTAGTACACTAGAGTAAGAATAGGCATCTGAATAAGTGTCAGTGATGGGGTCTTTGGGTAGAATGTATTCATAATACACTGTTGGATTAGGCTGTTGATAAATCACCTGAAAAAAATGAGTTTAAAACTAAAAATCCACAGTTTTACACACTATTCATATGGACTTAATCAGAAGCCCTTGTTATCATAAAAACATACTTCCTAACTTTCTAAAACATTACATCACACTGAACGAAAATGTCATATTCTGCAGAACATTATCAATTCAATTTTCTTTAACCCTAAAACAAAATACGGGTAAAACACCTGTGAAAAATCTATACAGAAAATGTATTTGTATTAACACAACACTTTTCTTACAGTGTAGATTATCTGCCACACTAAGCCACTTTCTATTAATGTATCTTTAATCAAGGCAGTTTTGTGATATCATACAGTAAGAGTGGTCTCTCACAAAGAGATGCAGCTCCTGATTGGTTGGGCCAGGAGCAGTGATGGATTCTCCCGCTCTGCTACGTATCTCATTGGGCCGTTTGTATGTGAGCTGAGTACCTACGGCATAGAAATGTCCTGGCCTGTCGATTACCCAGTCACCATTTATCACTGATACACCAGTCGCTGTCCTGAGAGCTTGAAGAAAGAATGAGGGGGGAAAAAGATTATGGTTGGAAGAAGGATACATGGTTCCATACATATTAACCTTACTGGGGAAAAAACAGGCCACACCAGCTGGCGTCTGGAATGTGGTAGCTGTTATTCTGCTGGTCTAAAGTGGTCTACCAGCTTGGACCAGTTAGAAGTAAAGGCAGTTACCACCTTAAACGGATAGTTCTCCCAAAATTGTAAATTTGATGTTTATCTGCTTACCCCCAGGGCATCCAAGATGTAGGTGACTTTGTTTCTTCAGTAGAACACAAATTAAATTTTTTTATCTCCAACCGTTGCAGTCTGCCAGTTGTATAATGCATGTCAATGGGAACAGATGAGAGCTATGAGAGTAAAAAAAACATACACATACGAATCCATATTAAACCCTGCGGCTTGTGACGACACATTGATGTCTTAAGACACGAAACGATCGGTTTGTGCGAGAAACTGAACAGTATTTATCAAATTTTTTACCTCAAATACAACACTATGTACATCAGCGTAAGTGAGGTCAAAATACACAATATGGCGTATCTCAGTCGGATACAAGCGGTAGAAGTGATCTCTCGCGCGTATCTCTACACCATATCGTGTATTTTGACCTAACTTACAGGAAGTCATTGCGCAGTGAACGCTGATGTACATAGTGTTGTATTTGAGGTAAAAAATTATATAAATACTGTTCAGTTTCTCGCACAAACCGATCGCTTCGTGTCTTAAGACATCAATGTGTCGCCACGAGCCGCAGGGTTTAATATGGATTAGTATGTGTATGTTTTTTTTACTCTCAAAGCTCTCATACTCTCAACTGTTCCCATTGACATGCATTATACGACTGGCAGACTGCAACGGTTGGAGTTAAAAATCTTCATTTGTGTTCTACTGGGGGTAAGCAGATAAACATCAAATTTTCATTTTCTATCCCTTTAAGATATGACACTTAGAATAGGGTATAATAGGGCCTGAAATGCTTAATAATTTTCAGTGAAAGAAGCTTTTTGTTTGTTTTTTAATATATATTCTGTTCCACTTTATATGAGGTTTGTTACCCTACCAATATTTGGGACATGTCTACATACAGTTTAAAAACATGATTTGTTCCACCAACAAACATTAAATATTCAAAATTGATAAAAATGCATGTCCAAGTCCAGTAACAGGGTTATGGGTTTTTGCCTAATTTAAGCTGTATTGGAACCAAATGTTGATTTGTAGTTATTGATAAACCAATTAAGTACGTTACTGTTCAAAAGTTTGGGGTTGGTAAGATTTTGTTTATTTATTTTGAAGGAAGATAATACTTTTATCAGAAAGGATACATTAAATTGATCAAGAGTGACAGTAAAGATATTTATAATGGTACAAAAGATTTATATTTCAAATAAATGCTGTTCTTTTAAACTTTCTATTCATCAAAAAATATATCACGTTTCACGTTTTATAATGTTTTCAACATTGTTAATAACAAGAAATGCTTGAGCACCAAATCAGCTTATTAAAATGATTTCTAAAGGATTATGTGACACTGAAGACTGGAGTAAAGATGCTGAAAAATCAAATATTTCACGATATTACAGGTTTAATTTTTTTTAATTATGTCAATGCAGCCTTGGTGAGTGTAAGAGACTTCTTTTTAAAAATAAATAAATAAATGAAAAAATCCTACCAACCCCAAATATTTGAATAGTAGTGTACATTATTATATTATATTATTATTATAATAGTGTACATTATTTGTTTAATAATTTTGTCTACACTTTTTAATAATAGGTTTGAATGGTTGTGCACAACAAATGCAGTCAATACTAAAATATGATTAAAAGTTAACAGAATGAGATTATTTATTTGTATTCCCACCTTGCTGTTTTTTTTAATCTAACAAATATTTCTCAGAACACACACACAAACAAATGTGGTTTATGTCTCGAATACTTAATGCTTAACACTAAATTGCACCGTTTGAGGGATGTGCCATGATAATGAGCCTGAAGTAAATTAAAAATAAGAGCCAGCAGGAATTCAGTCCCATTACCTAAGTAGTTCCTGGTCTTCTGTGTTTCCTGTATTTTGATTCGTTGAGCTCCAGAGGGGATGTCCAGGATCTTGTGGTAGCCAACAGAGAGCACAGAAAGAGAGAGTGTCCCGCTGAACAGCTCACATGAGCTCCCATCCCCTGCGCACACACCACATACATCCACCTGGAAACCCTTACAGCCCTGCACGATAACAACAACACACACACACACACACACACATAAGTCTACCTCCAAAGCTGATTCAGTCCTGAGTAATGACTCCACACAGATAAAGACAGGGATTTCACCACTTCAAATGGTAGACTATCTGGGCAGATGTGTTTGCTTGAGATCTTATTAATAAAAAGATTAAAATCAAAATTGAACAGCTAAGATGATTTGATTTAAAAAAATTCATCAACACTGGCTGTCTTATCTAGCAAGAGTTAATCAAAAAAAGCAAACATGTAGCTCTTCAAAAGGGCACTGCTGTCTTTCACTCAAAATGCACTCACATTGAGCTGTATTTATGCCTGTAAAATGCTTTCAATCATTTATAATTTATATGTAAATGAGCCTCAAAGCACATGAGTGCATATTTCATGAACATTTTAGGTAACACTTTACAATCTCATTACTTAACATTGTTAATGCATTAACAAATAATGAACATTCATTTTTTTTACAGTATTTATTCATCTTTGTTAACATATAGTTAATAAAAAAACATCTCTTCATTGTTTGTTCATTTTAGCTCAGGTCCATTAAATAATAAACATACAAATTTTGTATTTATTTTTCAATGTTAATTCATGTTTACTAATGTAGTTATCTAGTGTTAACAAATGGAACTTCATTATACATTTTTAGTATACTGAACATGTAAACATCAAATCCAATATTCACCCACACCCGCAGATGAATAAAGATAAATACAGAAAAAAACAGATCAATGAGGAGAGAGATTGTTTGTGTTTGAGATGTACAGATTTGGAAACACTGCTACTATAATTGCAATGATTCACTGTAAGCCATTTCCGAAAACTTTTTCATTCAAAGCATCATCAGTCCCTAGCATAACACAATAATGAGAAACACACACACACACACACACACACACACACTTTATGTTCAGACAGGACCACATCATTTCATGATTCAAACTTACTCACACTGCAAGCCATCACATGCTTAAACAAACTGCTTTATTGTTAATTCCAAAAACATCTATAAGAACTGGGATTGATTAAGACTATAAAAAACATACACCTTTTCTCCCAGTTTGTCAGACTTACAACAAGAAACAGGTTTAGTTTTAAGAATATCATAATTGACAGATTGAAAACATTGTGCTTCCTAACATCAAAACACACACACTTTTGTTTTTCTATCATGGTGGGGACTTTCCAGTGACTTTATTTTGAGTTCATGATGTTTTCTATCCCCCAAACCTCACATAAACCTTTCTGCATATTTTAACAATGTTATTTATACGTTATTTAGTATGTTTATTAAGCCATTTTCCTTGTGGGGACCATCGGCTGACCCCTACAATAGAGGTGACTTCGGGCTTTACTATAAGGACATTTGTAGGCAATGTAGGCAAAACCTGACCCCAGAGCTCCCCACACACATCTGTACTGGATAGTTTTGAAATGTTTTGTCCCCCAGTTGATCTTTACAAGAGCCATCAATGTTTGCTCCAGTGTCTACTACACTGGACTCAGTAGTATATGAGTAATCTACTCACATAACATTCTCACAGTACTCAATAGGTTAAGATATATATTAGACATTTCATACTTAAAGATTTTTTTCTGAAATACAGTATAATAAATAGTATATCATTTTTTTTAAATAAATATATATATATTTTTTTTTTTTGAAAATGCATTAATATTTTTACAAGTATACCGTCTATTTATGTAGATTTTTATATATTAAAAATATATATATTGTAAATTATATTCAACTTTCAGAAATGTAGACTGGTTACTACAGGAACTGACAGTATTTTTTGTGCCAACTCAGTGTAGTTTTACAGTATACTGTATTTCTACTATTCTATACTCTATTACTATAACAATTAAATTTTTTGTAAAATGTGAATCATTTCAATGTGATGTTTGGAAATACCAGGACATTTCTATATTTTATCAAGTCATATTTATGTAGATTTCAACATATTAAATTGATATATTAAGTAACTTGATGTAACTTCATAGGAACTTAATACTAAAGATTTTTAGTGCAAATTTATGTGGATTTCTACATATTGATTTATCCTAATTAATGTATTCCAACACACTATAACATATTGTTCTGGATAAACACTGTTTGCTACAGATACTTGCATGCATTGTGGTTCTGCTGGCTGGTATCATTTGTTCATTCTCTGCGGTTCTTACCTCTCCAGGGCCACTGCTGAAGTCGTTGTCCCAGGGAACAGGCTCTGTGGGTGGGCACAGGAGGGAGAGCAAGAGGGTCATCTGGAGGAAATGCTGGATGAGCCTCCACTGGTGTCCGCTCCAGGTCGGCAGTTGCATCCCACAATCCATGAGCAGAATAAGATAGTTAGTAAGTGTGTAAATATGTGTGTATGTTCTGGTCTTAATGAGAAGTACTGCAGTGGGGCTGTCTCTGAATGGAGATGTGTGTGTGTGTTCGTGTGAGAGAAAGTTTTTGTGAAAGGGGGGTTCTCTCTTTGGTATTTAAGTGTGTGTGTGTGTTTGTGTGTATATGTGTGTGTGTCTCTCACCCCCAGACAGCGAGTCATATACACACTGGCACACATCTCCCTCCTCTCCTCTTTCCACTCACCCCATTTTTTGTTCTTTCATAAGCAGCAAGGATTCCTTCCAAGAAATCTCTCTGTGAGAGAAGCTGTAAAATGCTTAGAATTACAATCACTTTCTGATGGACAGACACAGTCTCTCTATCTTTCTTACTAACACTCAGAGAGGCTTGTTCTGACCTAACCAGAACTAAATCAGAGAATTAGAGCAAAAAAAAAACTCTCCCTCTAAAAGCCACTAGAACAGAAAACAAATGTAAAACAGGCCCATTCTGTAATGCAGTCCACAGCCGTCTCTTTGCATACTTGAGTGTGTCTTGTGGTGTGTAATTTTGTAGTAATGAGGGTGTATGTCACTTGTGTCCAGATGGTGTGTGTGTTTTTCTATGACCTGCACACCTTCTGGAGGTCACATGATCTTCACCTCATCAAAAGGTAGAGGAAAGGAGAATATCAAGACATCAGACCTAAAGGAAAAATAGAGAACATTCAGAACTCTTGCACTGAAACATTTGGTCAGTTCTGTTCACAGAAAATATTTTCACGGACATAAACTACTGGAGCTCAGACAGACGCGGCAAAGGAATGTTTCTTGTGGCAGTGGTTTTGTGTTTCTTTATTCCAGGTCAATAATGCAAAGAGACTTACAGTTTTTCTTCATTGCAAACACATTACAACGGATTCTGTTAGCATAAAAAAATCCCAGAGCATTACTTCAGCTCCCCAAACAAAGACTAAAAGACAAGACAAAAAACTTTAAACTCTATTCACCTGTTTTCACACATGTTCCATTTTATATCTTTTTTTTTTTTTTTTGAAATCTTCACAAAAATGGCCTCATAAACATATTTAACCATGTTCTTTTTTAGAAAACCCAAGCACTCAAAATAATTCACTCAGGATGTCTCAGTTAACACACATAACACAAAATTGTTCACATAAAAATCATATCAAATAGTGAGTATGTTTTGGAAGAGGCAGAGAGTTGAGGGACAGAGACCAAGAAGATGATGAAAGGACAGTTGTCTCAGATGAAATATGTTTCTCTGGTTAAAGTTCAATATTATTTCACAGTCTTTTATGATTGTTTTGAACCGTCAACGTTTTGGGTGAATAGACTTTCAATAGAGGGACGGAAACCTCTCAGATTTCATCTAAAATATCTTCATTTGTGTTCTGAAGATGAATGAAAGTCTTGTGGATTTAGAACGACATGAGGGTGAGGAATTGATGACGGAATTTTCATTTTTGGGTACGATGGAAGCAAAGGCCAAATCTGAGCCATTTCATGATTTGCAACTATCACCAAAAACTCTGATGTCCTTGAAAGGGACTTTGCTATCACTCAACCTCAGAAATGTAAACAGGTTACTATTGTAACTACAATACAGTATTTTTACTTACTGTAGTTGTACAGTATACTCTATTTCTTGTTTTCTGATGTGTACTCTGTACATTGTCAAGTCAGGTTACCTTTATTTGTATAGCACTTTATACAATACAGATTGTTGTTGATTCAGTTCCGTTGTAAAGATAATCAATTATTAAATACGTTTATTTAATCTATAAAGCAGTTCTGCAGAAAACAGTGATGTCATCGTCCAGCTCAGTTCAGTTCTCATCCAATAGTGTCAGTACAGTCAAATCAATAATATTGTTGAATATTAAGTGTCCCCAAATAAGCAAGCCAGAGGTGACAGTGGCAAGGAATCCAAACATATTTGTAATTACACATTTATAATGATAACGTTGCAATTTACTACATTTAAAATATATTAAATGTCATCTAATCTAACACACTACAAGTAAAATGATAATCAAGTAGCTGACCACATGACAAAAGATTATTAAAACACCATTTAAAATGTACTTTAAAGTAAAACTTTTAATTTGACAAAAGTGCACTTTTTAAAAGTGTAGCCTATTCACACTTGTCATGAAAGTGTACTTTCTGAAGTTGCCTTTTATTGCATTAATTTTATATTATCTGCAAGTACAGTTTTTTTTAACCCTCATCCCTCCCTCGCACTTTGTAACAAATCCTTCCTTTGCGGTTCAAAATGACCCGAAGCCCTAAAATTATATATTTTTTGTCCTTATTTAATTTAATTTAGACGTAAAAATATTTTTTCTATTTTTTTATGCAATTAATTGGGTGATTTTTTTGTTATTGTTTATTTTGTTTACTTTTAAATTAGTAGATTTTATCAATAAATAATAATTTAAGCACATTCTTTAAACTTTAAAACAAAATAACTCTTTAACATGCATAACAATTTCATGCATAACCCTTTTAATTCAGCTCAAAATATCTTACATTGGGTGTCTTTGCCGACCTCTATTTCATGACTCTTGCCACTAGATGGCCTTATAGCTCTATATGGAGCAACTGATCTGTTCCGCTGGGTCCTAAAGTCTTTCTTTTCAGTATGCATTCAGATACACTTGCAGACATTATAAAATAATTTTTTGGTAAAGTTTTAGCATTTTTAGTTTAGTTTCATGTGTACTGAAGCATTCCTCGCATTCCATTCATTCCTAAGAGGGTCAAATTGACACGCGAGGGAAGGATTTGTTACCTCGAATCCAGTCAATTTGTTTTGTGTGTATTTGTGGTTCAAGTGCGACAAAGTCTTAGGGTCTTGGACCACTCTGATGAACACTCAATAAAAAAATTTGTGTCCAAATTATTTGAAAGTACAATGCAAGCACACTTTTGAAAATGGAAAATGTGGATTTGTTGGGTTTAATGTCCCCTATTTTGAGGTCATAACAGTTATCTCAGGCCAAAGTTTGGTTGTGATGGAAGATAATCTGATATTGATTTACAGTAAGAGCTTGAGTTCATCACAGAAGTTTGAGGTTTGTACAAAAGCAAGAGCAGAACGATTGGATTAAATACTCAGATGAAATACCACAAAAAAAAACATTCTGATTTAAGACCTAGCTTTGTATGCACTTTTTATAACCCTCAAAAGAAAGACTACTGGGTTAAAATCTCCTCTTACTGCCAGTGAACTTTACTCAGTGTTCTTTTATATTAGATCTACTTAGACTGAGTGACCACCACTGATGTTGTTGTTTGTTGTTTTCTGCAATAAGATCTATAAAAATAAATTTTTGTCTGGAAACAACAGTATGAAGCACCGGTTGAGGAGGAAGGAGGTATAGAGGGGCTTTACTCTGATTTACAAGCATAAAACGGACATTCAAATAAAACATTCCCAATCCGCACACTGTCGACTACACACCTGTTGCAGTGCAGTGATTTAGATGACATGTGTATGTGTATCTGTACATGTGCGTGTATGTTACATGGTCACTAGTCACATTTACTTATCCTTCAGGATGGTAAATAGATTGAAGTCTATTCAGTGACTGCTTGACGGAAATCTCGGAGTGACGTTAAATGCAGACAAGCCTCTGACAGGCCTACGTAGACAGTTTTTAAGAGACAGAAACATAGCTGGAAACTCGACAGAGACGCATCCAAAAGTACGGGGATTTGGAGAGGAATGTCAGTACTAAGCATACTTAATAACAGCTCTGAGCCCTCCATTCTACATGCCCACTGTGGATTAGTATGGACAGTAAATAACATAATAACAGTTGATGTCTCCCAAGTGTACTAAATCAAACAACCCCAAATCTTTTTGCTAGAGTACTAAAGGTGGAGTGACTTTGTTGAGAGGATGGAAATGCAAACATTGTCAACAGAGATCTCAGCCTGTGTTATGACATTAGCAGGGGATTTTAACACTGTATTTCCATGACTTTTTAGACAGATTTAAACAAATTATACTAGAGTACAAATTAGTGTGCAAATATCTCCAATAAGACTCTCAACAGACAGACGAGACTGATGTTATCGCACTGGCTCGAGGGCAAGTTTACTCTACACAAGCACTCGCAAAGAGCAATGTGTAGCCAATGAAATACTGTAGAGAGGAGCATAACAAGAAAAAACAATGTATCTCCCTGTTAAACTTTCCAGGCCTGCAATCAGAATTGTAAATGGTATTTTCAGGTTTTCCATGACCGTGGGAACCCTGTAAGACAGTCTCTCTCCCGCCATACAAATATTCATACTTCCCTAATATGCAAAAAGCAGTATGTCAGATGAGAAGGATGTTGAAATATGCAGTCTTCATGATACTGGAGGCAAAAATATCTGGGTAACCTACAACTTCTGAGATTCTTAAGTGTGCAGCCACAGGAGAAAAATTGGTGCTTTAGGTCCCAAAAAAGTTGTTTCTAGTGGTTAAATAACAGAGTAAATGATTTTTGTTGTTAATAGCAAATCATAGGTCAAAGACCTTGTGCTGACACAAGCTGATAAAAACAAATCCCAAAAATGCTGTGCAGAACACACACAACTTGACTAAACGTCTTATTTCACTTGGGTCATTAAAAACCAAGGCCTTCATTTTATGTGCATTTCTTTACAAGCCAGTGGAAACATAATATGTTGACATGATCAATGTGATTTAAGACTTTAATGCAAGTGCAGGATCAGGACACTCTGTAACTAATACTACAAGTATTCCTTCCATTCCAAGAATGGTGAAAATGAATCAAGTTCAATTTATGCCACATTTATACCTCACTTAAGGGTTAATTGCGCAACAATTACACATGTAACGTTCTATAAAATGAAAGAATTTATCATCATCCCAGCCATCAGAAAGAAGTGTATTACAATGGAAATTATATATATATAAAAATACAAAATTATTTTTAAATGTCAACCATGCAGTTCTGAAAGTTACTTTGTCGTGAGTTGATATCTGCCAGATGTTTGGAGCGGACTGAGTTTAAAACAATAAATATGACCAGCATCTATTATTGGATAATTATTAGTGATTTTAGGCCATTCTACAGGGTTGTTATTGTTAACTAAAATGAAAACTATTAATATTAAAAAATAAATTTCAGTAATAATTAGTGCTAGGCAATCGATTCATCGCAATTAATCGTTTGTGTTTACATAATATATGTGTGTACTGTATATAATTATGTATATATAAATACACACATGCATGTATATATTTAAGAAAAATTTTATATTTATATATAAAATAAATTGTATAAATATACACTCACCTAAAGGATTATTAGGAACACCATACTAATACTGTGTTTGACCCCCTTTCGCCTTCAGAACTGCCTTAATTCTACGTGGCATTGATTCAACAAGGTGCTGAAAGCATTCCTTAGAAATGTTGGCCCATATTGATAGGATAGCATCTTGCAGTTGATGGAGATTTGTGGGATGCACATCCAGGGCACGAAGCTCCCGTTCCACCACATCCCAAAGATGCTCTATTGGGTTGAGATCTGGTGACTGTGGGGCCATTTTAGTACAGTGAACTCATTGTCATGTTCAAGAAACCAATTTGAAATGATTCGAGCTTTGTGACATGGTGCATTATCCTGCTGGAAGTAGCCATCAGAGGATGGGTACATGGTGGTCATAAAGGGATGGACATGGTCAGAAACAATGCTCAGGTAGGCCGTGGCATTTAAACGATGCCCAATTGGCACTAAGGGGCCTAAAGTGTGCCAAGAAAACATCCCCCACACCATTACACCACCACCACCAGCCTGCACAGTGGTAACAAGGCATGATGGATTCATGTTCTCATTCTGTTTACGCCAAATTCTGACTCTACCATCTGAATGTCTCAACAGAAATCGAGACTCATCAGACCAGGCAACATTTTTCCAGTCTTCAACTGTCCAATTTTGGTGAGCTCGTACAAATTGTAGCCTCTTTTTCCTATTTGTAGTGGAGATGAGTGGTACCCGGTGGGGTCTTCTGCTGTTGTAGCCCATCCACCTCAAGGTTGTGCATGTTGTGGCTTCACAATTGCTTTGCTGCATACCTCGGTTGTAACGAGTGGTTATTTCAGTCAAAGTTGCTCTTCTATCAGCTTGAATCAGTCGGCCCATTCTCCTCTGACCTCTAGCATCAACAAGGCATTTTCGCCCACAGGACTGCCGCATACTGGATGTTTTTCCCTTTTCACACCATTCTTTGTAAACTCTAGAAATGGTTGTGCGTGAAAATCCCAGTAACTGAGCAGATTGTGAAATACTCAGACCGGCCCGTCTGGCACCAACAACCATGCCACGCTCAAAATTGCTTAAATCACCTTTCTTTCCCATTCTGACATTCAGTTTGGAGTTCAGGAGATTGTCTTGACCAGGACCACACCCCTAAATGCATTGAAGCAACTGCCATGTGATTGGTTGATTAGATAATTGCATTAATGAGAAATTGAACATGTGTTCCTAATAATCCTTTAGGTGAGTGTATGTAGTATACATGCAAATATTTCTTAAATATATACATGAAGGAGTGTGTATTTATATATACATAATAATTATACACAGTACACACATATATTATGTAAACACAAACTTTTGGATGCGATTAATCAATTGCTCAGCACTAGTAACTAGAGGAGTAAAGTTTGTAAACAAACTTTGAAGTTGGCATGATAAAGCTAGACCTGAAAGTTTGAAAAAGTTAATTAAAAGCTTAAAGTTTGAAGATTTTAAGTTTAAAGTAGTTTAAAGTTTGACAGTTTTAAAGTCAATACAGTATATCAGAAAATAGATAGATAGATCTGATAAGCTACTATGCAGTTGCTAGGGTACTCGAGGGGGTTGCTATGCAGTTGCTAGGGTACTCGGGCTGGTTGCTATGCAGATGCTAGGGTACTCAGGGTGGTTGCTATGGTGTTATGTGGTTGCTAGGGTACTCGGGCTGGTTGCTGTGCAGTTGCTAGGGTACTCAGGGTGGTTGCTATGGTGTTATGTGGCTGCTAGGGTACTAGGGCTGGTTGTTAGGGTGTTACTATGTGGTTGCTCTCTCAAGCCAACTTAATAATAAAATATAAATGGTAACACTTTACAATAAGATTTACACTTAACAACAGCATTTATTAATCTTTGCTAAGCTGCAGTCCGTAAGTTTTGCCTATTTGTCGCCATCTCTGTTTGAAACCTGCAATTGCAGTTATTTGCGGAATTATCATCTTTATGTGGGTTGTTCATCGTCACGGCTCCTCAGCGCGAATTAATCTAATGTTTTGAGGAGTATGTGCTGCTTGCTGTAAGTCACCGTTGTGGATACAGTACTTCAGAATCACAGATTCTACATCTTGGAGTATGGCCAAAATAATAATTTTCACAGCAAAATGTCATCTGAACAAGTAACATGTCTGCCACCAACTGAGAAAAAAAAGCATTACAATAAATGGCGCTATCAATGGTGAATCTAATGATCGCTTAGCTCATATCATATTAAACCTTGCAGATTATTATTATTGTTATACTTTGTTCTCAAATTGTTAATGTTAACAACATCATCATTGCGTGACTACATGTATTTAGTGTATATTAACATTACCTGTAGATTTAAATTTCGTACAGTCTAAAGTCTTTTGCTTTTGACTACGGGTGAATCTCCAGTTATCACTTATGATTGTCATTTGGACCATTCTGGATTACAATCCGCCATCAAAACGATCGGTTTAATTATTCCAGCTGCTGTGAGAAAAGGCTATAAATGATCCGCCACCTGCAGCTTCCTCACATGAAATATAGCCTACTAGCTGGACTCCTTCTTTATGTATACAGACATACGGCAGAAGCGAATTTCCCGCGGAAACCCACCAGTACCACTCAAATTATAACACATTATTACAAGCTTACTGTTGTGAATCGAGCTAAGGGATCGTTTTGAACACTGACTGGTTATGTACTTGCTCAAAAATTAATTTTGGATGATTTTTAACCAAAAAAAGTTACAGACTGCAGCTTTAATATTAGTTAATGCATTAATTAGTTAATAAATAAATAAATTGAAGCACTAAGGGTACTAAAACTGATATTAAAGATATACTGAAATATAAATAAATTTAAACTAATAAAAATGACAATCACAAAACAAAATTATTAAAAAACTGAAAATATAAAACGCAAAGCTAATTCAAAATATTAACAAATACAGTAATAGTATACAATTAATACTAAAATAACACTGCTTCAGAAATGTTTGAGCATCTCAATTACATTTTCAGTCCAAACCAAAACGACATGCATTTTTAAATCATACTCCATCTCCGTCATGGTTTCCATAAACTTGGCCATGCTCAGTGCTGAGTGACATTTTCTGGCAAGCAATCAGCACATATGCAGGGACCATAAAAAAGTACTGTAAAAAACTATGAACATCTATTTTAACCACAAACTTTTCCCATTTTTCATTATATTTCGACTTTCATGGGTTTAAAGCTATATTTATAGATATATTTATATGTTTTTTAGCCTGTGTGCATTATATATATAGCTTTTATTAAGCCCCAGTTGGGCTGCACTGAGAACTGGACTAATGAAAAAGACATGTCACATACAGCTGAAATGGACCACAGTGGTGGAGGAAAGAGTTTCAAGAGGAAACTAGAAAGCTTACAATCATGACCTTAAAAAAAGATTTTAAGGGCAAACACTGTCCTTGAGATGAAAACGATCTTGAGTATGGTTAAATAATTACACAAGTGCTGTGACACATTACTGGGAATGTTTTGTGGCCAACTATGCCAGTAAAAAGCATGATTAATCACTTCTAAGGAATTAGTCAGTGTAAATCAGTGTGAGTGATCTTGTGTGACTCATAACCAAATTCAGTTTCAATAGTGACTGTATGTTTCTTCACTCACATCGTACTGTATCTCTCTTACACATCTTAGCCAAGCCATGGGGACCCTTGAGTTTACATACTGTCTGCAAATCTTTAGAAAAAAAATGGGATTTTTCTTTCTGCCTGTGGGCTGGATTGCCGTGTTTGGTGTTGGATTTATATTTGGCTTAAGTAATCATCTCTTCTGTTTTACTGTTGAAAAACTTTTCAGGCAATAAAAGCTTGATGGCACACACTTTCACATAAACGTCCACACACACCGAGACGGTCCTGCGGAGCAGAAAAACATTTGACAGAACAATTGAACAAATCTGTACTCTTCTGGAGCTCAAATATTGTTCTTAACAAAACACAACCCATGAATGCTAAAGGAGGAATTATATAGAATAAGAAGGAATGTGGGATCTTAAAAAGTGAAAAATAGGGAAAGGGAAAGAAATGGCAATGGTTTAACCACTTAACCAGCTGCTTTCTGTCTGTCATTACTTCAAAGCTGAACAGCCCTAAACAACACCTGGAGCTCAAGAAGATAATCACGGGAAAGAGGGGAAAGGTGGAACGCACATTTTTGTCTGAAAGTGAGCTCTTAGTTCAGCAGACAGATTTTCATTATGAGATTGAAGGTAATCACAGCCGCGCTGATACTCAGATGAACCGCATGATTGCAAGTTCAATAAACAAGCAGCTCATACTGAGGAACTTAACATTGTAGGCACAATATTGCTAGTTATTTATCCGTTTTGATCCGCCAACGAAAACTGAATGCAGCAGAATCCACCATTGAGAATATCTGAGCAAAAGATTGAAATTGCATTCCTGAATGAATCAGCGTTGTTGAACGAATCGGTGGAGTGAATGATTAAATGACTCATAAAAGACAGTCACTTGTCACCACCAACTGGCGTATCAACGTCTGGAAAGTAAAAACAGACAGGTACAGAACAAGTATATTTTATTTTATAAAAAGAAATATTGCAGAAATAATGGCTGCTTTTAAACTGGATTTCAAAACACTCCCACATCTGCTGTTGATTAGTCAAACAGATAGTCCCGCCCCCAAACTCATATCATTGGTTAAGCTGGTGGGACACTAAAATAAACGGAGGAATGTTTTGTTGGTCCCACAGAGTCTGTTTATACTTTTTACAAAATCAACCTATCAGTGTTTTAGTTTCATTTGCATATTAAGCCTTTAAAATATTTCCTTTAAAAAAAACTGGACTTTTATTAAAAAAAGATGTTCTCAAACTGAATATTGAAACAAACAGACTTTAATTTAATCATGATGTTACAGAACTCAGCATGTACATAAAATAGAGAACTCATCATGTACAAGCAGGACACCTGTCACTAAAAAAAACCTTTTTGCTAAACCTACCAAAACTAAGCACTGTTTAATGTCAGTTTAGTACATGAAAAACATTGTAGCCAATGCAATGCAGCCAAGCAATTAATAGTTATTTTACAATTCTGTGAAAGTGAAACGCACCAAACACTGACAGTGAATTTACAATTTCAATATGCATTTGTTTTCCTAATTTATTTATCCTAATTGAATCCTCTAAAACCAGATGTGATCCATTTTACGTTCACAATATTCAACAACACTTTAATTGTATTTGGGCAAGAGTGTCTGATTTGCATTGATTTGTTTTTCAAAGAACAATCCTAAAAAAGCCCTAATACTGCACATGAAAACGTGGATGGAAGAAGACGGACCAAAACCAACCAAACCAACCAACCAACCTGAAAAAGCCAGTATTTGTGAGAGAATCATATGAAGAAGTCCTATTCACATACTTTGGCTTTTTTTTCTTCTTCTTTTGTTTTTTTTTTTAGCTTGTTTTACCTTTTCTTTGTTTAATCAGAAAAAGGTTTTCATCAGATGGATACATAGAAGAATCTTTTGCTGCTTTTTGCTGTCTCTTTTTCAATTTCCTCTCCTTCTTTTTTGTTATTTTCTTTTTATTGTTCTTTTTCATTCCAAAGGCCTTATCCGGCTTCATATTGGCTTTCCCTGTCACGTGAGGGCCCTTTTTGCCACCTCTAGGAAAGTCTGCATCTTCATCTAAAACTACAACTGTAGATTTGTTCTTTTTCTTCTTTTTGGCTTTCTTCTGGCTCTGCTGTTGTGGTATAAACATGCTCTGAGGGGTGCCTTTGCTGTGGTTCCCTGGTGTTTGTGAGTTCTGCTTGACACTGAAGTGTGTGTTCTGTTGGTACGCTTGTGGATGATGTTTGGGTGTGTGTGCGATGCGTCTCTTCGGCGTGTGCTGGTTGTGTGGGTACGGAGACTGTTTATAGTGGCTGGTTTTTTGTTTCTTCCTTGGTGGTTGAGGGGTAGATGTAACACCGCCTCCATCAGGTGAAATCAATCCGGCATCCTGAAGTTCTGTAAGAGACACACATGACACTCAATCTTTAGGTTGATCAGTGTCTATCAATTCAACTTATCAGAAAGATTCCAACAAACCTCTGGCCTTCTTTTTTATTCTGTGCTCCCGGCAATTGACGTCCCTTGTCATGTCATAATAGGAAATAAATGGCAGGGAGGGATACGTCCCGTTATACAGTCTCCTCTGAGAGCATTCCTGCAGAAAACACACACTTTAACATCTCATATTATTCATTAAAAGATTTGTTCACTTCAAAATGAAAATTTCCTGATAATTTACTCACCCCCATCTCATCCAAGATGTTCATGTCTTTCTTTCTTCAGTCAAAAAGAAATAAATTTTTTTGAAGAAAACATTGCAGGATTTTTCTTCACATAATGGTTTTCAATGGCAACCAACAGGGTGAAGGTCCAAATCAATGCAGTTTCGAAGGGCTTCAGAGGGCTCTGTACAATCCCAGCCGATTTTTGGCACTGGGTCTGTACTTCCACCTACGTCACGGACGTGACGAGTCGCGCATTTGTGGTTAAAACGTATAAACTTTTTTTTTTTTTTTTATGATCTTTTTTTTAAAGATCCTATTCCTCGGCTGGGATCATGCAGAGCCCTCTGAAGCTATTCAAAACTGATTTGGAACTTCAACTCGTTGGTTGCCATTGAAGTCCATTATGTGGAGAAAAATCCTAGAATGTTTTCCTCAAAAAACGTATTTTCTTTTCGACTAAAGAAAGAAAGACATCTTGAATGAGATGGGGGTGAGTAAATGAAGTGAACTAATCCTTTAACCTTTTTTTCTATTTGAATACATTTTAAAATTTAATTTATTCCTGTGATGGCAAAGATACATTTTCAGCAGACGTTACCCCAGTCTTCACTCTTCAGTGTCACATAATCCTTCAGAAATCATTCTAATATACTGATTTGATGCTCATGAAATATTTTTTTTTAATCAACAATGTTAAAAATTGTTATATCATATTTTTTACAAGCACATTTTACCAATTCCAAACCACATCAATCTTAATAACTACTACTAATTTTGTATATAATCATTTATAAGTGATATATAATTGTTAACGAGGGCTGGAAGTGAAAAAAAAAACGCTGTATATTCACATGTGCGTAATTATTAAGCAGGTTTTCCTTTAAAGGTAAAATGGACCAAAAAAAGAGATTTAACACACTGAAAAATCTGAAGTTATTAAATGGACACAATACTATAGAAACTGCAAAATAAAGGCATGACAGTGAAATGCTTATTGGGGCAGCAGGGTCACACAAAAGCGCATGTTAACTGCAAAAGACTTTAAAGAGTTTCTGGTGGTTTCACACTTAATTCTTCACCTCAATTCTTAGGGTGTATTCACATTTGGCATATTTGCGATTGCTCTGTTAGTGAGGTTCATTTGAACGTGTGAACTCTGCCATCCAAACCCTGGTGCACACCAAACAAGTGGACAGAGACCCATCTTTTCAGAAGTCCAAACAAACTCTGGTGCGGTTCGAATGATATATAAACGCAACACGGACCAAAGACATGTAAACGAACCAAAAACAGGAAGAAGAGACCCTAAAAAGGACCGAGTACTCATGCATATCGTTTTTTTCTCATCATAGTCATTATGTTGCCATCACAGTTCAGTACAGACATCAGAACTGAGTCTACTCGCAGCAGATCTTTGTGTGTGTGTGTGATGAAGGGATTCCTGTCGCAGTTTTGAATCCATTACACTTTTTATAAGCTCTTCATCTCAGCTGATCAATATAAAGATCATCATTTAAAATAAAGATCATATGTAGGCTTCGCTACACACATACAATGAGTGCATTTATCCGAGCATGCAGCATTGTTTTGGATGTTTGGTAAGTTCTGTCTCAAAATAGGCAATACGTCATAAAAGCAGACCAATCAGGATGTGAAAGTATCCCTATGCCTTTAGGATCAATATCTTTTGTTTTTGGTGATAAAAATGACAATCTGAACGCTAAGCAGACCAGAACTAATGTTTTGTTTGTTTTTTTTGGTCCGGACCAAACAAACCCAACTACTTTGAACACATTTTCCAGAACTGCAAACTACATGGAGTCTCCAGAAGTACAAGGTGTCAGGTTTCAGAGACTTTGCTAAGGCAAGGAATCCTGAAACATGACTTAATAAGAATCACAAGCTGAAATGTCATGAAATGTATGAAAACAGATTTTTTTTTTAGTTTTATGGACCGACAGGATGAGAGTGACTCTTGAGGGACCAGCACCAGTTCAAGTCAGACAACAGCAGAGGTGGCGAGAGAGCGTCATGTTGTGAGCTGCTACTAACAATGAGCAAGACAGACCCTTTCAGGGTAGAAGATGGACTTGAAAATGAACTTCCAAAACTGCCAAATTCTGGAAGATTCTTCAAACACTGGTATGAGAGGAAGTGGTGCTGGTCCTTCAAGAGTCGCTCTCAAACCTGTCTGTCTATAAAGCCTTAAAAAAAAAAAATCAGTCTTCATGCATTTCACAACACTTCAGCTTGTGATTCGTATTAAGTGGGGATCATGCTTCAGGATTCTTTACCATAGCAAAATCTCTGAGATCCTGACACCTTGTACTTCTGGAGACTCCAAGTAGGTTACAGTTCTGGAAAATGGTGGAACAGGAGACTAAAAGGTTTCCTGATGGTTCCACACATAATTATTCACCTTCATTTCAGTCTTTTTCAGTTAACATGCATCTTTTCTTCTCAGCCTGCTGCCCCAAGGAAAATTTCTTGTCCGATGGTCATGGTTTAATTTGCATCCATTTAACAATTTCTGACTTTTCAGTGTGTTAAATAACCTTTTTGGCCCATTTTACCTGTAAAAGAAAACCTACTTAATAATTTTCACTTTAAGCCCTTGTTAACAATTATATATCACTTAAAAATGATTATATAGAAAACAAATAGTAGGTATTAAGATTGACATGATTTGGAATTGGTAAAACATGCTTGGAAAAAAATATGATCAGAATATTGACTTGCATAATAACAACTATGGACACACTGTATACTTTAGTTTTAATATTTTAGCAGTGCATTAGCATGTTGTGTATGAAGATAAAATAATTACAAAAAGATTTGTACACACAGAGTGAGATTTGTGAACAATCAGATTGCAAGAATTAAAAAAAATCAGCAGAGTATGTTTTGTAAATTGTACATTGTGTAATTTGGTTTCAGTATGACAAACAGAGCAGTTTGAAGTGATGAGGGGCCAGCACTGGTAGCAAGCAGGGGTTTTCATTTTGTTTGTGTGTGGAAATGTGGTACAAGTTTTGCTGAGGGGTTGTTGTGGTTATTATCCATTGCAGAAAGGAAAAGTGACATCACAACCAACATACCCATGTGATGCCCATGGGTAAGGATGATCCACTTACATGCCCAAAGTGTCCTTTCTTAGCGCAGTTATAACAGTAGGCAGGTTTCCTGCAGGCCTCTGGATCACTGGACTTGAGGTGAGGTCCCAAAGTGGTCTACAGAGAAACAAACAGATATGTTAGGAGCAAAAGGAGAATGATTACCAACATACCAAAATAATGACATTGCCGAAATCTTTAAAAGCGAGTTTGACTGTCTCGATATGCAAAGTGTACCAACGTACTCTCTTGTATTTACAGTCTGTCAAAAGAAAAACAGTGAACCAGTTCCTTCATTCACACTCAGTATTGTACCATTTCTAAAAATGGTTCTCAACCTTCTTGACTCCAAGGCTGCCCATTTTCCACAATGATATTTGAAGGCCCCCTTGCCCTATTTTATGTTTTCAAAGCCTATTTTAATGGGGACTTAAATAAATAAAAAAAGTAACTAAAATAATTATAATTAAAATGAAATGTTAATTTTCAGGTTTGCAGTAGTTTTAGGAGCCGAATGTTCTTAATCCCATTCTTTTTACAAATATTTTAACTCACAAATTCAAGCTTGGCATAACTAGAAAAATCTATATTCATTATAAAAAAGGCCCATCACCTTCAATATGATCAATTTACATGACTTTTCCTGGTCTAGAAATCAGGCTTTTAATATCAGGCTTCATCGCATATCCAGTGGGAACCCTGGTTCTTCAAAGAAAAAAGAAAAACATGTAATTTCATGATTCTGTTGTTGTTGTTTTAGGTTATTTCATTGCTTTTATTAATTATTTTAAATAATTTTAAGTCATCTTGAGGCCCACTTAAAAGTTTGCCGAGGCCCCCTGGTTGAGAACCACTGATGTAAATGAATAATTAACAGAAAAATAAACATTCTGTCATTATTTACTCGTACTCCTGTGTTGCAAAACCATCTCTTTTCCCACAATGAACGGACCATTTTTTTAATATACATTATAGTTCACTTTTGACCAATTTTGACAGTCCCTGGTCACTTTATGCTTTCATAGTGTGGAAAAGAGCAGCTCAGACATTCTGCAAACATCTTGTAGCAGGCTACTATACTCATAATAACAAAGGTTGATATGCCCATTTGTAGCAAAAGCATCTACTGTGTGACAAGCTAACAAGCAGTCAGGTCAAGAAACCTCCAATTAGGGTGACATGAATTTGGGTGCAACCACTACCAGAACATTCTCTAAACACACACAAGAATACAACTCCGCTCATGTCAAGTGTGTGAAATCACCTCGGCCCCTCAGCTGTGCCCTTTGTGAGCGTGTGTATGTCAGCGGTGGCCGACTACCTGCGTTATATTACTCTACTTCACTCAATTCCTTTCACTCTGTTCTGTTATTATAAACCTCACTTACATTTCCCATCTCGCAAGTGAATGATGACCCCCATTCACTCTCTCTTTCTCCCATCATCCACTCTGTCTCCTCCTCCCACTCTTTCTCACAGACATTCATATAATCTGTATATTTTTCTTTTCTTTGAGGTGATATAAGGGAGTGATTACCGAGGGTATCAATAAATCCCAGTAATGCGCTGGTGATAAGGCCGCCTTTGGAGTGTGTGTATGTGTGTGTGTTTCTCCATCTGGTCCCAGGGAGCCCAAAGGCGTTTCACGCTCCATCGCCCTCCGTAAATACAGCACGATAAAGAGGGTAAGCCGACTGGTGCAAGCATGTTTGTGTGCGTGTGTGTGCGTGCCCGAAAACTACACACATATTGTCTTTTAATGTCTCCTCAAGGGGGCGTCAAGACATACACACACTCATATACGCGCATTTTCAATAAGCCAGGACACACGAGGTCCCACTACGTCATATTTTAAACATATCTTCCTCCATTCCACACACTGTCTCTCTTTCTTTCTGTCCGTTTTCCGCTTGAGTGGTTAAAGGGTGGAGGGGTGAATGCTATTAGAACCGTTGGTCATTATCAGCTCAGCGCTGGAGACTGCTCCATCTCCATCACAAAGACACCACCGGTTACCCCCCAGACGCCCACCCTTCTCTCTCTCCGTTGCTCACTTACTCACTCTCTCTAACCCCCCAAACTCACTGCAAGGTTTGCCTTCCACTGCCCTTTATTAGTGATATTTGCTAATCAACCATCACTATTGCTCATACATAGAGTCAAAACCCCTACTCTAAGTATTGTACTAAAGTGTAACTCGTCCTGTAATGTGCTATGGACATGAATGACACCTCAAATCAGTTGGCTTGTTGAGGAAAGATATGTTGTTGCTTTTCCAAGCAACTGCCTGGTGGATGCAAAAAAAAAATCCCATAGACATTGAAGGAGGAATCTGAGGCATATCTAAGAACTAAAATATCAACAAGAAACTTGGAGGCTTCTTTTGACCTAGGCCAATAAGCAATCACCAAGCAACCACCCAGAACAACTTAACCAACTTAGGATGAGAATCAAAATGTATTGGTTTTGGTTACATTTCGATTCCACAAAGCAATTATTAATTAAAAATTGATCTGAAAACGAGGCGTGTTCAGGCGCATTGTTGGCACGCTGCTATTTCGAGGCAACTGAAAACGACCAAGCCATTGACCAACTGAGACCTGGTCTAAAGTCAATAGCGCAGTAGTTTTTTGTGTTATTTAAAGGCCGCGTTAGTAATTTGCACCTATAGGTGTGTGCACAACGCGCATAGACTCTGCTTATTACACACACAGGGACACGCAACAACATTTTTAAATATTAAAAATAAAAGGATTCCTCTCTGGAGAAGTGTTCAGCCTTTCCGTTCACAAATTCCGCCATGTAAATAGCGAGCACGGTGCAAGCGCAACTGCCTTTTAAAGGGAATGGGAGATAAGACTCTGATTTGTTTATTGCATGTTACGCCCAAAACACACCCATGACTCATTAAGAGACTAGGTACAACCCTTTTGGACCATGCGTCTGGCGTGCCGACCGTTTTTTTCTGTCGTTAAAATATCAAAAGTGGATTCGGACACTCCCTAAGTGCACCTGCGCCATGCGCTTCAGACCATGTGCTCAGAACGTTAAAATGGAGTCAGTAAAAACATTTTTTAAAAAGAAATTAATACTATTATTCAGCGAGGATACGTTAAATCGATGAAGAGTGACAACTTTTCTATTTTAAATAAATGCTATATTTGCTCAAATAAATGGGTGAGCATAAGACATTTCTTTCAAAAATATATAAAAAAAAAAAAATTAACCCCAAACTTTTGAACTGTAGTATATATCTTTTCCACATGCTCCCATATGAACAAACACTAAATAATTAGACTGCTTTAAATGTTAGATGTCTTAAGCACACATAACAGTACACAGTTCTTTATCTTTTTGAGTGTAGCATAACAAATGACCGTAATGACTTATGGTCCAGCGAGTCAGGATAAACTAGACTAGACTGATTCAAACAGATCTTTTATTAGATCCAAAATCTTTATGACTGAGTCATTAAAAAGAATAATCACATATGAGTAATTTGTTCACAAGCTGGACTATTCTGGTTCGTTTGTTGTCACATGCAACTGGTGAGGAGAACTCGTATATAGAGACCTATATTTATTTTGAGCTTTTGTATTATTTCACGGTTTCTCTCTAAAAGCTAAAACATTTTTCCCCCTGTAGACTCGGAAAAAGCTGTCTGAGCATTTTAGTAGGATGTTCCATCTGTGCAGATGTTCAAGAACAATTAAGCGATCTGGTTCTCCATTGCCAATCCCACTAACTACACATCAATGTGCTAAAAACCACTGACAACCACTTACTACATACTATATCTAACTGCACAATCAAGCAAATGCAAAAAATCATAAACTTCCACTTAACCAGCTTTCCACATGCCTGCTTTTAAACCACCCTTTCTCCATCAGTGTTTCTTATGCTCCTCCTTACTCACTACCTTCTAATGTAGTTCCTTTCGGTTGTTCTTTCATCACTTTGTTTTAACCTCTGTCTCTCTCTTCCTCTCTACTGTACCTTCACTATCCATCTATTTTTATTTCTCTACACTTTTTCATTCTTGCTGATATCTCATGCAAATTGGTGTTTAGGAAGACCCTCCCCACCATCACACCTACGCTGTGCCCCCCTCCCCTCCCCTGACCTTGAGCTCTTGTTATCACGCTTGTGCTCGATTGTGGCGGAAAAGGGAGGAAGACTGACAGGGGGAACAAAAAAAAAAAAGACGACAGGCGAACCCTCCTTCATCCGATCCTCTGTGCATAAGAGCTGCTCTGTGACACTATTAATTACCTCTCTTTAGTGTGTGTGTATCACCTCTATCTGAAAGGATTATCGGGGCAGAGGGTGGCCTCTGATATGTTTGTGTTTCAGGGCCAAGAGTCACAGAAAATATTCACACACACGATGACCTTGTACAAAACTGCATTCACAAATATGTGTACATTGCACCACTTTTTTCAGTAAAAGTTTTGACATAAAATGTAGCATTTTTTTGGTGATTTTTTCCCCCTTATATATTTTTGGTTTATGTTATATAAATACAAATATACATTTTTTATGGTAATATTTTGAGAACCAATGCTGCCATTATTTTCTGTAAATATACAATTTACAGTATGCATGGAATATTTGCACTTTTTGTTAATTTGTTAAAAGATTTCTAGTGAAAGCAATGGAAAATGATGGAAAAAACATTACAACAATAAAAACTAGAACGTTTTAAGTTTTTTTACGTAATTTATCTGGTTTAAATGTTCTCTGTGTAGAAATCTAAATTAGACTCAAGTCAAACTGATTTTGGTCAACAAAGAGTGCAATATACATTCACCTAAAGGATTATTAGGAACACCTGTTAAATTTCTCATTAATGCAATTATCTAATCAACCAATCACATGGCAGTTGCTTCAATGCATTTAGGGATGTGGTCCTGGTCAAGACAATCTCCTGAACTCCAAACTGAATGTCAGAATGGGAAAGAAAGGTGATTTAAGCAATTTTGAGCGTGGCATGGTTGTTGGTGCCAGACGGGCCGGTCTGAGTATTTCACAATCTGCTCAGTTACTGGGATTTTCACGCACAACCATTTCTAGAGTTTACAAAGAATGGTGTGAAAAGGGAAAAACATCCAGTATGCGGCAGTCCTGTGGGCGAAAATGCCTTGTTGATGCTAGAGGTCAGAGGAGAATGGGCCGACTGATTCAAGCTGATAGAAGAGCAACTTTGACTGAAATAACCACTCGTTACAACCGAGGTATGCAGCAAAGCATTTGTGAAGCCACAACACGCACAACCTTGAGGCGGATGGGCTACAACAGCAGAAGAACCCACCGGGTACCACTCATCTCCACTACAAATAGGAAAAAGAGGCTACAATTTGCACGAGCTCACCAAAATTGGATAGTTGAAGACTGGAAAAATTTTGCCTGGTCTGATGAGTCTCGATTTCTGTTGAGACATTCAGATGGTAGAGTCAGAATTTGGCGTAAACAGAATGAGAACATGGATCCATCATGCCTTGTTACCACTGTGCAGGCTGGTGGTGGTGGTGTAATGGTGTGGGGGATGTTTTCTTGGCACACTTTACGCCCCTTAGTGCCAATTGGGCATGATTTAAATGCCACGGCCTACCTGAGCATTGTTTCTGACCATGTCCATCCCTTTATGACCACCATGTACCCATCCTCTGATGGCTACTTCCAGCAGGATAATGCACCATGTCACAAAGCTCGAATCATTTCAAATTGGTTTCTTGAACATGACAATGAGTTCACTGTACTAAAATGGCCCCCACAGTCACCAGATCTCAACCCAATAGAGCATCTTTAGGATGTGGTGGAACGAGAGCTTCGTGCCCTAGATGTGCATCCCACAAATCTCTATCAACTGCAAGATGCTATTCTATCAATATGGGCCAACATTTCTAAAGAATGCTTTTAGCACCTTGTTGAATCAATGCCACGTAGAATTAAGGCAGTTCTGAAGGCGAAAGGGGGTCAAACACAGTATTAGTATGGTGTTCCTAATAATCCTTTAGGTGAGTGTAAATTCATGTTCTGATTTTGTTTACAGTTTCTGGGTTAATTGAACAGCATTTATCCTAAACTACCAACACTATATTTATTAAAACCAACTACAAAACAGTTTGAACCATTCAGGCTGATTTATTGTCCGGTTGCAATCATGATAGGTGGGCATTATCGCATTGAGTAATAAGCCAATCATAATGCTATGAACATAATGCTCAAGAGAGGCCAAAGAGATGCTGTTTCTCTCTGAAAGCTGGTGATTACTGTTGCTGTTGGACAGTGTTACAAAGATGAGTGCTTTGCACAATATTTCTTCTCAAATTTCAGATTTCTTATTTTATTATTGTACTGTTAAATATTTTCACATCCAATGTTTTTAAGAGGCACCGCCTCCCTTGCCTCCTCAAAGAAAACGGCCCTTGTGCCCACACAAAACACACATTTTACACACACACATACTGGGCATCCTGGCAACAGTACCTCACACCTTGGCTACAGGCGGACACAACCTTAATCCTTAAACCCACATCAAATTCAAACTGTTTCCAGTGTAATCACAATTCAAACATGCACACACAGTGTAAACAGTCTTTGTGTGCTTGGTGGATTAGGGAGAGGTGGGAGATTTGGGGTACATTTTGCATACGTAATAGAAAACGCTAGAGAACCCCCCAGAAGGACAGGAAAGGGATGGGGCTAAATAGAAATAATGAGAAGATATTCACCATTTCATCCAGAATTCAATATATGACACTCCACAAAAACACAACACTCATTAGACATGATTAATGAAGAGTTAAGAAACCATAAATGACCTATGCCTCTTTAGATTGAGAGAGAGAGAGTGTGTGTAATGTGTGTGTGAGAGTGAGAATGTGAGAGAGAGAGAGAGAGAGAGAGAGAGAGAGAGAGAGAGAGAGAGAGAGAGAGAGAGAGAGAGAGAGAACTGAATGCAAGCAGATCAGGGCTCAATTTGAAATTTGTTGGAAGAAGAGGGATCCAGAACCTCCTGAATTCCCTTTCACATTACAATCTAATATGTTTTAGGAAAAATGTTGTGTATAGGGATGCACTGATATTAAAAATTCTATACCGATAAGCTGATAATTATGATCATGTGTGGACAAATGGCTATTAAAATTCTACACAGTTTTGTCTATTCTAAATAAATAATAAAAAAACACTAAAAACTAAAATCAATTGTTTCAAATGCTTGTAGTAAAGTAAAGTAAATGTGGGCATCACAACATTATAATGTACAGTTCGAGAAATGGATATTGAAATATTTGCTTACGTGTACATTTAACGTACATTTGACAGTGTTATTAAAGTAGGCTATTAGAGTTTTTAAAGCTTTAAACTTTCAGTAAGTGTTAGCAAAGGTAATTAAGGTAACAACAGCAAAATTAAGTTAAAATATAAACTCTAAATGTAATAATAGTGGAAATGTCATGCATGATTAAATATCCACTAACAACCAATATATATTCAATATTGACCAATGAAATATATTTTAAAAATGTCACATAAATATTACACATCCCTAGAGCAGTGTTTCCCAACCCTGTTCCTGGAGGCACACCAACAGTGCACATTTTGGATGTCTCCCTCATCTAACCCCTTTATCTCCCCGTCTTGAAGTCTACTAACGAGCTGATGAGTTAATTCAGGTGTGTTTGTTCAGGAAGAGTTGGAAAATGTGTAATGTTGGTGTGCAGGGAACAGGGTTGGGAAACACTGCCCTAGAGTACACGCTAAAACATAATTCAGGGGACCAGATACCATAACTTAAATGTATTGTTGCCAGTTAAAAATAATTTTTTAGTGATTTAAGTAAACCTTTTAAGTTGCAAACATTGGTGACACTTTAGTTTGGTGATTCTTACTATTAGTTGCTTATTAGCATACATATTACTAGCATATTGGCTGTTTATTAGTACTTATAAAGCACATATTAATGCCTCATTGTGCATGAGTGACCATATTCTACATTCCTTAATCCTACCCAATACCTAAACTTAACAACTACCTTACTAGCTATTAATAAGCAGTAATTAGGAGTTTATTGAGGCAAAAGTCATATTTAATAATGTGTTGCCCAAACTAAAGTGTGAACCAAAGTGTGAACCAAACATTATTTTGTTGAGTTCTGTTTAACTTAAAAGGTGCAGTGTGTAGTATTTATGAGGATCTATTGACATAAATGCAATATAATATAAATAACTATGTTTTCAATGGTGTATAAAGACCTTACATAATGAACCGTTATACTTTTAGAATGAGCCATTTCTATCTACTAGTGTTGTTAAAAAAAAAAATAAAAAAAAACGATATTTCGACATCGATACTGAAATATCTTAAATGATACCAATACTCCTTTCTACTGTATCGATACACCGATACCAGCTGCACTTTCTTGCTCTCCTCTCAAACCGACAGCGAGTTGACACACACCCGCCTCCTCTCTTTCACTCCGGTGTGACGGGTCTGAATTTCGTGCGAGATTGCACATAATTCTACTCATTCTGGCAGATTTTGCGCTCACATCTGAAGCGCGCGCACACATACAGTACTAAAGCCGCCTCTGACATACAAGTGCAAAAATGAGCTCCTTTTCCCAGCTTACTAATGGTCAAATACACTCAAAAATAATCTCACAATGCCCATCTTGGTAACGTAAACACAGTCGTAAACAGTTCAGGAAGAATGTGTAACAGGAAAAGTATTTTGGATCCATGCTTGCTTCAGGTCTTAAAGGGACAGCACCCGAATAAAAGTGCCACTTCTCTATGTTGTTAATGTTATTCAAACTACAAAAAGACAAACGATCACTTACTGCTCTTGACTGATTAACTTTGGATTAATCTGTATTTTTTTTTTTTTTTTACAATGAAGATTATCCAATGTTATTTTAAATGTGATTATTTAGTTTTTTTAAATTCAGTTTCTTACCTGAATACTGTTAGACCTACCTGAAAAAATAAAGCAGTCTATTTCATTTGTATCTTTATTCTATTGTAATTATTTGTGCTATTGTTAGTAATTTGTATATTTGTTCTTATTTTATTACTGTTTAATTGTCTTTTTAAATTTAATTTACCATTTGAAATCAAGCCTCCTTGTGCTGTGTAAGCTATAACAACAAAATTACCCCATTGTAAACAAAAACATTGAGTTAGCAAATATTTGTGAGATAATTGTAATGATAATTGATCAACGTTTATATATGATAAAAAGCTTAAAAGCTTTATCATATAAAGTGATCTCTTCAGAAGAAATTTGATTGCCTAGACTTTCAATAGATGGACAAAAAAATAAATAATATAAAAAATATCTATTTGAGAGTATATGCAGCATTTTTTCCCCGTGGTATCGAAAATGGTATCGAATATCGATACTTTTCCAAGTATCATATCGAAGTTAGAAATTCCAGTATCGTGCTAACACTACTATCTACATACACTGGGGTCCCCTTACAGTGAAGTCACCATTTTGCGCCGCCATGTTTTTACAGTAGCTCTAAACGGACAAACTGCTCTATAGAGCGCTAGCTACTTTCTGCTGTCTCAGATGACGACTTTGTCCTGTGAAACAAGACTTGTGATGATTGACATGACAGAGCTGCAGTAACTCAGCAGAGCCTTTTCCATGCAGGTCAAATGCTTTCCTGTGATGTGATTTACAAACAGAGCTTTGAAGAAAGGTGTACAATGTATATGTACAGTGCGCCAGTGATGGTCTACTTGGGCTAAAATGTTAGACTTTCGTAGCCGTCTCAAAAACATTTTACATGTAGGAAAATCTTTAAAACCAAGTCAAACCATACACCTCTATGGAATATGTTAAGCCTAACAGTTTATGTATAATATCATTAGAAACGGAACAATTAGTCTTAATTTTTTGGCTATTAACATTAACCTAATGCAAGTTATCTGGAAACTTACCGCCCCTGTGTACTAACACTATGTCAACCCACCTGTTAACATCCTCTTTTCATGTTTGTTTCACTCCAAAATATTCCATAAATGAATAGATGCAAAGAAATGCTATGAAGGACGCTCTGACCTATTTCTGGTCTCAGCTGCAGAGCGTTTACTCTCCTGTCTCTCTCAGTTCAGTAAGAAGTGTGTGTATACGTAGAGGCGAGAGAGGCTAACAGATAAACATTTTTTTCTATTTTCATGCCAGCTCCTCTTGCTTTTGTAATTCAAATGCAGACACAGGAAACTGGCAGCCAAGAGGCACACACACTCTTACACGGATGTGCGGCCATACACACACGCCTTGTAATGCTATTGACCCCTGGCCTGTCATGCAATGCCACACACACCGGTCTCTCTGTGCCTGCCTTCCAACTGATAACCAGAAGCCATCGTCCAAACCAGCGGAGGAGTGAGAGACTGTGTGTGTTTGTGAGTTTAAGAGAGAGACAGAAACAGAGTGGGAAAAAAAGAAAGTAAACGGGTTGCATAAGCACTGTCTGTATCAGTGATTGAGGAGCATCTAAAGAGCATCAAATTTTCCTGCAGTGATTCCCTAAGCTGCTCAAGGAAAATTTCAAGTTCATATTTCACTCCAAAAGCCAAACGAAAGAGGACATTATATTAAATTAAGATTTCTGCATCATGACATTTAAATGTTATCAAAATACCATAGACATTCAGAGATGTGGTGTTGTAGAAGTTGTAAGAGAACTAATTTCCCAATCCCACACCCCTCTTCTTCCCAATATTACCAGTAGCATTTTCACTTTCCTATTTGATAAAAGGCAAAAAGCTCTTAATTTAAAAGCTAGAATTAAATAAGTAGTTTATAAAGAAAGCCCTTGCAATGTCTTTAGTTTATCTGAGTTTCAATGAGCGCAACACAAGAACAAGGAAGAGACAAGAAAGAACTTGCTTAAAGAAGCCACACAAAAGATGAATGAATGAATGAATGAATGAATATGACAAAGTGAAAACAGCACAATACTGCTACAAAACAAATGTCTACTGAAGCATTTTGAAGTTTTTCCCCCAGGTGGCGTCACCACACAACATAGCGTGATGACACTTATGACAGTTCATAAACAGAAAAGCAATATTTATATATATTAGGGGTTTAACAATATATTGTGTCACAATATATCGCAATACAAAAATGCAACAATATGTATCGTGGATAGTGACAATCTGTATGGTGTATAGTACACCCAAAACGCAAATTTCTGTTTACAGAGTTTTAGTGTCAGTACAGTTGTTACCAGTAAAAAGTGGCCTACATTATTTTAAATACATCTAGTCAGTGACAGACTCCAAGCATATTAGTCTAAAATTTCCACAAAAGTATTATGCAGCCCAACGGTTTTCAACTTTGATAAGAAGAAGAAATGTTTTATGAGCAGCAAGTCTGCATATTTGAATGATTTCTGAAGGATCATGTGACACTGAAGACTGGCGTAATAAGGCTGAAAATTCAGCTTTGTCATCACAGGAATACACAACATTGTAAAATATATTCAAATAGAAAACAGTTATATCATATTTCTAAATATTATTGTTTCCAGTATTCCCAGTAAAAACGTAAAAGAATCTTACAGACCGCAAACTAAATCCTCAATTCAGGCTCACAAGCACACATCCATATTCATTTCTCAATTGATTTAAACGTTTTTCCCCTGAACTCATGCCTTTTAGAGATGGTTCCACACAGGAATCTTAGGCTCTTAAAAAGCAGCATAACATCAATATGAGAAAGAACAGCTTTATCTGAGCGCTGTGCTTTGACATTTTCCCTGAGCTGTTCCCTTGGGAGTCTAATCGATACAAATACTCTAAATAAACTGTGTCCGATCCTTCTCTATGTCTCACGAACATTGTTCCTCTTCACTATAAGAGAGAGGTCGTAAACACAATTTACACAAATGTCAGCACACACACACATTCATAAATGTTTTTCTGCTAATCAGTAGGGACCCTTTTAAGTGTTTATGATATTGTGATCGCCAGAGTCTATTGGTCTATTTGTTGTTATAAGTCTATTTGTTTCGCCCATTTTATATCAATCAATCAAAAAAAAAAAAAAAAAAATCACCTAGAAAAGTTAAAAAAGCTTATATTATTAAATAAAAACTATCATCTGGGGACATTTTTTCAGCCATATTTGTCCTTGAAATATGGCTAGATCACACAAAAGCACGTAATCCTAGAACAATGTTCCACTGCTGTAGTACCTCCTCTATATCAGTAGATGGTGCTGTATGTCTATCACACCAACACATACACATATGTAGACATTTACAAACTATATACAGTATTTGCTTCCTGTTTAAACATTTGAACAGGCTGATTCAAGCCATTTCTATCTCCTGATGGCATAAGGTGTAACTAAATGTACAATCTATCTGCAAAATATCCTCTATAGTGAACAAGAAATATTAAATGTTAATTTTAAGGTTTTCAGACCATATCTGGCTCGCTCTTGTAGTATTAGAATTACTGAATAAAATCCAGAAATGTTCATATCTCTGATGACAGCAAAACTTGTTTTGCAATTGTTTGACATTAATTTTCTCTTTAAATGAGTTGCATGGCGCAAATGGATCAAAATTGAAAATTGAATGCAAAAACTGTATGTTCATCATACATTTCACTTATGCTAATGGTTCAATTAAATTCCATTACAGTGTAAAGGATTACTAGGCTGATCAGTTTGTGGAATAGGGGGGATTTTAAATAGAAGTAATTGCTCACCAATATCCTCTTAAAAGGTTTGGAATCCGTATCCCCTTCAGACCTGTAATATTTCAGCCAAAACATAAATGCTATGTAGTGCGCTGCTAAATACACCTACCCAACACAAAAAATATGTACAGCTGTGCATGTGTACAGAACATGCTTAAAATGGTATTTTAAAGAGAATCATTTGATTTGATTTGTGGGGAAAGTGATGACCTTACAGATGTAAAAGTTTGTGAGTCTCGTGACCATATTATATAATAATGCGGCTGTAAAGTTTGAATAGAAGAATGAATAGAAATACAGTATCATCGCACCAAACATCACATTAGTTCCAGATGCCACATTTGCTTTGTAAAACTTTCACTCTTTGCATAGCTTCTGTGAACACTCACACTTCTCTCTGTCTGTCTCCTTTGGGTTTTGTGGCAAACTTAGTAGAGTTGAGTGGTTGTTTGTTAGTGAAGACAGGTGCAGGCCTCATCCACACACACACACACACACACACACACACACACAGTATAAACAGACCCAGTAGAAAGGGACTGGTCTGACAGAATGCCTTTTCACACCTGACTGGGCCTAGCATAGGGCGACAGGCCAGAGCTCCCAAAGCATGACACACAAACACACACGCACACACACAGGGGTATCTGTACTGTATTTAACTTTGAGCCCTCTAGACTCCAGGATAGTTTAAAGGCCTTAAAGACCGTCTGTTGAGGGTGACTCAATTTAAGTACCTACACACACAAACAGAACCAGGGCAGGACCCAGAGGATGAAAGTAATGCACAAGCAGATGGACTCAGCCCAGCAGAACCGAGTGGACCTGTAGGAAACCATCTCACGCTATTTTACACCACTATAAAGCCTTCAGACTCGGACGACAGTCCACATATGTCGTCCACGCAAACAGCAATTCACTGTGACAGCAAAAGGCCTTTTGGCCAACACAGAATTAATATTTTGTTCTAACTATATAGTTTCCACCCAAAACTATTATTTTATAATTATTTCAATTATAATACTGTAAAAACGTTAATAAAGGATCTTCAATTTGTGTAAACTCTTTCTTTCTATTTATTTATTTGGTCTGATTTTTGTTTCAGGACACAGATTTTACAATGGATTTCAAAAATATCAAAAAGTGTATCAAAATCGTACCAACACAGTATAAAAGTATCTTAATTAATCTTACGGAGGACAAATTAAAATGTCCCAATATTAATACAATTTAGACATTAAAATGCTATTAACATGGAAAATTATTAGCATATAATAATTAAGCTGAATACAATACAATATAATATTATAAAATAAAATATAAAAGAAATAAAAATGATAAAATAGAAATTCTGAACTATAATTTAAAAAAATATTCATATTCAGCCTGTCATGTTAATAAGTTAAAATGTATACATACAGTATATATGTGTGTGGAAAATTATCATCATGATAGACTGAATAGGAAAATTCAGCCGGTCATGTACATGTATTCTGTACACACACACACACACACACATACATATATATATATATATATATATATATATATATATATATATAAAAATACACGCATTTCGTAAAACAAGAAGAAAAAAGAGAAAATTTTTGATTTGTTGTATTGTAGGAAATTATTTTATAATTATATTTTATTTCAAATGTTACTTAGCCACTGGCATTAATTATTCACAGTTTAATTGTAGGAACAATAACTAATAACTATGGGAGAAACCATAAAACCATGATAAAGAAAGGATAATAATATTCCTTCTTTGTGCTCTGAGCTCAATCAGTACAAACTCAGAAAACACTCTTTTCATTCAAAACTGAGGAACAAAACCATAAAGCTGAGAAAAGGTAAAAGTGTGAAAGATTTCTGAAGACTTTTAACCCTCCACGCAGCTCTTTAACAGCCCTAGAGGCAACATTTTCTTTTCATCCCATCTTTCTTTTTTTTCCTCTCTCTCATCTCTCTCCACTCTGCCACCCAGCGCACCAGGCTAGCGCTAACGATCTGGCCTTTTCATTAGGCAGGCTAGCTAATTAGACTGTGTGTGTGTGTGACGGGTCGAGTGACTGCTCGGCGCGGCGCGATGCTGGCAGCCCATTTCATGCTTTATCACGTCTTTTAATTGACAAACAACCTGCTCTTTTCTCTTAGGCTGAGGTCTATATTCCAGGAGTCTGCGCGGATGTGTGTGCGTGTGCAGATGTTCCAGCGCGCCCCTTGACGTTTAGCTGTGTGTGTGACTGTCACATGCCTTCTCACCCTGGTGGATCTTTGGGGAGAAAATGCTCACTGAGTTTGCCAATTAACCACTTTCAGATTGTTCTGTGACAAAACGCATACACACAGATGCAAATACTGAGAAATGCACACAGCGACTCAATAAAACTCGTGTAAACAAATCATGTCATTTTAAGGAGTCTCAAATTCGCATTTTAAATTCAGTGTATTAAGTAACTTTATACACTTTAACACAAAGCCAGTTATTAAAGCAGCCCTTTGTGGCGGATAAAAGTTGATCTCTCCTCCGCTTAGACACACCATCAGCAGTCCACCATTTATACACATTCACACAAAGGCAAACCAGCAGGAGTCTTTTCTCTGCAAGCCACGATCATGACTAATAGTGCTCATGATGAATGTGTGTGTTTATACATGTGAGGTTATCACACACAAATATGCTTTGCCTTTACTTTTGTCACAAAGGACTCCAGTCATTTTCTTAATTCAGATGCTTAACACAGTCAGTCACCTGGAATTCCCTCAGGCAGATTATGTATGCATTTATGGTGTTCGCACAAGTTGTCTTCACATTTTATATGAGAGACATAGAAACAAATCTTACCGTAAGATGGTACTGTCTCCAGATTTCTGGGCAGGCCTGTTGAGAACAGAAAAAGTCATTGTGAAAACCCAATGTTTACATAAAATGAGAGTCAGGAGATTCAGAAACACAAATAAAAATAATCACACAGATGTTAATGACAATTCCACAAAATCCATGAAGTGATTCAGACATGAAGTTGAGACCTTCCCTATTCCTTCTATCTCTGTTTCTATCATCTTTGATTAAATGTACTGCAGAAACAAAATGAGTGAAAACTTTTGGGCCTATTAGGAAACTATTCATGATCTAGTTGATGTTTATGGAAGAGTTAATAGTGAAAACCAGTTGATGAAAGTACATTTTAAAATGTAAAGTGAAGATGAAAAGGAAATACAGGAAAACAAGAGAAGATGAGAGAAAAGACAAGACAATGAGAGACAAGAAGAGAAGAGAAGAGAAGAGAAGAGAAGAGAAGACAAAAAGAGAAGGCGGAAAAGGAAAAAGGAAAAAGGAAAATGTAAGGAACTGAGAAAAAGAAAATGGAACAAGATAAAAGGAAATGGAAAAAATAGAACAGGAAAAAGAGAAAAAAGGGAAGTGGAAAAAGACAACAGAACAGGAGAAAGGAAAAAGAAAATAGAACAGGAAAAGGGCAAAAGAAAAAGGAAAGGATAATAGTAAGAGAAGAAAGAGGTGCGGTGTTGACAGCTCAAGCCGTCTTAACAGACACTGAGCGAGGGTGGTTAGCGCATTTGCCCTGTGAGCTTCCTACATTTCTGTGACAATTGAATGTGCCGAGGGCACAGCAGCCGGACTCGTTTATACAGTTAGCTTTTCATTTAACCCCATCTGAGAGCCGGGCAGAGAGGGAGGCAGCGGCTGTAGGGTTACCCTGCTGAGGGTATTGAAGGAAACATTCAAAATCTTTAAGAATCTGCTTTTCTTTCCCTCGCTCGCTGTGACTAGATGATACACTCCTCACTGCCATATACTAAAAACATAACCTTTCTGAAATGATGAGTTCTACTGTTGTTTTAGACTAGTTTGAGGGCACCCAAAATGTATTTGTTCTGGACATGAATTAAAGCGATAGCCCTCATATCTCAGTGTTGTTCTGTTTATCAGGAAGGTTTATTGCCTATTGGTTGTCTAAAACCAGCTTTAACAAAATGACCCTTTTTTATAGACACAAATCTAGAGGTATAGACAAATATTGAAGCCAATTTGAAGCAAGTTCATATTTTTACATCCAAATGAGATTTGTGGCAAACTACGGCAAATTAAGCACAAATAGTGTTTGCATAAAAAATGAAGTTTAAATAATTTTTTTTATAAAAAAAAAAAAATGTTTGAGTAATAGGGAGAACACAAAAATTGTATCCTTTGTAAAAGGCCTTTATAATGGCAGTATCAATCTTACATAGTCATGAAACTAAAATTTGAATTGAACATTTGAATATTTTTTGAGTAGCATACAATAAATAAAACTCTGGGTTCAGACTGTCTGTGCTCGCCATTAACATATCCCAAACATGTAACAAATATGTAAAAACGTATATAATTTAACTTAATAAACTTTCATTATGAAGGATTATGTTACAGCAAGCCCGAAACCGGAGAGTAAATGGACCAGCTGATATTTGTCAATTCTCAGAGTTCATTAACAAATGCTACATAGCAGTTTTTGAGACTGCTATAATTATAGATTATAAGCATAATTAAAAGCCATGTTGTGCTGGCGGCGGAAGAATTGTTTGTTCAGTTAACCAGTAAGATCAACTAAGCTCTGTATTCCATATTTACTACATATTCTAGATTCATCAACAATTAGAAGTCTTAGAGGGATTGTGGGCATTATGATTGTGATCATGTGATGTGAGAACTAACTGAGTTTAGATAATCAGAACAACTCTTACTTTGACTAATAGAATGCAGCAGAATATCTTGCAGCAGGATTGTTTAACTGCACCCGAATCCTAAATGTGTTTGTTTGTCATGTTATGCATGAATGGGGCCAATTCCGTTTCAATTAAAACTATGCCAAAATTATATTAAAACGGTTTCCAAATCACAAGACAACAGAAGATGAACAAACTTAACTAGCTTTTACGGTGAGGGAATGCGTTCTTGCGTTAAAAAAAAAAAAAGCTCATGGCGTGAGATGCTGAAAAACAACAAGCAAGGTCAAATGGTCAGAGATGTTCATCTGCATGCACGAAAAATGACCCAGACCCATCCCTAGTTATAAAATATTTTAGCAAGCTATATATTTTCTCTTTCATCTCTCCTGCTGTTTCTAAAAGTCACTTGTTTCTCTTCCTCCCCCATTTCTATCTCTCTCGGTGGGGTTGTTGTTGGGGGTGACGAGTGGAGCGTGTGTCCCACTCACAGCCTGTGAAGCGTCTGTCTTAATGAGAGAAAGAATGGCCCAAGAGATAGATACACACGCAAACAAACAAGTAGCACACAATGCAACACAATACACTCCGAAACAAACACACCCACCTAAATAGAACTACTCACGTCAATGAAGTGTCCGTTCATGCCACAGCGGTGGCAGCATTTGTGCCAGTAAGCTTTCTCCAGACAGTCATCAGCGGTGTGGCCAGGCAGCGAGCAGTTAGAACAGTGGCGGTTCGGACAGGTCCTCAGTAAGTGTCCCTGAAGCCCACATAATGAGCAGCACGGCATCTTCTGCTCATAAACATACATACACAAGTTGACACAACTCTGACACTTAGTGACAGCTGCCGAAATAAAACATTATTAGGTTGATACAAGACAATGTTCCACCTAGAAAACTTTTTTTAAGAATGATCTTTAGTCATTGTAAATCTCATTGAAGATGTGTAATAGTATTATAAACTAACTACACTAAATACCTAAAATATGCAAAACCGATTCAATTGTATTAATCGTCACACAAATAACTTAAAAAAGAGAAGCATTAGAAATACATAGTAGTATATAGAAATAGTTTTCAAGCTTGTTATAGTTTATCCCAGGGTTATTCAACCTTTTCTCTTCAATGCAAATGCTCAATTTGTGTAGCATTTTATAGCATAGTTTGTATAGCATAGACATAATAGTATGGCAACAATATAGTCAAACCAAAATGAATTCAGACACCTTCAACATTTTCTCATATTATCACAGTTTATTCGCTAGAGTTTAGAAAATGGTAATAAAATATGACAAGAGTTAAACTGTGTCTTGATAATGTCAGATGACTTTGATAGAAAGGTATGTAATGGATTACAATCAACCAAATTTAAGTACACAATTAGATAATACCAATTTAGGTCAACCAAATACCAAGCAATGCTTTATTTTGTTCAGTCTGTGGTGTAAAAGGTCGCATGAGCAATTAAAGATAAAACACTTACGCAAAACATGGTCAGGTCAAAGTGTCTAGATAATTTCGGTCCCAAATTTTTATCAATTGTACTGGTAGTCCACTCTATGAAGAATTTTTGGGTATAATATGGTTACAGTTTACTTTATTTTGCTATCCTCACTTACATAAATGAACTGCACCCACTAGTGAAAAATTATATCTGGTGTCTGAATGATTTTTGGTTTGACTGTATATATCATGATATTCTTGTGCATGATATGCATTTATTTGATAAAAAAAAATTATGAAATATTCTCACAAATTAAAATACCTATTTTCAGTTTAAATATATTTTAAAATGTAATTCCTATTTTTGACAATCTATCACACAAAAACTCAAAAATGCCTTTTCATCCTAGTTTATCTTTACCTATAAAGTGTGGCATTATCCAACTGTCTGAAATTTAGGATTCTGATTGGTCAATTGCAGCATTTTGAGACAGTGGCTAAACTCTATAGTTGACAGTTTCTTGGCTAATCCGGTACTTTATGTGTCAGCACACTCACTGAGTGGAAATGAGAGGATTTGGACCTTTGCTGTGGGGCAGGTGACTGTAGTATAGTCAGAGTGAAGGGTGGATAATGATGTACCTTTGGTGTGGGGCAGTTTTTGGAGAGATGGCCGGTCTTTCTGCAGTTGTGACACGTGATGGATTTTTCAGTGTAGTAACGGTTTGAGACGCGGTTTGAAACACGCCTCGGGCCAACCCCTTTATTATAGATCTGAGCCTACACACACACACAAAATGGTAATCACCTCCTATGAAAGACAATCCTTAAAAATAAGTTATTTTCAGTTTTAAAAAGTAACTGTAAAAAATGTTATAAAATACCAATATTATCTATTTATTAAATTCAGATTTGACAAAAATATAACATTACCCATTTATCCTTTTCTGATACAGCCCAGTTTTGTATATTCCCTCCATCATTTGCATGTTCTACAAAAAAAGATCAGTACATGAGAAACACAAACTGAAACCATTAACATGGAATTAGATAAAACTTCAATAAGAGATTGCAATTATGTGTGTGTGTCTGTAGTACAAGAGGCCCACTCCCCTAATTTGACCTTCTTTTTTTAAGATCATTCTCTAGAGACAGAGACAGTTACTACAGCAATACACAGCTGCACGTCAACACACAAGGCATTAAAATAAGCTACACACACACACACATTTGTTTCACTTTATTAGTGTGAACATTGCATAGACTTCCATTGATTTTATATCAGGTTAATGATATTTTCTATGACCTAATCCAACCCATACCCCTAAACATAACCCTCACAGAAACATGTGCAAAACACTAGATTTCATTAAAAACATGCTTTGGCTGATTTATAAGCCTTTTTAACTAGTGAGGACTATTAAAATGCCCTCACTAGTCGGTTGTCATAATATTTAACTGAGTCCAAAGTAATGAAAACAAACAAAACAACTCTCTGGGAACTGACCAGAGCTGACGAGGGTCATCAAACTACTGATGCTGCAAATACTGATGCTAGTTTAGCATGTCACATTGAAAAATGTGTATTGAAAAATTATATTGATTCATGAAACGGACTTCATATTTTCACAGACAAAAAGAAACATTCAGAGGTACACACATATATGCAAACTAATAAAAATGAAAACAAACCTTATACGTTCATTAACTTGTGTGTGTGCTTTTTAAATCTATGCACACAACACGTCGCAACAATGCCCCCAAAACATCCCTGAGGACCCCAAGTACAATAAACAGGAAACATTTCCTTTAATCCTGATGCCCCCCTTCGGTCTCTCTCTCTCTCTCTCTCTCAGACACACACACACACCTCCGTGTCTCTACGTGGGGGAAATGCCTCGTCAGTCACGGCCCAGCAATCACACAAAGCCAGAGAAAGGAGGACCTCACTATGGTAATCCTGCCAGGCCTATTCACAATGACAAACACACACACCAAAGATACTATAATGTAGTTCTCATATGAATATTAGGAATGTTTTCATAAATCCACCTAGTTTTCTTCACATAAAATTGCCTTTATACACTTAAATAAAATAGTATGGAGTTTTCCCAATTGGCATATACACAAATTATACACCACCACCAGAGGGGGAGCTAGAGAGCAAGCCATAATCAACATCACAAAAAAACCTTGCGCTTACCATACAGCGAGACCGAGATGGAGGGATGAAAAGTAGAGCAAGGGAGGGGGGAATAGCGGAATAGCGACAGATGCTACTTGTACGTCTCATAGGTATGCTAATTAACATAGAACCAACAAATAAAAATAAGAGGTGTGCGCGCAGGGTGCAACTTCATCAGTGTGTGTGTGTTTTAATGAATTCCAGCTGACTAATAGTCTGAGAGAGAAGAAAGCTGGCGTGCGCCCGGCCACCATCGTTGGGTCCATGGAGAACAAAACGGATGTGTAGGAGAAACTAATTAACCATGAACACAAGCTCCCATTAGAGAGAAAGAGACTGAGATACTATTCTGACTTTAAGAGTACTCTGTGTGTAGGGAACAGGCCATGTAAAGGCATATCTCAAAACACAAACTGTCTGGGACTCTCAGAGTTTTTCCTCTCACAGCTGAATCACAGTCCTGAACTAAACTGCTACTAAAACTTGTTAATGGGATCCTCCTTGGAAAATTAATTTAGCCAGTTCTGAAGCGAACATAAAGCCACAAAGAATACCATAGTGAATATAAACTACCATTCAAAATGTTGTGGTTGTTAAGATGTTTTGACTGTTTACTCACCAGGGCAGCATCTATTTGATCAAAATACAGTAAAAACATTTTAAATAAGTTTTTTATTTTAATATATTTTAAAATGTCATTTATTCCCGTGATGGCGAAGCTGAATTTTCAGAATCATTACTCCAGCCTTTACTCTTCACTGAAACATGATCCTTCAGAAATCACACTAATATGCTGATTTGATGCTCAAGAAACATTTCTTAATATCAATGTTGAAAACAGTTGCTGCCTAATATTTGTGTGGAAATCGTGATACATTTGTTTTCAGGATTCTCTGATAAATAGAAAGGACCCCTTTTATTTAAAACATTTTTGGCAAAACTTTTGTAACATTTAAATGCTGTCAATGTTAATGCATTTAATTTATTCATGAATTTAATACTGAATAAATGTATTAAAGTATTTCACAAATAATTACAAAGAAGTGGCAAGTAACACATTTAATTAAATGTGAATTTTTTTCTTGTAAAATGTACTCCCAATAATCTTTAACTACAGAAATAATTTTTACTGTGTGTATTGTAATTTGCTATATGATTCATTAAATGTTGCAGAAACAAAGAAGATTGTGATTCATCATAAATTAATGACCTGAAAGTGGTGTGGCATAGTGGCGTATCAATTAAAGACAGGGTAGGCGATTTATTACAAAACATTTTTTACTTTGCTGGTTGAAAATCTCTTCACATCCTGATTGCTACCATAACTACTGTAATTTGGAAGAGATAAAAACCTGTAATGTTATACTTGGAGCAGCACTTGGAGACTCTAATTTATGCGTTTCAATGGCAACACTTTATCAACATCGAAATGAATCTGCAGCAGTCAGGTGGTAGGTCAGAAAATTGCCTACCCTACTTTTAAAGCTTTGGGCAGGTTGGGCAACTTTTTAGTATGCTTATTAAAGTCCCCGATATACTTCAAGTGAAATCGAAGAACGAACTGCTGTGCCGTCATTTCGAATAAAATCAGGCCGAAACAAAGTTCGTTTTGAGTTCAAAACAAATTGCCAAAGCGAACTTTCTGGAAAAGTTGTCTGTTAAACACCTTTGTACTACCATTGGTCTGTGGCGATTACGTAATGGGTAGGTCTGCACAGAGGCTCTGCCTTCTTTCACATGAAAATCTTTTTTGTTTAATTTGGCCTGTTCAGTCGGTTGAAGTCAGAAGTTTGCGAGTGAAAACATGAACACAAAGTTGTACTGAAAATAAAGTTGTACTTCTGATGAAACATGACACTGTTTTGTCACGTTTAATACAGTAAAGCTGCTTGATTTTAAGCTATCTATTGTATAAAGTGATATATAAATAAATGTTACGTGACGCACTGAAGTGCCGTAGAGCTTGTGCAAACATAACCATGTTGCTATGATCAGATGCTTTTCTCAATTTTGTTGTGTTTATTTTGTTATTGAGAGGAAAGCGTGCAGCACATATTTACATATTTACCTAAACGTCACTCTCAGCAGTGTGGGTGGCATCGGATGATCGCCGGTCACATATTTCGAACTTCGTTTGACCCCTAAATGATTACGAAAAAGAACTTTGCCGCGAGTATATCAGGGACTTAAGACCTTAAATAGCTAGTTCAGGTGTTTAATTGGGGTTGGAAATAAGCTTTGCTAGACAGTGGCCCTCCAGGAGAAGGATTGGACACCCCTGCTTTAGAGCCACATGGCACTTAGGTCCAGGTGATTGGCTCAAAACAGCCTGGTAGCAGATCTGAGCACCCAAGTGCAAGCAAATATGGCAGATTTAAAAATTGCATACTTCTAGGTTGTCTTGTGGCAGCCGACCAAGTGCCTTTGAGACGAATAAGAATGCTAACAGATAATTTTCTCTAGGAATTATATAGACTTCTTTAGGCTGATGTGTGCAATACCACCATTGTTGTCTCACACAGTCAAACTTTTGACTATTGGTATAAAATTTGGTCTACTTTGTTACTTACAGCTTGCTATTTTAGGAATTTGAGGCTACCACCATTGCGTAAGGCCCTTGTAACGAGACATATTTCCAAATGAAGCAGAATATTCAATGAGAACAAAAAAGTGGGGCAGGACTTTGATTGACTGGAACTGACATTTTGCAATCAATTGGGGAAACTCTGCAGGCATCTACTTTTTGACCCAAATTTAGAAGCTGAAGGTAGGGGTGTGCGATTTTTATTGTCTTCGATAACATTTAAATTGTTGTTTTAATGAAATGCGAGGTGACATTATCAAGTATGTCACTCACTTAGGAAAAAGCAAACAAAAACACGTCTTTAGAGTCCAAAAGCATTCACTGCGCTATTAGAATGCAGTTAGAATGCCCCAATAATTCAAGTAATGTGGGCAAAAAATATCTCTGTATGAGTTTTTAAAAAATATTTATAACATATTGATATATTAATATATAGTAACATCACACAAGGAGGACACTACATTTTCAAATAAATATCCAAATAAATTTAAATACTAAACTAAATTAACTATATCAACTACATTACTTGAATATACACTCACCTAAAGGATTATTAGGAACACCTGTTCAATTTCTCATTAATGCAATTATCTAAATCAACCAATCACATGGCAGTTGCTTCAATGCATTTAGGGGTGTGCTCCTGGTCAAGACAATCTCCTGAACTCCAAACTGAATGTCAGAATGGGAAAGAAAGGTGATTTAAGCAATTTTGAGCGAGGCATGGTTGTTGGTGCCAGACAGCCGGTCTGAGTATTTCACAATCTGCTCAGTTACTGGGATTTTCACACACAACCATTTCTAGAGTTTACAAAGAATGGTGTGAAAAGGGAAAAACATCCAGTATGCGGCAGTCCTGTGGGCGAAAATGCCTTGTTGATGCTAGAGGTCAGAGGAGAATGGGCCGACTGATTCAAGCTGATAGAAGAGCAACTTTGACTGAAATAACCACTCGTTACAACCGAGGTATGCAGCAAAGCATTTGTGAAGCCACAACACGCACAACCTTGAGGCGGATGGGCTACAACAGCAGAAGACCCCACCGGGTACCACTCATCTCCACTACAAATAGGAAAAAGAGGCTACAATTTGCACGAGCTCACCAAAATTGGACAGTTGAAGACTGGAAAAATGTTGCCTGGTCTGATGAGTCTCGATTTCTGTTGAGACATTCAGATGGTAGAGTCAGAATTTGGCGTAAACAGAATGAGAACATGGATCCATCATGCCTTGTTACCACTGTGCAAGCTGGTGGTGGTGGTGTAATGGTGTGGGGGATGTTTTCTTGGCACACTTTAGGCCCCTTAGTGCCAATTGGGCATCGTTTAAATGCCACGGCCTACCTGAGCATTGTTTCTGACCATGTCCATCCCTTTATGACCACCATGTACCCATCCTCTGATGGCTACTTCCAGCAGGATAATGCACCATGTCACAAAGCTCGAATCATTTCAAATTGGTTTCTTGAATATGACAATGAGTTCACTGTACTAAAATGGCCCCCACAGTCACCAGATCTCAACCCAATAGAGCATCTTTGGGATGTGGTGGAACGGGAGCTTCGTGCCCTAGATGTGCATCCCACAAATCTCCATCAACTGCAAGATGCTATCCTATCAATATGGGCCAACATTTCTAAAGAATGCTTTCAGCACCTTGTTGAATCAATGCCACGTAGAATTAAGGCAGTTCTGAAGGCGAAAGGGGGTCAAACACAGTATTAGTATGGTGTTCCTAATAATCCTTTAGGTGAGTGTATATGATAATTGAAATGAGCTAGATGACATCACCGTTTTCTCCAGAGCGGCTGTACAGCCGAATCAAATTCGGTTGCATTATTTTCCTGTTTAACACTGTGAAGCTGCTTTGAAACAATCTGCATTGTAAAAAGCGCTATATAAATAAAGTTGACTTGACTTGATAAGTAGGAGAGGAATTTTCCTCTCATGTGAAATCGCAAATTTGATATTGATTTTATACAACCGTTCAACAGACAAAAAGTTAATACTGAGCAAGTTATATTTTAGACACAATATTGTCTGTTTTTGCTCTGTTTCGCCAACGAAAATAGTTCCAAAAAAAGCCAGAGCAGATCATTTTTGTCTTTACAAAACAAAAATAAAGAAATTTTCTGTCCTTCTATCAAGACCGGAAAAGTAATCCATAATTTGTCAAGCAAGTTTGAACTTCTGTTCAATATTTGTGCACTATGCATGTAGGTTCATCAATTTTCAATGTGAATAAAAGCTTAAATTAAATCTGTTCATCATATAAAGCAATCGTGTCTCTTCAGAAGTCTTTGATTAAACCGTTCGTTTCATATGGATTACTTTAACCATGTCTTTATGCACTTTTTGAAACATGGTTTTGGGGCAATGGACAGAAATCTGGTCCATTAAAATATCTTTCTTTGTGTTTTGAAGATGAATTTAAGTCTTATGGGTTTGGAACGACATGAGGGTAAGCAACTGATGACAGAATTTTCATTTTTGGGTGAACTAATCCTTTAAGTAAGTAAAGGAGGTCAATTTTGATTTCATGCTGACTTAGTTACTTCCAGGTGGACTGTACCTGCAAGGAAGTGTACTGTAAATCATGTTAGCTAAATGATTACTTGCTTCAAAAGGAATTTTCTACAGTTATATTTGGATAGATCTGTTGTCTTATCACAAAACAAAGAATCTAAAAAAAACTCCAGTGTTTGCATAGGCAGCACATAACATCCCCTACTGAACCAATGACACAAGTATCAAACCTGAGCACCTCTCTGCACTCGTCTCCCTTAACAACCTCCCTCAAGTGTAACCATTCAGCCTTCTCCAGCAGACTCCCCAGCACAGGGAGGGGGAACAAGGGACTGAACCCTGAAAAAGCTGATCAAAGCCTCATGCAGGCCCCGCCGTTAACCAGTTTTGGGGGATGCAGGCCCTTTGTGCGGTGCTGTTGACTTCTGCCACTGGGCTGGCGGAGGGGACAAAGAGAGCGGAAGAGAGGCCAGCAGTCAGATTAACACAGCCATACATAACAATGGAGCCCGAGTGTGGGCGACCCTGTGTACCTTTGTGTGCGAGGGTGTACGTTTAAGTGAGGGAGAGAGGGAAGGGAGAAGTTGCTCATGTTCAGCCCTACTTTTGGTTCTTATTGCAGGGCTCAACAATATAGATGGTCTGATGGGACAGGATCAGTGCAAGTGTTTTGGGACAGCTCATAAAACTATCACTTGACCTATTTGGCTAACATATACTACTTTTCAAATGGTTAATACTTCAATTCAATAAGAATGCATTAAATTGATCAGTAGTGACAGTAAAGACTGTTGCATTGTTACCAAAAATACCCATTTCAAATAAATGCTGTTCTTTAGAACTTTCTATTCAAAGAATCCTGAAAATCACAGTTTCCACAAAAATATTAGGCAGCACAACTGTTGTCAACATAAATCAGCATATTAGAATGATTTCTGAAGGATCATGTGACACTGAAGACCGGAGTAATGGCTGCGGAGTAATTTCAGCTTTACAGTCATTTACATTTTAAAATATATCAAAACAAAAAAGTTATTTTAAATTGTCATAATATTTCACAATATTACTGTTTTTAGTGAATTTTTTTTAAACAATACCGACCCTAAACTTTTGAATGATAATGTAGATGAGGTTTTATCAAAACTCTGAAAATGAAAATGTCTAAGTATCAAACAAATCAATAATATTTTACAAAGTATGTAATACCTTCAGAGCAAGTTTATAATTTTCAGCTAATAAATAAAATAATAAAATATGAATACATAATATAAAATAAATATAATATATAAATACATAAAATATAAAAATGTTTTATAAGAAATAAAACGCCTCAATTCTCAGTGGTAGGACCAGTCAAAAAAACAAATTCTACTAGAATGTCCGAGGCAGCCCCAAAAAAATTATTGTTTAGCCTTGTATTGACTAAATCAGTGATTCCCAAAATCAAAAGTGGCAAAGGGGGTCCGTTGTCTCTTGTCAATAGTGAAGCAATGTATGAAGCACAGCTCTCACAGAAGTCGCTTTAAAACCAAGCAGCTTTATGTTGGGCACCACAGCAAATCCATCTGACCGATTTGAACCTGTTGTGAAATCTATATGGGGAAATCATTCATGAAATTCCTGATTGTGTGAATTTTGCCCAGAAATGTAACGGAACATATGGTCTGTATTTAATACTTAAAGAAAATAAATAAATCTAGACACATTTCCATTTTCATATAACCCTTCTTAAAGACTAGCTCATCATTATTTAAGTGACCTTTTCCCCCCACAGTGGTTTAATCTATTTCAGATAAACCCGCCTCTAAATGGCACGCAAAACGAACTGTGCCTGTTTGCTTTCTCTCCCTGTCTAAGTGGGCGTTTCTTGGCCAGAATAAGCAGCAATGTGGACCAGACCTTTTGCCATTTAGTCAAAGGTCTGGCTATGCGAGACTAGCGACAGAGAGAAAGGTAGATGCCCCACAGAAGGGCAGACATGGGGGGTCAGTGGCCCTCACAGACCCCCTGACAAATACTTGACATGGACCACGGAGCAAATGCATTACGTCCCTATTCACCCTGCCTGGAGCAGGCCTTAATCCAATCAAAGAGTGATCAAACACACACACAGCGTTCGCGCCTGCTTGACCAAAGGCATGTCTTTCTCTCCTCCTGGCCTGCTATTCTCCTGTTCCTCCATCAGCTAAATAATCTCCTTGCTCATTCTCATTTCCTGTCGGAATCCATCCCTCCAAAACGCTTTCATACCTTCTGTGCAGCCCTTTCACTCTCTTCATTATTTTTATGGCCTTTTTGCATTTTTATGGAAATGATAGTAGAGAGAGGACAGGAAATGAATGGGGCAATGAGAATAAGAAATGTTGCGAGCTGGATTCAAACACTCATTACTCACACAAACACCAACCGCTAAGCCACAACTCCATCCTCTAAGTTTCTTCATGGCATTCTTTATTCGACAACGTTGTCTTTGTATCAGAAATGCCAGATTTACATCCACACGGGCAATTAAACTCTACTTGACGGAGGAGACGGAAGGCAGAATTCAAATGAGCGGTGCAGTGAAATGCATCATGGTCCATGAACAGACCACAGTGAGTTAGGTGAGCAGTGGTGAATGTGAGTGTGAAAACCAAACAGTGTGTAACAACGCCACACTTCAAAGACAAAATACACACACAAGGGTACCTCACTACAAGAGACTGAAGATACGTGTGCTTACAAACATACTCGCTAGCGTTTCACACTCGACTAAATTCAAGCATCCGGTTGGATCACAAACAGAACATGTTGGAAGAGAGGACCAGGACATGAAATCAAGCAGAAAGAGACAGACATGTTGAGACCGAGATGAAATGAGAGAGATAGAGAGAGAGATCTCCCTCACGGTCAATACATCATGTACAGGTCGATTATGGATTACAGTGGCACATTTCATTTCATTTCATGCTCAGTCTTCATGTTTGCAGCACTGCTGTGGAGCCCTGCAACATGGATTACACTGATATCTCTATTGCACACATACACATAACTTTAGCACCACCTTCGCTGAATATGAACACACAAACCGTTTCATTGCAGTGTATGTTGATCATCATATTGTTTTTAAAGGGATAGTTCACCCAAATCTGAATTCTGTCATTATTTACTCACTCTCATGTCATTCCAAACTCTCATGCAGCGATTTTACCAGAGAAACACAAAAGTAGAATTTACTGAAGAATCATTACGCAACCCTTGCCAAAGAAGAACCATTAGTGATCAAAAAAAAAGCCTAAAAAATAAAAAAATAAAAGTTCTTTATTGGCATCTATGGTTCCACAAAGAAGCTTTACATGTGTGAAAAAACATTTTTATATTATGTAAATGTTCTTCACACTAAGAAAAAAAATGTTCTTTTAACAGCTGTGCACTGAAAGGTTCTTTGGGGAACCTAGCTCTTTTATGGCATCCCTTCAAACCCCCCATTTTGAAACACCACAAAGTCCATGGAAATATCATAAAAGTAATCCATAGAACTTGTAAGTCATTTTCACCCATGATGACTTGGAATATGTTGGAATAAGTCTACATGACTGCTTTTATTTAAATCAGCAAAGATGTTTGGAACAACAAGATGGTTAATTTGTGGAATGATTAATAGAGAAATAGCTATGAATAATGACAGAATTTGCTGTTGTTTGATACAAGATTGTTGTGCTAATGTTTGGGTTCGCTTAGATGTTTAGCATTTTTGAAAAACTTCCATACAAATTCCTCATAAGATCATAAAACTACGTATTTTTTAGACGAACCATCCTACGAACAGTCAGGCCCGGCACCAGAGGGCCTGAGGGCTCATGGGCATCCTGTGCCTCCCTCCGGACCGTGATTTCAACCGAGGAGGAAACAAGTATGTGAAAACAATGGAAGTCCTCATTTGGACAGGCAGGCAAACGCATGTTAATGAAGATGTACAGTAAGGATACCCCCAAGTCTGCCAAACAATCAGCCCATATTACACCAACTCTGCAGGTACAACATGATACTGGGGCATGTGGCCAAATTGGTGCTCCTACCCACCATTCGGCATGGCACACAGTACGTGCTGCCACGCTCCTGGCATTCCTGACTTCTCGTTTAAAGGGGGAGGTGGGGCAGGTGGCCAAACCTGTCTGTCAACGTGCCGTTGCCTCTTGCAACCCAGAGGGGGCCCAATTACTGCCCAGCGGGGCGCGGTATGGCAACAGCATGGCAACCACACGGCAACCATACGCTCCAATCAGAGTGGCAGACGGGTAAGTGACAGGAGATAAGGGAAGAGAGTCACATGGGATTGAGAAAAGCACATGCACACACTCAACACGACTCTTTGTACTTGGTAATCTGATGTCAAGTTAATGAAAAAACAAAAACAAAGCCTTGAACCATTAAACAAAAAAAACAAAAAAAGTCAATCCAGGAGTTCACCAAAAATGTAATTCTGCCATCATTTACTCACCCTCCTGTCGTTCCAAACCTGTATGACTTCCCTTCCTCCATGGAGCACAAAAGGAAACATTCTGAAGGATGCTGAAGCTGCTCATTTCAGAACAGTGACCAGAGGTTTGCCAAACTCCAAAATGGAACAAAACAGAAACCTTAACATCTATTTTCCAAACTTAGCTATATTCCACATTATAGCCCTCAAATCTCATTCACATTATTTACAATATAATATTTTCTGTGAATAAAAATGCTTTCGCCTGTTTTGGTCTATTCCTAACATAAAAATATAAGCTTAAGAAACCTCTGAATATTTAGTTTTTTATTTATTTAATATTATTATTATTAAAATTATTCTAATAAGTTTAATAAGTTAATGTGGTATAATAAGTATAATAAGTTGTGGGGATTTTTGTGTAATACTTAGAAGCTTGATAACCTCTGTCCCTGTAAACTTTTGTTTGCGTGATCAAGAACAGCTTAAATTTGTGTTCCACGGAATAACGTGAGTCACAGGGGTTTGGAATGACATGAAGCTAAACAGTAAATATGTGAAGCTAAACATGAAGCTAAACAAGACACAATGCACAGAATTGTTATGCACTGTAAACAGCTATATGATTTTTAATGCCAGTTATATATAAAACACACCGGTACATTAAATGTGTATGAATTCTAAATTTAACATTCATTTTCAGTCATTAGTCTGAATCCTGTAATGTTAGAAAGAGATGAAAAAGACATTAAAAAACAAATAATGACGCAAATAACATACTTGATGTAACGTGCGCTGGCAGTCAGACTGCACTTGCACTGATAGAAACAGCTTGTGTGCACATGCACGCTCTCAGTCTCGCTCAGTCACTCGTCACAGCGCTAGTCTGTGCAAACCTGCTTTAAGAGTCCACCAGAGAAATATGTCTACAGCTTGCCCTGTCATACAAATGATAACAGGAATGAGACACTATGTATATGCTTAGTTATTAGTGACTGACTCATGTTACTTAAACCTGAATAAAGAGGGTAAACAAGTTATAAATACTACTGCCACTATTTGCCACTGCAGCAGTTTTGGAGCTTTTGGATATATCACAAATTTTTGAATGTGTGAGAGACGCTGAACTATTTATTACTTTCCAGTGCGTCACAATGTTCTATATATATTTCAAGACATGTATTTCAAATGTAAACGGTCTGTAATTTTACAGTGTGGTGCATTTTGCTGGAGCATATGGTCTGATGTTTGTAAACGCGTGGAAAAAAAGGGGGCTCGTAAATGAATATTCGGATCACAATCAGCTGACTTTAGCTTTAAAATATTGGCTAGCTTCTCAAAATAGCAGCATCAGCCTTACATTATTTTGATCAGTGCACCACTATGTGTTCTGTATGAATGTATCCTATTTTCAAAAGAACAATGAATAATCAGCCTCCTCCTGTAGAGTCTCCACAGATTGTAGTTAGTTTTAAAGAATGTTTTAATTGAAATTGACCCATGCCCATCACTAACACAACAAGCTGACTTAATATTCTAATCTAAACCTTTAGTTTTCCTTTCGAATCCACATACACACAAACACACGAGAAGGAAAAATGAAATACTTAATAAAACCACTAGCTTGCGACTTCAATTTCATTCTGATGAAAATTCTCCTCTGGGAGTGTTTTTCTATCAGGCTGAGGGGCAGATCGACTTTTCATGATTGTTATTATATGAAAAGAGATAAACACCATCATTAATCGGCTACATTCCCTTTCCCTTATCGCCGTGATAGAAGAAGAGGAGGGCTTTTCTTCCTCCCATCCAACCCACACTGTAATTAGGCCTCCCTTTCATTCACTCACTCACTAAAACGTGAACGCGCACACACAGACGCAAGGGATGTGGAAGACAGCCGTGTTCAGCAAATTAAAAATTTGTCATTAAGTGGAATTTACCATAATGCTGTTTTATCTTCCAGCGGTTGGAGGGGGGGGGGGGGGGGGGGTTGCTGATGAAGTGTGGGTGTGGGTGTGTGTATGTTATGGGTCTGGGATGTTAGTTAGGGGGTGTGTGGGCAGTGGGGCTTCTGTAAATTGAAAAAGCAGAATAATCCTGCCCTTTCTATCGCCCTCTTCAGTCACACACACACACACACACACACACACACACAGCAAATCCATAGCCATTGGGGTAATTAAATAATAGCGCTTTAAGATTCAAAAAAAAAGGTAGCCATCATTGGACTTCAGGAAAGGTGGTAACAATATAGGATGGATATAAAACAGGAGCCAGAAGACAGAAGACAGTCAAGACACACACACACATTAAATAGAACCACACAAATTAGATTAGGAAACATAAAGCTGGCATTATTAAAAACGATATCTCTCAGTCTTGAATTATAATGAAAGACAATAGGAATGATTTCTACTGTTCCCACAGGAGAGCCAGGAAAAAGTCCACAAGAGGGAGGGGGGGGGGGGGGGAGATCTGGGAGGACTGCACTGTTCAGCTCGGACAACCTGGAATAAAATATGAGTTTGGGTGGGGTTCAGTTCCACCAGATTGACGGCAGGCAGCACGCGTAAAAATAACCGTTGCATTGAAGCAAACACTACAAATGTGGCGTTTCCACATACGGAGCATCAAGGAATACTTCAATAAAAAAAAAAACTAAATCATCTGTTGGTAAACAGGAAGCAAAAAAGGCACATTTACCTTTAGTTTCCTACAAAGCAGATGACTAGTCTTTAGAGGAACTGAACTAAATTAAGTGATGATAAAACAATACAGTGAAATAATACATTATGGTTTTTTACCATAATTCATGAATAGTATCCACAGTTTATTTTTAGTAAGACCATAAAAGCCACAGGTATATTTATAAAGAAAATAAAACATGGCAAATTCAACTTGAAATGGTTTAACTTCCACTTACAATGAAAGTCTATGGAGAAATATTGTTTGCCCCTTAGACTTACACTCCAAATACTTCTGTTTATTTATTTATTATTGTAATTATTTTATTTTTGGTATTTACTGTGCATTGAATGCATAACATTAAAATATAAAATTGGTAAAAATGGGTAAATATTGTTTAAAAAAAACAATACTGTACTTATTATGAGAAATAACGGGTTAAACTGTCAAAAAAAGTCGATTCTTTCAGTTCCCTAACAGATTTAGTATGAATTAGTGTGAACATTTGTGTCGAAATACCATTATTTAGAGTTACTGTAATAAAACCAAGGCAAATTTTCCAAAGGGTGATTTGAGTTTCATTAATATAGCTTAGCGTTACTAATAAACGCAGACTGAGACGATATGTCTAATTTTTAAACAGTCACATTAAATTCCATCAAACAAAAAGATTAAAAAAAGGCTGAGAGATGTCAGGCGCGGAGGCGAAGGGAAGGGGAAAGACAGATGGCGGGGCTATGGCTGGGTGAAAGAGGGGTAAAGGGGGGGCCAAAGGAAGCGACAGAGAAAGAGAGAGAAGGTGTAACGAGAGGGTTTGCCTGTCCATCTTCACCTCACTCTCTTCCCCAGGGCATTCCTCCCTTTCCTTCTTGCTCATTCTCCCGCTCGTAATTCTCATTTATCGGGTCTTCCCTTGCTATTCCGAGCTCTTGTTTATTCATTCTGTTGGTTTGCCCATTTTAGCTGTAATAGTCTGTTCCATTACAGCCTCCCCCCCCAACATAGGAGGGCTTTTGTCTGATATGGTTTTTATTTAGCATCATTAAATGTTCAGTTTAATTTCACTGTTTATATATCAATTTACAGTGATGATTAATGCATATTTAAATTGAAAGGATAGAATGGTTTGCATAAGATGACAGACGAGGCTGAATTTACTTCTCAGAAACCATTCATCTCTCCACCCATCCATCCATCTCTCACTCTAGTCATCCCTCCATCTGACTTTGTTTTTCTCAGCCTTTGACAGGTAATAATATCCAAAAGAGAACCCAACTGACAAGCCCATTTGAATGTGCGTTTAATATGATAACGATAGAGTGGGTCAGGTCCTCAGACCCTACCTGACATCACAGCATCCTGTTCTCTCTCCTCTATTCAGTCCTTCAATGGAAACTTTTCACAAATCCTTTCAAACTATTCAAAGCCATTGAATTATGAAGTTTCTGAGTATAACATTTTGATGAAACCAACCGGGGCATTTTAGGGCTTTTTTTTTTACTTTAGTGTGTCATCCTTCAAATACTTGGATGGATCTTGAATTAATTGTAATGGTTACTACAGCGTCTAAACACGGTGTAGAATAGAATATTGCCCCTATGCTTTAAATATCTAGGGCACTATGAAACTAGTTTTATTTTTTCCCCAAATTGTTTTATTTATTTTTCTTGTTTTTATTTTATATATTATGTCTTTTAAGATTTAATACATTTAATACATATTGATCATCAAAAACTGTGGTAATTAATATATTCATAAAACTTTGTAACTCCTTTACAATAAATAATCTTTACTTTTTACTTTTTGTTTTCTGCCAAATAAAGTGCTGCACAACAAAGGTTCACCCGATCCACTGCCCTATTGGTTCAGTGTTGGACTTCTTGCAGGAGAGTTTGGGGGCTGGAATAAACCCTTAAATGACACTTAAAGTTTATGTGGCAGGAAAAATATCTTGATTGTGTGATATTCCTTAAATAATGTTTAATAAACTGCATTATTATTATTACTACTATCACTTTGAGAAGTACATTTTACTATACAATGTATTTCTGTCATAATTCCAATGTAGAATTCAGGCATTCATGTTATTAGCGACACCGGTGGCCGTTATGTGAACTGCAGCCAGCAACTTATAGCTCATGCTCGCACTCATGCACATGTGATATAATATCCTGATATACTCACGGCCAAGTTCTTTTATGTTATTCGCTTCGAAGAAAAATGAAGTTGGAAATAGCTTTGCAGTTATATAATGTTAAAGAACATCCAGACGCTGCTGAGAACGACGTTTAGATGAATATGTAGTACAGTGCACTTTACTCTCAATAATAAAATAAACAATAAAAATTGACAGTGGTGAGGAAACAGCAGTTAAGAAAGCATCTGATCGTAGCAATGTGGATATGTTTGCACCAGCTCTGCAATTCAGTGGCATCATGTCGACAGATGAGGTAATTAATAATACATGGTTATGATAGTTTGATTATAGGGGTGGGTGATATGGGTGGTCTTAATAATTTTATTACACAATAATGATATACATCACGATATAGTTATTTTTGCTTTAAATAAAAGTTTTTTTTTAAATGATATTGAAGATGGTGATAAGAATTATGAAATTTCAAAGGTACCAAAAGTCTTAAAAAAAAAAAACTCAAGCTTAATACTGCTGACAAGTAAACAGTGATAAAGAAAGAGCAAAGAAAACAAACTACAATAGAACAAAGACACAAATGAAAGATCTACCTGAAAAATTTCAAGCACTAGAAATAAGAAATACTACATAAAATGGATAAAGAATGATAAAAAAAAAACACTGCATTGTCATTACTGTGTACATTAAATATACATTTATTCTTATTAAAGTTACAAAAGTGATTCAGTCAAGAGCAGTGAGAGATTTACTCTTTTTTCTCGTTGTTTGATTAACATTGGTGAATTTGGATGCTGTCACTTTAAGACTGACTGCATGGATCCATAATACTTATGTGTTTTCTCTCAACAGTTTAGTTCACTTAAGACATACATTTCTGTGTTTACTTGCAAATACATGGTCACTTTGACACATAGGTATGTATATTTAACCGTTCAAGCCCAATTAGACGGCAAAAAGCACTCAGTTCAGTTCTCAGGTGCTTTATGAGCAAGCGGCTTTATGTTGCGCGTCTCTCAGACAGCGCTGAAAAACCTTCTCTCAGAGAGCATAAGCATATACTGAAATTAGTTGTCTTTCGCTGCTTATTTATTTGAAGTAATCTGTTTTTAAACCACAATGCTTAAAAATGCATACAAACGATAAGCTTTTGTGACCGCGTAGCACAGCAACGTCAAATGAACGTAACCGCGATAAAGACGATAGTCCAAAATCTCTACCGGTAGACAAATTTCTACTGGTTAATAGTGTCTACCGATATCGCCCATCCCTATTTGATTATAAAGTATATTTGAGACTATAGACCAGGGTTCCTCAAATCTTGCCCTGGACAGCCAGTGCCTGCAAAATTTAGCTCCAACCCTGATCAAACACACCTGAGCTAATCAAGGTCTTCAGGATTACTAGAAAAATTACAGGTAGATGAGTTTGATCAGCTAAACTCTGCAGGGCAGTGGCCCTCCAGGACCGGATTTGAGAAACCCTCCTATAAGACTAAGACTATATAGATCTGGCTATGTGAGACTATAATTTGTATTAATCTTTTTGCATGACACATTAACATTACAGTACAGAATAGCTCTTTCGGCATTATCCTGAACATTGTATAAGCATTCGTTTCATAGAACAGAAGAAAGTCTCTCGGGAGCATGTGTAAACCTCACATCCTTTTGATTTTGCCGGCAAAAACGTCCTAAGTCCTTCACATAAAATCAGTCTACAGGCTTTCATAGACAACCTAGGAAGTCGGGAAAGGTCTCGTTTTTTAAGTTTTGTTACAAGCTGTTTACACATTGGCAATAAAAAAAGTGATTAATACATGAACATGCTTACATATAGCCCCTTTAAATGAAATGCTTAAATGTTCATGACGTGAACTCTAAGAGTAGCTCTGGAGATGATGTGGAGCATCCTCCTAAAGTGAGATAGCAGACGGTGAAAACACCATGAGCACCAATGCATGCTTGAGTATGTGCAGTAGATGAAAATGATGATTTAATAACTGCTTTCTGCAATCCCTTATTCACTGCAGAACTTTTTAAATAAGCAAAAACTGTGAATTTGTTGGTGATTTTTTTTTTACAGTACTTCATCACAAAGCTCAATATTCTCTTTAAAGAAAAAAATTCTAAAGGATAAACAGGCATATTAATGCCACATTGATATACATTTCATGTGCTATGTGTATATACAAGTTTTGTACCAAAATAAATACAGCAACACTGGATTTATTAACAACATCATAACTTTTTTCTTCTTGGCCAAACTTCTGCAGCTAATGAAGCTCAAACTACTATATTCCGTTCATGTTTTGTAAATAATTTGTGCTTTTTTTGATTTGTATACATTCTTTTTCGAGAAAAGTAAAAAAATCTCCCACTGACTTGCATTAAAATGTTCACCATTCAAAATCGAACCAACAGCACTGATGTCATTATAATATTTGGTGCACAAAAAAGCAGCATTACATGATGATTCTCATGTACATATAAAAGGAAGCAAGAGTATTTCCAAAGCCAAAACATTATATTATCTAAATCATTTTAACACCATTCTCAAGAGGTGTTATATTCTACCATGCAAGCACGCATTTACATTTGCAAATGCTAATCCAAATCCAAATAGTGTTCATCTCACTCATGAACAAAAAACGCACGAGTTTGTGTGCATTTTTGTTTACAAAGTGACTACTATAAAATTTGTCACTGTCAGAGGAAGCTTTACCAAGTAGGGTGAATATATAATATAACCCAAAAGTGCCCTTGCACCATACATCAGAAAATCCAATTACACCCAAAGGGATCTGCAAATTGAATTGAACGCATTTATATGAACAACAGGAGGTTTCTTTAATACACCTTAACGTATGCCTAATGCCCTTACTAATACCTCTCTATTTGAATGTAGTCACTTAAGGAAAAGCCTTTATGGGAAAAATCTATTAAATATGCCATCAAAGAGTACCGGTGGTTTAGCCTCAAAAAGGATTACATTCCGGACCCCTCTCTCTCTCTCGCTTCGGTGCATGACAGAGACAGAGAGGGAAAGATGCGGAAAATCAAAATAAAATATATATATATATAAAACAGGGGGTTGAGAAAGAAAGATTTTTAGATAAGGCCTAATGCTGAATAAATATGGAGAGATTTGTGGAGGAAAGTCAGTCACGCTCAGTACCTCGTAAACACTCTCCAATTCTCCTTCTGCTGGTCCGCCGGGCCACTAAGCTGGTCAGCAGCGGCAACCCAATTACTATTGATCACCGCACTTCAGGAAAACGAGAGAGAGGAACAGTGCAAGGAGAGAAAGGAGATAGACAGATAGACAGCGAAATCTATTCAAAAGTGGGCATCACTTTGCCCTACTTACTCTGGAGGGCGCAGGACATTATGTGCTCATTTAGTACACCCTACACGAAGATGTTCGGCACTGTGACATTAATTTGAATCGGAATGTTACCTTGACTGTAGCTAAATTCATGTAAAGCTATTAAGGTATAGTTATAGTTTGGGTATAGTTGGGGGGGTGACTGTCATCATTTACTCACCCTATTGTCATTTCAAACATGTATTACGTTCTTTACTCTGTGAAACACAAAAGAAGATATTTTGAAGAATGTTTCAATGAATGTTTTTATACAATGAAAGTCAATGGGGCCCAAAACGTTTCTCAAAATATCTTAGTTTGCCTTCCACAGAAGAAAGAAATGTGTGGAATGATGTGAGGGTGAATGTTGACAGAATTTTTATCTATGGGTTAGCAGTCCTTTTAAGATACAGCTTTTGGGTAAAATGTGTCAAAACATTTCCTGTTGATACTCCTGTCCTGAGCAACTCAGAGTTTCGAAATATTAGATAAAGTCTTACCACAGGTTTTCATTTTAGTGTGGAATTGCCAAACAAAATGGCAAAAATAGAATAACCATCGTCTACACAGTTTGGAAAATGCTTATGGAAGGGATTCTAATGCAGGGGCTCCATTAACACTTTCGTTTAGAGTTTCAAGGGTGCAGAGAAGAGAGTATTATGGGATTGAAACCATTTGTCAAAGACTAGGTCAAACCACTTGACAAGTGTATTTTTCTTTTCTGTGTTGGGAAGTTTGGGTGGTATATAATGATGGGTACATCCCATTTGTTAATAGCCAATAGGAATTAGTTCTGTCACAGTCAAGAATCATCATGACTTGCTAATCAGAGGCAGGTGGTATTTGGGGGGAGGGGGGTATTCTCATTCTAGAGAGCAACTGATTGGATAAAATGTGTAGCGCACAGGATGAGTCATCACTATTTCTGGTCTGTTTTTAACAAAAGAGAAAAAACTTTTAAATGTGCACATCTGCTAAAAGTTAACTAGCATGCTAAACGTACTCTATGGCATTCACTATCCAAAAAATCCATGCGCTTTTGTGCATTTTTGTTTACAAAGTGACTACTAAAAATGTTGTCCCTGTCAGAGGAAGCTTTTCCGATGACGTACACCAGCAATAAGGTTGTCCAATAGGCAGACAAGTTTCAATCCTTCTCCTTCAGCAACCTGCCACTAATTTCGCAGAAATTAGCAAATGACAATGATATAAAGATCCAGATGCAAACAATTCCCGAAGTTCCAGAAGTTGTGTCACTCACATATGCATCACAATAGGGAAGAACATTTTTTTTCCGTTTCATGACGATCTCCTAAATTATCATGGGGCTATTGAACTATAAAAGGATTTTAAAAAATGCATATCTGTAAGCGTACATGGAGCTGCGACGCTTACTTCACTTTTCAGCAGCATTCCTGCTGGTACAGCTATTATTTACTCTGAGAAATGTTTAGGCTTCATCTTATATAATATTATAATAAAAATCCCTGCTTATGTGATAATGAGGATGATAGCTAGCAAAAACATTATTGGATGTTAGTGGAAAGATAAACCGCCAATATGCCTGGCGTATGCAGCAATCGCAGTGACAGTAAATGGGAGAAGAAGTGGAATGATATAAGAGAAATGGCTTCCCGACAGTCGCCGCATGAACATATCGGCCTCATTCCACCAATGAAGCCAAAATCTATACTGCCAGGTTCTCAGCGCCACTGTCAGCTATCACAGCTAAACCAACTGTATGCTTGGGCTGTATTAGATAGCAGACGAAACTCAAAGCTTTACATCTCCATGTCATTACGAGTTATGACTAGAAATTTTCAAGCTTAAAATCCCAGCGGATGAAAGCGGGTTTCATTATTTCTGCATGTTGGAGGATTATTTGATACGTTTTATATCATCGTATGAAATACAGAAATCTATGAGAGTTCTAACGCCTTCAGTGAATAACAATAAAACATCTTAAAACAATAGGCAAGCATTTGTGTGGTTCAAATACATAACGTCAGCTTCTACAAAGTAAGTAGTAAAGTAAGTTACTTAAAGTAAATTACACAGAGACCAATAATTTGTACGAATAATTTGAAATTATTCTTATAAGCATATCAAACCAATGACTGACCCTCAGACAAGAAAAGCAGATATTAAATTAAAATATTAAATGAGACTAGAACCCTTGTGAAAAGGTACAATGCAAGATCTCAGATTGAACCTTTTATCAGAAAAAAATAAATATAAATAAAATATATAATAAAAAAATAAAAAACCCATTAAAAAGTAACATTAACCATGGTAACTATGGCAATGTAGACCCAAATCATGGATTTATTGTAGCCTTATTACAAATACCAGTTAACTTATAATGCAAGAATTATGAGAATATGGTTTATACCTCATAATAAAAAAATATTAAAAAGAAATAAACTAAAAAGTATTTAAAAATGATTTTTTTAAAAATAAAAGTGGCATTAGAAACTGACCAATATCATAAAAATAAAAATACAATTATTTATTCATAAAAAAAAAAAAAAATTAAATACAACTAAATAAAAGTTAAACATTGTAACAATGGTAATATGGAGCCATTGATTTACCTGAATTTACTATAGTCTAACTACAAATACATGTTACCTCAATTACAATGGAAGAGCTGTGGTAAATATGGTTTCTTAAGGAGCATTAATAACTGACAAGTTATTAAGTTTTAGTTTTAGGCTTTAGGTTCTTTCTTTCTGCCTCACAGCAACCATACTAGAGAAGTAAAGTAGTTATGAAGTTGTTTTTGATGTCACGAGTTTGGTTTAACAGTTGGCTCAACAAAAAGGAAAACTTTTGCTGCACATGGCGCACTTTCACTCTCTCCCTCACACATACACAATTGAGAGCAACTCCCTCAATATGCAAAAGAGACCCTAATAATAGTGAGGTGGCGTTTTCCGGAAGGTCCCTAAGGGAGTTAAAAAGGCGTGAGAGATTAGTAACAGTGAGACACAGACTGACTGGCATACAAATATATACACACACGAACATCTCACCGCTCACGAGTGGAGAGATCAGTACAGTCACAGCAAGAGAAATAAATGAGATAAACAAAAAATGTCTGTAAAGGTAAAATAAATATCATGAATATGACTTTCCAATGACACTTTTTCATAGTTTCAGAACGTAATCAAGAATATTTTGGGGTAGATAATTAAGAACTACATCTGTTCAAATAAATGACAATCCTCTACACTGATGCATTTGGAAAGTAATATGGAATACTGTGGTAATATTGACCTAGAAAGTTTTTATTGTAGGTAGGTGGCCATCCATATTTTTCTGAATATCTTTTGTACATAGAGATCAGTGTGATAGTCATTTAATTTTACTTTTGGGTCGCACTTTATTTGAATGTGTTTGTTACAGTTTAATAACACAAATAAGTACTGAGTATTATTAACAGGTATAGTGTTAGTTGCTTGTAAATATGCATAATTGACATTCATATAGTAAATACATGTAACCTGCATGAGTTTTACCTACTTTTGTACTTTAATATTTCACATAAAATCAGATTTCTTTTGAGAATTGGTTGATAGCGGTTATATAAATGAAGTGACTGGTCCTGTACAGAAGACAAATCATATTTTTTTTATTTTCAAACATTACAATAATCCATGCTCCAAGCTGTTGTATAACAATATCAGTTTTCTAAGACTTAACCTTTTGAAATACATCCACAAGACCGACTTAACAAAGAGGCCACAAGATTCAACACACAGGCAGAACTTACCTGCTTCATTTTCTCTAATTAAATTATATTAATAATCTATAATCTAATAGTCTACAGTCTAATAAATAACCCAAATAGTCAGGTAATCATCATATTGGCTCAGCTTTAATAAATACCCCTTACCCAAACACCCCACCCAAAGAGACAGAGTGATTTAAAAGTTACAGTTGTGCTGAAAGGGAGAGAAAAAAATTAATCAGGTCTCACTGGGGTGCCTCCGTCCTCTGTCGCTGAGGCAATAATTTGATTTTATATTAAATGACTGCTTAATTATAATGAATTTTATTGGTAATTGCAATTACCTTTCCCCCCTCACTGAAGTTTCCCCCGCACCGACACACAACTTATGAGGACCAGTACTCAGAATGATAAATCAAGACAGACTATAATAGACAAGAGGAAATGATAATATCCACAGGCCTGGAATTTTTAACTGTAATATCCTGGCTGGGATTACACTTAAATGAAGTTTAACATATATTATAATATTACTCTGAATGTGGATAAATAATATCCTTTATATTCATTCTACGACCCACGTAACTCATTTCTGTATTTTTGGGTGTTAATTACATAGTTTCAGTGCCATACCAATGGAAGTGGTTTCAAAACCCGCTCTTATGCCCCTCACCTCTGGACACAAAGCCAAACATGAATTTCCATAGTCTCAATTCCTCTTCTTAAGAAAAACTAAATATGCATTCACTTTTTTTGACCACCATTTTGTCATCGCATTTAAATAATTCTGAGAAAAACAAATACATTTGGCATGTGGATTTTTACAACAGAAGCTAGTAGGTGGGGGGACTTTTACCACTACACTTTGTCTAAAAACAGCCCACACTAAATACTATATATTGAAAAAAACATTCGCATCAAACCAAATGAGCACCTGCAAAAACAAACACAGATGTTGGACTTGAGGTTTTCCGGGACAACGCTGCATCTTTGTGCGGTGAAGATAATCACTGAGGAACAGACACAACATTCAGATTTAACCCGCTATTACAAAAAATATTAATAAATATATTGTGATAACTTCATTAAGGCATTTAGATTCATTGGTGAATAGGTCAATCTTCCTATAACAACAAAAAACAGCTAATTATTTATTACAAATGTAATGCATGTATTATATTTATAATATTTTATAATAGTGTATTGGACTAATGTGGGACAGAGTAAAGTCTGAAAAGAGTCTATTCACACAAAATACTTATTCGTTTCATACATAAAACTTGCAGAAAATGGAGTGAATAATTCCTCCAACAGAAAAATTACGGCCGGTTTAAATGCACAGACCTGCCGCTCTGCACCAATGACAGAAACTATGACAATGGAGCAGGGCTGGGTACCTCGGCCTTGCCTTCTCTAATCAAACCTGGTGTGTGACCATTTAGTATGAAATTGGGATGGGAGCTTGCCAGCTAACCCCTTCTCAAAAATACACCCCGCACCCCGTAACATGATTAAGGATACCTGCTGTCCCATGCAGAGCCCACCCAAAACGCCAGACATCCAACCAGGAACACACGCAGACCTTTCAAACAGGATTACACTGCCCACACTCATAGCGTAGTTCACCGGCCATTCGTGAAGAAAGAGCTGATGGAAATGCTCTTTTCTCAGAGAAGCCGGACGTCGATCCGATGAAAAATTACAATCTCTTGGAAAAGTTTGATGAGATTCTCTCGATTTAAGGCAAAAGTTCACTGAGTCGTGTTGCCACTACTTTTATTTTTTATTTTTTTTGATAAAGAGAACTATCCTGACAAAAATGGTTAAAATAAGATATGAAACACTTGCAATCACTTATGCATACTTTTTTTTTTTATGTAAAAAAATATGTGGGGGGGGGGGGGGAGAATATTAACAGCTCGCAATGATAAAAATCTGACCATTGGGAAGCACTGATATTGAAATATTGAAAGTATAATTATTTTTTTATTTGATACATTGGCAATATTAAAGGGTTTGTTAAAACAAATAAATTAAATACACCCAAAAAAGTACTAAAAGTGAATTTAGGCACTACATACAGTATGACAGATGGATAACTATACCTTCTGAGATCTAAATGGAGGAAAATATATACTGTTTGAATAAAAAAATTAAATATGGGGCTTTTGACAGCTTGTTAGACTGTCCTTGAAAACAGATGACTCCAGTTATAAAATCACTAATTAATGGATTGCAATGACATTTGGCTAAATACAATAGAGTTTGTGTGTGTGTGCTCGGAAACAGAATTAGATAAGCATGCATAATTTGATCAAAATAATTATAATGCATACAGTTCAAATATGAACAGTGAAAATAATTTGAACATGTGCATCTAAGTTGAAAGGCTTGATGTATTGGGAAACGATAGGGAAAATTATATTTAACATTTTGAAAAGCAATACAGCACCCATATCAATGCAAATAAATAAAAACATACTTATCTCAGTTGATAAACCTTATGGTCAAAATACATACAAATGCATCTATATCTGACAGCATTTAGATGTTTCTCATAAATGTAAATAAGGCCCATTTCATAATAATATAATATTGAGATCACGTTTTCAAGAAAAATTTGAAGTGAAAAAAATGAAGTAATTATTAAATATTCCTACAATAAAAATAAACATCTTATCTCAAAAATATAGATAAAACACAGCCTCGCGCTGTGATTTTATGGCGAATCTGTGTGTCTGTGAGGACATGGCGTCTGTTCAAACAAACCGTGTGGAGAAATGGGTGTGGTGTTTCAGCTGAAGTGGCACTGCTGTGCCCAGATAAGAGTTGATGCCTATCCCTGCCACACACACACACCAGCATCACTTGTCTTACACACACAAACTTACACTCAAAAAGCCCTCCAATCTCACACACACAGACCTACAGACACATATCACCTCACAGCTGCCACGCCTCTCTCTCTCTCACACACACACACACACACAGCTGCTAAAATCACGCAGCAGTATGCAGTCTTCACAAATCCTACAGATAAAACACCTTCACTCTCTATAGCACTCAGCAACAGAAGTTACACAACATATACGGTCTCATTTCTCCAGCCCGACCACCGGCGCCTCAAGCTACAGCATTGTGACCCATCCATAATGATGCACTTCTCCTGTTCTATTGACTGCGTATTCAAAACAACAACATTCATATTCACTTACACCTCACCTTCAAGCCCTTCTCAACACACATGGTTCAATGTGAAAAAAGTACATAAAACATAAATATGGAGGAATTAACTGTAAGGTTGCTTTTGCGTTTGGAAGGAAACCCAAGTACAGACTAACGAAACCTTGAGTTAAAGGTTTTATAGCATTTATTCTACTGAAATTTAATGCAAATCATTCAATCCAGAATCTAATGATTCACTGTGAACATCAAAATTCAAAAGAAATGTAAAAAAATACACACAGTTTTTACATCCATATCACACAATAAGCAACTTTGTTTTGGAAGTCCATTGACATTCCCAATTTAAATTAATCTACAATATAAATCTTATCTACAAAAATTCAACGTTGTATGACTCTTTTGCTGCTCTCTCGCAAACAACAAAAAACATTATACATATATACACACACACACACATAACTGCTTGAAGATTTGGAGTCAGTATTTATTTAAAGAAATTATGACTTTTATTCAGAAGAATGCATTAAAATGATAAAATGTGAGTAAATATTTTTACATTGTCATTTTAAATAAACTGTTCTTTTGAACGTTCTATAATTATGAAAAAATCCTGGGGAAAAAACAAGATTTCCACAAAAATATTAAGCAGCACACCTGTTTTTAACATTGATAACAATAGGAAATGCTTCTTGAGCATATCAGCATATTAGAATGATTTCTGAAGGATCATGTGACATTTTCATGCTGAAAATGCAGCTTTGCATCACAGGAATAAATTACATTTTAAAATCTATTAAAATAAAAAACAGTTATTTCAAATTGTAAAAAAAATTCACACAATATTACTGTTTTTCTGTATTTTTGAATAAATAAATGCACCTTTGGTTGCTAAATGGCTGCCAAAACAATTTATTTTTATTCATTAAAATAAATATACTTTAAAAGACAAACTTCACAATGGTGCCCATATAGACATTTATATATAGATTATGCAAAAGTGCAAGGGAAAGGTAACAAAAGTGACTGACAGTTGTCAGTTATACATGAAAGTCTGGGTGTGGCCTCATTAAAGAGAGTGAGAGGGAAATAGAAGGGAAAAAAGGGAGATAAAGAGAGAACAAGGCGATGACGGCAAGCGAAAACAACGCCCAATAGGATACGGTGGGCAACAAGGCCACGTTTACCACTTTGAAGATGGCAGTCGAGTCACAACAGACTGAGAAGGAGAGCTAAAAACAGAGTGATTCAAACAAACCGTTACGAACAACACTAAAGAACCTGCAATGCCATTTCTGAACCCTTGAAACAAAAACGAGAGGGAGACGGATAGCTAATGTCTTACCTTTGCATATGCCCTGCAGTATATCAAACACACTCAAAGACACTTCTCTTTCAAACACCCTTGCATTCAGCTTAAACTAATGCCCATCTGCTGCCACTGCTTTAGTCCAACCTAATGACAAAGTTTGGTGTTCACAGGGCGAAAACCCAGACAGAACCAAAAAGGGGAGGGAAAACACTGGGGGGAAAAAAGATAAAAAGGGGGAAAGGGAAATTAAAAAGGCACAAAGGGGGAAGAAAAAAGAAAGTGTGACCACTGAGGAAGGCTCAACAACTCTAATTCAAGTTTAGAGCCCCCCTTTGCGGAGTATTCCCCTCCTTTTTTTGGAGGCTCTCATATTTCTTGTCTGTTCCGTTTGAGTGGGGTCCAAGGGCCCCCCTTCATCCCTCCATCCTAAAGTCAGATAGATTCAGAGACACAACCTGTGTGTGTGCTGGACTGTAAGGGCAAAAAGGATATTTGGGAGGGATTTTGGGATGTTTTTGTCTCATCGTGCCGTTGTAAAGTTTTTCCGCCCACCCAACTGTCCTCCTGTTAGAGTAGGCTACTATAGATGGATGATCTGAAATACCATTAAAATCGTGCTTCAATTGATAATAAACACTCGTGTGCACACAAACATTCTCAGGTTTTTTTTGTCCTCTAAATGTGTACCATTCTTCAAATCAACCTCTGTCGACCTGTGTGTGTGTGTGTGTGTGTGTGTGTGTGTTACCATATAGTAACAGCAACACTAACAACTGTAGAGAATTGGATTTGAGTGTGTGTGTGTCGCAATAGAACTGTATGTTGTTCGGCTGACACATCACATAGTTGAGACCTTGCAACTGAAGAGAATTGGATTTGTGCGAGAGTGTGAGTGTGAGTGTGAGTCTTTGTGCCTCAAATGAAATTAGTCACTGCTGTTTAAAGCTTTTTACTAGTGTATCACAAACACAATCACACTAAACACAAATTCCTTGTCCCCTATGGAGAGTGCATATAGCCATGACAGGACAGGACATGTTAACTCAAAATGTGTTTACTTCCCCCTATGCACACTATACTGTGTTTTGGAGGTATTTTTCATTCCAACAAAACAGCTAGGCTCACTCCTATCCTATAGAATATAATCTATGATCTATATTTACCACATCCTTTTGGGCTGAGCATTTTAGGCCTCATATTCCAGACTCAGTAGTAGGCTAATAGTATGCTCACATTCTAAATATTATATACATAATATATTATATTGCATATCAAACTGAAAATAAATAATTTACATAAAATTCACTCACAGATATTAGAATTTTGTGATTTCAAATAAATATTTAATTATTAAATAATTAGTATATATTATTACATTTTGTTTTTTAATATTTCAGTTTTAACAGAGCTAACATTTCTGTTAACTGGCCACGTGTGTACAGTCATAGGACAATGCCAATAATCTCAAAGTCAGTCAAATATCATCCAATTTACATTTATACATTTGACAGATGTTTTTATTTAAAGTGACTTACATTGCATTCAAGGTATACATTTATCAGTTACTGTTTGAGCTACAGAAACATGTCCCGTCCTGTCATTATCAGTATTCTAGAATATGGTATAGCTACACTATCGTTCAAATGTTTAGGTTCAGTACGATTTTTTTTTAAAGAAATGATTACTTGTATTCAGAAAAATGCATTATTTTTAAAGTGACAGTGAAGACATTTACAATGCTACAACATTTCAATTTCAAACAAATGCTGTTCTTTTAAACCATTCATCAAAGAATCTTGAAAAAAATGTCATGCTTTCCACAAAAATATTAAGCAGCACAACTGTTTTTGTAAACAAATATTTCACTATATTACAGTACAGTATTTTGATTAAAAATGCAGCCTTGGTGAGTATAAGTGACAAAAACCATTTAAAAAAACCATTTAAAAAAAGTCAACGATAAATATATCATGATAAACATATTTTAAGGCTGTCAATTGAATTCGTGGGGCCTGGTTTAAAAAAAAATAATGGTAGGTATGCGTTTTCTCGAGTCCAATCAGCGCACACATTTTTTTTTAAACAATTTGGTCTCAACCCTCACCTACACTCCCAACTCAACAAGCATCCTTTTGTCCTGCTCCACCACAGTTAAACTGGAAACGGAAACCTCTGGCTTTTAGACGTGTAAGTGCAGATGCAGACTGCAACCTCTCCAGCCACTTCCTCCCAGCTCCCCTCCCTTGTGTGACCCACATGTTCTGGAGTGCGGGGTCAAGCCCCAGAGATCAGAGACACAGAGGAGAAAAAGAGAGACAGAGAGCTGCCCCTTTCCTCCCTCCACCCTCTGTTTATCCCTCTGTACCCCTCCTCTCTCTCTCTCTCTCTCATCCTCCACTGAATCTCTCTCTGGGTAACAAAAGCAGGCCAGGGCAGGAGAAGGCCCCCTCTGCACATAAGTGTGAGAGGCATGACTGACAGAGCAGAAATACCAGCCTATGGACTCCACCACAGTCACCATTCAAATAAGCCAGAGAGAGCAAGAGAAGGATGGATGGATGGATGGAGGGAAAGAGGGAGAAAAGACACAATGAAATGCTCTGTATTTGAAGGGGAGAACTAGATAAAAAAAAAGAAAGAGAGGAGGAGAAAGAGTAGAAAATGAATAATAGGAACAGGAAGGAGTCTACGAATGGAAATGAGGACAGCACATTCAGGGAGGACTGAGGGAAAAAAATGAAGAGAGGAAAGAAGGAAAGAAAGAAAGAGAAAGAGGGAGAGAGGTTTGCTGCTTTGCTGAGCTCTGCAGGTTAACCTAATGTGTATAGATCTGTAGAGATTTTGCGAAGACATTTTTATTCATCTATGATTAAAGTCTCTCTCTCCCTCGCTCACGCTCTCTGACAGGAGGTTTGTTATGTTTTGTTTGTTTTTTTCCTCTACATACACAGAAATATTCCCTCATTGCTTTTCCTGCATGTACTCACACGCATGCAAATTAACTTTACACACGTAAAGCCGGATGCATGTACTCACGCACACACCTAGTCGTTCAATTGGTACACCGGCACCGCGGCACGGTAACTTTATAACAAATACATGAGGATGAGACATCAGATTCACTGATTATGCACATATAACCAAGTGCTTTGGGGATCAACACAAATTTGTGCTTATATTAACTCAGGTGCTCTGGCCTGCGGACCCTCTAGGCAGCCCATCCACACAGACTAACTAACATAAACATACTAACAAACACTCTTCAGTTTCTTAAAGGTAAACATATATCAGGTTTTTGTGCAAATATGATTCAGATGTAATAGGAGCACTACCCAGGAAATAAAGAAAAAAAAACATTTATTCAATAATAAATAAAAAAATAAAAATAATATTGAAAGACATCATGGTCTCAAATGTCATTTGCTCTTGCCCACATTTAAACCTGGGGTGTCATGAATTCTTACGCCATTGGCTTCAAAGGCTTAGCATATGCATAAGTCACATGAGCTAATTTGTCATTTTTTAAGCTTGATAGTCCCTAGTCAGACATTCATTGTATGGAAAGTGCAAACAAAATACAAACTTAGGTTTTAGGTGGAAATGGGCTTCCATGTATATAGACCAAAACCACAAATATGAATGAAAGAAATGTAAACAAACACTTACAGACTGCACTTTTAAAGGGATAGTTCACCCAAAAATGAAAATTCTGTCATCATTTACTCACCCTCATGTCTTTCCAAATGTGTAGCAAATTTTTAATTTCTTCTCAGGAATACATATTTCAAAGAAATTTGGTGATTAAACAGTTTTGATTACCAGAAACATTTTATGCTCCATAAAAGAAAAAGTCATACAGGTTTGGAGCGACATGATGAGTAAATGATGACAGAATCTTCATTTTTGGGTGAACTATCCCTTTAAAAGTGCAGTCTGCAAGTGTTTGTTTACATTTCTTTCATTCATATTTGTGGTTTTGGTCTATATACATGGAAGCCCATTTCCACCTAAAACCTAAGTTCATTGTGAGATAAGGCTTAAAATAAGAAATAAAGTTGCATTGTTATAAATAATTTTAAAAAATGCCACTGACAAAACTGAACCTGGATCATTTTAAACATTCATCAGAACAACGTTTAAGTGTTTCTCTGCGTCTAATTTAATTGTTTCTTGTGTCTAAATTAAATGTGTTTAATGTAGGGGTGCGCCGATATGAAAATTTGGCCGATAATTCTTTATATTTGAAAGCTGATAACTGATATATTGGCCAATAAATCTAAATCCAAATTTTTATATAATTTTTGAGAGCCTGATTACAAAAAAGTCTCAATATTAAAAGCCATGTCACAAGCACACAATTATAATGTTTTCATTATAATTTTATGTAGCCTATATGACAGCACATTTTTAACTGTATTTTGCTTTTTTGAAGTGATTCCAATCATATTTCAAGCAATTCAAAACCATAATGGCAAACAGTGCACATCTGAAGTGTCTCAGTTGAAGGAAATAATCCATTATTTATCGGATTTAATATATTGGCCAAATTTTCTTATCAGCCAGACAATGATAACATTAAAAATGAACATATATCGGTCGATACCGATATGGTGGCCGATATATCGTGCATCCCTAGCAAAAATTATTGAGTGCACTATTATTATTATTTGTCTTAAACTTAATTTTTTTCTTACCTGGTTTATCCGATATAGAGAGGTTGAGTTGGATGCTCTTATCTTCATCTTGTTTCTCCCGACCCAGAATCATCCAGTTCTCCAGTCCATCTGAGTCCGAGTCTGAATCCAGATCCTCCACAAAAGGAGGTATAGATTCAGAAGAGCTCTCGTCTGATTCAGAATCCAACACCACAATATCATCTGAAAAGCTCTTTCCTGTTTGAACTTGTGGTGGACAGGGTGAAAGTAAGCTATTGGGATGCAACATCCTGTTCCAGAATTTCGATGATTGACCTTTGTTAGCACACACGCTGTCATCTTCCTCTGTGTTGTCTGACACTGTGATAGAATCTGGGCCGGAGTCAATCACAATAACATCTACAGGTGGAGCAGGAGGCAAGGAATTCTGCTGTGGCTGAGTCCGTGGTACTGATGACTGGACCTCTCTCGGGTCCTCACAGACCTCCTGAATCTCAGCGTTGTAGTGCAGCTGGGAATAGAGCCGGAACTCCAACTCGCTGTCAGCGTCAGACAAACCCGAGTCCGCCTCATCCGGGTACAGCTCGTCCTCATAGTCCTCCCGCTCCAGATACCCTGAGAACATCTCAAGGTGAGCCTAAAACAGAGAGTGGACCAGTCATAAACATCATCATGAGACATCATCCAATGGCCATAAAGACTACTTTATTCAGTATATCATTCTGCCAATATCGGCAAAAATAAATCAATAAATATTTGAATATTATTATTTTATTTTTAGAAATATTTGTATGGGCCAAAAATAAATTATTATTTTACAAAACAAAATCCTTACTAAACAAACAAGATTAATTTATAAGGTTTATAATTTGCAATAACAACAGAAAATGAAACTATTGTTTTACTTATGCTCTATCTGATTCTTCTAATACTATCACAACTCATTCTCACAGTCTAGATACCTTTGTGACATATTTAAAATAGCTGAATTCACAATAATAATATCAATTATTTGCCTTGATACTGTAACCCAAGATAATTCTGATTATTAAAACTTATTAAAAATTTAAAATACTTATGCTGTGTGGGACAACTGCATGCCATATTTTTATGGGATCAAATCTACACACTCAAAACAAGCTGAGAACGGTTTCTGAATCACTCAATTGCTGTTGTATACCATACCAATACAGTACTTAATGGTGAACTTCACTTTAGCCCTTTTAAGAGCACGACAAATAAAACTAACATTATTACCATTTTGAAAAATATTACATTTTTAATGAGTAAACCTTGCATAACTGCTTAATTTTGTGATCATTTCATTCGTCATCATTAAATTATGTTTTACATCATATGAGACACTGAACAAGTCAAATATGGGATGAAGGGGACTGTTCCAGGAAGAAACATACATTTAATTTACTGCCCATAAACACCTCGTAACAAAATACAACTCAAAATACAAATTTGGACACAATATCCAAAATTCCTCTCATTGTTTGGTCAGCATTCACACTGCAACCCCATTCAGACCTTTCAACTCTAAAGAGATTAGATAGATAGATAGATAGATAGATAGATAAACTTAAACTGTCAAACTTTTATTCAAAGAGAGCCATGAGATAATTTTGTTTTCATAACAAGAGTGCAATGACGTAAACATAAGGCACAGCTACTGTTTAGTTTTGGTCAAACTATCAGTTTACTGCTGTCTTCTTGAGAATGGCAATTAGGCCAAAACAGTGCATTATATTCAATTTTGATCTGTTTTGTTGTCTTCTCTGTCTCAATTGCCCATAAGGCATACAGCAACAGCACGAGCAGATTTGTTTAAATTTAGCCTGTTTGACAGCCACACATAAGTCACTGAGAGAGAGATTTCTCGTCAAATCTATAAAAACGATTCCAAAGATCATGAACACAACAAGTTTAACGCATAAACAACACATAGACCGCAAGCCATTGAAACTATGCTAACTAGAAACCTGGACAATTCAAGAAACTCAGAGTGTTCAAAATAATAAATATCTGTATAAAACCAACGAGTACATAAAACCCCTGCCCTCTAACAGCCTTACATCAATGAAGACTCGTATTAGACAACATATATCTGATGAACATGTGTTAGCTTCGGTGCTATTAAGTGCTGCTCAATGACCCACGTGTGTTCACGTACACATGGACGTCGGCCGTGGACGTATGACTAATAAACGGGCACGACAGTGTTTTAAAACATTTGTAACCTTAACTACACAATATGACACGTTTTAACAGATTTTCAACCAGGCTGAATAAAAATCTGACCTGTTTACAAGTTCCGATTTGCAACACAGGGACACTCGCTTCCGGACTCCGCAGAAAATTAAATGGTTGGCCAACTATTCTTCATCCCTGGGAAAAAAGCGCTATATTTAGCGCACACACTGAAGGTTAGTGGCTCTGAGTCTAGGGTTTGTTTTTAACTGTTACTATGCTTGTTCGTAGTGTGAATGGGAGAGGATTTGGACATCTTTGAACTGTTGAATTTTCTGTTTGATGGAATTCGTACTTATAAGAAACATAAGGAAGCCATTAAACATCGTTCCCTGAAATGTACTGAAGGCCTAAGAAAAATATTTTTTACACCTTGTTCAAATCTATATAGTGCCGTTGTGGAGAGAGGCTGCCGTTAATGTTAATGGTAATACTAATTATTACAATAATAAAGGTTTGCCATAGGTATTGTACAACAGCCTCATAACTTGGCTGCAATAAATAAATACAAAACAAAAAACACGTATCCTATGTATGTGTGTGGGCTATAGCTGTATGTAGGCCTATGCATGATTTGTTGCCTCTTTGGTATTTTTCTATTTGATTGTTAACATGTAGGCCTAGCCTATACATATTTAAGATAATTTCATTTGTAACAAATATTTTTCTAAGACATTTTTAAGTACTTGGCTTTTTACTTGAGGTGTGAGCTTCTTGATATCTTTATAGTGTAGGCTAATAGAAATAACATGCAAAATGTCCTTTTATCAGTTGCTATGTTTGGCCTCTTCTAAGGTCCAGAATTTACATATCTTAACAGGAAGAATATCTGTCACAAACATATCTAAATATCCATTTTCTTTCTTTCTTTCTTTCTTTCTTTCTTTCTTTCTTTCTTTCTTTCTCTCTATTTTTGTGAAATCACAGCCTACCTTTATCATCTCCAGAGCCTATGAACAGAGCATGCGACTGATGTGGGAATCATGGTGTGAATGCCATCTGATTCTGAAGACGTCTCCATGCGTGTCAGTGTCAGAAAAGGCCATCAAAGCAGTGGATTGTTTTCTTTCAAAAGGTTACATTTCCTAAATGAAGCCAAAAGCCCACCACATATAACATATTTTTGGGAGAAAGCTGTAGAAATAGGGATTGCAGCTGGAGAACAGAATGCCTGGCTGCTCTACGGAAATTGCCATATTGGACGTATTTGTTGATCGTTATTACTATTATTGTTTTAAAAGGAAAAGGGGAGCGCTTGTTCGTCGGTTAATCTGCACAAATTCAAACCAGTCGGGTGTTGAAGATGGAGTCACAAGCGAGGATGCAGGCTTTCCCATTCCAATATCTGATTCCACATGGCTGTTCTGCATGAGAAAGATTTTCATTTGGGAAATGAAGCCAAATGGCCACCTTCACCTACCCCTGCATTTATATTGCTGATGTCTCCACAGTCTGCACCTTCAGTGTGTTATTCAAGTGTAACATTGCCCCATACTGTGCTATGATCAATATTTGAGCATACAATTATCATGGCATTGAAAGTTATAAGTCTATTTGGGTGCTATATACAAACATAATAGCTTTATTGCTGTGTAGGAATCAAGCTATAAGTAAGATATCTGGGGAAGTCATATATCATATATAGAGAACAAAAAAACATTATACATAACAGTACCGGATAGCACACTAAATAATGGGTTAATAATAAATGTAAATAATAAATTAGTTTTTTTCCCTCTAAATGAGGTTTGCTCTCTCCCTGTCTTTTGTTTGTGCAGGCAATATAGAGCCTTTGATTCTGACAATTTATTATACAGAGTGATGTCATTCGCCTGTTTGATTGTTTTTCTTTTTGAGGGTCCACTTAGAATATCAAGGCACAGTTTGACCCCAGCATGTCGCTACACGTCACATGATCTGGAACAAAACATTGAGTGAAGAAACCCATGTCCTCTTTGTGTGGTCTGGTGTTGTGCCAAGTGTTGACATGTCTAGAACTGGCACTATTTCCTGCTGAGGCTTGGGGTTCACTTCTTCTGTAGACATTTCCACAGTTGTTATCAGGTTAAAATACATTACTATAATAAACCACTCAATTAGATAATTTCCCATTTGATACAGATTATTCAGTCATGTTGCCGAATAAGAAAAAGATTTTCAGTATGAGGATTCTGTTTCTCTTGCTGATTATCAAGGAAATGATATTCTCTTTTTTTAAGGAAAATAAAAAAGGATACCACATCAATGTTCTCTGCATTTCAAACTAACAATATTATTTAAATATGGTAAAGAAAAATGTGCATGTTAACACCTTTGATTTGTTGGAAAAATATGATTTCACAGATTTGACACAACGAAAGCTAGGTAGTTATTATATCCAAGCAAATTCCAATTTCAGGTTTTTGGTAGATACAGATAAGATATGTAAAGTAATTAAGTAGGCCTAATATGTAGAGTAATTGCTTACCAAAATTTGCAGGCAGGCAGGCTATTGAACCAAAATGAGATCAGCGTAAACAGCTTTTAAAATATTCCTGTAAATATTCTATTTACATTTTTTTGTTTGATTTTTATTTTAGACAAAAAAAAGCGTTGTATTTGAGGAAACAATGGTTTTTAAAAGCTAAGAAACATGTAAAGTGTGCTTCTGCATAAACATTGAGGGTCAGAGAGGAAAAAGTCAGAATTTCTTCTGTTGTTTTTGTTTTTAAATGTTTATCCTACTGATAAGACGGTTTTTGATATGTAGATAGTTTTATGGGAGCTTATAGCCTACGTGTAAATATTGGTGGAAAGCATTCGACTATTGGACTGCTATAACACCATTCACAGAGCACATGAGTTGAATAAAAACAGAGGCGTCATTAATGTTGTTGATTTTCTCTGTGTATTTGTTTACTTTTTATTTTAATTGTCCGCTTTGACTCTCGCGTCTCGGTCAAAAGCGATTATTTCCGCTTCCAGCAGGGCAACAACCAAAATTCCCCTTACCAAAAATTCTCCGCGCTTTAATTAGCCTACTTTATTAATTAAATTAAGAAGGAGCCTGAAACCACATTTTGTAATCCTATCACGTTAACACTGTATGGGTGGTGCAATGTTGCCAATCGAAATATTTGTCACGATGAAGACCCAATTACAGACAACAAAACTCTTTAGAAATGTATTATTAGTTTTTTTTTTCTTCCTATAAATAAATGTATTACATAATTTTTTTTTTTTTTTACATTTGCATAGGCCTAAATATATTTCCTCATATTCATATTTTAACTTTTTTTATGGTTACAGAGCAATTTAGCTATAAATAAACTGTGCCTTGCAAATGTACAGTGGCAGTTTATATGTCTAGTTGCTACAGCCATTGTAAATTATATGAGACAGCCTTTATACTGCCAAAAAAATAAGAAATAAGAGAATCTTTCTGTTTCTTGCCTTTTTTTTATTTTAGTGGTAGCTCTACGAGGGAACAATAACTGTAGTTGGAATATACATTTATTCTTAGTATCATTTTATTTTTTAATAACTAGTATTTGGCTATTGTTGCTATATATAATAATAATGCTGTAATACATTACACATGCTTACATGTAAAATTACATACAGTTTATATAGTAACTATTGTAAAATAAGAGCCAGCGGAAACGGTTCATTGCATTGAACTAATAAATCCATTATAATAAGAATCACAGAACTATTTTATGTCCTAGGAATTGTGCCTATGGTTTGACCGTCGTGGGTACAAAACTGAGGACATGCATTCTATTTTTAAAAGTCTATTATTAATTCCATGGATGAATGAAAAAAGGAAGTTATGTGGTCCCGTGTTAAAGGAGGTGATATGAAGGGAGGAAAGGGAAGAAAGAGTGGACGTTGATGTAAGTTTATGTAGGACAAGCTTGGCCTTTGATCTCGGAGCGGAGAGTCGTGTGTAGCGATGCGGTTACATCGCCTCAGGTCACCGTGACAACAGCCACCTGCACAGTAACACTGGCGCTCATCTCTCGTCAGAGCTTCACACACAGCCAAACTCACAGAGAGCAGTTCAAACTCCATGCGTGGGGTTCATCCTCAAAATACAGCCTCACTTTATAATTATTTAATTTATTTATTGCAAATGAATAGGCTACAGGCTTTCCGTCATGCGCGAAAAATAGGCTATTGTAATTAAATAATTGACCCCTGGGCCAAAATTATCTGAAACAAGCCACGGGCCACTCAGTGTTAAATTAATAAGGTCTAAAGCTTCATTCATTATTCTGCCTTTAGCCCTCTATCAATGGGACATGGCTTTATGGGGCGCGATTAAATAAGCTACATTTGTTGTTTTCTGAGAAGAGGTCAGAGAGTGTTGAACGGCGCGTCCATCGCATTGTTCGACGATCAATTGTGTCCGTGTCGCCCATGAACCTAGAGACCTCAAATCATCGCCTGCCGTCATCCAGCGCGTGCATTCACGTGCATTGTTGGTGCTACGAAAAAAGCAAAAGCATTCTGCAGAAGTCTCGTTATAGGTTCACCAAATGATGCTTTAAAAAAGTTCAATCAATGCAACCAAAAGGCCTCAAAACAATTGAAACCTAGGTCTATTTTTGTTGTTTTGGCAGATAGCTACATTTGTTTGGTAACACTTATCACTTTATAGCTACTATAAAGCATTAGACCTGCATTAATGCATTATATTATAGCCCATTCGTGAATGTACATTCAGCCTATGAAATGTAAAAAAAAAAAAACATGCATATATTATATTATATATATTTTTATTTTTTTTATTTTTTTTATTAAATATTCATGCATGTATTTTATTAAATATATTATATGGATTTTTATAATTATAATTATTATAATGGGTTTTTAAATAAATAATAAATAAAGTTCTATTAACTAAAGGTTGAAAATTATTGTAACTGTTAGGCTATTTGGCTTTCTTACCGTAACCTAAAGATTCACGCACTTAGAGTGATTATTTTATTATTATTGGCTATTATTGAACTAAAGATCATGTCCTGTATTTCACTTAGGCCACGAATCCCCCGACGCACTTAAACTTGTCAGAGAGAGAGAGAGAGAGAAAGAGGGCATGAGCGCGCCATGTTATGTTTGAAAAGTGTTACCAACAAATTTTCAGATATAGGCCTATGCAACCTTCTTTCTGAAGAGGGGGAGCGGTTGTATGTGTGTGAGTGAGAAAGAGAAAAAAAGAAAGAGAGAGAGAAAGAGGAAGAAAGAGGGCATGAGCGCGCGGCTCTTTCTTGACTTTGCCCCATAATCGTTTCACGCTTCCTTCAGAGTCTCTTTTCCACCTAAAACGTTTAGTCTCACTCCAGTGAACAATTGCAACGGCGCAACAGGGAGCGGAAGAGTCACATTATTTCAAAGTACCATTCGTGAAAACCACTGTTACAAAAAAAGAGCAGAGAGAACAGCAACAGAGGATATAGGAGAGGGAACTTTTTTTGTTCTCACCCCCCCCCCCCCCGCTCATCCCTCTGTCCAACCTCTAGCCACGGCATGGACTTGGACCAAAAGGGTCCATCTCTGCGCATCGGACGGTCGGGTAGGGCCTTGTCTGTTTCTCCATTTCACTTGAACTATTGTTTGTTCAAAGTAGTCTACTAGTTCTCTCTTTTACAAAACTTACAGCATTTGTGCACTTGCTAAATGGGCTATATAGGCTACATATGTATTTTATAAAACAGTTTTTTTTATTGATCCTTATATTGAGATGAACGTTGGTGGTCCATCTTTTGACACTTTTAACATAAAACGTTGTAATGGGCCTAGAAATTCTTACATTTTGGTCACACCTTTACTGACTGTGATTTTGACAGCAACGTGTTTTGAGCTTGAAGTGTGCTGGGTTTGGGCCTATTTGTTCGGCCCATTAATAATCAAAATTCAAAACCGTCAGGAAATTTTAAAACAGAACTATAGGCCTATACGCGAAAATGGATGAGAAGAACCAATGACGTTTCCTGTCACACAATGAGGTTCTTGAAAACTGTTTGTTCCAATGGGGAAAACTTTGAGGCTTGTGAGTCCCTGCAGATGTTTTCATTCAGGATCCAGAAGCATAAATTATGACTGTTCAGCCCTGGGATGCAATAACAAATATTTCTGTGTTTTCATAAACGTCCCCGGTTCACGCGTCACATTCAGAACTCCCAATGAAATGGCGCGTGCGATTGAGATTTACGCGTTAATTCCGTCGGTGTTGTTGCTGGTTTCTTGGCACAACGTGAGATGTAACAGCGACACAAATGTAGCTTATACTAGCCAAAGATTCAATGTTGACATGAAGAATGTGTGAGTATCAAACTATATATAAATGGAATTTATAACATAATGATAAACAACACGTTCTTAGATTGTTGTGTCAACTAGCGGGTCCTTTTAGACCAGTTTAAACCAGATAAGGTGGTTCATCTCACCTGCGTCAAAACGGATACGCCCAGCTTTCCTTGAAAACTAAATCATATTATTATGCGACATCCCAGTATTTGGTTCTTCTGATTTTATTGTACGACTACTGTTATTTAATTTGGCCTTTTTGTGTCAAAATATATCTTTAACCTAAACTAAGCTTAAGCCTACGCTTAAATATCTGCTCTTGCAGTCCTCGAAAAGCAAGTATTGATGCTAGCCTATGCAATGTCATCCACCTGACGTTCTGAGGGTTTCGTGATAGCGCTCGGGAAATAACTTATAGAATTGATTTAACTCGAATTAAACTAAACAGCAAACTAAACCGAACAGAACATATGAGCGTTTTGGTCAATGGTGTAATTCATTCATTCACCTTGGAGTGGACTGAAAGCCTTGTCCTTGCCTTTGACTCTGATAGGCTACTCTGAACTCTTCATAATTATTATTATATATTCAGATTTGTGACCACCGACATCTGAACACTTCGTTATTATAGAAAAAGTTTTTGTGTGTTTGTTTTACTATTTATTATGTTGCCTATCTGTTTTTATTTAATTAATAGCCCGACTCCTAAATCATTACTGTCTTTTCTAACAATTCTCAAAGCGTTAAAATAAAAGGCCTATCTCAATAATGGATTTTGTTAATGATTTAACAAACATGGTTTGAATCATAATGGAACTTTTATCGAGCCAAAAGCAAACGGAATGCTACACATGATTAGCTGTGTTTTAGTTTTACTTGTTTTTATATTTAATTTGCTGATTATATGCGGACATTTGCTTTTGGGCAACTCTTATAAGCAAACATTTCCTCAAGAAATAGAATATGAGAGTAATTAATCACGTGGGGTAGGCCTACACACGGGGAAATTGAGAGACAAAAAAAGAAAGATAGCCTAAACTAATTCAAATAATATAGGCTATTCGAAATATTTCAATTGTTTTTTTAATCTCTAAATCAGCATAACGTTATAAAATATGTTTTATGTTTATTTGTGGGCTGCTTGTCTCTCAAGAAACAAAACAAACAACTAACACACACACACACACACACACACACACATACACACAAACTGAGATAGAAATGCGTGTCCACTTAAAACCTATAAGGCCTCCATAACAGTCATGGAAAGGTTCGACTTAATTGTTATTTAAGTAAAATAACTTAATGATACAAATATTTAAACATCTTATGAGATTAAACACAGAAAACAGCGCTCTGTGTGTGTGTGCCATGATGCTTCTTCACAAGAGACCAAAGGTTCGCCCCCTCGTGGCACTTATGGCGCACCACGGAGGAATCTCTTCCTCACAGAATGCACCGAGTGTGTGTTGAGCACATGCAGTTTGAGCATGAACCACAGGATTTCAGTGACTTTAAGGTTACATTATTCTGAACAAGCAGGCAAATACATGTAATATAATTGTATATTTGATCTCTAAGTGTACAATAATACTGTGAATAGTCGCAGAAGATGCACGGAAATTTGCCCCAAAATGTTCTCAACAAAACATAAAAATGGAATTTTTCAAGAGTTAAGGTTTGCGTGTTCCTTTCAATAGGCTATATTTAGGCAAAGAAACATTTTTGTTTTTTTGCAATTTAGCGATTTACGTTATGCATATACATTAATAAAGGGTATAAATAAATAAATAAATAAATAAAAACACCGGTAATTATACAAAAAAATTCAAATCAACCAATAGGTGTTGGAAAGTAAAATACTCCCAAGTTAATTCAGTAGACTAATTGAATTCAAGTATGAATTTTTCCTTTTTTCGTGTGTTCTAATAATGAAATGAATCTAAAAATGAATGAATGAACGAACTAATGAATGAATGAATAAATAAATAAATAAATGCCACATTCATGTTCATTAACACTAACTAACAAATTATTATTTTTGACTGTTTGATGCTTGTTATTTCTTGTTGGTATTACATATGTGCAGATCTAGCACCACAACAATTATAATCACCATTATTTAAAACACACCCCAGTTTCTAAACTTAACTTAACATGACTTAATGTCAAGTGCTTAATAATCTGTTGTAGAGCTGGCAATGAAAAATTATGTAGAGTAAAAGTCTGTGTGAAACAGCGCTCGTGTCCGTCAAACATGTAGATAGAAATATATATATATATATATATATATATATATATATATATATATATATATATATATATATATATATTTTAAGAAGCACAAAGAAACCTCAAAAATAAAAAACGAATACATTTCCTTATGGATGCAGAATTATTACACTTTTAAAGTAATTTATTAAAAGTACCATTTTAAAACTTTTTTGTCGAAGATGCTAAACAGCAGTCGTGCAAGTGGGACATTTATAATTTCAAATAATGTGCAAATACAAAACTGAGTGAGAAAATATGTTCATACATTTTATATGTAGGCCTATCATTATATTTTATATGCACGTGTAGCTCAGTAGATTGCTGCGATGCGTCAGTTATCATAAGCAATTTTTACAATGGTTTTACAAAGCTTATTCATAATTTAAAACATATTCGGAAGCAATACCCAATTAGTAATCATTTATTAATTGAATGACTGAAAAACGTGCAAACGGATATTTTAAAATTTCTATTTTATCACCTTCCTTAATTGAAATTAGACATGGGATCAGCGAAGCCAGAGAACCAACTTCGATCCAAGACTCCCCATTTGTCAGCGCACAATTGGGACAGCACGTCACTTTCATATTGGCTCAGTGTTAGCCAATCGGTGTCGTCTTTATCTGAGCGCGACTCAGGGCGATTGTGACGGCAGAGGTGCTGTGCCCGGATAGGTAGACTTATCTTGATTGACAGTCTCGCTCGGGCTCGGTAGTAGATTCAGAGCGCTGTAGCTTTGGCGCTGTCCACACGAGAGCAGGTTCTGAAACGCGCCGTGCGCTCGTGCAGTGTTTGCGCGGTAAGGACTGAGGCTCGACCACCGCTTCTCACCGCCGGAGCGACCACACTAGAAGAACACCGTTCGGCGGACATCAGACAAATTACACCACCGTATCAGTCATCTGAGACTTTCCGTGGATTTTTACGAGCGTCAAAACTTGATAAAGCTTTCTTCTTCAGGACATTTCTTGGACATTTTTTTTCCAAGTTCAAATGCTTCACGCAATGGCTATTTATCATTTTCTGTTTAACTTTGGCAAACATTTTGATTCGGGGTTCATACCATGCACTTTTTAATTGCATATGTCCACGATCGTATGTCTATTGTTTGGGGATCTTCGTACTGTCGGAGTTATCTACAAATTATCTTTTTTTAAAGAGAGTCTGTGGGCGCGATTTGAGCCATTAGAAGAGCAGGATGCAAGGGACGTTTATGTGAAGATACGTTGAACATGAAGTAAATGTTTGGGTTTCTCAGAAACCTCGCCAGGATTTTACAGATCCCTGGTAGAGACGCGCTCTGACAGCGCGAACCTCAGTCACAGTTCACGGGTCACGGTCAGTGGAGCGAGGATGTCAAGATAGAGCTTGGAAACGAGACTTCTACATTTTTATCTAAAGCTTAAGAAGACTGTTCGGACTAATATTAAAATTGGTACATATCGCCAGGACTTTTCTTTTGATGAATCCCTAGTTCACTCTGGATGTTGGGCCGCAGAAGCAGTTGTGTGACCCTGCAGGGTTGTGCCCTGACCGCCTGTTTGCTTGTTTTTGTAGACTAATTAATGATGGAACATATAAATGATTATTTATGAATTATCCTTTTTGAAAATCACAAAAACTACGTCTGCTCTTGACCCTATAGGCCTTAGGTCTTCAGGGTCAATTGTTTATTTTCCAACCAAAGTTTCTTTGGACTTCCAAACAGCTGAAGCTGTGTTTAAAAGAAACATTTCCGAGCAGAACGGACTGACTATACGCACAAACCTTTAAAAAAAAAAGGTAATTAAAGACTTTTTGGTGTTTTTTCACGGAAAGCCTGTCCTGCTAACCGATGGAAATCCACTGCAAACACGACCCGTTCGCCGCCATGCACAGTAAGTTCCCGGTAGTCTTACTTTCATTAACCGCTTTCAAAATGTTTGATTTCATTCAAAGTTCTGAGAATTTTCTTAGAGCTAAAATAACAAAATATATGCTACTCGGATTAAATATAGGCGAATAACAGCAAAACACTATGTGAATTATAGCTGGTAAACTTTAAAAAGGCAACCATGTCTTAAATAAAGGTACAGTTTGCTGTTTGGCCCGATTGTTTTGGCATTCTTCTGTTTATTAAGAACCGGATTGCTTTGTTAGAGCTTTAGCCTGCTTGACAATCCCTGGGGGGAAAGAGAGGGGGGACGAGATCGCGGCCAAGGCCAGCAGCCAGCGGACACAAACTGAACTTGAACCGCAGCTGAGGATATGGCACACAGGCTCCGTAACCTTTAAATTGCTTGAGGGTAGCTGTAAACAGGCCACTCGTGAGGTTAAAAACGAAAGCTGAAGTTGCTCACTGTTGCGGAGAGATGTGTGGTCACTCATTCGTGACATGGCGGACACTGGTGGTCCCCCCAGATACCAGCGTTAGGGCCCCTTTTCTCTTTCCCTCCTCTTTATTTTTTATTCGTGTTGCCGCCGCAAACAATAGCTTCTACTCATTTGAATAGTCTGCAACACATTTTCATTATGAATTAGCATTTTAAGTCATACTTTATAATTATTTTTCTTAATATACATGTATATAATTAGGCTATTGTAAATATTTATTATCTATGAAATCATCTTCAATTTGTAAGAAAAAAAAAACGTTTAAAAAATGAAAATGGCAATGTCTTTGTTACCAGAACCAAGCTGCCAATCACATATTATGCACACTGAAAATGCAATTGTGATCGCTCTCTCTCCTCCTGTTCCTCTCTCGCTCATTCTTTCTTTCTCTCTCATCGATGAATAAAACCGCAAAACTCAAATATGCGCGCACCCACCCACCCGTACACGCACACGAACATCTATGTGAAATGACATCTATTGGCACGGTGAATGAAACGGTGGATTAGATGTATACACATTTCAGAAGCTAGAACGAATCACGTTTCCTCTCCGCCATAATATCTCAACACAATCCGCGGGGTAAAACGATTACACCGAAAATGTCAAACGGTGCAAAGCCTCAAGAATGCCACGAACCTGCGAGACTTTTAGGAAAGAAACTCCACTGACTTTGCAGAGAGAAGAAGACGACTTGAGGATGTTTTAAACTCGTAGGCTACTTATCTTTCTCATGAATATTAATAAGACTTTGCAGGTTTTAAATGATCATAAAAAGTTTGAACTCTTATACAATGTAAGTTACATTAGGGTCTATATTTAACACTCCCACTGGTGCAGAAATTAAATGTTACAGTTGTTATAGGCCACCAGTTGGTGGTATACATTTGTTTAAGTTTTGAATGCGAATGAGAGCGATGAATGCGTAGCCTACTAATATATGATTTCTAACAGTCTTCTTATTTAAATACGAATTCATAAATATTCATTGTATCGAAAAAATAAAGTCTTAGGAGTGAAGCATTGAAGTTTATGCTAGGATTTTTTTTTGTTTTGCTAAAATTTCTGAAAAGTGTCATTGTTTTGGTTCTGTGGTTCTGTGAGTTTCCCTTGGTTTTTTGGTGTCATTTGTTTAAAAAAATTACAATTTTACATTTGACCTAAAGTTTGTTATTAGAAAATAAAATAGGCCTAAATAATAATCAGGCATTATCAGTGAGGCATTAATTACTAATAGGTTATGATAGGCTATACGTGATTAATATGAGTAAACTATATGACAAAATAATAATAATTAATCTGTCACTAATAAAGTTATGTAATAAAAAACACTTTTTGAATCTAGCAACTGGACGTATTTTTTAATATGCAAAATAAACCAAACTCCTTTATTATTTAAAAAATGTATATATTTGTGATTTTCGAAAACAATGCATTAACCCTGCACGAATGAAGGTAGTCCTTCACTTGTTTCTTTTCTCTTTTTTTCTTCTTCTTGAGTCTGTTTGTTAAAGCACGCCTGATGTCACGTCGCTTTGCTGGCGTTTGGTTTAATCGGAGCGGCCGATAGCGGATCGTAATGGAGCAGCGTCTCTAATCGGGTTTATTTTCTGGATGGGGGAGCATGAATGTCTTTCAGCCGCTCTCGCTATTTCTAAACGGAACCTGCCTCGAAATCAATCAAAGCTCTAGGAACACTTCGATTTATAAGCCAGCAGTATTTGCAGAAGAAACGGAGAAAAGTCTTGGTCAGATCACATCTGAATAGCTTGTTTCGTTTAATCCCCACTGCAGCCTTCTCTCTCTCTATAGCACGCACTTATATTCAAACAAACACACATAGCCTACACTTATACACACTTAAACACATGCTTGCTCCATGCATATATTAGCTAATAATATGGTCATAACAATAGCCTAAGTAACTGTAAATCAGTACTTAACTGGTTGCAGTTAGAAAAGTTTCCACCTTTTTTAACTGAAGTATTAGAAATTCAGCATCAACTGATCTAAAAACTCTCTAAGTTATGCATTTTTAGAAAGAATAGTTCATTTTATACTCGACTTTCAAAATGTGTTTGTTTGATGTATTTCACGGTTTCTTTTGTAATAGGACACAAATGTGATATAGTTTTTTTTCCATTTGAACAGGGGATTAAGCAAAATATGTTTAAAATAAATAAATAATAATAATTATACATCTGATCATAAAAAAGTCTGCACGCCTAATTTTTTATGTATATCTTAAAAAGAATCAATCGAGCTCGATGACTCCATGACTTCATCACTTAAGCTTTTAAATAATAATCTATAACTAAGAGACACAGAAGAAGAAAGAATACTGAGAAAATGAAACTGAAGCAAACTAGCATTGATAGAAAGGAAAAAGAAAAAGAGGTGGTGAAACTGGAAACGAAATGCATTAAAAGAAATCAAAGACTTACTAACAGACCTCTCAGAAGCCTGATAGGTCAAATCACTCAGTAAAGGAAGTTCATGAAAAAGCAGCCCATTGCCTTGAGAGAATGAAAATGACATGTAGCTGGGTTTTAAATTTCTGTTAGCTGAACTATTTCGTTATGAGGACACAAGGCCAAGGCCTTGCCCGGATGTATTTAAGATCCATTACCCTGTAGCTCGGATTAACAGATCCCCCAGTTCCATTGTGTGTGTAAATGTGTGTTTGTGTGTTCCCCTTCTGAAGCAATCAGTATGTTAATATGACAGATTGACTGGATTACCACATAGACTTCTGCACTGAAATGATGATAAGATACTGAATTCTAATGAATATATATATATATACAGTACAAGAATGAAAGAAAATTGGTATCCATAAGTCTAAGCCCACCAAGGAGGTCCAGCCCACCACCCACTGTGCAAAAAAGACTCACAATGATGATTATAGACAATATACAAAAACAAACTTGAGTGAGGAGGTCATGTGCAATTCTCTAGGTGACCACCAGGGGCAGATATTATAAAGAGGAGGGGAAGAGACTGCATAATCGTAACCTTCAGGTCAAAGACACGCGCACACACACACACCAGGGTGGAACAGTAGCACCTTTTGCCTGTTATGTGACAGCTTCTGTATTTAAGGAAGATATGATTTGCTCAGTGTCCTTTTATTGCTGTCTGTGTCCGCAGGGCATGGAGGGGTGAATCAGCTAGGTGGGGTGTTTGTAAACGGGCGGCCCTTGCCTGACGTGGTGAGGCAGAGGATAGTGGAGTTGGCCCATCAGGGTGTACGTCCATGTGACATCTCCCGCCAGCTCCGGGTCAGCCACGGCTGCGTCAGCAAGATACTGGGCAGGTGAGTTCTGATTATCCTAATAAATTGTGAAACAGAAGCATGTTAAAGAAACGGTAACACTTTATTTTAGTGTCCTTGTTACATATGTTACATGTACAATAACAGTAAATTATGTATAATTGCATGCAACTAACCCTCAACCAAATCCTAACCAGTAAGTTAGTAAAACATGTTTTTAATTCATATTAGCCTACTCAGTACTTAAATATATAAATACACTGTAACAATGACACCTTAAAATAAAGTGTAACTAAAAAACCTCATATCACTAGGAAAATAGGACCAAAAATACCATGGTACTAGCATATTTACCTAGAGATTCTTTATATTACTTTGCATATTTTATAAAAGAAAAATGTATTATGTCCCATATATTCATACTATTTCTGTGAGAATATATTACATTTAAAACATTGACAAATACACTACCACTAAAAAGTTTGGGGTCAGTACGATTTGTTTGGAAATAAATGAATTATTTTATTCCAAGGACGTATTAAATGGATCATATGTGACAGTAAAGCCATTTATAATGATACAAAAGATTTCTATTTCAAATAAATGCTGTTCTTTTGAACTGTCTATTCCAATTCTGAACTAAAATGTGTCATGCTTTCTAGAAAAATATTAAGCAGCACAAACGTTTTCAACATTGATAATAATAAGAAATGGGTGTTGAGCATCAAAAAGATATATAAAAATAGAAAAGAATTATTATTATTCACAATATTACTGTTTTACTGTATTTTTGATCAAATAAATGCAGCCTTGGTGAGCATAAGACACTTAAAAAACTGTAACCATATAGACTAGCATTTGAGCTGTGTGAATGAGTCTTGAAACTATAGGTGAACATGTGAATAGATATGCTTGAGCTCTCATGTGTCAGTATAGGGATGAAATGACAGTTTCTTGAGATATTATATGATTATTTAATATAACAATGTATTGGTGAATAATATCTGGACCCCATGGATTAGTTCCCACACACAGAGTTTGCCTAGTCCCAGACCGAAAAGGATTTTGAATGGAGAATCTCTATTGCCTGTGCTATTTTATCCAGAACTAGGCTTAATCTTTGCCTGGGAAACCAGCTTAATGTCCTCTATTGCATTCAAACAGTGGGGCCAGTATCTGTTTGGAATCTTGCCTTTAAATGCTTTCCAACCCTTCCATTCTTTCACCAAGCCAATTTATACTTAATCCATAATAAATATCAATTTCTAAAATATCCATACATTGATGAATGCTGGCTGTACGTCTGATATTCCCTCTGCCGTCGGTTCAACTTGAGGCTGACTCAGCGCTTCCTTTCCTTTCTTCCAATTCAAAAATTCTGAAATCTCGCACCGAAGCCAAAGTCAAAGCGCCGTCTTTTCTTTCTGTCTTTCTGGGACAAAAAAGAAAAGATTCATCACATTTTACATTTGCATCAAAATGACACTGGCACCATACGTCTCCCGAGGAGGGAGGGATGGCTGGAAGGACAGAGAAAGGGAGAGAGAGAGGAGGAAAGAGAGAAGGAGAGAGAGCAGAGGGAGGAAGGGGTTAAGGGGGAGGACAGAATTTGAATGGATAAAGGTGTGGATTAGTGCTAGAGCCTTTAGCTATATCAAAAAAATGTGTTTCGCATTGTTCTCCTTTGCCTCAACCCTCTTCCCCCAGCCCCGGTCCAACTCACTCAACCGTTACTGCAGCGCTCTGTGTGTGTGTGTGTGTGGTAATATCTCCCCTCCCTCTTACTGCTCAGGCAGAAAACACACTAATATGTGGGCTGCAAGTGAGGTTTGAGTAAATAAGGCGTATGACTAACTCTGCGCTCTTGTAATGCGGGAATTTTCTGCACGCTCATTTTGGTGTACTTTTCATGGCTGTGCTGTATGGTTTATGTTTGTGTGTTGGGCCTTAACTAAATGCAAGCCATGCAAGATGAAGCGGAGCACCCAAAACCCCCTTAACCTTGGTAAAATCACTGTAACGCATAGCCTGGCTTGATGCTTTATAAAACACTAGCAAGAGCAACATATGAGACACCAATGTTCAACAAATGTATTAATGTTAATAATCTAAGTTCACATTCATTCATTAATAATTAATACATTTTCAAATGGTTAATGAATGCATTTAATGTTATTAATAATTAATGAATAATGTCACTAATATCATAATATACACTATAGTTCAAAAGTTTGAGGTAAGGTTTTTTTATTTGTAAAAAAACTATACTTTTATTGAGCAAAGATGCATTAAATTGAACAAAAGAGAGAAAAACAATTTATAATGTTACAAAACATTTCTATTTCAAATAAATGTGGTTATTCACCAACACAAATATTAAGCAGCACAGCTATTTTCAGCATTTATAATAATAAGAAATGTTTCTTGAGCACTAAATAAGCATATTACAATATCATAATAATAATTAATCATTTAAAAAAGGAATATTCACCAAATTTTCTCATTTTCTATATATATAAATTTTTTTTATACATATATTAATATTAATTTACTCATATCAAACAGCTATAATGATAATGTATTAATATTACTAATTTAAACCAATGATTATTAAATAGGCTGTTTACACTTGCCAAGCATCTTTGTGCATTAATACAGAATGTGCGGACACTGGTGTTGATTTTATCTACATGACTTTGAAGTGTCTCATCCAATCAGAATTTAGACCAGGATGTGTTTTAGAATTCCTGTGTGTATGGCTTAAATATAAGCTTTTGTTATGTTATTATATCATGTGTTTTGTAATAGGCTGAACAGATTGATCATTTATTGCACATTTGTAAAAGGTATGTGTTGTTCTCGTGTGTCTGTGTTACTAGTAACCTACTGTGTGTTAACCGCAGGGCATTACAGACCTACAATGCCAGATAAGCATATGTTCTAACTCTCTGTTTATCTTGCCTGGTGAAATACAGCTCTGTATCTATATTCTCCACAGGTACTATGAGACAGGCAGCATCAGACCAGGGGTGATCGGAGGCTCCAAACCAAAGGTTGCTACACCCAAAGTCGTCGACAAAATTGCTGATTACAAACGCCAAAACCCCACCATGTTTGCCTGGGAGATCCGAGACAGACTGCTGGCAGAGAGAGTATGTGACAATGACAGCGTGCCCAGTGTCAGCTCAATCAACAGGTGTGTGTGTGTGTGCACTGTTAAAATATTTTCATGATGATCCATTTAACTTGACACAAAAATGTCTGTGTACTCGAGTGTCAATTTGAATTTCTTCATCAGTAGTTTAATTAACTTTGATTGCCTTAAAGCTGCATTCTGTAACTTTTTTTGGGTAAAAATTATCCAAAATAAATTTTTGAGCAAGTACATAACCAAAAAAATCTCCTTACTTTAGCCCGATTCACAACTGTAAGCTTGTAATAATGTGTTATAATTTGAGTGGTACTGGTGGGTTTCCACGGGAAATTCGAGCTTCTGTCTTTTGTCTTTGCGTTATTACGTCATGTCTGTATACATAAAGGAGTCCTGGCTAGTAGGCTATATCGCATGTGAGGATGCTGCAGGTGGCGGATCATTTGTGACCTCTTCTTACAGCAGCTGGAATGTAATTAAACTTGTCATTTTGATGGCCGCTTGTAATCCAGAAAGTTCAAAACGACAATCTTTGTTGACAACTTGTGCGTTGATAGATAACCCACACATACACCTCAAAACATAAGATTCTTCCGCGCCGAAGATAACGTCGCAAATAACTGCAATTTCAGGGTTCAAACAGAGATGGCAACAAAGAGGTAAAACTTACGGACTGCAGCTTTAAAATGTAAGGGAGTACAACTTAAGATTTAACTTTTTAAGATTTGATTGGGTTGAAATTGTTTAAAGTGTGTTTTTCTGAATGTGTTTTTGCTATTGCTTCACATGTATAAAGCATGTTTTTGTATTGTGTACGCCGTTCAAAACTTTGGGGTCAGTAATATTTTCTTTTCTTTTTTTTGGGGAAGAAATTTATACTGTTATTGAGCAAGTAAGCATGAAATAAACAAAATTGACAGTAAATTCATTTATGATGTTACAAAATATTTCCATTTCAAATAAATGCTATTCATTTGAACTTCATATTCATCAAAGAACCCTGAAAAAATGTATCGCAAAATCCACAAAAATATTAAGCAGCACAACTGTTTTCAGCATGGATAATAATAAGAAATGTTTCTTGTGCACCAAATTTAGCATATTAAAATGATTTTTGAGGGATTATGTGGCTCTGAAGACTTGAGTAATGATGCTAAAATTCAGCCATCACAGGAACAAATTACATTTTAAAATATAATCAAATAGAAAACAATTATAAAAAAAATTTATAATATTTTACAGTATTACTGTTTACAGTTTACAATATTACTGTGTTTTTGATCAAATAAATGTAGCCTTGGTGAGCATGACTTCCTTCAAAAACATTTAAAATTACTTACTGACCCAAAAGTATATGTGTACAAACCATTACATTTTTGAGAACAAGTTGATCAGTATAGAAAAGGGATAGAGCAATGCATGGAGAAGAGCTACAAAGAATGGAGGGAGCGAGAGGGGGATAGAGGAAAACAACAGGACTGAGTCAGTGGAATAAAAAGAAACACATATTCATGAGCAGTGTCCAGCTCACTGGTTCAACAGCATGTGTACAATGACAACCTTTCTCAGAGAGAGAGAGAAAGAGAGAGAGAGAGAGGGAGAGGGAGGGAGAGAGAGAGAGAGAGAGAGGGAGGGAGAGAGAGAGAGAGAGAGAGGGAGGGAGAGAGAGAGAGAAAGGGACGAAGAGGAGAGGGGAAAGGTGCTTTGCTTGAGCAGCCATGCAGGAAGTGTGAGACTCTGCTGCCATGTCAGCCTGCATGAGCCACTTCACACACACACACACACACACACACACGCACACACACGCACACACTTCACGTGCTTGCATACTTATATTAAAGCATATACCGTACCCACACACCCCTACACATATCACCTTGCATGGTAAACCTTAAACACACCATAATGTCTAATTGCTATTTGCTCTTTCTTTGCCGCAGGATCATTCGCACTAAAGTCCAGCAACCACCTGGCCAATCAGGAGCTGTCTCCGCCCATAACTTAGGTAAGAGTCAACTTCACATCTACTTTTGTCATGTTTCAAATTCCTAACAATGTAGAACTTTAGTCCTTGGTAGGATTGAAACATATTTGGGTTTTAAAAATATATAGAAATGTAGCTTCTGAAAACAAAGGTATATATACTACCATTCAAAAGTTTGAGGTCAGTTTTGTTTATATACTTTTATTCAGCATGGATGCATTCAACTGATCAAAAGTGACAATAAATACATTTTATATGTTATAAAAGAATCCTGAAAAAAACTGGATCACAGTTTCCACAAAAATATTAACTAGCACAACTGTTTTCACTATTTTCAACACTAAATCAGCATAGAATGTTTTCTGAAGGATCAAGTGACTGAAGGCTGGAGTAATGATGCTGAAAATTCAGCTTTGCCATCACAGGAATAAATTACATTTTAAAATATATTAAAACAGAAAACAGTTATTTAAAATTGTAATAGTATTTCACAATATTTTTGATAAAATGAATGCAGCCTTGGTGATCATAAGAATTAAGCTTAAAAAAATCCCAAAACTTTTGAACAGTAGTTTGCAGTTAGAAAGCAATAAAAAGTATTTGGACGGTAAAATATGGTACAATACACTGAAATGTTGAGACCTTGTTGAAACATCAGAGGAGATGCGTGTGAGATCATGTGAGATCTCAGAAGAAGAATCAAAAGGACCTAAGCAAAAATATAAATTTACTCTCTATTTAATTTCATTTATTTCCTGAAGGTTTCAAACATACCAGTTATCCTATGAAACTTAGGCAGTGTCGTATCCACCATAGACATCGAGGGGGACTGAGATTTTGAAACATTTACTTTTAGATCTTCTCAATCTTTAACGTTTAATTACATCATTGAATCTAGGACAGGTTTGTGACACTCAAAATGCCGCCCCCCAAAAACCAAAGGGGAATCTCTAAAAATGGACCAGTTTAAGAGGAAAACTCCCGTCGGCAGTTAATAAAGTATTGAACTGTGTTTGTCTCACTGTCAGTAATCTTCATAATCGCACACCTCCGCTTAATCTAAATTAATTTCACACGCACAACGCTCGCCAGTTCTCTGTCTCCTTCAGATTATGATGATAAATAGTTCTCATGCTCAGGCGGAAAATTGAAATTTAGGGATTTTGAATATAAAGCGCTCGCTTCGGGTTTCCGTTCCTTGACGTGAGGGGAAAAAAGTGCGAAAGAATAAGAGAATCAGATAATTGAAACGATAAATCAGGAGTAAAAAATGGATGGATATGCATTCATTACATTTTCCACCTGGTTAGCAAACGAGAGCGGCGGGCGAGCAAAGGCGTTTATCTTTTCTCCGAGTGATTTGTTTTTCTTTTTTCCCACCTTCTCCATTTTAGCACAGTCTGTTGGGATGTGGGATTAGCCTCATCTCTACACCTTAGTGTCCCCTTGGGGCCACTGTACTGTCACTCAGGCTGTACGTCAGCTGACAGGAAGTGAGATAAAGAGGAGAGAGAGAGAGAATGAAGGGTTGACAGAGAGAAGACTTTGTGGCCTCGTCCCCTACTGCCAAGACCTCACAGACAGCCAGACATGTGGAAAAGCTGTTAGCTTGTTAGCATCTTATCCTTGGGCGGCAGCACGTTGCCAGAATAGAGTGACAGCAGGTTTTGGTGAAAGGTCTTTAGCAAGAAAAACGCTGGGCCAAGAAACACGAGAGGAAAAACAAAAACTCAAAAACATACTACACATCAACAAAAGACAATGGGCTGGGAGCTTTAAGCAGGCAGAGGCTAGAATCACATAAAACCTGATTATGTCAGAGATATTTACACAGCTACACACTTTCTCATTCCATGCATTACCTGGAAATCTAACCTATGACTAACACCAGTTGTGAACTTCAATACAAAATATTAAATGGATAATAGTTCATATTACAATTTCTGAGCGATTTATGTATAAGGGTTGATGACATGATGCTCATTTTCTTCTGGATCTATTCATTTATTTGAATTTAAAATCTTGATATTTTTGCTTGGTGCATTCAGTAAAAATGTTAGGGAGGTAGAACTGTCCTGATATTATAATAACCAAAAATAGAGAGGACACCTGCAGATTAATAAAATATTTTTTAGTTAGTTTTTAAATATCAGTTAATTTGACTTTTTTATAACAAAGAAAGCTTAGTTTGGATTGTAAAATGCTATTAATTAATTGATACATCATAATATTTGAGAAAAAAAAGTTTGTTAGTATAGTGAGAAAAATATGAATATATGTACATATATTCAATGCAAGATTTTTCTTTATAATGGACAGTATATTCTTTCCAATGTGAATGTCCGTCAGCGCAATGAGCAGCAATAATAATATCCACCTTGTTTTAGGACATTAGTGGTCTTCATATCCTCTCTGTAACTTTCTAGCCTCTACAGTGGCAGTGACCCAGGTATCCGCAGTCACAAGTGACGCTGCAGGCTCCTCCTACTCTATCAGTGGAATTCTGGGAATTAGTTCACCTGCCGATGCAAGCAAGCGGAAGAGAGATGAAAGTAAGTCAATGTGTTTTCGGGAACAGAAAATCTACTATAAACTCACTCTAAACTTAGCTCAAAGTATTATTCATGCTGTTGCACCACAGAGGGAGTTAATTTCATGCAGGACATTTAGAAACTAATAAGATATTCTGTATACCAGCAATTACAGAACAAAAAATAAATTACATTGTGTATTCAAACCTTCTTTCTTTCTTTCTTACTTTCCTATGCACGTCATCTCAATGCACACACACATGCACACACAGAGCACAGATGGAAGTTGCTGAACATTGACAGATGCATCAGAGTAGGTGGGGGATTGGACACCGCTGGCACGTCTTAGATAAACATCTCTATCCAGGGGAGGCACAGCGTGTGCATGTGGATGTGCATGTGTGTGTGTTTGCACACACGTGTCTATTAAAAAGCCATTGCTTGGCAGACCCCTGCAGTACATGAGGGAACTCCAGATGTCATCCACATACAGTCACACACAATATGACTTATGAAACACTAGACATCAATTATAGAAAATTCTTTTCTATTTAGTCTGTTTAGTGTTTAGTTTAGCAATAATATAGTAATATAGCAAAGAATAAATGTTTTGACAGACAATCTATATTTTTGATGCTCTCTCTCTCTGTCATATATATATATACATATATATACACACAATAATACTCATGGTAAAATTAACAAACTGCATAAACTATAGATGCAATGAAATGCAATATAACTTTGCACAGTCACACACATACGTACACACACGTTGTGTTTTCATGTTTTGTTGTGACTTTCCATAGATATCATGATTTTTATACTGTATAAACTGTATATTTTATCCCCTTACACTAACCCTACCTCTAAACCTACCCATCACAGAAAACTTTCTGCTGTTTACATTTAAAAAAAAAACATCACTTAATATGATTTATATGCTGAATTCCTCATGAGGACCAAAAAATGTCTCCACAAGGACTAGGATTTCGGATATTGCCATCTTTGCAGGGACATTTTGTCCCCATAATGTAGGGTTTACCAGACCACACACACACACACACACATGCACACATCAACGTTCATCCAAGCTCCAATTAGGCCGACGTCTGCCACTTTAATTAATGCAACACATCATTTCCAGCAGGGAGGGAGGGGCGACTAAATGAATTTGTGTGTTTAATTGACGTGGTGAAACTGCGGGTGGTCAGCGCTGTGATGTTTTGCAGTGTGTGCGAGTATGTCTGCATGTTCGCCGCGAGGGACGTTCTCATGGGTTTGCTGAAGGTATAAAGTAACATGAGCGATAGTTTTGGCAGCTTGTAGCCTACACTGCTTGCAAATGTTAAAATGCATAATGCACATGTTAAGGAGTATGGTCATGATTTTGCGAAAATGAGATGAGTATAATGTAATTAATAAAAATAGTAATTTACAGAGTTTTTTTGTTTTTGTTTTTACACAAATCGCTATAGGACCCATTTCTCAATACTTCAGTCACTTTTTTAAAACTCTTCACACAGTGAGCACAACAGCAGTCTACGTGGGCTAAACTGTGGATTATTTATCATTGCTTTGACACAAAATGCATTAAATAATGACATCTTTCAAATGACAAATTCATTTCTTACTCAGACAGAAAACTCCATATAACAAACAGGCCAATTTGCTAATGCTTACATGCTCTTTTCAAAACTCAAAACCAAAATACCAAAATACAAAACTGAATAAGACAGCAGTTAGCTACCTTTCTAGAGTAACACCATATTGAAATATCTATAAAATGTAAAACTAGCAAAACAATTAGATGTAGCTGAACACCTACACAGGTGTTATTCGTTTCATTTCATTACCATCTAAACAAAAGAGGAACATTTTGGAATAATGTAATGCAAACATGGATGATGTAACATTTACTGCAGTGAAAGCTGTCATTCTTGTTTGTAAAGAATTTTTACAGAAGAAATCATTGTGTAATGCTGCCTGTTGTTAGTGTTTTTAGGTCATTGTTTTATGAGTGACAAAGTGAAGAATGAGAATGATTTGAGAGTTGATTTGAGACATGTACAGTAAGTGTTTTATTAGTTTTAGTGTATTTTGAATGCTAAATTTACTGCTGTGCCAAGATAAAAGTTAAAGAGAGTAAAGAGAACTGTGTGAGATTTGAAAAAGTGACCCAAGTACTGAGAAATGGTTCCTAGCGATTGTTAAAAAAACCTAACAAATAATCTAGCTCTTCATGTAAACAAATGCTGTTATATTTTTAAAATCAAAGATCAATCTTTTACTCTGTTGATTCTTCAGTGCATTCAAACCTATGACTACAGCGATGTCCTTGCTGCAGATTGCCCTTCATTATGCTGAACTAACACGCTTAAAGGGATAGTACAAAATTTTTTTTAAAATCTGTCATTATTTACACCCTCATGTAATTCCAAACCTGTATAACTTTCTTACTTCTGTGGAACACAAAAGAAGATATTTTGAAGTATGTTGATAACAATACAGTTTCGGTTTCCATTGACTTCCGCTGTATTGTTCAACCATACAATGGAAATCAATGGGAACCAATGCAGTTTAGTTTGGAATGATATGAGGTTGAGTAAATGATGACAGAATTTAAAAATTTGGGTGGACTATCCCTTTAACGGCATAGTAGCTATGTTGTTAATTTTTAAAATGAATGATTTCGTAATGTACCAATTGTGTTTTCTGTGCCGCTTCAGCTTCAGATCCAGCTCCTCCGCAGAATCACAGAAATTGAAATCATATTTTAACTGAGAAGATTTGAGTTTTCTGTCTGTGTTGAATGTGATGCAATTTCAAAACATGTAACCCAAAAAAGGGAAGAAATCTTGACTGAGATGCATGCTGCATGCAAAAACAAACTGGTTCTTTTAATCATTGACCAGTTGACCAATTGACCATTTCCTGCAACGAATGTCACACTGTATGTTTTTGATTCTCTAAAAAGAACAGGCTCATAAGAGTCATTCGTTGCAGGAATTGGTCAACACTGGTCGCAATGTATGTTTTTGATTCATTACAAAGAACCAGCTCATAACACTCATTCGCTTCAGGATCCGTTTACATTGGTCGCATTGTATGTTTTTGATTCTCTAAAAAGAACAGTGTCAATGGATCTTGAAGCGAATGAGTCTTATGAGCCGGTTCTTTGTAATGAATCAAAAACATACAGTGCAAACATTGTAGACCAATTCCTGCAACAAATGACTCTCAAAAGCCCGTTCTTTTTAGTGAATCAAAAACATATACATTGTAAACGGATCCTGAAGCGAATGAGTCTTTTGAGCCGATTCTTTGTAATGATTGAAAACCTTACAGCACAACCTTCATGCAGCACAACCAGTGTAAACTATTTCTAAAGGGAATGAGTCTTATGAGGCAGTTCTTTTTAGTGAATCAAAAACATACTGCACGACAAGTGTAAACCGATTCCTAAAATGAATGAGTCATATGAACCAGATCATTTTAGTGAATCAAAACCACAGTGCAACCAGTGTAGCTCAATGACTTTTGTTAGCCAGTTATTTAATGAATAGTTTTAATGAATAAAAGAAGGGTTACTCATTTCAATTAGTCTGAAACACTGCCCTGTATAATATACAACATCAGCAGAGAGAATTTCTTTCATTTGTTTGCAAAATGGACATATGTTTGCACAATGAATTTCAGTCAGCTTGTGAATCAGCATTGAATTGGGAAATTTCTATTGATACCCAGTCCTAAGAAAGCAAAAGCGAGAAATTAAATAAAGACGTTTTTCATATACTTCAGTAAATTGCGTCTATGTAATACTAGGAATTTCTATGTTGAGTGGTAATGCTTTCAAAAAGGGAGAGGGAGACAAAATGCATGTTTAGTGAAGCAAGACACTATGATTTCCAGCTGCACACAAGCAGGAAAGGAAGTAACAGAGGGTTTGGATGGCTTAGTGTGTGTGTGTGTGTGTGTGTGTGTTGTGTATATGTGTTTGGGGAAAGCCCACTGATGCCCTTTGACCCAAGGGAAGTGATCTGAAAGAGAGAACTTGACTCGTGGGGCCTCTAGAACAGAAGCATTGTGTCTGCCCATTCTCTAAGAACGGAGGAGGAATGGATGAGGGGAGGAGTGGAGGAAAGGAGAAATAGAATAAAGAAAGACAGGAGGCCTGTGGTACGGGGCAGAGGGGTCGGACAATGTTCTTTTTGCCCCCTGAAACAACAAAGAAACCTTCCTTTAATGTACAAACTTCAAAAAGTGAAGGGGAAAAATATAAATAGAAAAACGATATACATTTATAGTTGTTTTCTTTTTAACAAACCAGACCTGGATTTTTGCATCGGCAGTGGACAGGACATTAGGACAGACATGATTTCCTCTGCTGTTTAATATGTTCACTTCTTGTCCAGTTTCATTTCAGCCATTTTTATCTCATTCATTCTGTGGAATATTCTGAATGGAAGATAGGGGAAATTTTTAATAAGGTGGGGGGATTGTGAAAGAGAGGGGGAGCGAGAGAGAGAGGGAGGATAGGGGATAGATGATAACAGTGGGATTTGTTAAAGGTTGGTATCCTCCTTTCAGAGACTTATACTTTGATCTGTCAAGGTTGGCACACACACACACACACACAGTGTATCAAGTGCACAAGGAACCCGCCAAACAGATTTCCCTGCCTCAAAAAAACCTTCAACGTCACCCCTGAGAGAAAGAGAGAGGAAGACGGCAAGAGACAGAGGGGGCACAACGGTGATCTCATTGTTGCTATTGTCTCTGCTTTTGAAGCAAGGAAGATGCCTCTCCTCCGTTCTCCTTCTCTGTGTGTGTGTGTGTGTGTGTGTGAATAGTAGGGTTAACCCTGAATGCAGCTGGGCTGTATTGTGTCTGGTTACAGAGAGTGGTTCCCTATAGCAGGTTCAGAGGCTGAAAGACAAAAGGCCAGAGAAACACCGGCCAACATCTGAATACCTAAGACCAATAATTCTGTTTGTGTGCGTGTGGGTTTGTGGGGTTTGAAACTTAACGCGAGAAAGGTTGGTTAACCGTGATGCTGGTATGGTGTTTGTTTAAATTTGGTGAAAAATAGCTTTATTGGCGACCTCTCTTCTTTTGGTCTCTCTTTTGCTCTGATATGGCTGAGTGGGCTTCCAGATCTGTCTGAAATTGCATTTCACACATGGTGGCTGACACTGTGAAGGAGTTACACGCATAACATACACGCGAACAGTCACAGATAAACACGCATTTGTGTGATAATAACAACAAAAAAAAAGTCCCTAACATTGTTTTGACACTCAATGGCTATGTTTTAAGTGATTCTAGAGAGATATGGATGTTTGTGGACGCCTGAAGCTCTAGATTAAGAGGTACAGTATGTTCTTAAGGTGCAGTCACATTTACTGTTGTTCTGCAAATTATTGCTGGTGAAACCCAGTAATTTCAATAGGAATCCATGTGATTGGAAATTTCGCATGAGGTCGAAAGATTTCCCAACACAGATTTTGTAACAGGCTCAAGTTGACCACGTTGACCAACAGAAAGCTGCTTGGATTGAAAGTGACTTCTGTGTGAGCTGTGCTTCATACATCGCAACACTATTGACAACAGACAATGGACATTTTTTGCTTTGCGAAATCTGTTGAAATTTTGCTAAAATGACTGCATCTTCATAGATGTTTCAGTGCGGTTGAAATCTAAGACTTGGTTTATTGAAACCTGAAAGGATATTGATAAGGACTTCGAAACATAACAGAAAGCTATGATAACATTTTTTTAAATATAATATAATAAATATAATATAATATAATACACCGATCAGGTATAACATTATGACCACCTTCCTAATATTGTCTTGGTCCCCCAACAGCCTTGACCCATCGAGGTATGGACTCCACTAGACCCCTGAAGGTGTGCTGTGTTATCTGGCACCAAGATGTTAGCAGCAGATCCTTTAAGTCCTGTAAGTTGCGAGGTGGGGCCTCCATGGATCGGACTTGTTTGTTCAGCACTTCCCACAGATGCTCGATTGGATTGAGATCTGGGGAATTTGGAGGCCAAGTCAATACCTCAAACTCGTTGTTGTGCTCCTCAACTATTCCTGAACCATTTTTGCTTTGTGGCAGGGCGCATTATCCTGCTGAAAGAGGCCACAGCCACCAGGGAATACCGTTTCCATGAAAGGATGTACAAGGTCTGCAACAATGCTTAGGTAGGTGGTATGTGTCACATGGAGGACAGGATCCAAGGTTGATCCAGCAGAACATTGCCCAAAGTATCACACTGCCTTTGCCGGCTTGCCTTCTTCCCATAGTGCATCCTGGTGCCATGTGTTCCACAGGTAAGCGACGCACACACACCCGGCCATCCACGTAATGTAAAAGAAAATGTAATTTATCAGACCAGGCCACCTTTTTCCATTGCTCCGTGGTCCAGTTCTGATGCTCACGTGCCCGCTGTTGGACAGGGGTGAGCATGGGCACCCTGACTGGTCTGCGGCTATGCAGCCCCATGCGCAACAAACTGCGATGCACTGTATATTCTGACACCTTTCTATCAGAAGCATTAACTTCTTGAGCAATCTGAGCTACAGTAGCTCGTCTGTTTGATCGGACCACGCGGGCCAGCCTTTGCTCCCCACATGCATCAATGAGCCTTGGCCGCCCATGACCCTGTTGCCGGTTCACCACTGTTTCTTACTTGGACCACTTTTGATAGATACTGACCACTGCAGACCGGGAACACCCTACAAGAGCTGCAGTTTTGGAGACGCTTTGACCCAGTCGTCTAGCCATCACAGTTTCGCCCTTGTCAAACTCGTTCAAATCCTTACGCTTGCCCATTTTTCCTGCTTCTAACACATCAACTTTGAGAACAAAATGTTCACTTGCTTCCTAATATAATATATAATATATCCCACCCACTAACAGGTGCTGTGATGAAGAGATAATCAGTGTTATTCACTTCACCTGTCAGTGGTCATAATGTTATGCCTGATCGGTGTATAATATAATATAATATAATATAACTGAAGGAAAAGAGGAAAACCCAATTACAAAGAAATTTCTAAATTTCATGTAAATTCAATATTTATCTGATAATATAACTATAAAACAAATGTTGTATGAAATTAGAATGCTAAATAAATGCATTTTCACTAGTGGTCTCAGATGTTTTGGCCCCTACTGATGCATAAATAAACAACCATGTGCACAAATATAAGCACACAAACACTCCAGAGAGCTGCGGTTTACAAACAGCCTTTTTAAAATCAAGATCCCACCTTTCAGCCATCTTTTGTGTGTGTGTGTGCCGTCAGTGGACAGTCTTTGAGAAGAGTGGAAAGCAATAAACCTGCTGAAATGGTGCCATCTCACAGACATGATTGATCAATTGAATTCTATCAGACACACTGACCGCTGGGATTAAGAGGGTCAAAACACTGGAGATCATACACTCTCAGTGTGTTCTGTGTGTGTGTGAGAGAGAGAGAGAGCGCAAGCGTTTAAGTAAGTCCTGGCGTTGAGGTGTATTAGAGACACATGGGACCTTCACGCCATCAGCGAGTCAGTGACTAGCAGATCTTTCTTTTAAATAACCGCAGACGGCAGTAAACTGGATCTGAATTCACATTCAAATGGATCGATTTCTGTGTTCAAATGAAGGAGGAAAAAGGAATGTTAGGATAGATGCTTTGTCTGCCTGTAAATTTATCCTTCTATCCCTCCATCTCTCTCTCTCTTTCTCGTCTTGTGGGGATTGCTCTGGCCTCTGACTCTAACTCCCTAGAATAACCTCTCAGAGGCATTTTGAAGAAATGAATTGGCTCTATATCAGGGATTTTCGTTTCTATTCTTCTTTTTTCATCCCTCTCTCTCTCTTTTTCTCTCCCTGTAATCATTTGAAGGCTGTAGCTTTCGCAGCTCTTATAATTGTCTCTTCAGAAACTCAACAGCCCAGTAATAACTGACTCACACGCTGCCTTAACACTCGCTCAGAGAGGAGGACGCAAGTCCAGGAATCTGTGTTTGTGTGTCTGTATGTGTGCTGGAGTCTCTATCTGTTGGTTTCTAGAAAAGTTCAAGTACCCAACTTTATGATCATGATGACAAAGAGAAATAAATCACTATTATTATTTTTTTCCCAGCATGTAATTAGGAACATAAGTCAGGCCCCGTATCTCCCCTTTCCTAGTATATAGCAGGCAAAAACTGAAGTGAAATGAGTAGTATGTTCAAATTCACAGTATTCATAAAACAGTAGGTGAAAGTAGCTGAATGACTTACTATGTTGAGATTCTGATGTGCGCATCCAATGGACACTTTACTATCCCATGAGGCCATGGGAGAGAAGTTGTGAATGGCAATGCGACTGATGCCATAGGTCGCATGACAACGCTAACATGGCGAATGTAGTAGGCTATTTTTGTAGTAGTATACAATTTAGGATGCAGCTATAGAGTTTCAGATCCTCACAATTATGTTATAACTTATAACAAATGAGATTAATGTGGTTGACTTGTGAGAAGTTTTGGTAAAATTGTTTAACTCAACGGTTAAAGGGATAGTTAACTCAAAACAGAAAACTGTCATTTACCCACCCTTATGCTGTTCCAAACTTGTATGACTTTCTTTCTCCTATGAAATACAAAAGAAAATATTGTTTCAACTATTTACACAAAATTAAATAATATTTTCACACTTATAGTGATGTGCATAATTTGACAATTAATTTTTATTGGATACAATGCCAATAAAAATATTCTGTTCAAGGTAAGTATTTACCTTCATTATTCTTTTGTTTTCTTCATACATCATGTCTCAGGCATGTTTTTATTGACACTGTTGTTTCCTTGGCATCCAAATTCTTTTGAAAAAACTTTATTAGGAGCAGAATTGTTCGTTGTGGTGGAAATGACGTCAAAACTGAGGGACAACTTTAATTTTTAAAAAAATATTTACAGAAATTATTCAACTTTTGTTTAGATTATCATAGTTCTAAAAATTGTATAATATTTTTTATGATGAATTATATTACTGAAAGTCTGGCAATAAAGACTCCAACAATAAAATCTAAATGTAAAAGCCACTACAGGTGTAATCCACATTTTGAGAGTTGGGTCACTCTCCCACATTAGTGTAGATACAACTTACTGTATATTTATGAGACTTTGGCATAGCAATCACTTGAATATACAGCTACAAGTTAGTGCTAAAAACCTGTCACTCATGAATGAGTACGTCTACCTGCTGATCGCGGATTGGCTAAAAGTTCATGCTCTTCTGCAACGTCAACACCATCACCAGCTGACTCTAAGCTTGTTCCGCAGACCGATCGCTGTATGACATCAAAGTACCGCGAGAGCAACTGGAGAGCAAACGACTCCCTATGCTTTTGAATCGCTCCTGTGGTATTTTGTTGTCATACATCTCGAACAAGCCTTCAGTGTGGTCCTGGGTGTGTCATGACTGATTTTATAGAGTACATGCACACTTGAGTTTTGTTTATTAACCAATTAGACTATAAAATTTTGATGTTTGAAACTGATCCCAAACCATCCCAAATTGTGTCCACCCACCAAAACCCATTTTTACCTACACAATCAAATTCAAAACCGCCCAATCTCGCAACACTGTTCAGTACTCATTCTGAAGATGTGTAATAGCGCTCCCTTCCATATAACAGTGAAAATACGGAAAGTCGGAAATTTCCGACAATGGAAAGAGTTCAATGTAATACTTTTGTAAATGTTACTTTGTGTATTATTACTGCTTCATGAAATCTGTGTGAATCTTTCTCCAGCTCTACAGGATTCTCCTTTGGCGAATGGCCATGCCCATTCAGGGCGGGACTTCCTGCGGAAGCAGATGCGAGGAGAACTCTTTACACCGCAGCAGCTCGAGGTATTGGACCATGTCTTTGATCGACAGCCCTATCCTGACATTTACCCCGTCCCTGACAGCATCAGCTACAAGCCCGCCCAGGTAAGGGCTGGGGGGTAGGGGTGTGTATCCTGCCACGGTGGTTGTGTGCACCTCCTCTGAAAACTAACGCTTGCCCTTGCCTGGCTGCCAATATTGCTTGACCCTGTCCCAACCCTGCTGTTGACCTATGCGCCCCCACACTGAAGCTAATGCTGACCTTTCACCTCTCTAAGCTAATTCTGGGGCCTTGACCCCGCTGGTGCTGATGTGTCCTCTATCGAGTTTTTGGCTGAGGTTAAGTCCCAGCAATGTGCAGAGGTTTAGGGTTAAGTAGCAAACACTTGTTTATTAGCTTGCAAAAGTTACTCACACACATGGCATAATGTTTATACGTCCACATCAGGCAATTATTATTATCAAAAACATATTTTATACTGTATGATATGGGGAAGTTTCATAAATGTTCAGTTTTTATTTTCTGTATATTATAGTGAACTTTTAGGGTTATCAGACACTCTTCTTTTAAATGCTGTTCACGTCATACCCCCTTTTTAAACTGGGTCGCTTAGTGGCCTATGTGAGATAAAACATAACAAATCATCACCCAAGCACCAAATCAGCATATTAGAATGATTTCTGGATCATGGATCATGTGACTAAAGACTGAAGTAATGGCTGCTGAATTTTCAGCTTTGCCATTACAGGAATAAATTATATTTAAAAAATATATTCAAATACAGAAAAGTTTTTTTAAGTGTAATAATATTTTACAATACATTACTGTTTACTGGATTTTTGATCAAAAAACAAAACAAAAAAAACATTTAAAAAATCTGAATGATTTCAAACTTTTGACCCTTTTAAATTTTTTTGCAAATAAACTGGACAGCTACTGCACATTCATTGAATGAAAAATAGCAGTTTTGACATTCTGATAATTCTAAAAGAGATAAACTCTTTTTGTGTTCCATTAGAAAGAAGTCACCCAAGTTTCATCATGAGGGAGGGTACATGATGATAATAGTTTCAGTTTATAGCAAATGATCTGCGAATAGTGCGACTCAACTGGACTAGCCAAATTTTGAAAAGAATATGCCACAACGTTTTAGCCAAACACTTTTTGACATTTTTGGAGAGGGGAATCCCTTTGGATCAAAATAGGCCTGTTGCCTCCATTCTGGTCAGTGCTGGGTTTGTGTAAATGTTAACACATAGCAAATAAGATGCAAAAGTACAGCTGCATGCACTTACAAATGATCACGTTGCATAAAAACTGTCCACAAGAATAGTCGGTCAAAGATGTCACACAAAAGTCAAATGTGAATCACCCCCACATTCATTCAGGCACACACACAAGGCCAGTGTCAGAGTTCTATAGACTTGTCTGAAAGACCCCATAATTCCTCTGTCCATTTCGCCAGTGAGCACTGAGGCTGGCAGGGTCAAAGGCTACTGAGAAGGGCATTAACCCTAGGGTCAATCCACATCCCCTGGGTGTGTGTGAGTCAGGTTTGTTGTGGCACAAACAATCAGACAAACTGAGAACTGGGAATTTGGAGCTGTCTCTTTTTTTAGAAATTAGAGTGTGCGAGAGAGGTGTATGCTAAGTGGACTTGGGTGACTGACTGACAGGTTGTTTTCCCTCCGCTGACAGTCTAACCTGTGGATATTGCTGAAGGAGAGAGAAATGATAGAGAGCTTGACTCTGTTGAGCACGTTTGTGTCTACCTGGGGCAAATGAACTTGGGACTTGAATTAGTTCTTTTCCCTGTAGTTCCTGATTTGATTAGGTTACATAATAGGGCTCAATTATATATAAAAACAATGGTGTGATTACATCATTTATATGTTTTTGTTAGATAACATAAAAGTGTGTTTCATGTAGTAACATTGAAATTAATGAATTATTTAATATAACCAAATCAACCAGATTACATTAAGTTAAACAAGCGAAAGAAACTCAAATCAGGTGCCTTAATGTAACGATAGCAGTTTCACTTTTTAGTGTTCTACAAAACCTACAACAAATCAAAGAACCTGACAATAGATGATGATGACAACATATACAATCAATCCCTTTTATTCTCAAATAATCTCTTTATTCAGCACCTCACGTTTTAAGTCAAATCATGATATTTGATCTTTCCCTGTTCTTTTAAAATAAGAGTTTGATGTACTATGAAAACAAACTGCAACTTTCAGAATTCAAATTTCAAGTCTTCAAAGAAAAACAAGAATTATTCCAAACTTCTGCAAACTTCTACAAGTTAACCCATGCTAGTAGATGTTGTAACTACACCTCCTCATGGTGGCACAGAGTATCTTTCAGCCATTTAGAAGTAGCAGTACCCATCCATCCATCCTTTCTGCAGGGATGACATTTATTAGGGCAACCCGCAAGATAATATCGCTGTTTCCTTCAACAAAAATCTAATAGGATTTTCCCACTGGCTTTTAAATTATTGCAGAAAATTACTTTGTGACCAACAAAAGTTCATCTTACACTTTTACTTTATGTAAAATCTACAAGATGAGTTAGAATAGTTGGTTTCACTTTATTTTGAAGGTCCCTTTAACACATTCTGTTGACTATAAGTAACGTTGCACCTACGTGTCTACTAACTCTCATTAGAGTATTAGTAGAGTAGTAGAGTTAGGGTTAGGGTTAGAATATGTTGACATGTAGTTGCAAAGTTACTTATAGTTAGTAGAATGTCTGTTGGAGGAGCATCACAATAAAGAGTTAGCAGATATTAAGCAGACAGTCTAGTACTCTAATGAGAGTTAGTTGACATGTAGTTGCTTATAGTCAACACAATGTTCAAAAGGGACCATCAAAATAAAGTTTTACTGAATAGTTTGTACGAGCAAAAGTATAAAAACAACGTGGCTGTAAAAAAATACTGGTGATGGGATGAGTTTACCTGCATGATGATGTTTAACATCTTTGAAAAACTCTCTAGTCCCATTTAGCCGCTTGTTTGAAACCGCCTTTTTCCAGACACGTAAAAGCTTTTTAAATCATGAGAAACTGTATAAAATGCAATTACTGAATTATCTTATGCTGTCCAATACAATGTGAAAATAATTTCAGTATTGACTTCAGGGCAGTGGAACCAGAAGTGCAAAAATGGTGCTTATTTTTGAATTTAAAGAATAATGCTGCCTTCATGTGCTTTTTGAAATCTTCTACTTATGAAGTCGTAATTATGGGTTTGTCACATTCAAGTGCTTTGTTGTTGAAAAGAATCCCCTATTACTTGGGGAATTCTAATGAAAGCCAAAATGTATTGAAGATATTTAGTCAATATCCAGAAGATTTAGAATGTTGTGCCCCATTCGTTGACAACCATATAAACATTACTCGTGCAATTGTGCACATTCATTGTGCTAGATATACAGATAGTCAGCTGACCATTCTGGCATTTTGGTCAAATAAATTTTTGCTGTATAAAATACATGCAACATGCATCAAATGGTTATTTTTATGTAAATATACATGACTGTAATGGCAAGAGAAAGCAAAAAAAAAAAGCACCCACCGCTAGCCTAGCTTAGCACAAAGACTGGAGGTAAACGGCTCCATCTAGCTTACTGCTCAAATGACAAAATAATGCCAACATTTTCCTATTTACATGTTGTGAGGTGTATAGTTACATTGTGTACTAAGACCGACAGAAAATGAAAAGTTGCAATTTTCTTGACTGATATGACTAGGAACTATACTCTCATTCCTGCGTAATAATCCAGGAACTTTGCTGCCGTACAATGGGTGCAGCAGGCGCAATGATATTACGCAGCGCCTGAAAATAGTCCCCAGCACGCTCTCTGTGCAAGCAGGTTGTCACGGTGGTTATGTTGACAGAAGTTAGCCTATTTTCAGGCGCTGCGTAATATCATTGGATTATTACGCAGGGATGAGAGTATAGTACCTAGCCATATCGGTCTAGAAAATTGCAACTTTAAATTTTCCGTCGGTCTTAGTACACGATGTAACTATACACATCACAACATAGGAAAATGTTGGCGTTATTTTGTCAGTTATTGAGCAGTAGGCTAGATGGAGCCGTTTACCTCCAGTCTTTGTGTTAAGCTAGGCTAGCGGTGGGTGCGTCAGACAGAGTTATGGCACCCACGAAGATGAGAATGGTATGTATGGATTTATCTAACTCTGGGGGATACGGTGAATAAGCTAAAGTCCCAAAAAGTAGGTGTGTTCCTTTAACAAAATATATAAACCAAAAACCTTGACTATTTTAAATTTGACTATTATTAATTTAAAAAAAAATAAAATGCTAATTTATATATATATATATATATATACACTCACCTAAAGGATTATTAGGAACACCTGTTCAATTTCTCATTAATGCAATTATCTAATCAACCAATCACATGGCAGTTGCTTCAATGCATTTAGGGGTGTGGTCCTGGTCAAGACAATCTCCTGAACTCCAAACTGAATGTCAGAATGGGAAAGAAAGGTGATTTAAGCAATTTTGAGCGTGGCATGGTTGTTGGTGCCAGACGGGCCGGTCTGAGTATTTCACAATCTGCTCAGTTACTGGGATTTTCACGCACAACAATTTCTAGAGTTTACAAAGAATGGTGTGAAAAGGGAAAAACATCCAGTATGCGGCAGCCCTGTGGGCGAAAATGCCTTGTTGATGCTAGAGGTCAGAGGAGAATGGGCCGACTGATTCAAGCTGATAGAAGAGCAACTTTGACTGAAATAACCACTCGTTACAACCGAGGTATGCAGCAAAGCATTTGTGAAGCCACAACACGCACAACCTTGAGGCGGATGGGCTACAACAGCAGAAGACCCCACCGGGTACCACTCATCTCCGCTACAATTTGCACGAGCTCACCAAAATTGGACAGTTGAAGACTGGAAAAATGTTGCCTGGTCTGATGAGTCTCGATTTCTGTTGAGACATTCAGATGGTAGAGTCAGAATTTGGCGTAAACAGAATGAGAACATGGATCCATCATGCCTTGTTACCACTGTGCAGGCTGGTGGTGGTGGTGTAATGGTGTGGGGGATGTTTTCTTGGCACACTTTAGGCCCCTTAGTGCCAATTGGGCATCGTTTAAATGCCACGGCCTACCTGAGCATTGTTTCTGACCATGTCCATCCCTTTATGACCACCATGTACCCATCCTCTGATGGCTACTTCCAGCAGGATAATGCACCATGTCACAAAGCTCGAATCATTTCAAATTGGTTTCTTGAACATGACAATGAGTTCACTGTACTAAAATGGCCCCCACAGTCACCAGATCTCAACCCAATAGAGCATCTTTGGGATGTGGTGGAACGGGAGCTTCGTGCCCTGGATGTGCATCCCACAAATCTCCATTAACTGCAAGATGCTATCCTATCAATATGGGCCAACATTTCTAAAGAATGCTTTCAGCACCTTGTTGAATCAATGCCACGTAGAATTAAGGCAGTTCTGAAGGCGAAAGGGGGTCAAACACAGAATTAGTATGGTGTTCCTAATAATCCTTTAGGTGAGTGTATATATATATATGTATGATATGACCCAAACCCCTTTAATATGTCTAATATCCTTAGCAATCTGCTTGCTATATACGATGTGAAAGTCGATGTGGTATGAAAGCATCTGCTATGATAGTAAATAAATATAAAATGTAATGTTTCTCTTTCGCTCCACCCATACATTTACCATCAAGCAATATCAATTAGATAGTGATGAAATTCCATCCTTCCCCCTGCTCCCTTTATCCACCCTCCTCTCATTTGCTCTCTCCATCTCTCAGTTTGTGGTGCTAGAAGGATCATTAAGCACTGGCAGATCTATTAATTAGTGTCCTGCACTTCAAGGGGGAGCATATAAAACAGTGCATGCTCGTGAGAGTCATTTCATTTGAATTTCCTCTTAACTTCTCCTTACATTATGCCAGAGATACATCAACAGCCCAACAACCCTTACACTCAACTAATTACTCAGCTAGACCAAGAGACTAGAGAGATAAAGGCACTATGAAGTTTTCACAAAAAACAATCACATTCTTTTTATGAATGAATATCTTCCAGAGGTGAATAGTAAATATTAAGAGATCAGAGCAAAAATGCATGCAGTTGCCAAAGCATTTTCATTTTTGGGGCTTATGCTTTTATGTTATATGAAAGTATAGCAAAAGTACAATAGAAAGGATAAGATATGGGGAATGGGACATGGACCAGGTCAGACCCAAACCAACCAACACATCATACATGTCCAACATTGGCTAAAGTGCCTCCATTTTTGCAAAACTCCAAAAAAGTATACACTTCACTGCAGTTTCCAGCTGAAATCAACATATTGGCAGTAAAAAAACAACAACTTTTGTCCCTTTTCACAATATTATGATGGGCAGATTATCAATTAATAACAGCTTATTTTTGCATGGTTCCTAGGACGTTAGTCTGTTATGACCTCAAAACACTCACCATAGTGCATGATTTGTAAACTAATAAATATGGACATTTGCGTCACATAATCAGCTCCATATGTATAGCTTTTTTAATTTAGTAAACTTGCTCTGTAGCTCACCTGGTATAGCACTGCATTTGCGCTGTGGAACGCTCAGGCACGAGTCCTGTGTAACACAAGTCATGATAAAAGAGCTTGTAGAAGCAAGCTAAAATGGCATGGTTGCTTCAGAAAATGCATTTTAATTTTACGTTTTTGTTAACACTATCAGTTTAGGTATAGAGTAGGGTTTAGTGTAGGTGGTATGTTCAAATGCAATAGAGCATTAATATTTAGCGCCAATCATTGGACATTTAATAAACTGCTGCGATATGTACAAGTAACAAAACAAACAAAATGATGTTCACGTTCATTTGTTTACGATAAAACGGGACATGCTTTTGGCACCATTCATAGGACATTTCACTCTGAGAGTGTCCCGAGACCTGCTAGAAGTAATGTGGTATAATTTTGCAGAAATGTAGCCATAGGCACATTTTTACAATGAACCTGTGTTGTACATGTCTCAAGCAGGTGCTCAGTCCAAAGCACAGGCCTCTTACACACCAAAATGTTGTTGGAGCCGTGGCATAGCAGTTAATGAGCCATGATGTGTATGTGGGGGACATGAGTTTGAGTCGTACTTGCACTGGATCCTGATTCTGTTCGCCCTATCATTTCTTGTATACTCTTTCTATACTGTAATAAAAAAAGAAAACAGAAGTGTTTATGTAAAAGTTGTTACTTAAAATAACACACTGTAAACACGTAGTACCAGTTTGTATAACATATTTTGTATTACAACAGTGCTGGCAAGGGACAGTTCACCCAAAAATAAACATTCTTCCATAATTTACTAAAGTCTTTCCAAACCAGTATGACTTTCTTTCTACTGCAAAACAAAAAAGATGATACAGTGAAATTCACTGTTGTCCAGTGTTGTTTTGGACCCCACTTACTGTCACTTCAACATTTTTCAAAATATCTTTTGTGATTCTCAACAGAAATAAAATCATACAGGTTTGGATTGAGGGTGAGTAAATTATGACATTTTCATTTTGGAGGAACTGTGCCTTTAAATATAAGATTTCACCAAAAAAGTATGGAAACAACCAAAGCATTTAAAATTGTGAGTGTGTGTGTCATACATGCTGAGAGCCACGACTCTCTGCTCCAGAGGAGCTCGCCAATAAATGCCTCCCTGCCAGTCAGGCTCATTTAATACTGCATGCACTGCTAAATACCACCCCCATCCCTCTGTCTCAGTCCCACACATACATAGTGCAGTTTACAGGCTCTACTAGGAGACAATACGTACAAGCTGAGGGAAAAATAGAGGAAAGGAGATAGAGGGAATGGAAGAGAGAAAGAGCGTCTGAGAGGAAATACTATTATGTAAATGCGGCTGCGGGTTGGGGTGAAATTATTTTGGTGTCGCGCGATTAGGGGCCTCATCTGTTATTGATGTGCGCGGAGAGGAGAGCCATTACAGGGGGCCTGTGTCAAAAACGACCCCCGAGAAAACGGTGACCCCAGAGAGAGATCGAGAGAACAAGGAATACAGTTGAAATGAAATTCCACTAAGTTTCAGATTATTTAGTCAAAATCAATAAAGTTCCTTTTTTGGGGGGTTTCCGCTTTTCTCTTCTTTTCATCTCAATTTATTTTACAAACCCCATTCCTTAACAGCCATTTTTTCATCTCAATTCTCTCTCGCTCTTTCCATGTCTGGCCTCTCTCCAATCTTTGCCCCAGCTGTGGTGTGTGTGCCACGTCTATATGTGAAATGTGTGTGTGTGTGTGTGTGTGCATCATGGTCGCTGATGGGTTGCGTAGCTTCAGAATTGACAACATTTACAGGCTAAAATGAGAATCATCCATCTTCACTAGACTGCTGTCAGAGGTAGCGCCAAACTTCATAATCCCCAATTACTAGCGCTAACCTTCCCATCTACATACACACATGATGAGGGGGCGGGTGCATAAATAGAGAGGAAATGCCTATCTCAGACTGAATGACTGAAACAGAGAGAAATAGACAGTGGGAAGGAGTCAAGGATGGAAAGAGAGAGAGAGAGAGAGAGAGAGAGAGAGGGAGGAAGTGGACGGCGTGAGCTGTGATTGGTAAGGTCACAGTCTACTGCCCTCGCCGTGGTGATGAGCACTGAGGTGTTTAAGGGGTCACTGGGATACACACATACATTCACACACAAACACAAACAAACATCCTGCTTACCCTGTGTATTAGATAGGAATTTAACAGCTGTGGTTTTCGGTTGTAATTCTAGTAAAGAATTATGGTTCCATTAACAATTCTTTTAGGTCGTTTAGAGGAAACTCCCTCCCCCAATAATCTGAGCTAACTATATATTGAACAAAAAAATTGCTTTTTATGAATCACACGTGACGAAAGCAATTAATTGCAGTTTAGTAAAGAATCTCTTTGTCTGATTCAGTGAGTGAACGACTCGTTAAATAGTCTTTTTTTTTTTCCTGAAGAGAAAGACTGCAAATGTTAAATGTGTAACTTTTAGGTGGGCTAAAAGCCACAACCTTGAAATCAAATTATGTGGTTCCAGTATTTTGTCTTTTTTCCCCCAAATGGAATAATTTCTTAAAAAGATTACTTCTAAACCCTAATATAAGAGCACAAACTTAACATTTATTTACAAGAATGTTAAAATGGATGGCAATAGCTTGTAATGATGTAACTGTACGGTAACAGCAGGGGCAGGTGTATCATCAGGATTTTGTTGGGGTTTAATTCACACCTAATCAGGATTATTAATAACCTCCTCCTGCACTAAAACAGAAGCGACATCCACTTCCCAAACTCTGCCATCAAACCACATCCACACCTGAGTGACAAACCCCATTACCGCCAATGGAGATAAATCACTGTGGGTGTGAGGTGGGACAGAGATCATTGTAAGTAATTGGTCATGAAAGCACACAAGCAGGGTCAGTGTGAGGTCGGCCACATACATCACCTGAATCTATGCCACCACTAGTCATTAGTGTTGACTACGTATCTGTGTGCCATTCACAAATTGTGAGTCACATTTTGAATACACTTGCCAACAGCGAGCACAACACACATCTACAAACACAAAGATGAGGGTTAACATACAAAGTAATTTCATGAAGTTGATTTTCTTCCATTATAGCCATCTAATGAAATCTGTTTCCATAGACATCTGATTACTCGGCTATGGCGTCTCTGGCTGGTGGATTGGAGGAGATGAAAAACAGCTTGGCCAATCAGACAGGAGCAGAGTTGGGTTCCACTGTTCCGGGACCTCAATCGTATCCACTAGTGTCCGGTAAGCACACCTGTGTGAAAAACCCCATGTCGTTTTCACTTCTGTCTTCTTCCCAGATGTTAGCTTATCAAAGCAACCCATCCCAGTGACCAACCTTCAACACTGAAATGTGGTTGAAATAGTTTCTGTTTCAATGTTGAAATAATGTTTAATGCTAAATGGTTGTAAAAGGTTAACAGTATACGTAATACTTATAAAATCAACATTGAAATTTGAAGACATTGTAAAAGTAAAATTATTAAACATCATTGCAATAATGTTTGTAAAATCGAAACAAACATCAACAGTAGTTCAACCTTGATCCGTGATGTTGATTTACACGTGAATAAATGTTGAAATGCCAGCTGGGTTAAAGAGGTAGGCCTACTTCACCGCTGGCAAAATGGGTTTTCAATAAAACTTGGCTGCCTATACTGTAGAAAGGTGGATTTTTAAAAAAAATGGTGCTGCCTGACTAGAGAACAGAGAAAAAAGGCTTTTGTCTTCCCTTTTGCCAAATAGGTAGGAAAATATCAACACCCATAATGCACTGGGCATGTTGCCGTCCAAGGCCACTCCCACCAGTCTGCTATGGACACACTTACCAGAGTCAAATACCGCCTTGCTTTAGAAGGAAATACTTCTTAGTAAACTTTTAGTTATAATGGTGTCGACTTGTTTTGTTCACGGGTGCAAGAATTCAAAGAGTAAAAGAGTTACTATTGGTTTCCAGGAAAGGATCCAGAGCGAACTTGTAGGCAGTGGCTAAAGGCTGCAAAGAATAGTAAAGTAAGTGTTTGTGGTCAACATTTCAAACTGGATGACCATGTGTTTTAGGCCAAACCCCACCCAACCCCCCCAAAGTAAAACGTTGTCGCGTACAGGTAAGAAAGCTGTTGCCATAGTGTTCCATTACCGTAATGGTGTTTTAAGGGTAGACAAAGTATGATACACTTAAAGTGATAAACCTACTCTTACAATAACTGTTAATAACCCTCTGTCGAACCGACTGTCCATGGGCGGTAATATAAAAATGCAGAAGTATAATCTGTATTTTTCACAGTCTGTCAGGCCAGATGACACTGACAAATAAACGTGAATTTCTCGGTCCAGATAACAAGGAGAACGAGTAGATGTTGTTCATTTACATTTACATTGTAACAATATAAAGTGTGTTGAAATCGAAGTTACACTAAGAAATGGCATACATCAAATTTGATCATTTCTACTACTAGTAGTAGTAACAAAAGTAATCAGTGTTCATGTACATTTATAGCTATTTAGAAGATAAAAAAATGCTATTTAGATGTACGGCTTAAATTAGTCAAAACATGTTTTATACTAAACAATTAATTAAACAAGTGAGACTAGCTTATTTAATGAATTAATTTATTAATTTGATTTGTCCAACAATATCCAACAGTAAACATACATGCATAATTTTTTTTCTCTCTGAGAGCAATTAAAATTCCCACTATGGTGTCATTTCCACCACATCTCAAATGGTGAATTGTTTAATAGCATTCTGTGATGAAAATGATTGTGGTGGAAACTACTTTTTTTTGCGTTTTGGAATTAAATGGCCAACACCTTTGTTGTTCTAAGATCAATTTTCCACAATGAAATCATATTTTCACACAATTTGCATAATTAGTTTTTTTTTATAGTTTAAGTTTGGAAGTCTAGGATAAGGGTACAGCAATAAAATCTATATATAAAGGTATGGTATGACGTTTCTAAAGCAGTGCAATGCAACCTTAAAATCTACCTCTGGAACATAAAAAAATGTACTATAACATTTTTTTACTACATTACTTCCAGTCTGCTAACAACTGAAGTGCTGATCTGAGATCCGCAAGGATTTCCTGTTATTATAGCTGTGTTAAACATGAAGTAGAACCACCTGATTGTGGATCAGCTTGCTGTGGGCAGCTCAGGGGTGTGATGAGAGTGTTATCAGACCTGTTAAACAGTGCTCAGTGATTCAGATTCAGACTCTATATCCTAAGGGACAGAGGGAGTGGATGGAGACCTGTAATTACTATATACACGTCTCCTCCTCTCCCTTACTCGCTCACTCCATTTGGGAGTAAGGGAGCGCTAATTAAGAGCTGCTTGGACAGGAGCCCTAACGAGGGAATCATGGAATTGGGATTTGTGCACCATCTGACAAGGTAGAGCGAAACCTGTAAATCGACAATGTGTGTGTGTGTGTGTGTGGAAGGAGAGAAAGCCAGAATGGAGCAGAGCTTGTCTCATAATGGACCATGTGAAAAGACTGGATTGAGTTCCTCATGTTTGCATAATGGCGCCCCCTATTGGAAGATCACATATGAACATTTTATACTTAACATTAATGATGACTATCATTTTTTTTAATCAATTTACAAATAATACATTCATCCAAAGACATTTAGACATAAAATGCAAAAATGATGATAAAAAAATACATTAAATTTTTTTAAAAAAATCAACAGACATAGAGAAAGAAAATAAGATGACCTTTTTTATTTTTAGCATTTTTTAAATCTCTGATTAAAAGAGAATGGAATCGAGAAGTGACAAACCAGACTCAAACTTGCATTGACCACATAGTACCACCGCACAACGTGTCAAAGAATGTGAACTACCCACTGGGCCCTGATTTTATCTCTTTTGGACAAGAAAATCTTTTCCTGTCTACCCTCTTTCATTCTTCTCTCTTCTGACAATGTCTCTCAGAGGACTAGGCCTTGTCTGTTCTTCCTCTGAAGAGTCCATCTCTCTCTCTGTCCCTCGCTGTTGCCCTGTCCACTGACCCAGAGTGGATTAGTATCCAGTCTTCACTAATGTCTTCCTGTCACCTAACATGGAAAACTCCCTAACATGGCAACCAGCAGAACAGAGAGAGAGTAAGACTGTCTGTAACTGTAAGGTCTGGGCAAGGTGTATTTTCACTGGGGCAAATGGTCCCATATACATTTTAACTGTTAGAAATGTCTGTATCGAACTTTTTACATTTTTGCTGCTTCATGAATTGTTCATTGCTCACATATTGCTGAAAAGCTTGGCTGTTTAATGGCAAGTTCCACTGTGTCATGTTGCGCAAAAACTGATGGGTAAATTTCCCTGTCCACACTTTTCACCTCTTCCCAATCCTAATGCTCCTCTTCTTCCATCCCTGAGTTATTCTCCACCTTGCCTCAATCTCTCTTATTCATTCTATCATCTTCTCTATCACGCTTTTTAATCTCTGATAAAGTATTCAGTTTCCCTCTGTTCTCACCTCCCTCCGCCTCCCAGGCCCTACAGAGGCTTAAATGGTGGCTGTGTTGAAGGGGATGGATGAACTGAAGGTGATGGTGTTTATTATGATGAATGGGCTGCAGTCTACAGATCAGCACCATGTGCAGACTGAGAGATGATTCACTCTGACAGCCATGTCATGTAGCCTAATACAGTTATACATCCATACAACAGAGAGAGAGAGAGAGGAGAGATAAAGCGAGAGAGAATTAAATTTAGAAACTGCCCAGTGATCGTTGTGAAATGGACAAGTTAAATCTCTCATTAATATTTTTAATAATCCATCCTTGTTTGTTTTTAATGAACTCTAATCAACAATCTATAAGGTATTGACTGTTGCCACTGTTGCGAGTCAGTTACCTGTGCCTAAAGAGCTTTTTTAACTTTTAATTTCACTGACCTGATTCTCTTTAGTTCCTCTAAATGTGCCCCTTTATTTAGTGAATCAGGCCTGAGGGAGACACAGGACATGTATTTTTTTACACTTAACAGTAGAGACAACCAGACCTTTTCATACATCAGTGCATAATTATACCAGAGACCCTATTACTGGGGCAAAGGCAGATTTGTGATCTGACATAAAGTAAGATGGCTGTATTAATCGGGATGGTTATACAGAATGTCGCTAGTTTACCAAGCTCATAAGATGTCACATCTGATTTAATAAGCTACAGCATAGATCCATGCTTCATTCAGCTTTTACACCTTTAACGTCTTACATGTCTTTAATTGAAACTTTATTAATAAGAAAAATAGTCATAAATGCACAATTATAAAAAATAATGCTCAGAGCAAGCAAGAGAGCTGATGTACAGTCCAACCTGAGTGTTCTGCAGGTTACATTAATACGCCAATATGTGGCGAAAAGTCTTGTATGAGTGAGCCATTGAACAGATACGTTCAAAAAGCCAGATTCATTTAGGAACATTATTACTGTGTGTCGGAGACTAACAACTGTCAATTCTGTTTTGGCTTCCTTTGGAAATTTGTTCATTTGTGGAACAAAAATACACAAAGTAATGAAGTATTTCAGTATTAAGCTTTTGTTTATTGCACTGTTGCATAAAATCAATATCATACTCGTGCTGTTGGTCTGATTACCAGCCATGCTGAGTGGTAACACTAGAATCAAAATAAGAATACCTTGGTCTGTGAAGACTGACCTTTGTTGTATTCAAATGTTTTAAGTTTTTATTTATATATTTTTTAATTTTTTTTATGTATTTTATATATGTTGAAATATCCAGAGATTCCACATAGAAACTCAGGACACATTTATGTGTTGACATCATTGTAGGACGTTTATCAGAATCTGTTTGTCAAGTCTGGCATCGCACGTCACCGTTCCCGCTTCCAAACGCTCTCAAAAACAAACAACAAACAGTGCTAATATACACTCACATGCGCTGTTAAAATATTGAGCTCATACACTGTATTTTTTAAAGCTAAGCTTAAAGGTGTTCTATAAATGAATAGTGCTCATAAACGTCTGTTGATATAGTATTCTCACTTGAAATGAAGCAGAGGCTTGGACCCAGAAAAAGTATTCCTTTGCGTCACAACTAACAAGCAGATAAAAAGGTTAAAGCCTAGTTAACTGAACAATTATAGGAGAAATTGCTTCATAAATGGTTGTGGTGATTGGAATGACTCACTGACAAGTTAGATCAATAAACTCTTCCCTATAGAGTTGATGCTAATCATGCTAGAAATGCTCTTTTTTTTCTATCTTTGCAGGTCGTGACCTGGCCAGCACCACGCTCCCTGGTTACCCTCCTCATGTTCCTCCAACTGGGCAGGGTAGTTACTCCACACCCTCCCTCACAGGGATGGTGCCTGGTGAGTCTCTACCAATTTTTAACTGCATCTACACTTCAACTTCACATACACTGCTGTTCAAAAGTTTTGAATAATTAAGAGTATTTAATGTATGTGAAAAAATGCTCACCAAGGCTGCATTTATTTGTTCAAAACTACAGTAAAACAGTAATATTGTGAAATATTATAAAAATTTTACATAACTGTTTTTCTATTTTAATATATTTTAAATTGCAAGTTATTCCTGTGATGGCAAAGCTGAATTTTCTACATCATTACTCCTTCAGAAATCCTTCTAATATGTGACACTGAAGACTGGAGTAATGGCTCCTGTACTTTAAAATATATTCAAATAGAAAACAGTTTTTAAATTGTAATAATATTTCACAATATTACAGTTTTTGATCAAATAAATGTAGCCTTGGTGAGCATAAGAGACTTTTTTAACAACATTTAAAAAATGTAACAAGTTTTAACAGTTTTGAACCGGAAGAAGTGCCTTGGATTCTTGGTTTTCTTAGCTACATTATTTAAAAAATCTTAATTATTCCAAACTTTTGATCAGTAGTGTACTCAGACAGAGTAGTTTTTCCCATCATAGTGGGATGAGTTCTTTAAGCATATTGCTGAAGAAGGGATTGATGACAAAACTAATAGATAGGCTAATTTTCATACATGTGCCACCCTCATTCTGTCTCTCTCACCCTCGCTCGCTCTTCCTGCTGTAGTCACTCTCCCAATACCCCCTTTTCACCTTTATTTCAGTTGAGGTCCCAGTGGGAGGGGGTCTTGTCTTTGCCACTTCCTGTCTCCCCCCATCTGCCAGTTTGACAGCACTCCCAGGAGGTTATGGGATGGAGAAGAGTGTGGGGGTGGGGGGGGGGGGGGGGCAGGGGGTTGGGGTTGGGGTTGTTGGGTGGTTGGCAGAGTGTGGGGCGGGTGGACTGGCTTTGAGTCTTCAGCAGGAGTGGCTGGACTATTAGACCCCAGTCACACAGCTGTCCCTTCTCAACATCAGTAATTTGTTTTTAATGAGAATCATCGCTGACCCTTGACTAATTCATTCATTCTCCTGCAGACTCCCTCTGCCTCCTTTCTTTTAGCTATTTTTTTAAATCCACAGGCCACTTCAGAATCACAGAAATACACATGGAATTTCTCACTATAGGATTCATATTCACAAACACAAATGGCTTTGAATACTGTACACATAGATGCATGTGGCCTTAAATAATACTAACTTGAACAATCAACATCCAACATAATTTGAAATTAACTTAATCTTATATACTTATCTATTTCTTCTTATTAAAATAATCTTTTTGTTATCAAAGCAGTTATGTTTTTTAATGGTTATTAAGGGCTACCTGATTTTTTGTGTTGTCATTGGATCACATTTAACAGTTTCAAATCATATTTTTGGGTTGATGTTATATATAATTTAGAGTCATTGGTAAATAGTACTAGAGACTTGAAAGAAAGTAGGAGAAATGCAGTCGAAATTGCTTGACACCCTGCAGTATTTCAGTTGTTGTTGTGTCTCATGTTGAAGGTTGCGCCCTCTGGAGGTCACAATCTTTGGCCGCATGTGTCACTGAGGCTGCCTCATTACAGAAAAGTAACCATTACATTCTAAAGTATGAAATCAATTACAGCAATTTACGGCTCATTGGGAATGACAATCAATTTTATAACTGCTACTTTGCTGAAATGAGACATCCTCGATGAAGAAATATATTAAAATTGTAGCCTAACATTTTTTTTTGAATATGCAGTATTGGCTGCTAAATGAGCTTTATAAATATATTGAATATGTTAATCTTAAAGGAACATAAATGTTATATAGCATGTAACACTGTTTAATAACTCTTTCTTCGCCAGTGTTTTTTTAAAAAGAGTTGCCAGTCACCACCAGCATTTTTGATAATTTTCACAAAAGTTTCATGGCCCCCCAGAATATTTTGTTGAATATCTGAACATAAAATATATCAAAAGAAAGAACAGAGCTTCTCCTTTAAACAAACAAAACGTTTTATTCTAGCTTAATGCATTCTTTTTTAATCAACATTTGAATGTGGGTAAGTTTCATAATAAAAGCTAAATTTTAAGCAAAAAGCTGCAAAAAACTCGTTTTTGTCAAAGACTACATCCAGATCGTATTCAGAACGATGATCAAAACATAGATGGAGTCCAACACCCCCTAAAGTTGCACAGTCCTAGATCTCGTCCTGGGTCAACATTTCATTCAGTAACATTGGGCAGTTTTGATTTATATGCTGCTTAATGTTGATGATCGCGCTATTTTACATATGCATCTGCTTGCATGCTATTGCTTGTTTCTGCTTCTTCTTTTCATGTGTTTTGATCAGGAGATTCTGTACTCTTACAGAAGATATTTCATAGCGTCCTCTACCATGTAACAGTTAAAACACGGAAAGCCTGACATTTCTGTCAATGGCGTGGAAGCGTTGTCTCATAAATGATGGAAATTTCCATTATTAATATTACTTAGTAAAGTAAGAAGCCTGAGGACTGAGGAGCAGCCTTAGGACCCACCTCACAGAGCTATGCTAGTGGTGAAGTGGCCCGAGGCAGAGCCGGAGAGCTTAAAGGAGTCAGTGGTGTGGGTGGAGTTGAGGGTCTGCGAGGCACCAGCCAAGCAGGATTGTCAAGATGAATGGACGGAGCCAGCAGAGAGGACAGGAACAAAGGGGTGGGGGGGAATACAGGGTTGGACCAGGTCATCAAACTGTTTATTTGGAGCAGTCTAAGGATGGCAAGTTCAGGGATGGGAATAAGGGTGGGGTCTGGCTCTGTATCAAAATCAATGAGCCAGTGCTCCTCCACTGGCTCAGGTGTGGATTGTCCCAACACCACCGACTCTGGGGTTGATCTGTTGATGGGCTCCAGCATCAGGATGGACATAGCATCCGGCTCTGGCTTCGGGATGAACGAGATGGCTGACTCTGGTTCCATGGCTGTAGGTGGCTCAAGCTCGTGGTCCATGGCAAGAACTGGCTTAGGCTCCGGTTCCGTGGCGGGCTCAGGCATTGTCGCTGGGTCCATGACAGAAGATCTTCCTTGAGTTCCAAGGCTCACCAGGCTGGGAAGATGAGGCTTCCTATCTGGAGCAGGCAGGTAGATAGCTGCTGGCGATGGTATAGGCTCTGGGGAGTCGGAGTTGATGCGGTCTTCATCAACAACTTCCACTGTGAAGGAGGTGTTCAGATCCACACACCCACATATCATCCACCCCGCTCCAAAAGATGAACTTCAGAGCCTCGTCATCCCAGCATGCCTCATGGTACAAATCCAGGACCTCCTCTGCAAACTCCTCCAAAGAATGACCATCTTCCGTGTTATAATATTCATTTTGAGGGTCGGTCATTCTGTCAGTGACTCAGGTATAATAACATAAACAGTCTTTATTAAACTAACAGAACACACTGGAGAATCTCAGGAGAGTAATGACTTACACTTTACAAATACTATACTAAGGCCTTTTCTCCACACTAATACATTTAGGCCTTCCGTCCACACTGAGACAGCGTTTTTGTCCTGCGAAAACTGAGCTTTCTGAAAATGTAGTTTTCATGTTGTAGTGTGGACTGTGAAAACGGAGGTATTGAAAATGACGACGCATGTTTAGTCAAGTGACGCATATTGAACCGATAGATATGTATTTTTATACCGCTATTGTGCCAGTTATATGCTATTCACTTTCACACTGTTGCTAAAGATGTTACTTTGTACACTCTTCATATCGCAGTTGCGTTTTAGAGCAAACATCAGTGAATGATGAGATATTTTGCTTAAAAGTATCCTGCCAGAAGAATAGCATTTGAACTTTACTATTTATTTATTTATTAATAATTTACTTTATGTCTGTTCCGTCTGTATCATCTCAGTGAGCTTTTATGAGGTTTTATGCATGTGCAGTAAGGTGAATTTAGCATTTTCTGACGTTTCAGTTTGGATGAAAAACTTTTGGAAAAAACTCTAGTGTGGACGGAGAGCATTTTGAAATGAAAACGCCATTTTCAATTTTATCCGGATTAAGTTAGACGTAGCCTAAGGCGATGACTGACAAAGAACTGAACAAAACAGGCAGTGCTTCCCAATTCGCATACTAGCTGTCCTAAATAGTATTCGAAAATAGAATTAGTTACGTCCTAAATCGTAGTGTGTTGAAAAGAGTATTCCACATATACCCGGATAGTCTACTATTTCCACAACCCATTGCGCATTGGACGAGGGTTCGATTAGAACTACAAACGTGGATAAAAAGTGTTAAAACTACAAACATGACGGATGCAAGTCTGACAGTTTCACGAGTTCACACTTACATATAATTTATGGAGAGTAGATTTAAATGCATATTTGGCGTGCTGTCCGGGGGGAGGGCTTTGAGCTCAGAATTTGAACCCAGAATACCCCCTATGTATGTAAGTGGTTAGAACTAAAAGTGTGGAGAAGGGGTGGTGGAGGGATGCTGATAAACTGTCAACAAAACGGAGGTAAGACTGCTGCGTATATATATACCTTATTGTTGGTTAGCTGAGTGCTCTCCACCTGTGTCAATTATCTGAACGTGCTCCTCCCGAACCTTGTTAATAAAACATCATTAAGTAAAGAGGTTTATATAAAGGGGTTTTAGTGAATAATTAACAGTATCTAACTTTAACGAAAATATATTTATTTAATATTATCCACATTATAATTTCATCTGTTACAGCATTGTGAACTTTTATAATGATAAGTTTGGCCATTAACTTTTAAAATGCATCATTATATTTAAATTGCAAACACATGAGGAGAGTCTCCGCATGAAAGACCCACGACTGGCAGATCAACGTGCTACTACATTTCTCTCCGAAAAGGTTAGAAATGAAATTGGATTGAATGTGGAGGATTTTAACTGTGACAAGATGATTGACAGAGCAGTTTGAACGGTGACAGGATGCACGTCACTAAGCGACAGAGCTGTCCGTTAAAGATGACGAAGTAGTATGTCCCAAAGCTTGCATACTCTTCTACTACACCCTCAAAAGTATGTACTTTTTCTTCACATAAGAGTACATACGTTTAGGTCGTATTACAAGTAGGCGAATTGGGACGCAGCAAGAGAGTATATATTTACACAAGGGAACTAAATAAGATATAGGTGTAATTACAGTAATTAGCAATCAAGGAAACTAACAAGGGAATTAACAAGACTAAACTGAAAGGAAACACAGGCACCTATAACCCTGAAAGCAGTAGACTGGGCCCTATTTTTTATAGACTTTTCTTAACGTGTAAATTGTAAAATAATGAAAAATAGTTTAATCAACTACTGTTCTTTTGCCAAATGTGGCTTACCAACTAGCTAAATTATAACTACGACGGAAACATTTTGGAAGGAGGGATTTCAGTTCCAATAAAGCTCAGTAATTAATTGTTTTTCTTCAATGTCTCATTAAAGTATAAGTAACAAATGTGTCCTTGCTTAGCTTCAATATCAAGTGCAAGGTAACAAGTGGATATAGCGGAAAATCTCTTGTGCAACAAGACAAATAGTGTGGTATAAAAAAACAAAAGCTCTGCGATGAAGGATTGTTCGCCAACCCTTGTATCAACTCCCTGAACACAACAAAACAAACCCAAGCCAAAACAACAACATGTCTCTTGTCGTGTCTCCAGTCTGTCACACGGGTGTCTCTGTCGATGCTCTCCGCGGTTGCCACAGTGACTCGTAGGGTCTTGTCGGTTCCCTCTCTTCAGAGCGAGATCCGTAACCTTGTCTCGTATTTCCCTCCGACTGAATCCCCCATGTTTCCCCAATTTCTGACAAGCATTTATGACCTTGCAACCCATCTCTCTCGCTGGGGAGACCCCATCCCTCCATTCCCCTCCCATCCATAAGTCATCCCCCTCGCTTTCATGAGCATCTTCCCTAAACAACCTGACACGGTTTAGTCGCTGTGGCGCTAAGTTGACAGAGGAGAGGTAACCATGCCAACAATCCCATCTAAGAGCATGCTGAAGGTTAAGAGTAGGAACAAGGCTCCAGACATGCACTTTAGATTATCCCATTTCATTTACCTCCTACTATTTATGGCTTAATGATGTCATATTTGAATTACTTTGACTGCAACATTCTCATAAATCAGTTTATGTTCACGTATCCTTATTCTTTTATTTAATATACAGTATGTGTGAACTTTTTTATATCCATGTACACAAATCATTCTAATGTGATGATTTGGTGCTCAAGAATCATTTCTTATTATCAATGATGCAAACAGCTGTTTCCACAAAATATTTTTATTTTGTAACATTATATGTCTTTTTACTAACACTTTTGATCAGGTTAATGCGTCAATGCTAAATAAAAGTATTATTTCTTTATACAAAATCTTACTAACCCCTCATTTATTTCCCTTTATTCTCTGTAGAAAGTATCTTAGTAAAAATTGAGATTAGCTTTTACTTGCTAACTTACTAGCTATTTTACTATATGGTTAGTTGCAATAAATAGAAATTATGAAAACTTTAAAGGAATAAAAAATATAAATTGTCAATATTTACTTTCCAGCTAATTTCCACCATTTTCTAACTGTATTTTTTGTAATTGTGACTTTACACACTCTTAAAAATAAAGTTTTTTTCTTAGTGTGAAGAACATTTCATTACCTAAATAAACTTTTTACAGTATAAAGAACCTTTTGTGCATTGAAAAGGTTCCAAAGAAAGATAATAATTATTGGTTGAACTCCCTAGCTAAAAAAATTGAGCGTGAGTGTTTAAAAATGCTTATTTACAGCTCTCAGATATTATGTTATTTCACTGCCATTTTTGTGAAAAAAATTGATTAGTAGTGCCTTTTCTTCTCTCCTTATATCTCCTGGATCCTCTTCCTCCACTTTCTCTCAGAGTGTATCGCTTATTTCTCCTCTCCTTCTCTTTCGTTCTGTTGCTTCCTCTCTTTCAGCAGGGGGGCTGACACACAGGGGAGGGGGGCACAAAACCAGCCAGGCAGAACCGACAGAGCGAGAGATGGAGGGAAAGAGAGAGCGAGAGAGAGAGCTGGGGCCTCTGATTTTGTGACAGCCAGCAAAGGGAAAGTGTTCCCCAGGGAAAAGGAGAACGAGGGAGATGGGAAAAGAGGGAGAGAAAGAGAGATGGAGATAAAGGGAAAACTACACTGAAGCAATGGAGGAGAAAAATGGTCACAAATCGACACTTCCACCTAGCCAATTGAACCTTTTAGGCTCCTACACACTACATACGCAGTATAGGATTTAAAATCCACCTACAGACTGAAGAGTTCAAACTATTTTACATGCATATCTAACATTTTTATTATCTTTTCTTAAATTTCAGGAGGAGATTTCTCTGGCAGTCCATACTCCCATCCGCAGTATTCGACATACAATGAGTCTTGGAGATTTGCAAACCCCAGTCTACTAGGTAAAAGCTTTTGAAAGCACAACCATCTGGACAGTGATGGAGAAAACTTGCTCTGCCCATGCTTTTGTAATAATTTGCTTTACAAGGCATAATTCACCCAAAATGAAAATTCTGTCATTATTTATTCACCATCATATGGAAGCCAGTTTCTGCCTCAGAATAAAATTGTAATTGTGACTTTATAATCTCTCGATATAACTTTATATTTCAAATTGCGACTTTCTTGTTATTGCAACCTCACAATGAGATTTCATATGTAACTTCTTACTTTATCTCACAGTTAAACTTTTAACATGAATTAGATTTCAGGGTTTCAGTGAAATGGAAGATTATCAGTAAATGTATCAACTTCAGTCTGTTCCACACAGAAAGCTTTTGTATACCTTATACACTACCATTCAAAATGTTGGGGTCAGTACAATTTATCTTTTTTAAAATTAAACTAATACTTTTTTATTATATTTTTTTCAGCAAGGATGCAATAAATTGATCAAAAGTGACAGTAAAGACATGTATAATGTTACAACAAAAAAAAAAGATTTAAAAGAAAATTCAGTAACACTTTTGTTTAGGGTCTAATTCTCACTATTAACTAGTTGCTTATTAGCATGCATATTACTAGGATATTGGCTGTTTATTAGTAATTATAAAGTGCATATTAATGCATTAATAAATAAGTGACCTTATTCTACATCCCTTAATCCTACACAATATCTAAACTTAACTACCTTACTAACTATTAATAAGCAGTAATTAGGAGTTTGAGGCAAAAGTCATAGTTAATAGTGAGAATTGGACCCTAAAATAAAGTGTGACCGAAAATGCTGTGCTTTTAAACTTTATTTTCAAAGTATCCTGAAAAAAAGGTATCACGGTTTTCACAAAAATATTAAGCAGCACAACTGTCTGCAACATTGATAAAAAGAAATGTGTCTTAAGCACCAAATCAGCATATTAGAATGATTTCTGAAGGACCATGTGACACTGAAGACTGTAATAATGCTGAAAATGTAGCTTTGCCATCACAGGAATAAATTACTTTTTAAAATATATTAAAATAGAAAATAGTTTTACTGTGTTTTTGATCAAATCAATAAAGCCTTAGTGAACATAAGAGACTTTATAAAAACATGGAGAAAAAAAAAAACGTACTGACCCATAAATAACAGAATTTTCATTTTTGGGCAAACTATACTTTTAAAATGGAAAATAAAATGCATTGGCTTGGAGTGCTTTATAAAGAATTCATTTATAGTCACGTTTCTAAAATAACCACATTTGCTGTGAAATATTAACTTACTGTTGTATGTGTGTGCACTTTGCTCTTAGTGTTCCAGCAAGAGTATGGTTCTTTACTGGGCTCGGAGAGAGCAGCCTCATCGGGTCTATTTTCCGGCCAAACCCCACAACCTACAGGTACCAAAACACTCATGCCATCAGAGGGGGATGTGTGAGTGGTTTGATGTTTGAAACATTGTTGGAATAGCATGCCATATGTTTTTGTATGTATGGTGCACAGAATAAGAGGTTTAGGAGAACCTGCCCCGATCAGCAAAACCTCAGACTGACACATCTGTCAAGAGCAAGGTGAAGGGGCAGTGGCTTAAAAACCGTAATGTGTGTGTAAGAGAGAGCCACAGAGCTGACCTTAAGGTTCCCAATAGAGAAGGGATTCCTTGGAGATTCTATGATTTTTTGCTTTGTGTGTCATGAAAGAGACCCTGATTTGACAGAAGTTTGACAGTGTTTGTTTGAAGTGCTCCAAGGCAAAGTTTAGTGTCTATTAGTGCTGGGGTATATTTTACACACTTTTGACAATGTTTAATTATATTTCTCAATATGTATATATTTGCTTTAAAATGGCTTAAAACTTTTTTTTCTCCTCAATCAGAGAAACCAAATGCAATTTCCACCATAGCATGTTGATTTTTAATGTTTTAACAAGTAAAATACAGTAAAATCTTAGTAGTGAGACAAGGAAGGATTGTGAAACTAATCTACTTAAACTTACTGGGCACAAAAAGTACATTAAATCATTGCAATAATCACAATGTTGCATAATATTGTTGTCAGCAAAATAATTGTGTATATAGTTTAAATATTTGAAATATATCTGTAATATCTATGACAGTGATGTACCTTACTCTCTCAACCCTGTTTTTACCACAACACAAAAGCTACTTAATCACACTCACATAATCCTCATTTCCAGTAAAGACAAACACACACATCCGCCATATTTCACCAACAGATTTCTCCCAATTTCAAACTCTTTACCTCCGGCAACAAAGACTAAGCAGCGTCGCTGTCACTCCACTCCGTTATACCCCTGCCCGCAGTCTCTGTGTAATAAAGATAAATAATTCCTGCTAAAACTAAATATGATACTAAAGACATTACTGGGTCTGAGGGGTCCATCAGCACTTAATGCCAACACAGACTGATCAAGATGGATCATGTGTGTTATAGAGCAGAATGGTCTTTTCCCAGCAGAAACTGAGCTGATGATGATGGTGTCATTTCAAATAAGAGGAAGGGTGACATGATTGTGGGGGACTGATAAATCAAAAGTACCCTGGGCTGTAAATCCATCATCCTGTAATCGTATATATTTTAATATATTTTAATGTGATCTGAAATCAACAGCAGTTTAAGATTATTTTAAGAGGAAGGTGTGGTTATAAAATAAATGTAGTGCCACAAAATTTAGTTAAAATGGTAGAAAATAATACATTTAAAGGGATAGTTCACCTATCGTTCTAAACCTGCAAGACTGTTGTTCATCTTCAGAACACATGAAGATCTGAGAGCTTTCTGTACTCTCTATTGACAGCTACACAACTACCACTATGACACTTCAAAAAAGTTTATAAAGAGATCATAAAACTAATCCATATGAATTGAGTGGTTAAGTCTAAACTTTCTGAAGAGACTTGAACGCTTTATATTATGAACAGATTTCATTTAGGCATTTCTTCACATTTAAAAATTGATCAGCGAACATAAACAGAAGCTCAACCAAACCTGCTTGTCGAGAACAAAGCTCATTGGTTCTTGCGGAAGCTCAGACGTGCTGCGTAACACATGAGAATGAACCTCAATTGGTTCTCGCACATCAAGCATGTTTGAGCTTCTGTTTGCCAAAACTGATGTGCAAGTTAGAATATTATGGTTTTCACTGTATTTTTCATCAAATAAATGCAGCTTTAGGTGAGCATAATGGATTTTCAAAACCATTAAAAACATTAATAAATCTTACCGACCCTAAACTTTTGAATGGTAGTGTACAAAAATATTTAAAGTAATGTTTAATTTGGTAATTTAAACAGACTTGCAGAACCTGGATTAAATTTAATTATTAGATGGGGGCCACTTGTTAATCTGATGTCTGACAGATTTTTTTTTTTCATATCCCTTATAGGATCTCCATATTACTATAGCGCAGCCACACGGGGAGCAGGAACGGCAGCCACAGCAACTGCCACTGCCTATGACCGTCACTGACCAGCCAGGCAGAGCAGAGGAGGAATGGTGAAGGAGTGGGAGAAAAAAAAAAAAAAAAAGAGGAGCGAGAATGGATTGATAGCGCCCACATGAGACTGCCTACATATGGAAGAAAAGAAGTGGAGGAGGAGCAGGAAGGAGAATGGAGAAAGAAAAAAAAGAAAGAAAGAAGAGGTGACAATGTTTTCCTGCCAATTACAATCAATGGTCCAATCAGTAGCTTCAGCTGATGTGTCTAATTTCTGTTCATTAGTGGAAAGTATACACCCATTCACCTGTATTCCTGTGGTCTCACCTCACATGGCCTGTTTACACAACACTGTTTTTATCTAAAAACGGAAAAATGTGTATGTGTTTTGACCGTTCATTTACGACAACGGCATTTTGGGGACCTGAAAACATGAACTTTTTAAAAATGATACCGTTATCGTGTCTCTGTAAACTACAAAAACGCGAATTTGTAAAAATGGTAACGTCATGCACATGCGTATTACATGCTCAGTCTATAGGCACATGGTGTTTCTTTATAAAGGGATATCACCAACTACTGGCCTGGCATGCATAATACAGCGTTTTTAGTCATTTTCGTGGATCCGTGTGGACGGGGATCATTTGACAACATTGTTGTCTGTACGTGAAAAACACAAAGGAAAAACTTTTCCGTTTTTAGTACATTGTTGTCGTGTAAGCGTGCCCTAAATCTGTTATTACTTTGATTTATCTTCTGTCATTAAAGCCTTGCTTATCCTATCGTCTTTGCATCTCTATGCAGTCTGTTCTTATAGAGATGATCAGGTGTTGGGAGTTGGTACCAGACAATCTACTAGTGGCAGCTTGAGATGACCTACATGATTTGAGTTCATTTTTGAGTCATTTCATCAACTGTGTGAATGTGGTATCATAATCTGTTTTACTAGTCTGCTAAAATCATAAAAAAATGTTTGGAGAGAACTTTTGGAGTATCAAGTGAACGGAGATTCAATAGAGTTGGACAGATAACTCAGGTCGGAATATTGGCATTATTTACATTAAAATTAGCCAGCGTGAAGGACAGGCCCATTTCACTATTGATCATGGGATGCTTCCATTTGAAATGGTAGTGTAATTACGGTAGAGTTAGGAGAGATATTACTGAAAGATTCTGAAATCAGCCCTGATGCGTAAGCACAAGAATATTTGAGCCCTAAGTTCTAATCTAGGAACCATTTAAGCATAATGGACTCCTTGAATAAGATAGAAGTTTAGCATTAGTTGCGATGCGACGGCTATAAATGGGACTGTTTGGTGATTTCAGTCATTATGTTGGAAAATAGCAGCATTAAAGCACTGTTGTCATGAATGAGAGCATCTGTATTTTAAAGACTCCTCTCCTTCCTCTGTGTAGATAAATACTATTTACGTATGTACAGAATACGCTTATTCAACTGTACATTAGTAAGATTTATAGCTATTTATGATGGAGAGTAATATATATAATTGTGTGTAAAAGTTTACTGCAGACAAATGCTACAATGCTACTGCTAGCTAAAGATTTTGCCGTGGAATACGTAGCTGGTTCTCTTTTTAAACCCCTGTTTCACTCCAAAACGCAAATCAGTTGCAATTAAAAGAGCTTGCTGGCATTGAAGCGCTGACAAACTTTTGTAAAGTCGCTACATTTTAGAAGGGGAACACCTTTAGCGATGCTAATTTCCCCAACAGGAAGTGATGTCATACTGTCTGTCCATTCAAAACGTCTCCTTAGCCTCCCCAAAGATACTCTTCAGTAGTGCAAATAGACACTCTTAAAAAGCACAAAGGGGCAAATCTGTTATCCGGAAATGACCTTTTTTTGTTCATGCTCTTTCTCTATGAGTGCATTTGTTTTTGAATATTCCCTTCATCCATACTGCGCCAAGACAATGCATGAGACCAAGGTGGAGGCCTTACCAAACTCTCTATGTAGCAACATCATGCTGTACATTCTTCCCTATTTGTCTGTCTGAGATATCCTGTACATCTATCACTTACAATGACAAGAGCTTTTGATATCATTATTGACTGATATATTGATATCTAACTTTAGATTCTAGTAGATGAGAAAAGACAAAAAGTGTGCTTTATTTAGCTATTGTCTGTGATGAGTGTTCCCAGTTCTTGATTTCCTTGTTTTTTTTTTCCAATACACTGTGCATTGCTGAGTAGCTTTCGAAAAAGGAGAACACTGTAGTTTTAGTAGTGAGTCACAAGCACCAAAACTTTGATGTGAAATAATAAAAAAAAAAAAAAGAAAAACCTATGAATATATATATAGAAGTTGATAGTTTTTATGTTTTTTTGTTGTTGCTCTGGACTGTAAAGTAGTAATAGGATTACATTTGTTTGTAGACCGTAAGTTGCACGTTATGCAACTCTAAAGAAACCCTTGATGCCGTTCACCACTAATGACTACTGGTGAACTTTGACCTTTTAAACTTTTAGTCTGAGGCATTATGAACCTGAAGTACACCAGCTGAAATCAAGGACAGTGCCTTTATTTTTCTACCGAGTCATCCAGAATGACCACGCGTCACTAAATTGCGAAGCTGTCTGCATGACATAATGAGATCAGAGCTTGACCAACCAATCAACCGATGCCACTGCCCACAATTTTTAACAGTGTTTTTTTACATGCCAATTTTAGAATCTAATTAAAACCCAGCAAACAAACTAGAGAGGCAAAAATTATACTCATATAATCTATTTAATATTCTAACAGCAAGTAAGATGTGATTATCCATTAAATAAACAATTGTTCTATTATATACAATATTGTACTGACAAGTAATTTACACTAAAAACAGTTCAATATGACTAAAACGTTTTCGTCAACCAATTGCAAATTTAATAGCAAAATTCACATATTCTGAGACACAAAAGCCATTTTATTTTCTGACGATATGACAGGGTACACTTTTAGAAGAAAAGGATCTATTTAGAACATTAAAGGGTTCTGTCAAGCGTGTCATATACAGAACTTTTTAGGGGTCATTTTATGGATTTAGTTTTTAATTTTGATGAAATTTTATTAATTAAACAGCTCGTTAACATACTTTATCACGAGAGAAAAAAAAACAGTATTATGCAATCATTAAAGACATTTCTCCTTATATAAAACCTTTTTGGCATAAAGTGTTCTTTAAAACTGAGCCAAGAACCCTAGGGTTCTATATAGAACCCCACTGGACCTTTTTTCTATGAGTGTACAAGAAACTCCTGATTGTAACATTCATTCCTTTCTCTTAAAGAGAAAGTTCACACAAAAATGAAACTTCTGCCCTCATGTTGTTCCAAACCATTTCAACTGTTTTTGTGAATATGCTGAAAGTCAGTCCAAAATAACATTGGACCACTTTGACTTTCATTGTATGGACAATGAAAGCTCTGATGAATTTTGTATATGCATACACGTTTAGAACAATGTGAGGGTGATTTTGGTTGAACTGTCCCTTTAAGCACTGAGAATGAATGTTAGATTAAATATGAAGGGATTGCCTTGCCATTTATCTGACTATTTTTGTTTAAATAGTGGCTGTGTGTATTTCTGTTGGCTTAAAGTAGAGAGATACAAAATTAAATAAACACATGCAATCCTTTTGTCCTTCGTCAGGTCATGAACACGCAACACACCTCTCCATTGACATGATCAAAACCTGCACCGCCAGCAAAATCGAACACCCCTTTCTCTTTTCTCATCCCCTTATTTCAATTTCTTATTTCCACCCCACCCCCATTTTACTCCCTTTTCCTCTCTGGTGTTCCTTTAATCTCATCAAATCTTCCTAACCTCCTCCTCCAATCACATCAGGATTAGAAATTCTACAAGTTAGCCATTGGTCACCTTTATAAAAATCCCCCATTTTCTCTGAGAAGATTATATTGTAATTTAAAATTAATTAATTTTGGTGGCAAGGAATCCCAACTCCAAATATATACCTGGCTTTCAATTATACCTTAAAACAAAGTAGTTCACTCTCTAAATATGACTACAAATTTAAAATGTTTCCAAAGTGGGAACAGCCTTGTGGGAACAGCCAAGTTAGCATCTCCCAGTTTTCCTCAGTTCAAATAAAAATATCAGAATATACTCAAATGGCATTTCCCAAATAATCAAAAATTGGTTCAAAATCCTAAAACAGTAATATATTGGGTGATTGATTCTACAAGCATCACGTCCACATCAACATTAAAGGTTTCCCAATTAAAAAAGCAGACTTTTAAAAAAACAGAGGACTTGGTTATCACCTTATTGTGGCCTTCTGTGTACAATCGGAAGTTCCTTCTGTAATTACTTGCTAATAGTTTCTTTCCCAATGGGTTCATAATTATTTTTTACTTAGTTTTTGAAGTAAAGATTAAAGATTTTAAGAAAGTTTGAAACGTTTTGACGAATTTGATAACAGCAATCAGTTCAATTCAAAAAAAAAAAAAAAAAATCAGATCAATAACATATCTGTAGCATCCACCAAAGTTAGAGATGCCCGTAGTATTCTCTGGTGAGCATAAATATTCAAATTATGAAATAACCAACATGAAGATGAAGATGAAGGCAACAGATATTTGCAATGAGTAAATGAATGAACTGCTTCTTTAAGGAATGTGTATGTTTTTTATTGAATTTTCTAGTAGTAAAAAACTCTTGGTGTTTTTCTCTGCGTGTCGTGCGTTGTCTTAATATTTGAATGTATTTACTGCGGAACAAAATTTGCCAAAGATATCATGCCACTTGATTTCAATCTTTTTGGTTCTTCATGACTTAGCTTATTTCTTCATTTGATTAAAATCTGTCCACAAGCTGGAAATAAATGTGATTTGATATTGATTTTCTACTGGAATTATAATGTTATTGTTATATTATTATTGTTATTTTTATTATTATGATTTTTATTTGTTTGTTTTACTGTTGTTCAGGGTTATTCAATTGTCTGGCATTCCTCCTAATCCCTGATACAGGGTCATAGGCTACTCTGTGTATGTGCATATGAGTGAATGTTGTTTGTGAATTATCAATTTACGTATGTTGTAATGTGAAACTAAGAAGTAATTATTTGTAAATATTGGCCATAATTTTATTGGTTCATCAGAATAAAAGTAATTTTTTAAGTTCACAGGTTGTATTAGTATTAATCAAAAAAGCTTGACTTTCATTATATGGGTCTTTCCCCAGTTATGTAGTAGTTCACACATAGAGGGAAGTAGAAAAGTATTAGATATGTGTATAAGATAAAGAATTGTTTGTGGTAAAGTGAATGAAATGTGACTAATGCAATGCCATTAATATGGCATTATTAATATAACAGCTTCCACTCTTCTGGGAAGGCTTCCCACAAGATTTGGGAGTATTCCTGTGGGATTTTGTCCCATTTATCCAGTAGAGTATTTGTGAGGTCAGGCACTGATGTTGGATCTCACCTTTGAAATAAGTCAGTTCGTGAAATTTCATCCCTGCTAGATATTCCATGGTCATGAAGCGGAAGACCACGTAAAGTCACAAGAGTGGGTCACTGAGTGCTGAGGCGCATGGTGCGTAAAAGTCATCAACACTGACTCCATAGCTGAAGAGTTCCAAACTGGCATTAAGATCAGCACAAAAACTGTGTGACGGGAGCTTCATGGAATGGGTTTTCATGGCTGAGCAGCTGCATTGTATGCAAGCTTTACATAACCAAGTGCAATGCTAAGCATCGCATGGAGTGATGTAAAGCACGCCTCCACTGGACTCTGAAAAAGTGGAACTGTGTTCTGTGGAGTGATGAATCACCGAATCACGAATCTCTGTTTGACAGTCTGATGGGCGAGTCTAGGTTTGGCAGATGCCAGGAGAATATTACATACCTGACTGCATTGTGCCAAGCTGCCAACTGTAAAGTTTGGTGGAGGAGGGATAATGGTATGGGGTTTTTCAAGGGTTGGGCTAGGCTTCTTATTCCAGTAAAGGAAAATCTTAATGTTTCGGCATACCAAGACATTTTGGACAATGCTATGCTTTCAACATTTTGGGAACAGTGTGCGGAAAGCCCTTTCTATTCCAGCATGACCGTGCCCCAGTGCACAAAGAAAGGCCCATAAAGACATGGTTGGATGAGTTTGGTGTGGAAGAACGTGACTGGCCCGCACAGAGCCCTGACCTCAATGCCTTCGAACACCTTTGGGATGAACTGGAGTGGAGTTTGCGAGCCAGGCCTTCTCATCCAACATCAGTGCCTGAGCTCACAAATACTCTACTGCAAAAATTCCCACAGAAACATTGGAAAGCCTTCCCAGAAGAGTGGAAGCTGTTACGTCTGCAAAGGGGGGACAGACTCCATATCAATGTATATGTATTTAGAATGCAATGTCATTCAAGTCTCTGTTGGTGTAATGGTCAGGTGTCCCAATACTTTCGTCCATATACACACATACAGACACACAAAGTTTTGTCTGTCTTCTTTCTTTCAACAAGCAATGAAGTTATATTGCTACAGACATGTAGGCTAAGTAGAACTATATATGATACAGGTTTTAAAAGAAAGGTTTTTTAAAAGGCAACAATGCAGTGTTTCTAAACAATAGTTGAAATTAATCTACTTCCCTCTATAGAGCTGCATAAACACAGCCTCCCCACTTTGTAAGAATGGAGCTTACCAGTGCTTTAATTTTGGCTGGTGGCCTGGTCCACAGGAGGTCTTAACAGGGGGTAATAATGGACCACAAACGGCAATACAACAACAACATGCCACACACACACGAAAAACAGCTTCGGGCCAGCTGGATACACACTCAACACCAGCTGGGATTTGGTTGCGTGCCAGGTTACCGTGTCTCTCGCACACATTCAGTAACACAGTTTTGGGTCACTGCCCGAATACCTAGTTTGCCAGGTTGGCACTTGTGATATTTCGGTGCTTGGGCGCATTCCCAGATTAGAAGCACAGTGGCAAACTGTGATTTCTGTAGAGCCTGAGTCTAAGCCAGATAACATGATGAATGAGCACTTCAAAACAGAGGAGTTCCTCAGGTGTGTACTTTTGTGACTCTGGATACAGTGGATCATTGTCTCCTTGCAGCCCTTTCTAAAGCTCATTAAAGCTTACAGAAGTTACTTACCTAAATATGCAGTTATGTCCAACAAATCGTATACATAACTCCCAAATTGATTCCCTAAATCAAGCAAATAAACCTTTTCGGATTTCTTATAGATATTCACTCAGGGATTACTTAAAATATAATAGGTATAATCACCAAAGCAATGTACCACCAATGAAAAGACCAGCATGACAACATGGAATGCTGGTGTGCTGGCCTCCCATTAGGTTGCATACATTCCATTTGAGAATCAGCAAGTCTTTAGGAGGTACAAATAGTCACAAATGACTTATCCGCATTCATTAAAAAGCTATTTTATTAATGTGAATATCACATTAACATAATTTAGTCAAAACTCGATCGTAAAGACACTATCGCTTTATATAGCTGAGCATGTCAAGTACAGCAAACATGAACTGGAATGCAAGAGATTTGTTCTCGTGCCTCAAGCGTGCACGACTGAGCTTCCGTTTACCATATTTCATGTGCTCTATGTAGGCTGTGTGTGTTAATCAGTGTTTATATATGAAAAAGCCTAAATTAAAACGTATGTCTTTATGTACATTTTGAAGCTTGAAAATTCAATGGACGGACAAAAATGATGAGAATATTTAGTCCAACGGCATGTGATATTGCCTTGACGATTAATCGGTTAATACATTTAATCGATAAAACTTATCGATCATCAATTAATCAGGGTCATGCGTGTGCATGCTGCTCAACCGCGAGACATGCAAATCAGGCACAAGGAAAAAATGAAGCGAATGCGCAGGAGTTATGTTTGGGACCATTTTACATCTTGACTACAAGTTTGCATGTGCATTTGCAACCTTTTGCTGTGTGCAAATGTAAGTTGTAATATTGTGTTTATTTTGTGTAGGCCTATCTATATTTGATTTATCTCATATAGGATGCATCTGGTTAAGAATTAACGCAGTAGTAAAGCACGCCGGTGATCATCTTCAGCTTCAGCGCATGCAGCTCCAACAGCAATGCACGACTAATAATGACTATGATTGGGATTGTCATGTTACATAACATTATAAAGAGAGCAATATTGTAATAAAACATTGTGAATTATTTGGGTTAGTTGTCTCGTGTTTCATCGTGCTGCTCCAGGAATGCATCCACAACATGAGTCACACATTCTGAATAGCACGTAAATTAGTTAAAGTTCACTTGTACATTTGCGTCATTTTGTGTAGATAAAATTTGTAATATGTTTATTTTGTATATATCTGATTCATCTGATAAGATGCGTTTTTTTTAGTTAAATAATGCGCTAGCAAAGTGCTCCATTTTACCGGTGTTCATTTACCGGAACTGTCATATTACATAACATTAACGAGAACACTATTGTGAATTCACTGGGTCTAGTTGCCGTGTTTTATCAGTCATTATATTTGATAATTAAATAAGTGATTTAATTAAATGATCAATCAAATTGACTCAATTTACAATCCTTTATTTAGACTAAAAACTCTCATTCATTTGGTGAGGAACATGGCGTTTGCTATAAGCCGCTGCTGTAGATGCATATTGTAGCATTAAAGCTAACTATTAATCGATTAAATTGATCGTTAATTTAAATGACGATCCATCATGGGAATTTGTGTAAATTGACATCCCTAGTTTTGAGTGAAGTGGTTGAGTAAATTATTCAATGACTCACTCACTTGTTGCCACCTACTGGTATAATGATGTAACCTGCAGAAAGAGTCCCCAAATGCACCAACTGACAGTCATTTGCACAAACACAAACAATGAAAAGTCCAAGTGGTGTTGGACTGTATACAAGCACTTTTGGTATGACGCTTATCCATCTAAAACTTTTCATTATGCAGTTAATAACTATATCACAGTGAATGATGTGAATTTAAAGTGCTCGGCATGCTTTAGTAAATATGGAGGGGAAAACATATGTGAACACTATATCCACATTTGTTAATTACATCCACACCACAGCCTTAATAAGACACAGGGAGCTATAATTGAGAGCATACACCAATATGAAGATAAATATAATTCAGAACTGAATTTTAGTCTACAAACTAAAACGAATCATCCGTGTTGGACAAATTTTCTTTCTCTTTATTAGACTGGCTCCTTCAAGCCTGATTAAATAAATAATCATGACATTTTTATTTTTCCTGTCTATTTTATTTGCTCTTGCCCTGTGAGAAGAGTGCGAGTGGGAGAGATAGCCATTAGAGGGCCAAGAAGCCATGCAAATTAACGTCACTCACAGAGCAGCTACTTCTGCGTGTGTGTGAGTGGAAATGGAGGGTGCTGGTAAGGTAATTGCAAGAGTCCTATTAAGACAGAGGAGTGTAAAGCTGACGTGCAGGTGAAGACACTTGCAGGCACACACATAGACGTACACGCACTTACATGAGGATGCACATGTTCTCTCCCCCTCCCACACAAGCAACCTGAGTTACTTGACTACTAAGAGTTGCAGTTTCTTTTTCTCTCACATTCACACATGCTGATGGTGGTGAGTGGGCCTTAGGGGAGGCTAAGAGGTGAACAGTCATTTTCATTAAAGTGAACTCTCTACAGTAATTAGTTTAAAGAAGTACTAGCTCTTATTTAAAACTTTTAAATGCCTAAAGAAGTTAGTCTTTCCATATGTTCTGCAATTGTAAGATAAGGACATTTTCTGGTGAATTACAAAGGGTGTGTGTTGAGGGCAAATTATTTTGTTTTTGTAGCATGTTTGCAACACCAAGGTTGTGGGTTTGATTCCCAAGGAGCACGTTGATGAAAATGTATAACTTGAACGCATTGAGTAATATTTCTATATTACTAGAAGCCTATTTCTATCTCAAAGAAAGAGAAAAAAGAAGCTTTAAGATAAAGTTTTCAATAAGAAATAAAGTTGCATTGTGAGATTTTCTCATTTGAAGAGTTCACCCAAAAATTCTGTCACCTTTGTCACTTTACTCACCTTCACGTCGTTCCAAACCTGTATGACTTTCCTTTTTCCGTGGACCACAAAAGATGTTTTGAAGACGGGTGGTATTCCTTTAAGAGAAATAAATAATTAATTATTTAAAATTACGAAATATAAAGGCACAATTGGGAGAAATTAAGTCACCAATTACCTTTTTATTTACTCTGAGGTGGAACAAAATACAACAAATATATTTTTTAAAATTTCCATTTGATCCAATAACAAAACATAAAATCCACGATTTCTATGACGTTCAAAAAGAGGGAAAAAATATATATTGAGAGCTTGATTACGGTAGTCAGAAGAGAGAAAACGTTGTCAAATAAGCTGTCGCTCCCTCAGCCGTTATATTAGAAAAACTCACCTAGCAGCGTTAACCAATTTTCTGAAATGTAATGGCAAGGCAAAATATTACAAAGTATGGTTTTATAAATGTACATAATAAAATAAAAAAAAGGAAAAAAAATTGCTAGATTTGAACTGTGGAAATGCCAACATTTGGTTTTAACATAAACTTGATTTAAATTTTCAACCAAAATTCAACATCTGTCCAGTGTTGGAGGCAGACGTCAACCCAACGTTGGGTTTTGACATCAACTTGATTTTCATTTTCTATGTCTGTCCAGCATTGGAGATTGACGTCAGGTAGGGCTGCACAATTAATTGAATTTGTAATTGTGATTGTGATTACAATTATGTAATCGTTCAAAGGCGCAATAAAAAAAAAAAAGTCCACTTACATTATTCTGTTTAAAGGTGCTGTATGTAAGAATGACAGCTAGTGGTTGAAATGGGTACTGCAAATGGTCCAAATTTTCTAATGTTTCTAATATAATGGCTGAGGGAGCGACAGCTTATTTGACAACCTTTTCTCTCTTCATAGAGGTTTTTAGATGGATGCAGAGGCTTTTGCGATCTCTGACCCAGTTTGTTTGCTGGCTTCCATGGCAGCAATATGGCAACCTGTGGCAGCGAAATACTATTGGGTAAACTGGCAACTTGCGTTATCACACAGACCAAAACAAAAACAGACATTCTGACACGGAACGCACATTTCAAAGTAAAATAACTGGCTGTAGCATTGTTTTTCTGAGAAACAAGTATGTGATGTTTCCTAAATATCTGCAAACATATTATGGTATTTTTATGTATTAGTGCAGTCAAAAACTGCACCTTTAAAGATGTGTTTTTTTCTTTCGACAGGTTATCTTAAGGGTTTTTCCCCCCCATTGTTTTAATTTTAGTTTTAGTATAACATTATAATACCATGCATATTTTTACTTTGGTTTGGTTTCTTTAAATAAATAAAACATTTATATTTTTGACATTTGAGGCTTAAAGCAATACAATGTTTTCAGGAAGAGTGTTTTAGCTTGTTTATTTTGATATAACAATATGGCATGCAGTCGCTTCAAACAATGGCATAAAGCTATTCAAAACATCATTCAATGTAAATTGTGATAATCGTAATTAATAAATCGCAATTTCAATTTAAAGAGAATAATCAACAATTATTTTTGTCAAAATCGTGCTGTGCAGCTCTAATGGCAGGACAACGTTGGGTTTTGACATCAACCCAATTTTCATCTCCAGTGAATCACATGATGCAAAAAGCACATGCATAAAACAGGCAAAACACAAGCAATTCCGCAGTTTCTGTTTCTCTAGTCTAAGAGATTGTTTCAAACATCAGTCATTTGTTGATAGGATATCAGGGGACACGGACTGCCTTACAGTGTGCACTGCGATTTAATACGACATTACCCACATGAGTAGCCATCAAGTTCTTGGTATCGTCCTGCTTTCTCACATGCACACACACACACACACACACACACACACACACACACACACACACACACACACACACACAACCTTTCATTCTTCTTTAACATACTTCTCCATTCTCATTTCTAAAATGCACAACAGAGTAAAAGTTGTATTTGAACATTTGTGTGCGCATTAAAGGGTTAAAAGAAATGTTTATCTAATCGTCTAACTAATGCTCCAGTGAGCTGTACAATTTCCTTGTCTTTTCCTATGCCTGTAAAACTGACACTCATGACGAGTTGGAAAAAAGAAAGGAGGAAAAAAGAGGAGAGAAGTGAGCTGACAGGCAAAAGACCCTCTCATCCAGCTGTCTGACCCCCCTCCTTGCTCCCTCTCTCTCTCCGTCTCTCCCAGAGGGTTTGTCCTTCTGGTCTCGTCCATGATGAATGGACCTGTCGAAAGAAACTCATCCTAGACCCAATTAGAGACAGAGAGAGGAAGAGAGACACACAGAGAGACAGAGAGAGAGAGAGAGAGAGAGGGCTGGTGGTGGTGGTGGTGGTGGGGGGGGGGGGGGGGGGGGGGGGGTATGAGTGAGAGCAAGAGAGAGTGACAGCGAGAGAAAGAATCCCAAACACAAGTAAGCTATGCAGGAAAGAGCTGTATTATTTTAGTCTATACTCACTTTCATAGCAGGGTTTCTACAGTGTTTCATACACTGCACTACAATTCATTTAAACGCACACATGCACAAACAAAGTTAGGGTTTTAAACTTCTTGGTGACAAGGTCTCTCAGTTATTTACTTTCATGATTCATTTGTTTGAGAATGAAAATCGTTTTCTATTTTAGGAGGGGGAATCGCAAGAAGATCGTCAGATTTGGGGAGTTTATATGGTTTATTTACTGAAGGTAAATCAAATTATCATTGCATTAAGTTGACAGTGTACATTTTACAATATGTATTTTTGAAAATTCATTATTTTTAAAGTAGTTTTCCAGAATTTGGTAGTTTCGTTATATATATTTTATATATATATATATATATATATATATATATATAAAGTGAAAAATAAAAAAAACTTTTTTTATATAAAAAAAAATATATATATATATATATATATAATTTTTTATAATTTTTTACATAGCATTTTTAGCCACTTAATTTTTATAAAACATTTACTTCATTTATGATTCATTTTACCTTTAGATGTCCCATGGGGGAGGTTTTGCCAAATAGAGCTAACTTATATGAGAACAATTTCCCCAAAGTATAGCTAAATAAATCACACACACACACGGATCAGACAGCGACCTGAAAGAGCCACTGGGAGCATTTTGTACAGCAGTGAATAGAGGGTTTTTCCTTGATGCTTCTCAATTTCCTCTGGGCTTTTGTTGGTTTGGTGTGTTTGTTTCCTGCTTACAAGTGGAGAGTGTGTGTGAGTATTAGCGTTTTGTAGCTCAAAGGCACAAACACACACACACAGCCCTGAAAGAGGTCTTAGGACTTTAACCTTGTCGGTTTAAGCTGTAATGTTACTGACAAGAAGGTGTGTGTGTGTGTACGAAAGAGAGAGTGAGAGAGAGAGAAACTGAGAAAATGACTCAGAATTGGAGGGGATTGAAAGACTGAGAGTGATTTTTAACACATTTAAAAAGATTACACACTTGTTTTAAAACACAAGGGTGAATACATTTGGAAAATCCATTAATATTGTGGTTCCATTTATGTAAAAAAAAAAAAAAAAAAACTCTGGATACCACAAATTCACTGTAAAAATAAAGGTGAAAGAAATTGAGGAAGTATGGGATAATTTTACTTATCAGAAGAATATGTAATATTTAATATGTGTTCTATCTATCTATCTATCTATCTATATATATATATATACATATATATTAGGTTTTTACTCTAGAATTGTTACAATTGTTTTTCCATTAAACTAATGAACATTTTCCGGGCATGTGTGAGAACTTCACATGAGGAGTGCAGCCACTAAACAAATTCATCAAGTTAGAGTGAGATAAAGACCTGGATAGTGTACAAGAAGGACAGATGGAGAGAGAAAAGTGAAGATTAGGGATAGGGCCAGACAGATAATGAAAAAGTGAAAATGGCTGAGATACTGAAGGTGAAAAGGGAGGGAAAGTAAGACAAAAAGTCATTCAACGGATAGAGAGAATTATATAGAAATAGAGAGGTGGTGAAGAGAGAGAGAGAAAGATGAGAGGGATAGAAAACAGACCAAGAAGAGATGGAGGAGATGGATGTGGAAGGTAAAATTAAAGACAGTCCAGAGAAAGTGATACAGAAGAGACGAGAAAGGGATAGAAAGAGAGGGTGAGAATGAGAGTTGGAGGGGGTCAGATACAAGGAGGGAGAGAAAAAGAGAGAGAGGATGACAGCACAATTAGGGATTTTAATTCTCTGCATGACTGAGTAAGTCCAGTCTACATGATAATGAGCAGTTTCAAAGTAATAAATCTTTATGATACACTGACACACACACACACACACACACTGCATGGCACCCACCAGGTTTACATTGATCATTTCTCTTTTCACAAATATTCTGTGCATTTTTATACAAAGTAAAAAGACTTGTTAAAACTTGTTGGAGGTTTCAGAAATAAGTGGCAGAAGTTAGCTGTTCAGGTCTCTTAAAGGGATAGTTTGCTTCAAAAAAAAAGAATATTCAGTCATTATTTAGTCACCCTCATGTCGTTCCAACTTGTATGACTTTCTAACTTTCTTCAGAACACTCTCCTGTGCACTATCCAGCTCTTCACACTCCAGTCCAGTGTTCGCCCTTTTTTTGTTATGGTGTTTCTATGCACTAATTTAATAGGGGCATTTCCCCCATTTCACCAGAAGTATGGAGGCCACCACATCAATAGAATTAAAAAAAAATGTTTTTAACCAAAACTGATCTGAGTAATTGGAAAACAATCGCTGACCAGCATGTGCATTCTTGCTTACACTACTGGGTGTTTTATTTAGCATTAAAATGAATACTATGTTTTGTCATTTTATTGAATTCACTCAACTGGCTATTCATTCAATGATATCCATTTATGTTGTGCAGAAGAAAGAAAACGTCTCGGTTACGTATGTAACCCTCGTTCCCTGAAGGAGGGAACGGAGACGTACATCGGAATTAACCGACCAATTAGGGATCATTTTCAGAGACCAATCTACTTCGAGTGTATAAAAACGAGCCAATAATGTTGGCATGCGGTCCACGCACCGCCCGCAACACGGGTATAAATACGGAAGTGGAATACCGCATCCTCGCTTTTCCAACTGAGGAGCCAAAGAAATGGTCGGCCCTTCAGCGGAAGCACAGCTCCTGGCGACGGGACGTACGTCTCCATTCCCTCCTTCAGGGAACGAGGGTTACATACATAACCGAGACGTTCCCTTTCAGTCGGTCACTTCGACGTACGTCGGAATTGACCGACGAATTGGGGATCCCTACCAAAACGCCAGGAAGGCTGGCCCTTCCAGCGTCCTGCTTGGGCTCACTGGTTGCTCCTAAGTTGGAACAGAAGTCAGGGCCCCAAGCAGGGAAGATCTGTCATAGCTGTTTCTGCAAGACCCACTCAGCGAGACTATTGGATAACGCTGGGAAAGCGTGCCCGTCCAGAAGACGGGACGCTGCGGAGCCACGTCCTCCAGGAGGAGAGGTGGAAAACCCATGAGGACTCACCTGTTAGGGGAGTACCGTATGGAGGTCTCCGGGGTGGGTCCAACCTGATAGTAGGGTGGAGAGAACACCCCCGGAGACGAAAGAGCGCGCTCTGTCAAGGGAAAGACACGGGGCTAGCCGAGTAGGGTAGTTGGTACCGTAGAGAATACACATATGGGGTTACCGTAAGGGAACCACTACATATGGACCCAGCCTACACACACGTTCGACAAGCATACGGGTACAGGCCTGGCGTCAGACGGCCGCAACGTCTGACACCGAAGGGGTGACGGAGGAGCTCGACAGGGTTAGCCGTTTCCGGGGAACACAACTGGAGACAATAGACGCACGTATCCGGCCGGTGGCGGGAGTGGCGTTTGCAAGCCGACACAAGAACGGGCACTTCGCGTTTACCGGCCACTGGAGGCGAGTACACGGGAAGAAACCGGCTCTACACGTAGGCTATAGAATCTAGCGAACGTGTTTGGTGTCGCCCAGCCCACAGCTCTACAAATATCTGTCAGCGAGGCGCCTTGAGCCAGCGCCCAGGAGGAGGCTACACTCCTAGTGGAGTGAGCTCGCACCCCGAGCGGGCAAGGCACGTCTTGGGACTGATAAGCCAAGATGATAGCATCCACTATCCAGTGGGCTAACCTCTGCTTGGAGACAGCCTTTCCCTTCTGCTGGCCTCCATAACAGACGAAGAGCTGCTCTGAGGTCCTAAAGCTTTGAGTCCGGTCAATGTAAGCGTGAAGGGCGCGGACGGGACACAACAAAGCTAGGGCTGGGTCTGCCTCCTTCGAAGGCAGCGCTTGTAGGTTCACCACCTGATCCCGAAAGGGAGTGGTGGGAACCTTGGGCACGTATCCGGGCCTGGGTCTCAGGATGACGTGAGAGTTGGCCGGCCCAAATTCTAGGCACGATTCGTTGACCGAAAGTGCATGCAGGTCCCCTACCCTCTTGATTGAGGCCAATGCGGTCAGGAGTACTGTCTTCATAGACAGGATTTTCAACTCTGCAGACTGCAAAGGCTCAAAGGGAGGGCCCTGAAGTGCTCTCAGCACCGGGGCTAAGTCCCAAGAGGGTACCGAGGTTGAACGAGGAGGATTCAGTCTCCTCGCACCTCTGAGGAACCTGACGATTAAGTCGTGCTTACCCAAGGACTTACCTGCTACTACATCGTGGTACGCGGCAATTGCGACGACGTACACTTTGAGGGTGGAGGGAGACAGCCTTCGCTCCAACCCTTCTTGCAGGAAGGAAAGCACGACATTAACCGAACACCTTCGGGGGTCAATGAACAGGTTCCACTTCAGTGTATAGAGGCGCCTCGTAGAGGAAGCGATGGTGTCTGCCACAGCCTGTGGCAGGCCACCTAGAACCTCCGCGTCCCGTCCAGGGACCAGACATGTAGTTTCCAGGGGTCTGGACGCGGGTGCCATAATGTGCCCCGTCCCTGAGAAAGAAGGTCCTTTCTCAGGGGAATCGGCAAGGGAGGGGCTGTTAAGAGGAGAGTCAGTTCGGAGAACCAGGTCCGGTTGGGCCAGTAGGGCGCAACTAACAGGACCTGCTCCTCGTCCTCCCTGATCTTGCACAGAGTCTGTGCTAGAAGGCTCACTGGGGGAAACGCATACTTGCATAGGTCCCGGGGCCAGCTGTGTGCCAGTGCATCCGTGCCGAGGGTGCCCCCAGTCAGGGAATAGTACAACTGGCAATGGGTCGAGTCCGGAGAGGCAAACAGGTCTACCTGTGTGGCTCCGAAAAGGTCCCATATCAGCTGGACGGTCCGGGGGTGGAGTCGCCACTCTCCCGGTAGTGTTGGCTGACGAGAGAGCTCGTCGGCTGTCTGGTTCAGCACACCAGGGATGTGAATGGCCCGAAGCGACCTCAGATGCTTCTGACTCCACAGGAGGAGATGGCGGGCGAGTTGCATCATGCGATGGGAGCGTAGACCACCCTGATGGTTGAAGTACGCAACGGCCGCAGTGCTGTCCGTACGGACCAGGACGTGCTTGCCCTGAAGCGGCTTTTTGAGGCGGCTTAGAGCAAGACGTACTGCTAGCAACTCGAGGCAATTTATGTGCCAATGCAGCTGGGGCCCCGTCCACAGACCCGAACCTGCTTGCCCGTTGTACGTGGCCCCCCAGCCGGTGGAAGAGGCATCCGTGAGGACCACAGCATGCCTGGACACCCGTTCTAAGGGCACTCCTGCCCGTAGAAACGAGGGGTCTGACCATGGGCTGAAGGTTTGGCGACAGTACGGGGTAACTGGAACCCGATACTTGCCGCTCTGCCACGCCCATCTCGGGACTCGGCCATGAAGCGGTCTCATATGAAGCAATCCGAGCGGCGTTACCACGGCTGCAGATGCCATATGCCCCAGGAGCCTCTGAAAAAATTTCAGTGGGACCGCTGTCCTGCTCTTGAACGTATTCAAGCAGTTCAACACTAAATGGACTCGCTCCTCTATGAGGTGCACAGTCTGGTTGACCGAATCCAGTTCCGTGCTGAGATAAGAGATCCTCTGTGTGGGACAGAGTTTGCTCTTCTCTCGGTTGACCCGAAGCCCAAGCAGGCTGAGGTGACGGAGCACCAGGTCCCTGTGAATGAGCCAGTCGTCGAGATAGTTGAGAATGCGAACGCCGCGTTCTCTGAGTGGAACAATGGCTGCCTCCGCAACTTTCGTAAAGACGCGAGGCGACAGGGACAGCCCGAAGGGTAAGACTTTGTACTGATATGCCTTCCCCTCGAACGCAAAGCGTAGGAACGGTCTGTGTCGAGGGAGGATAGATACATGAAAGTACGCGTCCTTCAGGTCGATCGCTGCAAACCAATCTCGGGGACGGATGCATTCGAAAATGCATCTCTGCGTTAACATCCTGAACGGGAGCTTGTGCAGGGCCCGATTCAGGACACGCAGGTCCAAGATAGGTCGTAACCCACCCCCTTTCTTGGGTACAATGAAGTAGGGGCTGTAAAAGCCCGCCTTCATATTGGCTGGAGGAACCGGCTCGACCGCGCCCTTCGCCAGTAGGACATCGATCTCGGACCGCAAGATGTGGGCATCGCTGCTTCGCACAGAGGTGAAGAGGATGCCCTTGTACTTGGGCGGCCGGTGCGCGAACTGAATCGCGTAACCGAGTCTGATGGTACGGATGAGCCAGCGAGACGGTCTGGGGAGCGCTAGCCAGGCTCCCAGAGACCGTACAAGAGGGACCAACGGCACCACAGACGTACCCAGGGTGGGGCAGCAAGATGGGGTGGTCAGACCCGACCCGGATGGCCCGGAGGCGACCCGGAGTGTTGTCTGACCGCTCCAGGGTGGGGCAGTGTGTGGGAGAGAAGGCCCGAGCTCTGGCGAGAAGAGGGGAGGACAGGAGTGGCAAGGCCCGGGGGCGTCGCACACAGCCCAGGGAGAAAGAAAACTGCTCTTTTATTGACAATGTGGGTACCACTGGACTCCGAGGAGTCAGCGGCAGAGGTGTAGTTTGTGTCATGGCCCCTCTGAGCAGCTCGAATCGTCCCTGGGCTGCCCGTCTCAGGGCCGCTTACCCTTGCGTTTACCGGAAGGTTTGGCGGGATCCTGAGCGGGTTGGGCGGCCCCTTTGCGTCCTCCTTGCATTGCGGCGACGGGCAGGCGGATGAACTGCGGCCGGCGACGAGGTGGAGGCAGCAGCTGGTCGCCGGGGCAGAATGTTCTTAATTGCCTCCGTCTGCTTTTGGGCCACCGAGAACTGCTGGGCAAAGCTCTCGATGGCGTCGCCGAAAAGGCCGGCCTGACAGACAGGGGCGTCGAAGAACCGAACCTTGTCGGACTCGCACATGTCTGCCAGGTTCAGCCAAAGGTGGCGTTCCTGGACCACCAGGGTGGACATCGCCCGGCCCAGGGAGCGCGAGTGATTTTCGTCACCCGGAGGGCGAGGTCCGTCGCTGTGCCCAGTTCCTGCATAACCCCTGGGTCAGAACTACCCTTGTGCAGTTCCTTTAGCGCTTTGGCCTGATAGACCTGCAGGAGCGCCATGGCATGCAAAGATGACGCAGCCTCTCCGCAGGCTGTGTAAGCCTTGCCCGTTAGACCGGACGAGAACTTACACGCCCGGGAGGGGAGACGCGGGTTAGCCCACCAGTCTGCAGCGGCCCTGGGACACAGCTGCATCACCACGGACCGCTCGACTGGGGGAATCGCCGTGTACCCCTTAGCTGCGCCACCATCAAAGGGTAGTGAGGATGGAGGAGTCGCTAGATCGGGATCTAGCGCTGTAAGGCGCCGTCCACGATTTTGTGAGCTCCTGATGCACTTCCGGGAAGAATGGAACCGGGGCGGGGCGCTGAGAACCAGCGCGGGCCGTCCAGAGAAACCAATCATCCAACCGCGAAGGTTCGGGACACGGTGGAGGGTTCCGCTCGAGCCCGACACTTGCGGCGGCTTTGTAGCGACTTTGTAGCGTTCCAGGCAAAGTCACGCCAAACTGCCTGAGCGCAAGCAATTGTGGTAGCTAGATGTAAACAAAGCATGGCGGACTGTACGGGCTTATGCTCATTTACAATCATTTCTATCGCCAAAGGTGCTTACTCCTTGCTTATTTGAGGGAAACGGAGGGTAAAAAATGGCGCATAAGGCAAGAGAAGCTGTTATACCTTTTATTTTACCCAATTATTCCATAAACACTGCATCCGTAGGGGCTGCCATTGTTGTTTACGGGCTATGTGACGTCAGAACTCTTAACTGGGAGTACACCTATCTAGTACGAGTTCACGGGTGGGAAGTCATGGGTTTGACTGCCGTTCCAGTGCACTTTTACGGGTAGAAGGTTGGAAAAACATGGGTTACGGGTTGCCTGGAACGCGGCATAAGACCGACGGAAAATGAAAAGTTGCGATTTTCTAGACCGATATGGCTAGGAACTATACTCTCATTCCATTACGCAGGAATAAGAGTATAGTTCCTAGCCATATCGGTTAAAACTCAACTGTTTAACTCTAGGGGAGTTGGAAAATTAGCTTATTTTCAAAAAAAAAAAAAAAGCGGATTGTTCCTGGAATTTCATCATGACTGTTTATTACCCCACGAATGCCTAGATTTAAAATATTTTTGTTGTAATAATCCTTTGTCATGATTTAAAAAGTACACTTATCTTGATGTGTTGGTTAACATATAAAAAACATAAACATTTTATCTATAGTGTGTAACTAAATAGTTTCTAGACCGATATCTAGGAACTATACTCTCATTCCATTATGCAGGAATGAGAGTATAGTTCCTAGCCATATCGGTCTAGAAAATCGCAACTTTTCATTTTCTGTTGGTCTTAGTACACAGTGTAACTACAGAAGAGTCAAGTTTTAAACAGGAAAAATATTGAAGGTCATTTTTGAGCAAGATGCTAATCAGATTCAATGATCTATGCTAAGCTGTGCTAAAAGTTTTACCGCCAGATCGGCTGAATGGATTCAAAAATGGTAAAACTCAACTGTTTAACTCTAGGGGAGTTGGAAAATGAGCCTATTTTTTATTATTTTTTTTAAAGTGGAGTGTTTCCTTAAACTTAAATGGTTTAAGGCAATTGGTTTCCTCAAATGATTGGTTTCCTCATTAATTATTATTAATGTGTATTAATGTATTATTCATGTGTATTATTATTAGTGGTGCTTGCTGAAAGCATAGCATCACTATTGTTATCCTCCATACTTATTATTCTTCTGGACAAAAGTTTGCCGTGCTACTCCTCCCACACCGTTTGTCACAGACCCACGAATGAGGCGTCAAATCGTGCGGCTTATTCAGGAATCGTGTGCTATATCTCTTCTAAGCGATCGGGTGTACGATGTTCACCCGAGGGGCGAAAAAGTAGGCAAAAAATCCCATTGACTTAACTTTGCGACCAACTTTAACGAGTCATAGCTCCGAGCGAGGATTTCGTAGAAACTTGTGACTTACCACATTTGAAGAGGCTGGCAGGCTCTGTCAGAACATACCTCACAATGGGGTATAAGTTGTACCCCTGGGGTGCTAGAGCTGCCCAAATTTCCCCATTGACTTACTATGGGGAGGGACGTCCCATTAAACGCATGTGTTTTTACTACTATGGTAAATTGCATAGGGATTTTGTATTGAACATAGCTCTGGATCACAGTGTCACAGAGGCAAGGGGGTGGGCTCAATTTACTCAGGTAACCAATCACTATCTCAGGATCATCGTAAAGCTATCAAGCCACGCCCTAGCAACCATTTAGAGCTCCTTAGCAACTGATCCCATAGACTTCCATTGAAAGAGATCAAAGGGATATCTTTGGATAGAAGTATCATAGAAACATGAGGGTGGGTTTGTTTGACTCAGGGCATCAACAGCCAATCACACATCACCTTTATTACTTCCTAGCCACGTCCTAGCAACCATTATCAAGCACCCTAGCAACCCAAATCCAAAGAGTGATATCTTCTATTCTGAATGTCATAGAGGCATGAGGGGTTGGTTTATATCCTTCATACTCCATAGCGACCAAACAGAGTACCCTAGCAACGGTTTAGCAAGACCTATATCTCTGCATCAGAACATCATATAGACATGGGGGTTGATTTATATCATTCATACTGACAAGAGTATCATCATTGGCAGCTGCCAAGCCACTCCATAGCAACCAAACAGAGTACCCTAGCAACCGTTTAGCAAGACCTATATCTCTGCATCAGAACATCGTAGAGACATGGGGGTTGGGTCTTTTGACTCACGTTAGCAAACAGGACTTCCAACATGCTACACATGCTAGCAGTGAATAGCTACATGCTAATAGCGATTAGCTAAGGGGCTAAACCAGGCTAATAACATGCTAAGAACTCTATAAACACTCTATAGTAACCATCGATGACAACTACCAACTGCCTAGCAACGCCCTAGCAACCACCCAGAATACCTTAGCAACGCCCTAGCATCCACCCAGAACACCCTAGCAACCGCCCAGAATACCTTAGCAACCGCCTAGCAACGCCCTAGCAACCACTCAGAACACCCTAGCAACCGCCTAGCAACCACCCAGAATACCTTAGCAACACCCTAGCAACACCCTAGCAACCACCCAGAACACCCTAGCAACCATCTAGCAACACCCTAGCAACCACCCAGAATACCCTAGCAACGCCCTAGCAACCACCCAGAACACCCTAGCAACCACCCAGAATACCTTAGCAACTCCCTAGCAACCACCCAGAATACCTTAGCAACCGCCTAGCAACACCCTAGCAACCACCCAGAACACCCTAGCAACTGCGTAGCAACCGCCCAGAACACCCTAGAAACTGCCTAGCAAAGCCCTAGCAACCACCCAGAATACCTTAGCAACCGCCTAGCAACGCCCTAGCAACCACCCAGAATACCTTAGTAACCGCCTAGCAACACCCTAGCAACCACCCATAACACCCTAGCAACCATCTAGCAACACCCTAGCAACCACCCTAGCAACCATCTAGCAACACCCTAGCAACCACCCAGAATACCCTAGCAACCACCTAGCAACGCCCTAGCAACCACCCAGAATACCTTAGCAACCGCTTAACAACACCCTAGCAACCACCCAGAATACCTTAGCAACTGCCTAGCAACACCCTAGCAACCACCCAGAACACCCTAGCAACGCCCAAGCAACCACCCAGAATACCTTAGCAACCGTACAAACACATGAATAAGCCATATCTCAGCTCCACAACATTGTACAGACATGTTGGTTGGCTTTTTTTGCATCACAGTAGCAACCGGGTCCCGAGTTTTGTCACGGCAAGCACCACTCACATTTTCTTCAGAAAATGTACATTCTAGTTATTATTACTATAGTGTGTAATTAAATATTGCATTTAAAGTTAATAAATATACTAAATTGAAACTTCATCATTACAAAGGTGTAATACAAATTTATTTAAATACATGACACAAGCTGACATTACAGTATATTTTAGATTACCATAAATGCTTTTCAGTAACTATATTTCAAAGACAATATAATTATGAAATTGGATATAAAAATATCAGTATTACTGACCTGACTGCACCAACACTATTGGATGAGAACTGAACTGAGCTGGATGATGACATAGTTTTCTGCAGAACTGCTTTGCTTTATCAACACTAAACTCACTTCAGCTGAACAATGACACTGTTTTCTTTTAGAACTGCTGTGCAGCCAAAATGAACTCTGTTTGCGTCATTGAATCATGTTCCTGTTATCACTGTAAAGCTGCTTTGAAACAATCTGTGTTGTATAAAGAGCTATATAAATAAATGTGACTTGACTAAAAAATAAGTCCAACTTAAGTGGGTCAAAAAATCCCTCTTCAGTTCAGCTAACTGAATTGAATATAAATGTCATGTATAACACATTTTCAATTAACAATGAACATTCAATTCACACTTAAGTATATTCTTTGAAAGTAAATTATTTCTGTAATAAGTATCTCTTTTTAAAAGTATGCTAACGTGGGCTGCTTTTTCACTGAATATGTGTCGTTGACAAGTAAATGTTTGCAGTTATTTAATTATTCATCTATTTGATGTTAGAAGCCGTAATGGAACTAGGGAAAGAGCTGCTGATTTTCAATATATTTGGGGTTCTGACAAAATCAAAATGTTCATGATATAGACCCTTTCAATTCTAGTATAAATAAGCTAAAGTAAGCTAACCTGAAGTCTTTGTATGATTACCTTTGTCTAAAAAAGGCTTGATATCCTTTAATAAGCAGTAAAGATGTCAATCTGTCTATATCTCCAACTATAATCTTAAACCTTGCACTAACAGCAGTTTTTTACATGTACAAAGATCATGTCATCATCCTGCACTGCTGACATATTTGCCAATAGTTTCCTTAGGCTGAAAAGACATTTCGGCATGAGAATCAAACTCTTAATTTGTTCCTCAACCACTGGAACCAGTCGTCCGTTAACAAAACAACACAGCGAATAATTTTTTTCCATTGGAGACATCACACGCCGCCATCTACTGTACATGCCCATTAGCTCTGGGTCTGTGTGTGTGTGTGTGTGTGTGTGATGGAAACCCACATCTCTGGAATATAAAGTCCCCTAATGAACAGGCACCAGACTGCAAGCGGCATCAATGGAAAGCAAAATTCGTTAAAACTGAAGGAGGTAATTGGAAAGTGAGCCGTCAGTGCAGGCGCCTACTGAATCTGTCAAATTCGTAATGAAGAGAAACATCACTGCCTTCGTTGACCCAAGAAAACACACAAAGACAAGCAGAGGAACACATGTTCACCTCATTATGTTTAGCACCTCAATGGTGTATAAGTGAGAGTAATGCAGGAAAAGACCTGGGGTCATGTGTTAGCAGACTCTTTAGGGGTATGTGAAATCAAATTCACCTTTTCTCATTTTAAGCCTATTTAAAACACTACAGATTATTTTGGGTTATGAAGTAATTGATGGAAAAATAGGCTATATTTTATAGGCTACCAAAGAACATTTATAGTGAGGAAGAGCAGAAAGACCTAAAGTTAAACTAAATAAAAGATGTTGAGGGTCTGGAGAAACAGCAAAACAGAAAGAGACGGCTTAAGGAGATGTGAGGGATGACAGCGAGCGTCTGTTCCTGCAGCTGGCCCTTGCCCCGCCTCTATAAAATGCACAGCAGGAGTCATTATCAGTGGGGGGGTTAGTTCATCCCCATATTACCACCTTACCCCCCCATTAACCATCCACCTCCCCAGCAGCTCACACACTTCATCTGATGTCAACTATGTAAGCACTCATATCTGTCACACTAATAGCTATTGTTATGCTGATATGCACAGTAGGACTGACACACAGGTTGCTCCCACTTCAATCATAATAGAACAGTTAAAGCAAGATAATACATGATCTTACCAGCATGTGACATATTGGCTTTACCGACCTACACATGCCATAAAATGGTGGGAGGGGTTTCAGCTATTCAACTTTATTGAATTAATATTAAACAGGCAGTTTGACAGGCTAAAGTAAGGGTTTTCTTCTCAAGGGCTACATTTATTTTTTGTCTTATTCACATATTTATTTTGTTGAGTAAATCTGACTTGGTATAAGATATAACATGGAGTTGAACTTGACTTTAAAGTCAGATTGAAATGAAGCTTCACCGTATCCATTTTCTAAGTGCATGTTACTGATCTTCTTGTAAACGATTCATCCGTGCATGTTTTAATTTCACCTTGTAATTTTTTAATAAAACAACTCTATCTTCCGGTGAAACAACAGACTTGTGATGTAGACTGCTCCAATAGTCTTTTAAACCCCACTCCTTTCCTACAGTCATCCAAAAGCGATCTGCCTACATCCAATCAACAACTGATGGATAGAAGAAAAAGTCCCCACCCTACATTTAGTCTTTTTCATAATCCATTTCATACATCACAATACTGAAGAAAAGATCTGTTGCTACATTTGTTACATTGTGACATTAAGCTACATACACTCACCTAAAGGATTATTAGGAACACCATACTAATACTGTGTTTGACCCCCTTTCGCCTTCAGAACTGCCTTAATTCTACGTGGCATTGATTCAACAAGGTGCTGAAAGCATTCTTTAGAAATGTTGGCCCATATTGATAGGATAGCATCTTGCAGTTGATGGAGATTTGTGGGATGCACATCCAGGGCACGAAGCTCCCGTTCCACCACATCCCAAAGATGCTCTATTGGGTTGAGATCTGGTGACTGTGGGGGCCATTTTAGTACAGTGAACTCATTGTCATGTTCAAGAAACCAATTTGAAATGATTCGAGCTTTGTGACATGGTGCATTATCCTGCTGGAAGTAGCCATCAGAGGATGGGTACATGGTGGTCATAAAGGGATGGACATGGTCAGAGACAATGCTCAGGTAGGCTGTGGCATTTAAACGATGCCCAATTGGCACTAAGGGGCCTAAAGTGTGCCAAGAAAACATCCCCCACACCATTACACCACCACCACCAGCCTGCACAGTGGTAACAAGGCATGATGGATCCATGATGGTTCTCATTCTGTTTACGCCAAATTCTGACTCTACCATCTGAATGTCTCAACAGAAATCGAGACTCATCAGACCAGGCAACATTTTTCCAGTCTTCAACTGTCCAATTTTGGTGAGCTCGTGCAAATTGTAGCCTCTTTTTCCTATTTGTAGTGGAGATGAGTGGTACCCGGTGGGGTCTTCTGCTGTTGTAGCCCATCCGCCTCAAGGTTGTGCGTGTTGTGGCTTCACAAATGCTTTGCTGCATACCTCAGTTGTAACGAGTGGTTATTTCAGTCAAAGTTGCTCTTCTATCAGCTTGAATCAGTCGGCCCATTCTCCTCTGACCTCTAGCATCAACAAGGCATTTTCGCCCACAGGACTGCCGCATACTGGATGTTTTTCCCTTTTCACACCATTCTTTGTAAACTCTAGAAATGGTTGTGCGTGAAAATCCCAGTAACTGAGCAGATTGTGAAATACTCAGACCGGCCCGTCTGGCACCAACAACCATGCCACGCTCAAAAATTGCTTAAATCACCTTTCTTTCCCATTCTGACATTCAGTTTGGAGTTCAGGAGATTGTCTTGACCAGGACCACACCCCTAAATGCATTGAAGCAACTGCCATGTGATTGGTTGATTTAGATAATTGCATTAATGAGAAATTGAACAGGTGTTCCTAATAATCCTTTAGGTGAGTGTATATGCAAGGGAATTTTGGAATTTATTTTTTGTCTGGTCACCATTTAGGTTCTTTTTAGCAGCCATCTTATAAATAGTACTGTAATATGGCAAATATTTTAAACTTAAATATTATATTTTGCTTTCAGTATATATTATCATGTATTAAACTCATTAAATAAAAAAGAAAAAAAAAAAGAAAAGTTTCGTTTAGGATCATGTCACACTTGCAAGATACTATTTTGCATGAAATAAAATATCAACTACCTTTTTTTTAATTTCACTTACAGATAAAAAAAAAAGTTTTTTAAGTTATGTTGCTGTGGGCAGTTAATTGGGATAATGTAAATGTTAATAAAGCTGAACTGAGGAAAATGTCTTATATGACAACATTTAAAAGATCTGATACAGTGAGACAGATGTTAAAAAGATTTATTTAATTACTAGTCAGATTGACATTATTACAAAGCAAACATGAACAAAATGACAGACATTTTGAAATAGGTAATAGATTAGAAACTTTACATATTAAAACATGACAGACACTACATCATGGAGACGAACAAAAAACAAAACATTTGCTGCCATAATGCTTTAGGAGTATTGCTTATTGCTAAATTAGAAGGATGTATAAAGTATAAAGAGACAAAAATATTTTTTACATTTTTATTAAGAGGAGAACATAAAATAATACTGCACTGCCTCCCGCACATAAATGATGAAAAACGATGGACATGTTCATCAACGGGTCATCTATAATATATAACAAAAATACTACCGATTTAACTCAGGGTGGGCCCAAGGTGATGTCACAGTGACATCAGATGCTGGAGGTGGACAGGATGTCCTCTACCAGGTGTTTATACACCCATGCGTCACCTTTGAGACGCTGTCGACGAATCCCGACCACCTCAGGCTTCTGCAGGATACAAACCTCCAACTCAAACTGCATGGTCACCTTTCCAAAGTCTGACTGTGTGTGGCATTTTAGAGTATAGCTATAAGAAAAAAAGGAAAAGAGGACATGATAGCATATAACAACTAAGTTAATTGTTCAGAGCAGTGGTTCTCAACCTCTTTGACTCAAAGACCTCCTCAATTTCCTCAAGACCTCAAAGACAATTTCTGCAGGACACCCCTCTGTATACGCTACAATATATCCAATATTTCAGCTGTGATTATGATAAAGCTGCTTGTTTTCAAACTTGTTATAGATATATAGAATTAATTAACATGCACATATGTTTTGTATTATAGAACTATATGTCCGTTAATAAAAATAATAGTTATTAAGCGGAAAATAAAATAAATTTGATTTCAGCTTACATTTGTTTGCTTTTTAAAGCATTTTAATTTAGATTAGAGTTAGATTTTTTTAGTATATTAATATAAATTTATTTATTTAAATACTTTTAATTTTTCCTGAAGTTTGCTGAGGCCCCCTAGTGGGCCCTGGCCCCCTGGATGAGAACCACTGGTTTAGAGGAAAAACTAATTTGAATTGCCATTTCAGGAAACACTTGATGTAAGAGTTTAACTTACCCTTTCTGAACAAAGTCCACATTCTTCTCTGGTAAGATGCTGAGAATCTGATTGAGCACTTGGTCAGCATTAGTCTGGCTGGTGAGTGTCACATTGTATTGAGCCTGGAAAACATTTACAGTTATGAAATCAGATGTAGCCACGGGTAAGAATTTATGGTCATTAGCATACATCTAAATTTGCATTATGGAGAGAGTTCCTGAAATGAAAACATAAAAAAAGGGAAGGACATGAAGCAAATGTTAAAGTGACAGTTTGACAGCTTTTATCAAGGGCCCTGTTCAAGATACTTTTTTGTCGATCCGATCACAATTAGATGAGGGAGACACATACCCGTTTACACATGGTATTGTAATCTGTCTCTTTTGTCCACTTTCAACTAGGGATGGGCGATACCACTTATTTAGTTTTTGATACAATACCGATACTTTCAAGGCCAGTATCACCGATATCGATACCGATACGATACTTCTAAACTGAACTTTTAAATTATTACAGTAAAATGGGTAAAGATACCCACTTAACATTATATTTGAAATGCATTTTAACATTCAATATGCCTTAATTGCAACTTATTAGATCATATTTTTGTTTACACATATGTTTACTTGTAGTGGTAATAATAGAAATCTACAAATACTAGTTGAACTACGGTCACTGTAGTAAAAAATAAACCATGGTTCATTTTCACAAGGGACTGCCAGTGACAGGACTTTGCACCCATAAAATGCAACCTTTTTATTCTGATAGTGTATGATTTATATTAACATTAGTTACAGAATAGAACATGATCAATATCAACTTTTACCATTAAATTTAAAATGTAATTGCACAATGTAGGCTACAATTTCTATTTGTTTATTGTGAAATAACTCTGTCTTCTGATGAACATTGTTCTGGGCTGCGTTTTCAAAAGCATCAATGGTTTCTTATGATAGTTTTGGGAAACAAAGCCCTGTTTGAATACAGTGTCATCAGTAAGCAAACTCTCTGTCTGTGATTGATTGGTTCTGTCTTGCAACATTTGCGTGCGTTCAGATCATGGTTCAGATGAGCAGGAAAATAGTTCTATAGAACAACTATTCCGTAACATAGGTTATTAAATAATCTTTTTAAATAAACAATTTACTGGTAAAAATATTTTTTATTTGAGTATCGATACTTTTCATTGCTCACATCAGTATCGATATTTCATATCGGTATGCCCATCCCTACTTTCAACCACTTCTGTCCTGATTTCTTTGAGGGGAGGTTCTATGTCTAGGTTCTATGGGTAAATGTATGGTTTTTTTCAGATCTTTCGATCCATTGGACAAAATTTACATAGGAACGCACCCAGAGATGACAGGAAAACATATGGAGAGAATCAGCTTTCGTTTCTGCTCTGAGGCCGCAGGACACCGAACGCTGTAAGTGTGTGTTAGAAATCAGGAATGGCGAGAGAACATTGTGCTTGGTACGTTTTTCATCTTCAAACCAAACTTAGGTCTTCAGCCGACAGTTTAACTCCCGTCTGGCTAGCGAACTTCCCATAAAGTTTACACATTAGGTCAGTAGGCGGTCGACCACATGAGTGTGTAGACTATGAAAGCAATCCGGTCGAATGCGTTTTCGACTACCTCTGGAAGTGATTCGAAGACTTTAGACCCGTTTACACTGGTATTTAACGTCATCCACTTGTGATCTGATTGATTGATCTTAATACCAGGTGTAAACAGGGCCAATGTCTTTTGAAACCCTTTTTCTTCCATTGACCACAAAAGGTTTTCAAGATCATTCTATACGATGAAAGTGAAAGTGGTCATCACAGCTGTCATGCAAGATTTGCTGTGAATATTGTCTGTTCCTCACACAAAGCTACATTATGGTTTTAAAAGACTGGAAATACAGCACACAATATGTATGGGTTACTTTCTTTATGCTTTAAGGCAGTGGTTTAAGGCACTTAACTTCCAAGATTACTAAAATTATTAATTTAAATTTAAAATTATTTAAAATAAGTATTAAAATAAAAACAAAGCATTAAAATGAGCCAAAAAAAAAAATCAAGATGTTTCTTATTGTAATTCAAGCCCTCAACAACTGTTTGTTTTCTTTTAATAAGCAGGGATTCCTGTGGTCGTGAAAAACCAGAGAAAGCCAATTTTTTTTTTAAGTGTGATTTCTAGACCTGGAAAAGTCTAGTAAATAAAAAAAAAAAATCTTATAACTCCTATTGGAATTTCTATACTTAATATACATTTTTCAGATTATGCCAAACTAAACTAAAATATTTTATAGGGTAGAAATTGGGAGTAAATGTTTTTTAAAGTCTTAACCCTAGTCCCAGACTAAAATGCATGTTTGAGCTGTTTTAACTGAATGCAACCTGCACTGACTTATCTTAAAATATGTCAGTGCCATTATTTTGTCTCAAAATGCACACCAGTGTTTTTTCCTAGAACACCTTTATAAAAAGGTACTTAAATGTCCTAATTGAACTAAGGCCTAATCTTGGCTTAATCTAAGCCCTGTCTGTGAAACCAGGCCTTGGTTTACCCTCAGTGAGGTGGTGTTTGTGAGAGGAGTCACTGTTAAAGCAACTGGTTGCAGCAGAGTGATAAACACGCAAAATAATAATTTTAAATATTTGGAATATGGAAAAACAAGGGATATTTCAGGCAGTCAAAAGCACAAAGGACAAACAACTATATCTTGAAAGACTAAGCGCAAATGTAAAAACCAGAAGAATTATACCTTAATTTTGCGTGGTCCATCTCGAGGTCCTCTCTTCTTGCTGGGTGTGAGCATTGTAATGACTTTATCCAGGCCTCTCTCTAGACTGCCAAACACTTTTCCTCCCTTACGCTTCTGCCCACTGTCCACTTGACAGCCAGCCAGGTCCAGAGATCGAGACCTGCACACATAGGAATGCTGTTTAGAACACAACTGTACATTTCTGTAGTTGTAAAACTATCACAATGCAATATAGGCTTTGCCAAGAGGCTATTACTGGAGAATGGGGCAGTTAAAATTATAAATGGCATGACAGCATACTCCAAGAGTAAGTGCAGCAAGTCCTGCAATTTATTTCACGTGCAAATTGGGTATTGACATCGTCAAAAAGGTAGAGCAAATAAAAATATGTTTCTTGAGCACCAAATCAGCATATTAGAATGATTTCTGAAGGATCATGTGACACTGAAGACTGGAGTAAAGATGCTAAAAATTCAGCTTTCCCATCACAGGAATAAATTAAATTTTAAAATATATTCAAATAGAAAAAGGTTATTTTAAATTGTAATATTGCTGTTTCTACTGTATTTTTGATTAAATAAATGTAACATATGACTTTTCAAAAACATAAAGATATGATTTTTGAAAATAGTATATATCTTATATAGTTACATCTTTGAAAGATATACTACATAAGATATAACTGTTATTGGCTAAACAAACTATTTAAAAAAATATGACCCCATGCCAAAGTTGAACATATAAATAGGCTAGGGTGAGTCAAATTATATGGTAAACTTTATTTTACAGTGTCATTGTTACATATGTTACATGCAGTTACTATAGTAATATCTATAAATTATGCAAAATTACATGCAACTAACCCTAAACCAAACCTAACCCTATAGTAAGTAGGGTTACGTAATATTACTCAGTAGAGTCAGTACTTAAGTCTATAATTACAGTGTAACAAAGACACCTTATAATAAAGCCTGACCTTATATTTATATTAGTATGTCTTTTTGTGTTTGTTAAAAATAAATAAATAAATAAATATATTATATATATATATATATATATATATATATATATATATATATATATATATAACTTTTTTTTTTTTAAGTTTAAAAGGGACCCAAAAAAAAGCCAGGAAATGGCAGGAAAATTTTTGTGAATTTAATAAAGGGTAAAAAAGATAAACAATGCTGATTTATTCATTTTTACAGCCTTTAGCTCCTATTTATCAAGGGTGGCAATAATTCCTACCAGGACTATGTATGTATATTTAAAAAGCCAAATCTGCTTGAAAACAATTTTTATAAATCTCTTTTGTTCATGGGGCAGAAGTTACACACTTCACCTTTGAATCCCACAGTCCTCCTCTCCAATCTTTCTCTCCAATGGTATTTTTCACAAAATACAGAAAGATCTCTACCTTCTCTCGGGGCTGAAAGCCAGTATATCCAGTTCTCGTTGTTGGCCGCTCTGTTGTTGGTCCATCTCTCTCCTGTGGGACACTTCTTTAGTGGCACTGCCCGCTCCTGCACACACACAAAGGATAAACACGTGTCACTAAATGCTACATGCTGCCGGAGCACTGGGAACAGCGACACGTACACCTGTCAGTATGCGCTTCGGGAGTTGTCTCGTACACACGTGCATGCACACATACACACACGCTCTGTCCCCAGTGTGCTCCTGTCCGTTCCAGTGCAGGAGGTGGTGTGTGACAGTAACGAGGTGGACACAGTGGATGTTGGGACATGAAGACTTTTTCCCCAGGCACATTGCGCCCATACAGACACACACACGGTCAAAGTGAATCAAACTAAAAGATACTAGATGTATGAAAAGCACACAAAACACACACACACTTTTTGTATTCTTTTAAACTCCAGATATGCCATTTATGCATCTGCTGTTGTCACATTACTGTGCAAAAAGACACCTAAAATGCAACGTTTGCAGAAAATTAGGATTTAGGCTTATGTACACTTTATCAGAGTACAAGAAAAAAAAAATGTTAAAAGAAATGATCAGGTATTGTCAGTAGTGAAGAGCCTTGTTTATAAATGACATAACCAGAGAACTCCAAGTTGAGCTTTCATTTTGCTGTCATATACTTCTTATAAAGAAAATAAGTGAAAATAACTCCTAGCCCCTAGGAGTTCATAATCACAACAATGTATAAATGCCATTTGGTTTGACATTTTGTGTATGCAATGAACTATATTATGTGAGGTTTAAGTGTCCAAATATGTTTCACAGACAAATTTTTAATTTCAGAGAAATATTTGGAATATACACTACCGTTCAAAAGTGTCAGTAAGAAATGTATACTTTTATTCTGCATACATTAAAGTGATTAAAAATGGCAGTAAAGACATCCTGAAAACAAAAGTTCACAAAAAAAAAAAAAAAATTTGATAAGACATGTTTCTTGAGCACCAAAACATCATAATAGAGTAACAATGCAGAAAAATTTGCTTTGCAATCACATTAAGAAATTACATTTTAAAATATATTCAAATAGAAAACATTTAAATTGTATTATTTATTTGTATATTTAGTTTAAATTGTAATAATATGCTCTTCAGATATATAAAGGCTACGTTCACACTGTCAGCCCAAATACGATTATTTGTGTATCTGATTAGAATCTGATCTAAAATGATTGACGTCCACATTGTGTATCATAACTGTTCAGATCAGATTTGTGTGTCTATGCCACTCTTTCATTTCCAGAACATCTGCATTGGTTTCTATGGCTGTTGCGTTGGTAGGCATACGCCAAAAACAACAACAACAACCGCAGCATAGAGGGATTTGCAATACAGATGTTGTCTTATTTACAACATGACAAAGCCTTTGCGCTGAACTACTGCGTTTTATGAGGCAGCGGCAGAAACGTAGGAGGCAGGTATGTGTGGCTTTATTTCGTGCCGTTATCGCCACCGGATTGCAAACCACATATTAATGTAGCTCGAAACTGATTTGCAAAAATCCCGTTCACACTTGCTAAATTCGATCGGATTTCAAACGGATTTGGATTTGGACTAACAGTCTGAACGTAGCCATAGACAAGAACATTATTTCAACACAGGATTGCAAAACTGATGTATTTGGATGATAACGTCAAAAGTATACAAAAGTCTATCAGTTGTACAGTTGTGGTGCCATTATGCGTAATCGATTCATTATCCAGCTTACCTTTGTTTGAGTCGTTGTTTGTATTAGTGATGTTGTTGTTGGGTGTTGTTGCAACAGATCTGTTGGATTTGACCTTTCTGTTGCACATTGGAGTTCGGGGGGCAGGCAGAGCAAAAATATCTCCATCTGTGCCAGTCACAACATTCTCTTTATTTTCTTTGGTTCTATCACGTCTCTCTGGCTTCTGTTGGCGGGTTCTTCCATGCTCTATGATGGGGGAGTAGCCTATTTCATTCCATTTCTTCTCTGAGGTGAGCTTCTGAAAAAGACAAGTTTCCACATTAAAGAGGGGGGTATAATGCTATTTCATGCATTCGGAGTTTTTTTACACTGTTAAAGACTTGGATTCCCATGCTAAACATGGTCAAAGTTTCAAAAAATAAGTTGGACGTTTGATGGAGTATTTCTGTACCAAAAATACTCCTTCCGGTTGCGCACAAGTTGCGGAAAAATTTTTTCAGAGTATGGGCCTATGTGACGTCAACAAGGGCGGAATTTCCTTGTATGGGCACTTCTCCTGGAAGGGCACGCGCACACGTCGACCAGAGTGAGAGAGCAAAAGCAACTCGCTTTGCTCGACTTTAGGGAAGTCGTCGGCTGCATTGCACAGGTCACAGGACTTCACGAAATCAACAATGTCACCAAAGAAGTGTGTTTTTGGTTGTCAGGGCAAGACAACCCTGTTCAGCTTTCCAAAGAACCCAGCGTTAAGGAGATGGAGTTTGTTTTTTCCGGAGCAGCAATGGAGTTGTGCAAGTGTTTGTTCCCTGCATTTCGGCGATGATTGTTTTATAAACAAGGCCTAGTTCAACTCCGGATTTGCAGATCGTCTAATGATGAAAGATGGAGCGGTCCCAACAATAAAGGTTCACGGTTATGCGTTGGAACTACAGGCAGTGAGTAAAACTGCTTCAAATGTCTGTGTGTTGTTGGCTATTGGCGTGTAAGTGCACATCAAATAAACAACATGAACATGAATCTTTAGCTCGCCCACACAATAAGCCTCCAGCCGCTCGGTTTTATTCGGAAAGACTTGGCACAGCGTATCTGTCTTTTATAATTATGATAAAACTAAAGACTTTTCGGAGATATGAAGGATGCAATACTACTCTATAGGTACTCAAGATTGACATGAGATTGACAGAAAACTGTGTGTAATACCCCCCCTTTAAAGGGGTTGAGACATGTAAAATTTAATTTGCTTTGATCTTTTGACATAAATAAGGCCTTTGTACCATTAAAACATCCTGCAAGTTTCATAGCTTAAAACTATTTGCATATGACTGCCTCCAGAGTAAGACGTTGATGAACAGTTACATAATCGTACTTGCCTACACCGGAAAAAAGCAAACAGATCCCATTATAGATCCCCTTATAGAACCCATTATAAATCACTGACGCTGTCTACACTGGATGGATACAGATGCTCAGTCACTTTCTGACGTATCCACCCGCTTGAATCTGCCGACAAGTGAACAAATGGAAGAGTAAACGGAAGCATAAGGGAACATATGGTTTGCTTTGACGTGTCCTGTTTAAACAGCTCATTTGCTCATTTCTTTAGAGACTTCAGAAGAATACCAGCATTAGGAACAAGTGAATGGTTTATTTTTAATGACGTCATGGATCGCGTCGAAGTATTATATGTTTGTTCTGAGAATTCGGCTGCAGATTGTTTTGTAAACGAGGCACAGTGTAATTGAGAATTTGCAAAGAAACTTTTGTTGACAGATGAAGCAGTCAGCTTAAGCTACATTGCACACCATAGGTAAATGATTTCATAATGCCATGTCTGTAAATGATAATAATTGAATTGTACTTGATACTGTTTCTTATGCAATGATATTAACCAATCATAACAGTGGTCGTTTACTGACAAGCCTTAAAGAAGCAGAGGTGAACCTCAAGGAAAATATTAAAATAATAAAAAAATAAAAGAAATCTATGTCCTTAATCCATAATAAGCAAGTAAAGTTGTTTCTGGGTTACCAAATTGAATATTTCTCTTATTAACGGCAAATAATTTGTAAAATTGTAATTGTGAGTGAGCCACTGAGCATCACGAAATGACCAACATTATTTCCCACAGAACATTCGGTTATATTGTGAAACATCACATTATCAAAGTTTAATTTGTTGCAATTACAGATTTGCGTTGCTGTAAATTGTTAATAATAGAATCATAATGGGCTGATATAATGGGCTGATCATAATGATCTGGGCTGATAATACAAAGGTGGCAAGTTCATAAACTTCCCTAAATAAACACTTATTGACCTGACCAAAAACAATCCAGCTCCATCAACATTGCAGTAATACAGGAGGACTGTTTCTCCAATTGGCGTTCTGCACAGTATGTTACTTTGGATAAAAAAAATAAATGAAATAAAAAAGTATACTAAATAAGTTACAATATTACGAACAAGACAAGTAAAAGGCGGCCAGAGAAAAGGAGATCGTGGAGAAAAAAAAAAAGACTTATAAGCAGCACTGGACAAGAGCAGACAAATAAAGAGAACATGAAGGCTAACCATGCGTGGAGTGTTTGTGGTCTGTGTGTTCTTGGGCGTAAGAGGGGTCCAGGGATTCTCGTCATCGTAGCAATCAGGGGGGAAGACCATAGAGCCAAGCACCACTGGGTGAACACCATCATCATCCTCACCGAAGCATAGAGTCTTCTTCAGCTGAGACACAGATACACAAAATGAAACTCCTGTAAATGACTGCAACTACACAAACATTTATACATCAAGCAACACCTGAATACAGTGATATTAAATACACAGTATTTGTTATAATAATTTATCTGTGCACATTTGGTTTTAAAATACACGTGCCCTCATAATCTTTAACGAAATAACTTCCCCACCCTCTTGCAGAAACATCTCTTCTCTTCTCTGATGACGTTTACAGACGTGAGGGCAGGGCAACCTGTCACTCACATGAGATCACAGTAATACCAATTTTCCAATCAATTCCCAATGGACAAAATCAAGTCCCACCGTTTCACTTGGATATACACCACAATAGGAGAGAAAAGACTATCGCAACTTCCAACTCAAGCCGAATTAAATAAACGCATCTATCACTCTCGTGTGACTTTTAATGAATTTGAATGAACACTACCATCTCTGTATTATGATTGCATAACTGACCATTATGCAATCATCAAGTGTCTAATAATAGCTTTATGGTCCTGAAGGTGTGAATATGAAAGACTTACTTGTATGTCCCGTAAAGGAGAGTACATGGGGTCAAGCATGGGGCAATTTGCTCTCAGACGCACAGGGCGGCCTTGACGCTTTTTAGCCAGCAGTAGAAGGTAGGTGGCGGTCATGTGATCATACTTCCACTGAAGAAACATGCACAAAGTAAAGATTTCCCTTTTGTGATTGATGTATAATTCTCTTGTTTAGACATCACGTTTCAGCAGTTAAAGGTAAGCAGCTTTGGCTGATGCTCTGGAATCTACTGACATCTAGTGGTCATAGTTATAAATTTGAGTCTAATGTCACTTTCATTCTCATTACTCTCATGATTATGGTTTGAATCATAACCTGTTTATATCTGTCAATAAGAATCTTACATTCTTTAAAAATAAAATGTTTTCAGCCAGAGACAAACAACTCACGTTTACAAAGGGACAGTTTGCAACTGTTTGAATTGGTGATTTATTACTCAAACTACATGTACAGCACCATTCCGAAGTTTGGGGTTAGTAAGAGGTGTTCTTTCTTTTTTTCTTTTTGAAAGAAATTAATATTTTTATTAAGCAAGGACACAAAATGATCAAAAGTGACAGTAAAGATTTTGACATTGTTACAAAAGTTTTCTATTTCAAACTTTCTATTAATCAAAGAATTATAATCACACTTCCCTGTTTTTAGCATTGATAATAATAATAATAATACTAATAATAATAATAGTTTCTTGAGCACCAAATTAGAATGATTATTTGAATGATGAAGGATCATGTGACTGAAGACTGGAGAAATGGCTGCTGAAAATTCCACTTTGCCATCACAGGAATAAATTACATTTTAAAATATATAAAAATAGAAAATGGTTATTATAATGGTTATCCTAATTCACAACATTACTGTTTTTAATGTATTTTTTATCAAATAAATGGATCCTTGGTGAGCATAAGAGACTTGAAAAAAAAAAAAAAAACGTACTGACCCCAAACTTTTGAACGATAGCGTCTTTGCTGTTAGATCTATACAATCAATACAAAAACAAATAAATATTTTTTGAATTCTAATATTAATAAATATTATATTCATTTTAAATAACAGGAATCACTCAGTAATATGTCTTGTTTCCCACCTCTGACACAAGTTGGATTGTGCGATGTCTGGACTGTTTAAAGGACACTGCCATTTCAGTGATACAGTCTTCATCTATATGACCCAACTAAAAAAGAACAACATATAAAAGGATATATTATACACAATAATTTAGTAAGTTAAAAACTGGGTTGCTTGTTTTTTAAAAGTAAAATTATGTATGGCACTTATTCTCTACTTTTATTAGCTGTGTTTATTAATAAAGAATCAAATCTGCTGATCAACAAACATCCTGAGTCATGTTTGATTCATTCATCATAAGGACTAAAATATTAAGGTCATATAGATATAGAGCTAAAGCTTCAAGGGAACAAAAGCAAATATAAAGAGTAAACAATAAGAATCACAACAGCTTTTATGCTAAACAAGAGCCATATTGGCATCACTTGACTAATTGGATCTTGGAGGCATGAGATGCAACTATACGCATGTTTACAGAGCTCATCTTACAGGATGTTTACTGTGCCACTCCACTGGTGTGCTGTATCCCCTCATAACCCAGGGGTGACCAAGCAACTGTTTCACTGTCAAACGCCTCTTTGGATCCACCTGCAGGAGAAAAGAATAAACTACCATGAAATTGTATCGACTTCCTAAAACACATCAAACAGACATACAAACCATGCACAGTACCTGCATCATCTGGTTTAGAAGCAGAATGCTAGCAGGTGAAAGCCAGTGCGGGTTGCTGTATTTTCCTCTCTGTCAATATTGCATAATATGAGATCACATGGTATACAAAACTACTATTATTTTAGTAGCCCAATAAATGCATGGATGAACAAAATGTGGTAGTGTAATTTAAAGCTCAAATGCAACAAACTTACTGTGATTTTTCTGTATAGGACCATGCAATTGTCATCATCAAATGGTAGAAAACCACACAGTAGAGCGTAAAGCAATACACCCATACTCCACACATCAGCCTGAAACATACACACACACACCCCATACCATAAGAGCACAAGAAGCTTTTTTTTTATTTAATTTGTCATTCCTTTTAAATATGCTGAAACACATATGCCACACTGACCTCAGAGCCGATGTAAGCCTTGCCCTGAATGAGCTCTGGAGCTGCGTATGCTGGACTGCCACAACAGGTCAGCAATTCATAACCCAAACCTCCCTAATAAAAATACATTTAAAAATGTTTAAAATGCTACAAAAACATTTACTATGAATCTAGACCAGCTTAAATATTTATTTAAAAGCAGTGATACCAAGGGAACAAAAAAAATAAAATACTGCATTATAGCTGAATTGAATTTGTTTCATAATTGATGAACTTTGCAACATTGACACTATTGAATTGAACAATGAACACTGAACTCAAATGAGCTGAATAACAACACTATTGTATGCTGTAGTTTTATAAATGATGAATTTTAACTCTGTTATTTTCTGTGTTATTAATCTGTATTGTATAACGCGCTATAGAAATAAATGTGACATGACTTGATGGATACACACCTTCGGCTTTGCACAAAGGCCAAAATCAATGAGTTTCAGGTTATGATCTTCATCAATCAGCAGGTTTTCCTAAGGTCAAAAAGAACAGTTATTGTACCCTATTAAAGTAATACATTACTGCAAAATGAAAATACTGCCATCTAGTCCCCCTCATGTTGTTGAACCTGAATATCTATATGTCACATATATATACACTACCAGTCAAAAGTTTGGAAACTGTACTATTTTAACTGTTTTTGAAAGAAGTCTCTTCTGCTCACCAAGGCTGCATTTATTTGATCCAAAATACAGCAAAAACAGTATTATTGTGAAATATATTTTTCTATCTAAATATATTTTAAAATGCAATTTATTTCTGTGATTCAAAGCTGAATTTTCAGCATCATTACTCCAGTCTTTAGTCACATGATCCTTCAGAAATCATTCTAATATGAGGATTTGCAAAAGCTTTCCATTTCAGATAAATACTGTTATTTTGAACTTTCTATTCATCAAAGAATCCTAAAAAAATGTTTTACACAACTGTTTTCAACATTGATAATCATAAATGTTTCTTGAGCAGCAAATCATCATTAGAATGATTTCTAATGGATCATGTGACACTGAAGACTGGAGTAGTGATGCTCAAAATTAAGCTTTACATCACAGGAATAAATTACATTTAAAATATATTCAAATAGAAAACAGTTATTTTACATTTTAATAATATTTCACAATATTAAAGCTTTTTTTGTATCTTTAATAACATAAATGGAGCCTTGGTGAGCAGAAAAGACTTCTTTCAAAAACAATCAAAATAGTATGGTTTCCAAACTTTTGACTGGTAGTGTATATGTCAATTTTTTTACACCAAGCAATCACATGGCTTAAAAAAAAAAAAGACCATGTTGATGGTGCTTTTGCATCCTTTTCAAAGCTTGAAAACATCAGTCGCCATTCAATGTAACTGAATGGGAAAAAGGAATGAGCACAGTGTTCTGAATTTCTCTTTTGCGTTCCACAGAATTAAGTCTATTCATTTTTGGGTGATCTGTTCCTTTAAATGGGAGAACTCAGTACACATAAGCTTAAGCTATTTAAAAGTCAAGTTCTCATCAACCAACTCACAGGTTTGAGGTCTCGGTGGGCATAGCCTTGGCTATGAACATAGGCCAACGCAGAGATGATCTGACGGAAAAACACCCGGGTCTCTTCCTCTGATAACCGGTCTTTAGCAATGATGTAATCAAACAGTTCTCCTCCAGGACAGTACTGACAGAGTGACAAGATATGTGCATATAAACATGAAGCATATTAATCCATTTTTGTTAAGCAGCAGAATCATGGTCAGCAAAACATACCTCAAGCACCATGTAGATCTTGCTTGAGGTCTCAATGACATGGTAGAGACGACACACATGTTGATGACTGAGGTTCTTCATAGCCTCTATCTCAATCTTTACTCTAGGCAGATCATCCTAGAAACAGATAACACACTTTAAAGAACATTTCTTTACAAAATAACTATATTTTATCATGCTAACAATGCTTTTCATCTAAATGTAGAATAAATTAAGCAGTATCTCCACTCTGCCTCCATGACCATCAAAAAGTATTCATGCAAATGTTGTTTTATGGTAAGCAAGGATTAAGAAGATCTTACCCCTAGGTCTTTCTTCTCCATTATTTTGATGGCCACTTTCTCACCTGTCAGTATGTGTCTGCCAAGTTTGACCTTGGCAAACCCACCTGTGGTTTAGAAATAATAAAAAAATTGCTCTGGAGTATGGGTGATTTACAGTTTCTCTAATAAACACAGTCTTTGAGGCACGTATTAAGTAACATAAGCATAATCAAGGGGCATTACCTGAGCCAATGGTTTCATAAACCTCATAGTGCTTGAGAAGTTCAGAAGTGCTGTCTACAGGCATACTGAGGACACTTAGACCTGCATCAATAACATCATATTTTTTAAGTATATTAAGGGGACACATTTGTTTAAGACCACCGATTAAATGGCATTCAACACGTTTGCAATATCAAGTACTTGATGACAATGATGATCACAACGGTGTACAAAACAAAGTTTTTAGCTTTTATATTCAATTTTACTAATTTGATCACGATCTTTAGAGATAATCCCATGAATTTTTATTATTATATAATGCTCTCCATTAGTTTTCTAATGTGGCAAGACAGCTTATATTCCTAAAGTGTTCTCCATCAGCATGTTCCAACACATATAAAGGGGAAAATTTGAAACGAACACCAGATAATAAATGAACTGATACAAAACCAAGTCATGCAAAATTGCTTGTTCTGACTGACATGGTGAACAATAAACTCACCAGCTGTTCTCCAATGATTCACTTTAAAATGCCGATAAAAAAAGAGTTCAAAACAACAACAAAAACGTATAATTTAAGGTTAAAAAGAGGCAATCGTTTACTCTGTTACACAAGACTACACATGTTTATAATGCGATATGAAATTAAAAGTGCCAAAACATCTTTCAGTCGAACATGTTTTAAAATTTGAATTTCCCACTTGCTACGTCAGAGGAGTTCCTGTTTCCGGTAGCGATAAAAGTCCCTCAGCTCGGTTGGAAGGTGCCGGTATATGTATTACCTAAGTTAGCAATAAAACATGACATGTTAATGTGAATGATCTTTATTTTACGTTATTTTGCTTTTGTTTGGAAGACCAGGGCTATTTGTCACACTTTTTTTCCATTGATTTTTTTGACAGCTTAACGACCCCATATAGTTAAGTTTGTCACAATGGAATGTTTAATTTTTTTATGTCCTTATTTACTAAACAGGGAAGTTAAGCATGCTAAACATGTACAACTTTATGTTGTAAATGTATGTGACCAAGGAGTGTGATGTGTGAGTGATGTGCTGTGCCAATGTAAAAATGAGACAATGCTGGTTATTTAGATTTAATATAATTATTTATTTATTCATATTAAAAACTTTTAGATATCAAATGAACATGCTTTAAAACATGAATTAATCCATTATATATATATATATATATATATATATATATATATATATATATATATATATATATATATATATATATATATAACTATTTAAATCTCTTTTTTAAATAGTTAAAATTAAATCATATCAGTAACCTAACCTAATAAAATTTGATTTCTTTTACATTGAGCTGTGCTGCCTCATGGGGGCTGTTGTGTTAAAGTTGGCATGAAATTTAATCTATTTTCTAAATGCATGTTACTGATCTCACTGTGATCTGTGCATATGTTTATTTTTTTATTATAAATGTTTTGATATATTATTTAATTATAATTCTTTCTGCTACATACAGTTGTGGTCAGAATTATTTGCACCCCTGGTAAATATGATCAAATATGGCTGTAAAAATAAATATCCATTGTTTATCCTTTTGATCTTTTTTTTTTTTTTTTTAATCACAAAAATGTAACCTTTTATTGAAGTAAAATAATTGAAAGTGGGGGTTAAATCACATTATAAAATAAATGCTTTTCTCCAAAACACGTTGGCCATAATTATTGGCACCCTTTTATTAAATACTTTTTGCAACCTCCTTTTGCCAAGATAACAGCTCTGAGTCTTGTTCTATAATGCCTCATGAGTTTGGAGAACACCTGACAAGAGATCAGAGACCATTCCTCCATACAGAATCTCTCCAGATCCTTCAGATTCACAGATCCATGTTGGTGCTTCTTCTCTTCAGTTTACCTCACTCATTTTCTGTAGTGTGTAGGTCAGGAAACTGGGATGGTCATGGCAGAAGCTTAATGTTGTGCTCAGTGACACATTTGTGTGTTGATTTTGATCATTGTCCTGATGGAAGATCCAACCACAGCCCATTATAAGATTCCTAGCAGAGGCCGTCAGGCTTTTATTTTTTATCAGTTGGTATTTGCTAGAATCCATGATACCATGTATCTGAACATGTCCTTGACCTCCAGCAAAAAAATAGGCCCACAACATTAAAGATCCAGCTGTATTTTTCACCGTGGACATGGGGTACTTTTTAACCCTTTTTTAGGGGGTACTTTTTAAACTTTTTTTTGGCAGTGCCTTTTTGACAGAATTTCCAGCCATGTCTGATAACTGTATATACTGGAGTTTGTTTCTGGATGAGCAAGAAGGATTTTTCTTGAATCCTTCCCAAACAACATGTGGTGATGTAGGGGTTGTTTGATTTTTTATTTTTTTTTAGGCTTTCTGACCCCAAGACTCAACTAATCTTTGCAATTCTCCATCTGTGATCCTTGGAGAGTCTTTGGCCACTCAAACTTTCCTCGCCGTGCATTAAGACAATATAGACACACGTCCTCTTCCAGGCAGATTCGTAACATCTTTAGTTGATTGGAACTTCTTAATTGTTGCCCTGATGGTGGAAATGGGAATTTTCAATGCTTTAGCTATTTTCCTACAGCCACTTTCTATTTTGTGTAGCTCAACAATCTTTTGCTGCACATCAGAACTATATTCTTTGGTTTTACTTATTGTGATAAATGATTATGGGAATTTGGCCTTTGTGTTTCCTCATATTTATACTCCTGTGAAACAAGACGTCATAGCTAGACAATTTCATGTACCTATTCACCCTGGTGTGCTAAAAAATGTAAATATTAATGGGAATATACGTCAGAGATATTTTACTTATAAAAAATTCTAGGGGTGCCAATAATTGTGGCCAACGTGTTTTGGGGAAAAACATTTATTTCATAATGTGATTTCCCCCCGACTTTCCATTCTTTTACTTCAATGAAAGGTTAGGTTTTTGTGAATTTTTTGAATGATAGATCAAAAGGTTAAACAATGCAGATTTATTTTTACAGCCATCTTTGTTCATATTTACCAGGGGTGCCAATAATTCTGACCACAACTGTATGCAGGACTTCTCCACTTAAACCCCGTCCTTTCAAGCTTGCATTTATCTGTCTCCACTTTTGTGTGCAATGCTCAAATCTCAAAATCAATCAACAACTGATGCATAGAACCAAGTCCCCACCATATTTTTTCAATAATCCCTTACACTTGGATGTACATCACAATATGTTTCAATATGTTTCATCGCAACATTAAGATCACTTGATTAGCCAAATACTATTCACTTTATTTTGGTAATCCACCAAATATTAGGCAATTTTACTCACTGAATAAATCAGTCATAGCTGACAAGGAAATATCACAATAAATGAAAATGTTTGCTTTCATGAGTTTGCATATCTGCAGCTAGGCTTCAGTGGTAAATCCACTGACCCATATCAGTCAGCCAACATAAATAATAATTCCTGGCTGGACGGTGGCGATGCAAATTTATGTTGCCATTGATATGGAAGAGAATAGTGTGAAGTCTAATTAATAAAACAAACTTCTCCAGTTGTTTAGAAGTCATTTTTAATGGGGGTGAATACTGCATTACAAAGCGGGTTTCATTGCTATAACCATTCATTCACTCACTGGTCAGTCTTTCAATCATGCATTCATTTTTGCATGCAACCCACTATTTCCAAGGAATACAGTATGCATGGCTTACAGCATGCCTTATAAGAAGAGAGTGCATGGCAGCTTTTTGGTATTCAGACACATGTACTTTGCTATTAATTTAGTCATTTTAATATTTTCTCACATTCAAATTTGTAATTTTCCACTCCTGTCACCTTTCAACCATTTTCTACAATCATTTGATCATTGTATGATTATGTGAGCAGTGTTTTGTGAAGACTGAAAAATGTTAGGGGGAGGAATGACTGAAAAGGAATAACTTATCAGTAAAAATAAATCAGTGGAACAAAAAAATTATAGTTATTTCACACACACACAAAAAAAGTATATGCAAAAGTCAGTGTAAAGTCTTTTGAATGAATCTGCATTCACTCTGCAAAATCATTCATCCATAGGGTTTGGTATATTTTTCTAAAAGAATACATAGCATTACTGGCAACACAAGTAAAATATTGTTTGTATTTAGTAAACATTTATAACCCAGGCGATTACTGCAGAAATCTTTCATAACATTCTCTAATAGACACTAGGTATGGCAGAGAGAAGATAATATACTGTATGTGCATAACATTTGTGAGAACGGTAGTGGGAAAGCAAGCAAAAGAGAGCAATTATGAGAAAGTGAGCAGAGAATGTTGGAAAATATACTGGAAAATCCCTGTCTATGCTTTCCTCATGAAGCAGAATAAATTACTGACAACCATAGTACAAAGACTGTTATGGTTTAGAATTACATTCAATACTAAATAAACTCATACCCAACATACAAATACTGTAAAACAAGCTGTTTAGTACCCTGTTTAGAAATTCTGTTCTCAGTACATTTGTCATTTTAGGCTAATCCATTCAATAATTAAATGGCAGGTTTCAGTGTCTGTATGTGTGTGAGTGTATGTATTAGTTCATGCTTATTACTGGTATGCCAGTGCCGTTGGACACTGCCTCAGTATTAATGTTGTATATCTAAACATTTGAGATATTCTGACAGGTTTCTTGTGGTTTTGGGGGGAAAAAACTACTTAATGTAACTGTCCAAATGTCAAAGGGCTGTGAGAGTGCGAAAGAGCTGGGTGAGGCAGAAGACCGAGGTTGTTAGTGCAGTGCATTGGCAAGCCAAGAGTTTAATACTCAGATCATGACAAGTCTTCCTTTCGGTAGCACTTCCCACAAGCTCTGCCGCCCGAGCAAAGTCTTGATAAGTTTTTGCAACATTTGCTAGTCCTGTAAGTGCTTGGGCATGGCGCTCCCTGCATCGCTGGCAACTAGAGAAACATGAGCACACAATTGTCAGCTGTACCAGTGAGCGGAAGCTTTCAGACAATGATTGAAGTGTTTCCTCTGGCGTCTGCCCAACCCTGACCACACGCTGGCATCCAGCTAAAAGCCTCCGAGCCTCTGCATGTAATCGCCGTTTGTTCTCTGAAAAGTGAGCCACACAGGTATCCCTGGGGTGCTCGTGAATCCCATCTTGGTTCTTTATAGCACCAGCAAGAACACTTAAGAGGGTATCCACATCCCTTTGCAAAGAAAGAAATCCAGTTGGTGGTAGGGGATACCGGCGAGTCAGCAGTGAAGTCACAATATCTTCATTTGGGTCTGTCAGGAAGCAGTTAGGAGCATCCAAGGGAGACAGAAGGGGACTGAGCTCTGTAGATGAAGAAGCAGGCAGTACTACATGAGGTAATGAGGGCAACGGAGAAGATGGAGAGAAAGATGCAGGGGATGCAGAGAGGGAGGAAGGAGGGACAGCTGTCAGCACTGTATTGCCTGTTTCACCCTGGCTTGTTCTGCGGGAAAACTCGTAGACAGTGAGTTCATCATCGAAGCTGGCACTGTCAAGAACTCCACTGAAACAGTTGGTGTATACTGTCTGGCAGACCTCTAAAGGTGTCTGAGCACTCTCCATTACAGTGTCACAACCCATAGCCAGTACTGAGCTGCAGGTAAGGTCTTGTTTCTTATGTTGATTTGGGCAGGGCAAGGATTGTGGCTGGGCTATGGTAGGTATGGACTGGCAGTTTGGGAAAACCCCATAGCTAGAGGTAAAGTTTTGGGGAGTTGTGCTTGAGGGAGGGCAGCTACATTCTTGTAATCCACTAGACGTTACCACCCCCCAGGGCCCGTTTAGGTTTTGTGTAGTAACCACTACAGATGAGGGGCTGACTTGGAGAGATTTTTCTGCCTTGGAACACAAGGGTGATATGGATATTACAGAAAACTCTTTAGGTTCAGTTTTGGCTTTATGCTGTCCACATGCTTGGGGACTAATGTGGCTGACCTCTCTTACCTCCTCAATGACCTCAGTTACTTCTTCCGATACTATGGTAACCACTTTTACCTCTGTTACTTCAGGAGCACCTACATTCAAGATCACATCCTCAGTTACCTCTTTTGCTACCTCAACTTCATTTCTTTGTAGATGTGTTCCTGAAAGTCTTCTCACGGGCTTAACATTGCCACTGCTGTTAGAACTGGGAGTTAACATTTCCTGGGAACGTGATAAGTAGAGAGGAAGGTTCTGGATCTTTCCCCGCAATGTTGAGGCAGAGAGTCGCCCAAGGATGCTAGATGAACAGGGTGTAAGAAGGAACCTCTGGGCTGGTTCATAAGAAGGAACACCAGAAGACAGTTCTTGGATGGAAGGATCACAAGAATTGTCAGTTTCATCAGATTCTGGTCCTATGACTTGCTGGGAAAATAAGTGTCTTGATGGGCAATGTGGTGAACCACTGCCAAAGGATGCAGACATGCTCTGACTTCTTGTCCTCTCTGTGGGGTCCACTGAGCGTATTCCCATCCCAGATTCTAGATATACAGTATCATCATCCTTGTCTATATTAGGGCTTGTGGTGTATGATATACTCGGGACATGGAAGTAGGGTAAACTTGATGGGGATATCTGGCCTAGTCTTGGCAGTGAGCTGCTCTTCTGGGTCACTGATCTGCCCTGGAAAGAATCCTCCATTTGTTTGGCTATATGGTCATCTCTTTGACCAAATAAAACACTGCTATCACACTTTCCACCAGATACATCAAAGAACAAGTGGCCTCCAAACAGTCTCTCAACAAGACCTCCCACTGCACCCTCCTCCTGATCATCTCTGCCATGGTTACTGGTGCTACCTTTATCCTGTAAGTCCATGTGGGAGCGTACTGCTACTATAGTTGGCGATACAGAAGACATTAGCTCAGAGACTGATTTGAACTCCATGGAATCTGGTTCCATCTCTACAATCTGCTGTTTCCGCTGATATGCTTTGTTTGAGTGTCCCACTTGTGTATCAGTGGGATTATGTGGTCCTGTTCCATTGACTTTGGATGGGCTGATGGGTTTGGATTCCAGTTGTGCTGGTTCTCCTTCAGAATTGGTTAGGGATGAGACTGTTGGACATGGACCTTGATCTGAGCATCCGCCATCAAAACATGCCATTCGGCCAGCACCATGGTTGACTGATATAGAACCATAGCTTGGGATGCTGTTTCCATAACTGATATCTAATCGATCCGGTTCTGGGAATGATACCAGAGATGTGTAATTTGTTTCCATAAATGAGCGACGCTTTTTGGATCTTTTATTGAAATTTGAAAATTCATCTTGTGTAATCATTTTTCCTTCCTTCTTTTGTTTCTTCTCTAGATCCTCTGCTCCTTGTCTACCGACAAAGATGCCAATCTCCCCCGGGCTTAGTGTGTGTAATATGGTGCTTGACTCTGCATATTTTTTTTATAAAGAGAAATCAGCAAATACACATGGTTAGCAAAACTCTACATCACTATTTTGGGTATGATTTATTTTTGAATTGGGTGCAGGTAACTACTTTTTCATATGATTAACTAACTTCTTCAACTTCTACAACATTTGTTACAGGAATAATTTGAAAACATAAAATTAGAGAATTTTCCCTATGTCATACCTCTTGTCATCGAAGTTGAGGAGGGGTCCTCAGGGAAAATAAATCTTTCCTGAGCGTCAAAGAACTCATCATCTGAACTGCTGTCTCCAAACCCTGGTGGAGGTTGAAAAATTGGCACTGTTTGTGTCTGATTCACTTTCCCTCCTTCCCGATCCGGTTGTGTTTCTATAGGACCTGGAGGAGAGAGAGGTCTTGGAAGGCTGCGGGCACTGTCAGGGGTAACATTGGAGCAGATATTGTAGTAGTGTCTAGTATCTCCTTGTTCAAAGTTGAACACATAGTCTCCAGGAGGAGGTAGGGTGCTTCCTGGACATTTTGCAGGTGACCCCTTTTCATGTTTTTCATTCTCTGGTCCCAACTCCTCACAGTCCTCCTCTTCACTGGCTGCAGGGGGACTAGGTAGACATTCAGCAATATTTGAGAGTGCAGCAAAGCAAAAGAATTGGTCAATATCAGACTCACAATGGGAATCAGCAGAGCACAGGTCACTTTGGGAATGGGAATCTTTGCTGTGCAGTTGCCGTGGAGACAATGCTGGTGAATAGCGGTCTTCACAGCAGTAAGAGTCTTTCACTGGTAAATGGCATGGGCGCCTGGTAGAGAAGTAGGACATTAGGTCGTCCTCTTCTAGGGCATCTATAGAGTCGCTGGACATGCTGGTCATGAAATGTGATTCAGTTTGGTATGAATCAGATGCTTCAGATGAGGGGTCATCCACAATGATGACACACTGAGGTTGTTCAAGCTTTTTCTCTTGCTCTTTGTCTTCCTTTTCTGTGCCTACTCTCTCATCATTTATTTCTACTGTCTTTCCAATATTACCATGTATAGATTCATGGATGGTTTCTTTGTTCTCTTCCTTTTCCTTCTCAACCACCTCCTCTTCTTTGCATCCTTCCTTCTCCACGTCTTCATCTTTTTCATTGTTCCTTTGTGTTTTTTCAGTTTCTTCTGGTAGTTTATCACTGGGTTTAACTGCCGTTTTGTTGCTTTTGGCAGTGCTAGCAACATGAGTAAGAAGAGCATCCACATCTGTGTCTGAGTCGTCGGAGTCACTGCCACAGTGTGACACATAACCTACACATAAAGGCAGAAGCAGAGAAATCGCATTGTAAAAAAAATTAAAATTTAATATGCAAAAACAGTAATGAGGTCACATTGGCAGCCTATCATACCCGCTGACTCACTTACCCTACTCTCCTACTCACGGTTAGTTCCTGTCATGTTTTTCACTAAACTATCACCACCATTTTTTTCATAGTAATGACATACTTCACGTCATTTTCACAATTATGCTCAGTTTAATCGAACTTTTAGGGTATGTTTACACAATACCTTTTTTAGCTGAAAACTGTAAACTTTTTATGAGTTTTGGCTGTTCATTTACACAACAGCAGTGTTTTTGAGTTGTTTCAAAGTGCAAGGTTTTGAAAACGATGCCTTTACTGTCTCCATGTAAACAACAAAAACGTGAATTTGTGAAAACGGTGACGTCATGCATGTATTACATGTTCACGCATGCATATTACGTGTTTGCAGGGTGTTTCTTGGCGAGACATTGCCAACTACTGACCTGGCATGCACAGCCTTTTTAGTCATTTTCACAGATCTGTGTGAACAGGATTGTTTTGACAACGTTGTCAACAGTTTTTAGTACATTATTGTCGTGTAAACATACCCTTAGTTTGCTTATCTTTGTTTCCTGTTTCCTTTGTTCCTATGTTTGTATTTGTTTGTATTTCTTGTATCTACTTGTTTGTATTTTAGTTCATTAGCCTTGTATATTTAAGTCCCTCAGTTTGTTCGGTTCCTTGTACGGTATTGTTTGTTCATGGCACGCAGTTTTGTTGGTGTTTACTCCCTTTTGGATTATCTGTTTGTTTAATTTAATTAACCACATTGTTATTTTTGAACCATTTCATCCATCTTCATTGGACTAGAGCGTGACAGTCATATTCCCTTCGATTTTATAGACACTGGTAAGATGCAAACAGTTTTCAATGTTAAAAAGTCTGTCTAATATTTCACAACTTGCTATTTTTAGAACATTGTTATGTGAGCAGTGTGGGGTGGAAGTGGAGTTCTGGGAATTTTTTTCTGAAGCATGAAAAAAATGTTTTTATTATTACAATCATGTAAGCAGTCAGAAATTCAATTCCATGTAAACAAGAATTCATAGTGTATTGTTGCTAATGGTTTGCCCTTATGAAAATGAACCATGGTTTTATTATAGTAAAAGTGTAGTAACCATGGTTTTTTGGCTAATTAATTACCATTTATATAACCACAGTTTTACCACAAATACCATGGTTAAACTATGGTTAGAGTACCTAAGCCATGGTTAATTTGTGGTTACCATGGTTTTACTATAATAACCATGGTTTTTTGGTTTTATTTGTAGTAAAACCATGGTTCATTTTCGTAAGGGTGTTGTCTGCATTAGGCTATAATTTGTATTGATAATGTTAGTATTGATAGTGTTGTTTTTGTGGCTCTGTAAAAATGCCTTTAAAAACATCATTTTAGAATTCTGCTTTGTTTTTTTTGCAGAGTGGGGTAGGATTTTCAAAACAAAGGTTGCATACCCTCCTCTGCTGATATGCGGTGGCTCTTTGAATTAGTTGACCAGGGGAACACGCAGATCTGGGGGTCCACAAGTAGTTTGCAATATCCAGCAACCAGACACAATAAATCTTTAGCTGCCGCTGACTCCATCAGCAATGTTATTGGCTGAAGACAGGAAAAGTGTGACAATGTGAAAAAGTCAGAGCAGAGAGTACAAAGAAAGATTTATACTGAGTGTACATGTATGTAGCTGTAAGCATGAGTGCATGTATAATGTTTACCTTTATATCCTGCAGGTAGATCTTGACCAGACTAACTCTGTCAGATTCGGGTAATAGTTCCACTCTAGTAATGCAGCTGAATTCAGTTAGTTTGGTCATGATGCTCAGTTTATGGTTGATCACCTGACTCACCCCATACTGAGCTCCCACCAACAAACTCACCATTGACTCTCTGTCCTGCAGCTAGTTAAATAGAGAAAGAGTGTACAGTATGTGATCAACCATGTGATAAATGTGATAAAACCATATAAACCAATAAGATAAACCAAAAATGAACAACATTTATCTTCATCTTTTTTTTTTAGTACTGCTTCATTTCTCACTCTTATTTAGAAATACAGGCTATTTGAAGTAAAACAGAAAGGTAACATTTGTATGGAAAGGAATTAAATAATGATGTTCTCAACAAAAATTATCATCTCATATTTGTGATCCTATACTTTTTATGCCTTTCAAACATAAGTATTTGTTTTTATGTGACGTATTGAATAGTGCAGTTATCGATTTGGATATGTCACTATAGTAAAAATAACTACATTTACATTTATATGTAAAACATTTATGCGAAATTGCTATATTTATTTGGAAAAAAGGGATTTCAAATAAATAGAATTAGTTTTGATATTATTTGAAGTATCAGTTAGAATGGGGTGATAAAAATTATGACATTAGTAGTTTGTGGCATTGTTTTCTAGTAAGAGTGTTCATGAATTTATAGCTGCATATTCTTTATGCAGTAATCCAAAGTAGATACTTAATAAAATTAGGTAATTAATTTTAATGTTTAGTGAAAATTAAAGATATATTCTTTCTCATGTGTATACAGCTGCATCAGTAAAATGTAAAAAATACACTACCATTCAAGATTTTTAAAAAAAGAAATTAATACTTTATCTAGCAATTAGGCATTATGTTGACAATAAGCAAGGGTGCATAAGGTGAGTCAATACTTTTAAATTGTTACAAAAAATTCTATTTCACATACATGCTGTTCTTTTGGACCTTTTTAATTCATCAAATGTATTATGGTTTCCCAAAAAATATTAAATGAACTATTTTCAACTAATAATAGTAAGACATATTTCTTGAGCACCAAATCAGCATATTAGAACGATGTCGGAAGCATCATGTAACACTGAAAAAAAAAAACTGGACATAATTCTGCTTTGCTATCACATGAATAAATTGTATTTTAAAATATATTGACATAGAAAACAGAAAATGAAATTGTAATAATATTTCACAATTTTGCTGTTTATTTATTTTTGATCAAGTAAATGCAGCCTTTGTGAGAATAAGAGACTTTCAAATACATAAAATCTTACCAACCCCAAACTTTTGAATGGTAGTGTACAGTAGATTTTTGATTTTAAACTACTGGTCTGACAAGTGGAAAATTGTATGAATGAAGAGAGTATTTGTGATGTAGGTCTCTCTGACTCTCTTAAGTGGCATTTTCGTGCTGATGTGTGAGTGGTAGTAGTGCGGATGAAAGATGTAAAGCCATTGCATGTGTAAATGCAGGTGGGGTACATTTTACTGGCAATTTTTTACTGCAGTTTAATGGATTTCATGTCTGAAAGTGGCTATTAAGACTTAGAATGCATCTCTTACCATCATTGTGGCACTAAAAGCCTTTCCTCCATAGGACTTGAGTTCAGACATCTCATTCAAGTAGTTCAGTCTAGCATGATTCACTGAGATCACCTATGAAAACACCCCACACATGGGAAGTAATGTAAATACACATTGTACTGTACTTTACTACCAAAGAATACCAAAAGAATCCATGTTTTGTGCACATGTACCACGGGAATACTATGGTATATTTTTATATGTACCATGATATTCTTTCAAAGTAAAAAAAAGAACAAAAAAAAAACGCTTGGGGTTACTTGACTGTAACCCTGTTCCCTGATAAAGCGGAACGAGATACTGCACGAAGTGCATATGGGAAGTGTCTTTACACGACCAGTTGTGAAAAAGTGTGTTTAACACGTCAATGAAATTGACCCGGCGGTATTATAGGTGACGTCACACATGCACCTGCTGCACGAGGCTATAAATAGATGAGCCCCAGCTGCAAGCCTTTTTTGTTTGAAGAGCAGTCCTGGGACATCATCAGCACGTCACTGCAGTGCAGCATCTCGTTCCGCTTTATCAGGGAACAGGGTTACAGTCAAGTAACCCCAAGTGTTCCCTTTCAAAAGCTTCACTCAATGCTGCACAAAGTGCAAAAGGGAACGAGAATACCCACGCCGCCATGCTTGATGGTGTCTGGACCTCTTACGGTTGTGTATGTGTGCACAAGAACGCAAGAAAGCCTCAGACATTAGCTTGTGATGTTGACTCAAGGACATGAGAGCCCGGACTGGCATGAGCATCCAGGCATGAGCATCCAAGCTATAAAATCTTATGAATGTGTGCGGAGAGGACCAACCTGCCGCATCACAGACACTTTGTAAGGGGGCACCCTTTGCTAATGCAGTAGAGGAGGCGACTCCACCTGGTGGAGTGAGCCCTTAAACCTATAGGCGAAGCTTGACCTCGCGCCTCATAGGCAAGAGCAATAGCATCCCTGACCTAATGTGACATGGTTTGTTTGGTGGCAGCATAACCTCTGTTACGACCCCCATGGCAAACAAACAGTTGCTCTGACTTACGCCACTGGCTAGTGCGGTGGACGTAGGCCTGGAGAGCATGCACTGGACACAGTCTAAGAAGTCTCTCCTGATCCGGCGTTTCGAACGGCGGAGGGCAGAAGGTTTCAAGAGTGACAGGATGTACAGTCGAGAAAGGAACATTAGGCAGGTAGTCAGGATGAGAATGCAAAATCACTTTCACCATTCCTGGGGCAAAGTCTAAGCAGGATGGCGATATTTACAGAGCCTGCATATTCCCAATTCTTTTCAGAGAAGTTATAGCCATAAGAGCCAGAAGTTTGTCAGACGCTTACTCTAGAGGTTCAAAGGGGGTTTCAACCAGACCCTCGAGGACTATAGCTAAGTCCCATGAAGGGATCTTGGTTCTTACAGGAGGCCTCAAGCCTGGCACCACTAATGAAACGAGCGAGCAGAGGATGCCTCCCAAGCGGCACCCCATCCACCAGGGCATGGCAAGCCGAAAGAGTGGAGCCAAATTTTTTTCCAAGTGGAGGAAGCCGCAGCACTTAGGATGGTCTCAATAACTGCAGGTGAAAGCCCAGTGTCCCTCAGTTGGTGCCCATCAGGGGCCAAACATAAAGGTTCCACAGGTCGGGCCTGGGATGGCATATCGTGCCCTCTGCCTGAGACAGAAGGTCCTTTCTCGCCGGAACTGCCCACGGCGAGCTGTTGAGGAGAGACACTATCTCCGAGAACCACACTCTGTTCGGCCAACGAGGCGCTATCAATAAGAGGCAAGACCCTTGTTGGCGAACCCTAGCTAGAACTCCCGGGAGCAGAGCGACTGGAGGGAAGGCATACAGGCGCATCTTGGGGCATGTATGAGCCATCGCATCCAGACCCAATGGAGCTGGGTGACTGAGAGAGAAGTAGAGGGGACATTGTGCTGTCTGATAAGAGACAAAGAGGTCCACTCTGTAAATATCTGCTCTGTAAAATCTGGTCCATATCTGATCGACTACTTCTGGGTGGAGTTTCCATTCCCCCATCTGTAATTTCTGTCTGGACAGTAAATCTGCTCCCACATTTAACTGCCCCGGAATGTACACTGCTCTGAGTGACAGGAGCTTGTCCTGGGCCCAGAGAAAAATCAGACCTCCCTGGTGATTTATATATGAGACTGTCGCTGTACTGTCCACCTGCACTAGGACATGACAGCCCCTCAACTGGGGGAGAAAGTATTTCAGGGCCAGAAATACAGCCATCAACTCTAGGCAGTTGATGTGCCAATCGAGCTGATGACCCTCCCATTCCCCTTGGGCTGGACGACCACTTAAGACCACACCCCAGCCGTCAGGGAAGCGTCCGTCGTTAGCAGTTTGCGACGACAAGGTACGCCTAGAGTGGGACCCAAAGCAAGGAACCGGGGTCTGAACCACATAGTTAGTGTACGAAGCCCGTGGTGCGTCAATTTTACAAGCCTCTGAGGATTGGCCCTTGGATGAAATCCCCTGGCTCTGAGCCACAACTGAAACGGTCTCATATGCAACAGCCCCATAGGAATCACCGTGAATGCTAATGCCATGAAACTTAACAATCTTTGACACTGAAGAACAGTGAGATTTTGACCTAGCCTGACTTTGCTCAGGGAATGCAGAATGGTCTCGATTCGAGCGGGAGACAATTGTGCCCGCATCGTGATCGAATCCCAAACAACCCCCAGATAAGTCGTTCTCTGGGCAGGAGAATGAATGCTTTTCTTGGCATTGAGTCTCAACGCGAGAGAAACTAGATGAGCTAGCATGATGTCTCTGTGCTGAAGCGCCATCTCTCGCGATTGTGCTAGTATTAACCAATCGTCGATGTAATTCAAAATGCGAATGCCCTGGAGTCGCAATGGAGCCAGTGCTGCATCCATGCATTGTGTATGTGCGGGGTAATAAGGCTAGGCTGAATGGAAGAACCCGAAACTGGTAAGCTCTGACAGTACGTGTGCCAACTCCAGTTTCACGGAAATGGAGACCACGGTGTTGAAACGCGGAAGGCAATGAATAAACTGGATTCTGTATCCTTTCTGTATTGTACTTAACACCCATGCAGAATTTTAACACTTCCTGTTGAGGGGATGTTAGATGTCCCGTGTCCTGGAAAATAGCAGGATTTAGACACGGGACATTTAACATTTCACTGGAAACCGCTGCCCCCCGAATCGCCAGAGGCGGCGGAGGTGGAGAGGTTTCGTGAGGGTAGCGGGACGGAGTAAGGAGATGTTTGACGCGCCCCGTCCCAGGGGTGGGCTACCCCGACCAGACTGGGCGCAAAAACCGTCAGGACTTCTTACTTTTGTTAATAACAGTCCTGAGGTCCGCCCTGGGAGGCTGCTGAGGGCGGCGAGCCGGTCCCCAATCCTTACGAGGGGGAGCCCAACTCTCCATACTCTGCTTTTTCACCTCCCTAACTGGGGAGAGGTTGGGTGGCCGATGGCCCCTCCCCTTGAGTGCAGCGAGGAAGAAACTGAACAAACGCTTCCTCATATTTTTTAATTTCTCTAAATCTGGCAACCACAGAGTAAACTGAATCACCAAACTGACCAGAGGAGGGAGATCGGAGCATCAAGAAGAAAAACTCTATCTCCGATCGACCCCCCCGCACTCAAATCCTTCAGGAGGTCAGCCTGGTATGCCTGTAACATAACCATAATGAGCAGCGCAGCACCAGCCTGACCCTTTTTAAATATAATATATAATATATATATATTTATATAAAATAATATATAATTTTTATATATAAGCTTATACCCACGAGAGCCGAAGTTGTCAACCAAATCCATACGGGAGCCCCGCCCCGCTCGCAATGCTCGCACTCGCCTGACTCAATGCAGCGACCACATGCTCTTCCCCAAACACACAAAGCAGTAATCGTGTGTATCCAGTTCTGCTTCTTTTTTTCAACTTATTAGATTTCTTTCAACTTGAACTCTTTTCACTAATGTTTGTAACAGAGATGAGAAAGAGAGAAATCTGCACACTGCCAGTTGAAAACTAACTCCTAACAAAGATCTCAAGTGAAGTTTGAAAGGTAGAGAGAGTTTTTGACTCACACCAACACAGAGTGGTCTGAAAACAAAAAGACCTGAAGGCTTGCAGCTGGGGCTCATCTATTTATAGCCTCGTGCAGCAGGTGCGCGTGTGACGTCACCGACCGAGGCTATAATTCCGCCGGGTCATTTTCATTGATGTGTTAAACACACTTTTTCACAGCTGGTCGTGTAAAGACACTTCCCATATGCAGCACTGAGTGAAGCTTTTGAAAGGGAACATGATAAATTATATAGTATTATTCAGTAACATGTCATCTGTCAAAATACTATCTAAAACCATCACTGTATTATGGCACACAGTACTTTTTGTATACATATACATATGTACATGATTTACATCCACACAATGCTCAAGACAGAACACAAATACAGTATACACATGCAAACACCTTTTGCTTTGGCTCCTGAGATAGAATCTTTTTCATGTGGTAACTGATGGCTTTCTTCAAGTCCTTCTCTCTCATGTTTCGCAGTAAGGTGTGGGACACAAAGCTTTCAATACCCCACTCCTTCCTTCAGACAGAAATAGTACAGACAGAACAGAATAGTATGACACTTTAGGGTTGTGCAGTATACTGGCAGTAAAAAGTGTTAACAAAAAACTGTGAGGCTAATAATGAATTATTGAATCTACTGAAAAATCTAATTTCATCAGAAGCCTAAAACTATTTATTTTATGGCTAAGGTATCAATACTTAAGAATCAGAGGCTGGTATCGTATCTAGATAAAACATTTTAAAAAATTGGTAATGATCCAACCATAATGTGTACTCTACCGTTCAAAAGTTTGGGGTGGTTAAGATTTTTTTGATGCTATTACCTCACCAAGGCAGCATTTATTTGATCAAAAATACAGTAAAAACAATCATTGTAACGTTATGTTCTGTTATGTCCTGTAGTTCCATTTTCACTCTGTTTGATCTGTTCCTGATTTCTTGTTTATTAAAAGACTCTTTATTTAACTTGGATTTCATGCATGCTAGTCTACACTTTACAATAATATTGTTAAATATTATTACAATTTAATATAAACAGTTTTCTATTTTTCTCCAGTACTTTACATTACACCAGTCTTCAGTGTCACATGATACTTTAGAAATCATTATGCTAATTTGGTGCTCAAGAAAGATTTATTATTATTATTACAATGGTTGTGAAAACATGATTGGAGACATTTTTTGTTTAATATAATTATTTAATATAATTTAAATTTGGATTTTAATGCAGCTTTGCTAAATAGTATTTATTTAATAAATTCAAACCTTTGAATTGTAGTGTACTTGCTAAGTAGGATGACTAAAAAATGCAGCAACAAGCTTTTGTATATTAAAATAGCATGAACACTTATGTGTTATTGTGTGTGTACTCACATCATGGCCTTTAGAGGTGTTTTAAGAGATTGTCCACTGCTGGATAGTTTTTCTTGTACATTTAGAGCAGCCAGTCTGAGAGCTGTATTACATTTCATCTCCACTGCAAACCTTTCCTGCAATACATCACTCACGCTCTACACACACACACATGCACACACACACACACACACACACACACACACACACACACACACACACACACACACACACACACACACACACACACACACACACACACACACACACACACACACATACACACTTAATAATAATAATAATAATAATAAGGAATATAATGAGAATTCAGATACCTAAATGGGGTCATACCATAGACTACTTATGTTTTAATATAAAGCAAATTGTAATGACTACTGACTAACTTATTTATGAATTGATTATCCAATTTTTGAGGCTTTGTTACAATTAGCTAACAATTTAGTACATACTGGTCTCCAAAATAAGTATGCAAACAAAAATACATCACAAACAAAATGTGCATTTTACTTTAAAAACAATCCAACATATATCTGTGGCGATATTATTTAAAAAAAATGCCTGTATATAGCCTACACACAGCCACAAACACACCTGTAAGTATAGATACTCAAAGGCCACAGGATCTTCGTTGAGCATGCTCTTAAAGTCTCTTGGTAGAAAACAGACACGAAACAGACACCTGTAGTCGTGAGTCTCCTTCTTTTCAACCACCTGTCACATATGCACAGAGTGTTAGATACTGTATTTCAGCCACCATTACTGTACAGTTGAGTGTAGAAAGAAGTAACTAAACTCTTTAAAGGAACATTTTCACCCAAAATGTAAATTATGTTATTATTTACTCATGGTGTTTTAAACCTGTATGACATTGTTTTTGCTGTGGAACACAAAAGGTGATATGAAGAAAATACTTTTTTTAATGTAAGGAAAGTGAAAGAGGTCTCATAATGTAAAAAAGCAAAAACAAAAGCATTGTGAAAGTATCATAAAAGTGGTCCATATGAAGAAGGATTTCTGGAGTCATACGACAAAAAAGAAAGTCATAATCATTGAAAATGTTGACTGCTTTTTTTACTTTAGCCCACAGCCTTATTCACTTTTATTACATGGTGGTAAGTGGCCAGTATATTCTTCAAAAAATTGTTTGTGTTCCAGAGAAGAAAGGGAGTCCCACAGGTTTGTAAATACATGAGGATGAATAAATGATCATTTATTGATGTGTATATTTGTTTGGTTTTTTATGATGTTCGTGTGTGTACCTTTTGAATAATCTCTTCCTCGTGTAGCAGATACAGTTTGCTGATGCTGTATTGTTGTTCAAGTACCAGAGAGAAGTGTTCGATCCGGGTGATTGAGAGTTTTTCCTTCAGAGTCATCACTATGTCCTGGTGGAGAACACATTAGATAAGAGGATTATTTAACCATGTGAATTATATAGAGGGCATCAATACACAACCTATCAATAACACCTTCCTTATATGGCACTATGACCGTACTATCATACAATGAGGGTATTTGATGGTAATGCTTTGGTACTTGGATATACACTCACCTAAAGGATTATTAGGAACACCTGTTCAATTTCTCATTAATGCAATTATCTAATCAACCAATCACATGGCAGTTGCTTCAATGCATTTAGGGGTGTGGTCCTGGTCAAGACAATCTCCTGAACTCCAAACTGAATGTCAGAATGGGAAAGAAAGGTGATTTAAGCAATTTTGAGCGTTGCATGGTTGTTGGTGCCAGACGGGCCGGTCTGAGTATTTCACAATCTGCTCAGTTACTGGGATTTTCACGCACAACCATTTCTAGAGTTTACAAAGAATGGTGTGAAAAAGGAAAAAACATCCAGTATGCGGCAGTCCTGTGGGCGAAAATGCCTTGTTGATGCTAGAGGTCAGAGGAGAATGGGCCGACTGATTCAAGCTGATAGAAGAGCAACTTTGACTGAAATAGCCACTCGTTACAACCGAGGTATGCAGCAAAGCATTTGTGAAGCCACAACACGCACAACCTTGAGGCAGATGGGCTACAACAGCAGAAGTCCCCACCGGGTACCACTCATCTCCACTACAAATAGGAAAAAGAGGCTACAATTGGCACGAGCTCACCAAAATTGGACAGTTGAAGACTGGAAAAATGTTGCCTGGTCTGATGAGTCTCGATTTCTGTTGAGACATTCAGATGGTAGAGTCAGAATTTGGCGTAAACAGAATGAGAACATGGATCCATCATGCCTTGTTACCACTGTGCAGGCTGGTGGTGGTGGTGTAATGGTGTGGGGGATGTTTTCTTGGCACACTTTAGGCCCCTTAGTGCCAATTGGGCATCGTTTAAATGCCACGGCCTACCTGAGCATTGTTTCTGACCATGTCCATCCCTTTATGACCACCATGTACCCATCCTCTGATGGCTACTTCCAGCAGGATAATGCACCATGTCACAAAGCTCGAATCATTTCAAATTGGTTTCTTGAACATGACAATGAGTTCACTGTACTAAAATGTCACAGTCACCAGATCTCAACCCAATAGAGCATCTTTGGGATGTGGTGGAATGGGAGCTTCGTGCCATGGATGTGCATCCCACAAATCTCCATCAACTGCAAGATGCTATTCTGCTGCTTAATATTTTTGTGGAAACCGTGATAATTTTTTTTCAGGATTGTTTGATGAATACAAAATTCAAACGTACCCCAGTTTTTTTTTTTTTTTAAACAGAAATCGTCTTTACTGTCAATTTTAATAAATGTATGCATACTTGCTGAATAAAATTATAAATTTAATCTTACTGACCCCAAACATTTTAATATTAGTGTATATAGCACTTCCAAAAATTCCCTATACTGCGATTGGAGCATGTGTGAATTGAAATTATCACCTGACAACAGACTATAGTGAATATGTCTGAAGTACCTTAACAGTGGTTTTAGATTCAAATTTAAAAGCCTTCGTTTGGCCATTCTCCAGATAGACCTTCAGAACATTGGGCAGGAACAGCAGCGAGTTACCCTGGGGGTCAAAGGTCAATACATATATCATGTTAGCAATGGTAAAAGAACTGCCTGTTTCAACAAAGTGTTCAAACTATTCAAGCCAGGGAATATGATCAGTCTCATTATCACATTAAAAAAAGATTAAGCACTCAAAAGGCTGCATACTAAAAAGAAAAACAGTTTTATCACTGCCTTAGTCATGTTGTGTGCTTGATAATGCTTAATTAGATTTTAATTAAAAAAACATCTTGGGTCGAGGGAAATTAATAGACTGAAGGCACTCCACCTAAATGAACAAAATTTTTACTTTTAAGTGAACTGTTAAGTGATCATAAATCATAATTGCAGCTATACTATACACCATGTCAGCACAGTTTCACAAAGATTATGATTAATGGCTAATTGAATAATTCATATAGAAGTAATAAATTATTGACTACCAGAAGGTTTTTACCAAGACTGGGTAGACTGCCAAACCTCTCCCTCTCAATGCCTCTCTATTCTTCATCTTTTTTTCATATTCTCTCTCTCATTTTCTTTATCACTTATTCATTTTATCTAAACTAACGCATGTGAATACTCCATTATTAACATAGCATGAATGAACAGAATGTGTCAAACCTGTGAGTGACCATTGACCACCACCTCCTCTGCAAACCTCACTTTAACAGGGTTTGACTTCAGCTTGGCTCTCTTCTCTGGAGTTATGAAGGATGACTTTGGCCCCTATGGCACAGCCATCATGACAATCAGCACAATTATGGACATGTTTGACCTTCAGTGACATTTTCTTTAAAAAAAAACATTCATTGTGGAATTGCACTGGCATTTACATGACTGTGATATTTACCTGTCACTGAGAAAAATGTATGATTTCCAAACAGAAAGATGTTTTAACATCCTTAGACCAAACCATCTGTATTTCCTCTTTATGACCCTTACAAAAAAGGTACTGTGGTGGTACCATGCTACAGGAATGGTATCAGTAAGGAAAATCATGGGACTTTATATATCATGGTACTGAATTATTACCGTATTCAAAGAATGCAGTGGAATTATCATAGTACATATAATGGAAATATCATTATACTTTTTGTTTTGCTTGAGTGTCCTAATTGAATTGCATGAACAAAATAAACCATGGGCTATTCTGAAACTTTAGCCATTTACATTATAAGGCATGTTTGTAAAATGAAATGATTCGCTTTTATTTGACCATTTGTGAAATTTCCTCACTACTAAATGTTCTATGGTCAACTGTTAGTGGTATTATAGTGGTATTAAGTAGAAGCAGTTGAGAACCACAGCAACTCAGCCATGAAGTGGTAGGCCACGTAAAATCACAGAGCGGGGTCAGCGCGTGCTGAGGCGCACAGTGCACAGAAGTCGCCAACTTTCTGCAGAGTCAATAGCTACAGACCTCCAAACTTTGTGTGGCCTTCAGATTAGCTCAAGAACAGTATGTAGAGAGCTTCATGGAATGAGTTTCCATGGCCGAGCAGCTGCATCCAAGTCTTACATCACCAAGTGCAATGCACAGCGTCTGATGCAGTGGTGTAAAGCAGTAGTGGAGACGTGTTCTCTGGAGTTACGAATCAAGCTTCTCTGTATGGCATGCCGATGGACGAGTCGGAGTTTGGTGGTTGCCAGGAGAACGGTACTTTCCTGACTGCATTGTGCCAAGTGTAAAGTTTGGTGGAGAATTATGATGTGGCCTGCACAGAGTCCTGACCTCAACCCAATAGAACACTTTGGGATGAATTAGAGTGGAGAATGCGAGCCAGACCTTCTCGTCCAACATCAGTGCCTGACCTCACAAATGCGCTTTTAGAAGAATGGTCAAAAGTTCCCATACACACACTCCTAAACCTTGTAGAAAACCTTCCCAGAAGAGTTAAAGCTGTTATAGCTGCAAAGGGTGGGCCAACTCCATATTAAACTCTACGGATTAAGAATCAGATGTCATTAAAGTTCAGGTGCATGTAAAGGCAGGCGTCCCAAAACTTTTGTCAATATATTGTATGTTGCAAGGAACAAAATATGATTTTTTTTTGTAAAATACTATATGTATAATTATTTTGTATTTCTTATTAAAATACATTTTGTAAGATTTGTCTCTTCAATTTTTTCTGCAGCCCCGTGAACAATTGTATATTGTCACAATCTGTGTGTTTAGTTCCCTTTCGAGGGAACTCGAGCTGCGTCACCGCTTTGGGAACGCCTCTGCGTGATTGCGTCGTGAAGCACATGTGTAATCAGTCCAATGGAGAGACGGAACGTCATAGGCGGGTGACGTCATCGACCCGGAAGGTATAAAGCATACCGGCAGACAAACGCCGCTAGCTTCTGTTGCTTTCAGCAAGCGCTCTGTGTATTGTCATTGTCAGATTTGTGTTTTGTGTCTGAGTTCAGACTTCTCTCGTTTCTATTACAAGTTGCATACACACTGACATTTAAAGAGACACTATGGCGAGCGAACAGCGTTACAGAAAGTGTGTTCCTCCCTGCTCTCGTCACATCACGAGCGGGGATACACACTTGATGTGCGTTGTTTGTTTGGGTGAACAGCACGCTCAGTCGGCTCTCGAGGGGGCCGGCTGTGAGCATTGTGAGGCTTTGCCTATGAGAGTGCTGCGATCCCGCCGGGCACTTTTTGAGGAGGGTGTCCCGGTTCGCGTTCCCCGCGGCACAGGCCCCGCTGTTGCTGAGGCACAGCGGCAGCTTATGTCGTGGGGTTCGCAAATGGATCTGTCAGAGGGGTTAGAGACGGGCCCAGCCCTTTCTCTGCCCTCACCTGGCAGATCCAGTGCTGCCTCTCTGGGTTCGGGAGCCCGCCCTGCGGTTTCTCCCACCCAGGGGGCAGCCTCAGCGCTGCTTTTATCAAGCTCTGATGAGATCGATATTTGCAGCGTTGACGCGGGGGTTGAAGACTCGCCACTTCAATCCCCTGCTGGTGAGGAGCTTTTGGAGGTTCTGTGCAGAGCGGTGGCCAAACTAAACATTGACTGGCCACAAGAAAATCAAGAGAGCGTCTCGTCCAAGAGCCGTTTGGACGAGCGCTTTCTCCCCTCACGCTCTGCCCAGCCTCCACGTCGGAGTTTACCGTTTTTCACGGATCTCCACACTGAGGTGTCGAGAACGTGGAAGCGGCCCATGTCCTCTCGTGTCTTCAGCCCCCAAACGTCAGTGTATAGCAACATACAGGGGCTGAAGAAGCATGGGTATGGTCCGATGCCGAAGGTGGAGGAGACGCTTGCGAGCCATCTCTCTCCTCAGTCGGCATCGGCCATTAAAACTCCGACCTTGCCCACCAAACCATTAAGAACCACATCCTCTTTGGTGGGCAAGGCGTACTCGGCAGCGGGTCAGGCCGCCGCGTGTCTGCACACTATGGCCATCGTGCAGGCATACCAGGCCGACCTGCTAAGAGACCTGGGGTCCAGCCAGGAGATCGGAGCAGACTTAGTTAATGAGCTCCGATCTTCAGCAGATTTAGCTCTCCGAGCCACCAAGGAGACGGCCAAATCTATAGGCCGTTCTATGGCAGCCCTGGTGGCTACGGAGAGGCATCTGTGGCTGAATCTGACTGAGATTCGGGAGAGAGATAAGAGCTTTCTGCTTGATGCGCCGCTGTCTCCTGACGGCCTGTTCGGTGACGCTGTCACAACCGTCACCGACAGGTTTCAGGAGGCAAAGAAACAATCTGCGGCGCTGAAGCAGCTCCTCCCGAGAAAACCCCAGGCCTCGTCTGCTGCTGTGCGGGAGCAGCAGACACCGAGTACGAGCTCCGTACACCGGGCGCAACAGAAACAAAGTGTGGCCACTCGTACTCCCCCTCAGAAAGGGTGGGGCGGTGGGCGACACCCCCAGACGCAGCCCTCTAGGGGTAGAGCAGATCTGCGGACTGTTCTTATCTCTAGAAAGGCTGCGTCTAAGAGGCCCTGACGCCAGTGGGCCCAGGGCAGTGAGGGTTTCCCCCTTCGGGAACAGGCGGTGTTCACCTCAGCATACGGTGCCCGTCCTGTTCCGGTACCCTCACAGGGTCTCTCCACTAACCCCGCCCGAGTGCCGGGGCGTGGAAGGCCCTCGCGAGTCATCCGAGGATGGCCCGCGTCCTCCAGACAAGGAGGTGGCGCTGTCGAGTCAGCCGTTCCCTGCCGGTCATCCGTTTCAGGGCGCTGTGCTCCCAGCACTCAGTATACCAGAGGCCAGTCTCGAGGGACTGGTACCCCTAGTAGATTTTTTGCCAGAATGGGAAAAACTGCCAAATATATCTCGTTGGGTCCTGCAGATAATAAGATCAGGGTACGCCATCCAGTTCAGGTGTCGTCCACCCAGTTTCAAGGGGGTCCTACCTACCTTGGTGGGCCCCGAGCAGGCTCTGGTTATGACTCAAGAAGTCCAGACCCTCCTACGGAAGGGGGCCATAGAGAAGGTTCCTCTCTCCGACAGGGAGTCAGGTTTCTACAGTCGCTATTTTATAGTGCCAAAGAAGGATGGGGGGTTGCGCCCCATTTTGGACCTGCGCTCGCTGAATCGCGCAGTGGCAAAGTTCAGGTTCAAGATGCTTACACTCAAACATATCGTGTCCCAGATCAGGTCCGAGGACTGGTTTGTCACGATAGATCTCAAAGATGCTTACTTCCACATCTCCATCCTTCCGCAGCACAGGAAGTACCTGAGGTTCGCTTTTGGGGGACAAGCGTACCAATATCGGGTGCTTCCCTTCGGTCTAGCCCTATCACCCCGCACCTTCACCAAGTGTGTAGACGCGGCATTAGCCCCCTTGCGTATGCAGGGGATCCGCATTCTCAATTATATCGACGACTGGCTGATTTTGGCTCAGTCAGCACGTCTGGCGGTTCAACATCGAGATGTTGTTCTCGCGCACATGAAGAGGTTAGGGCTGAGGCTCAACCTCAAGAAGAGCGTTCTTTCTCCAGTACAGAAAATAACGTATCTGGGTGTGTGTTGGAATTCGATCCTGATGCAGGCCCGTCTATCAGAGCCTCGCGTAGGATCGATTCTCTCAGCTGTGAAAGGGGTGAAACTAGACCAGCCACTCACTGTCAAACAGTATCAGAGACTGTTAGGCCTGATGGCAGCAGCGTCCAACGTCATTCCTCGTGGCCTGTTGTACATGAGACCTTTACAGTGGTGGCTCAAGACCAAGGGTTTTTCCCCGAGGGGAAATCCCTTTCGCGTGATCAAGGTAACGCGGCGATGCCTCCGCGCCTTAGTCATGTGGAAGGACCCTCGGTTTCTAGCCCAAGGCCCGTTACTGGGGGCACCGTGCCAGCGGGTCACTCTGACCACGGATGCCTCCCTTACGGGTTGGGGGGCGACCATGAGTGGTCGCTCGGCCCAGGGCCTATGGCAGGACGCTCATCGTGCGTTGCACATAAATTGCCTGGAAATGCTTGCTGTGTTCCAGGCTCTGAGACATTTCCTGCCGTATCTCAGGGGCCATCATGTTCTAGTTCGCACAGACAACACATCTGTGGTCTCCTATATAAATCACCAGGGGGGTTTGAGGTCTCGCCCTTTGTACAAGCTGACTCGTCAAATCCTCCTGTGGGCCCTGGGGAAATTGCTCTCAATCAGGGCAATCTACATCCCAGGGCGCCTGAATACGGAAGCAGACATCCTGTCGAGGCAGGGGCCGAGGCCCGGGGAGTGGAGACTCCACACCGAGGTGGTGGAGCTCCTCTGGCAAGAATTTGGCAGAGCAGAAGTAGACCTGTTCGCCACTCAAGACAACACTCATTGTCGTCTATGGTTTGCTCTAACTCCTCCAGCTCCCTTGGGACTGGACGCCATGGTACAGGAGTGGCCGAGGCTGCCCCTGTACGCCTTCCCCCCGATCGCTCTGCTTCCGGGAGTTCTAGAGAGAGTTCGTCGGGACGGTGCCCATCTGCTCCTAGTGGCTCCGTTCTGGCCAGCCCGGGTTTGGTTCTCGGACATTGTGTCGCTCCTCAACGGCTCTCCCCTGGAGATTCCGTGCAGGAGGGACCTGCTCTCTCAGTCGGGCGGTGCCTTCCTGCACCCACGCCCAGAGCTGTGGAATCTGTGGGCTTGGCCTCTGAGGGGGCCCAGCTCCTAAGCTCCGGTCTCTCAACCGAGGTTGTGGAGACCATCCTACACTCTAGAGCTCCCTCCACGAGGAAACTGTACGCATTGAAATGGAGACTCTTCACCTTATGGTGTAGAGATCGCCTGTGGGATCCAGTAAACTGCCCTGCGAGCGCGGTGCTGGAGTTCCTGCAGGAGAAATTCTCCGCTGGGTTAGCTCCCTCCACTTTGAAGGTGTACGTGGCGGCCTTAGCAGCTTACCACTCTCCTTTCGATGGTGTTACCCTCGGGCGACACCCCCTAGTTACTCGTTTCCTCCGTGGCACTATCAGACTGAGGCCCGCAGTACGCACCAGGGTGCCGGCCTGGGACTTAGCTATTGTCCTTCAGGGCCTTTCTCAGGCTCCCTTCGAGCCCATTGAAGAAATTTCTGAGAAACTCCTCACCTTAAAGACCATCTTTCTGCTGGCTATCTCTTCTTTAAAAAGAATAGGGGACTTACAAGCCCTCTCTGTGGCACCCTCGTGCTTGGAATTTGCTCCCGGTATGGCTAAAGCTTTTCTGCACCCCAGACCGGGGTACGTTCCTAAGGTTCCCACTAATACTGTGAGACCCATAGTACTTATGGCCTTTTGTCCACCTCCCTTTCTGACGTCTGACCAGGAAAGATCTAATCTGCTTTGCCCTGTTCGCGCACTAGACGCTTATGTCCACAGAGCTGCCCTGTGGAGAAAATCGGAACAGTTGTTTGTGTGTTACGGTCCACCCTCGAGAGGGGGTCCGGTCTCTAAGCAGAGGATGAGCAAGTGGATAGTTGAGGCTATTTCACTTGCTTATGAGGTGGTCGGGCAGCCTTTCCCTTTGGCTGTCCGGGCACACTCGACTAGGGGTATGGCTGCCTCTCGGGCATTCCTAGCAGGGGCTTCCCTGCAAGACATTTGTGACGCGGCGGGGTGGTCCTCGCCGCTCACTTTCGTGAGGTTCTACGAACTTGACATTACTCCAGGGGCTCGGGTGCTCGCCTTTTAGACAATGCACAGGCGGGCATCCGGCTCCTATGGGGACGTGGGTATTCTCGTTCCCAAAGCGGTGACGCAGCTCGAGTTCCCTCGAAAGGGAACGTCTCGGTTACGACTGTAACCTTAGTTCCCTGAGTAGGGAACGAGACGCTGCGTCACCCTGCCATACTCCCCGCATGCCCGCAAAAGCGTCTTGCTTCACTCTACCACAGAAGCTAGCGGCGTTTGTCTGCCGGTATGCTTTATACCTTCCGGGTCGATGACGTCACCCGCCTATGACGTTCCGTCTCTCCATTGGACTGATTACACATGTGCTTCACGACGCAATCACGCAGAGGCGTTCCCAAAGCGGTGACGCAGCGTCTCGTTCCCTACTCAGGGAACTAAGGTTACAGTCGTAACCGAGACGTTTCATTTTCATAGACTTTTAATTTGTTTCTATTCAGTTACATGTTCCCTTTGTTCTAGTTTCCTGCCAGTCATCAGTAGTCATGGACATTCATTCAATCATCACACCTGTTTATTTAGTCATCACCCCTGTGTATTTAAGTTCCTCTTTGTGCTCCAATCAGTTTTTCTGGTATTGTCGTGTCAACACGCTGTTCCGTTGCCTGTTCCAGTGGATTACCTAAGTTTGCTTTATTGAATAAATACTTTTGCTTTGGAACCTTTTGCATCTTTGACCTAGACATGATAGAATAGAGGACCATAAATAAGTGAAGAATAAGATTGCCTCTATTAATGTAGCTCCCACAGGGAGCTTGCTCAAGCCCAACGGGTCTGTGATTTTTATCTTGCGAGGAAGAGACCTGGATGAGTAAGTGGAGGAGTTCATTGGCACCAGCCACCTTGCCGTCTGCAATCACGCTCATCGAGGTCTTTTGGATTGGACGCTATGACAAGATCTGACTGGTAATGCCGCAAGGAACTCCTGCTGGATGCTGGCAGAGTACATCAGCTTCGCCCCATGGGTCAATGGATCTTCTTTTGATGTAGAAAAAGTGGCCAGCGTCCAGCCACACTCTACATCAATCACCACCCCAGAGCCAGACTCAGCACCCACACCCACTGCGGATAAGTAGCCAGAGCCCACCACAGACCGAAAGACCCAGCCATTACCTGCCACGGACATCAAGCCTGAGCCAAAGCCTGTAACGGAGTCAGTGCCAGCTGCCAAGTCTGTTCTGGATGCACAGCCTGGAGGTCCTCTCCACCCAAGCCAGACATACTCTCGGCTCCACCATCAGCCCTGCAATGCAGCCCTGATCCTCCTTGATCGCTCCCTAGCCCTACCCTGAGACATAAGGAGTCACAGGCTCTGCCTCATTCCTCTGAGCTCTCAGTTTCACCTCGGCTTGTCGACCAATCAGCTCCGTCCTGGCTTCTTGTCCCCTCGCCGTCACCTGAGACCAACATCTTTCCGGCTCCACCGGGCTCCCTCGTCCCACCGGCTACACCTTGGTCAGTCATTGGTCCACCATCACCACGGACACCCCTACAGCTCTGTCGGGATTCTCCATCAATCAGGTTCCACCGCGGTACTCACTGACACCAGTGTCGCCTCAGTCCTCTGGTCCCCTGGCTCCACCTCGGCCACTTGTTGCCAGGACTCCGCCTTGGTCTCCTAGTCCTTTGGCATCACCAGATCTCTCGGTCCCACTGACTACGCCTGGGCCTCTACATCTCCAGGCATTGCTGTTGGTTGGGATCAAAGGAACACCGTTGCTACTCCCTCCATCACTGCCACCGTGGGTCACCTCCCTCATGGCCGTCCCCTGGGTCGCTCTGGGATCTCGACTGCCATTTGTGCCTCACTGGATACTACCACCATCCACTCCTCCAATGGGTCCATCCACCATCCTCTCCTCCATGGTTCCTCCCATGATCTCCTCCATGGCTTCTTCCATCGTCTGCTCCGTCCTAGTTTCTCCCATCTGCTCCCCTATTGGTATCCAGTGCCTCACCGGTCCCTCGGCTACCTCCTGAACCTCCACCCTTCCCTCAATCTATCCATCATGGCGCGAGGCTGCCCCTTTCTGGGAGGAGAGCGTTCCGTCAGGAATGACGTGTGCATTTAGTTTCATTTTAGTTTGTTTCTCTTTAGTTATCTGTTCTTTTTGTTCTAGTTTCTCCCAGTCATTAGTGGTCATGAACATTCATTCAGTCATCACACCTGTTCATTATTTAGTCATCATCACTCTGTATTTAAGTTCCTCTTTGTGTTCCATTCAGTTGTTCTGGTATTGTCGTGTCAACACGCTGTTTCATTGCCTTCTTCGTTCTTGTGGATTACCTGAATTTATTTTATTTAATAAATACTTTTGTTTTGGAACCTTTTGCATCTTTGTTATCTTCATCAGACCTAAATGTGACATATATACAGTCTGTTAATTATTTAATTATCATATTAAGAAAACATGCATGCGTTCTTTTGCCTTTTTAAGAAAGCATTTTATTTATTATTTTTGCGGCATAGTTTTTCACCTATATTTAACAGTGCTTCGTCAGAAGTAACATCCCGCCGTACACAAATACAACAGCCGTTTTTAAAATCCTATCCAATGGTTGAAAAGAAAGGAGTAAACACGGTCACTAGTAGGTTGTGACGGCTGTCAATCAAAATGTGGAGCGGTGATTCGTTCCATGTGTTTCCTGTCAGAAAACAAATGGATAATTCGGTAAATTGGTTTAAAATGGTTAAAAAATAGTTATCTGCATGGTGCCTGCTGCCTTTGGGCTCAGTGATGTTGAATTTAAATTTGAATTTAAAAGACGTTATGTTACATTGTGAACAGTGTTTTCTGGAAGGGACTAAAGAACAAAGTATTTTTATCAGCTGAAAGGCACAATACAAATGTTTTTATTAAGTTAGATAGACATTATATAACAGTTTCAGGTTATGTTTTAGTGTTGGTAACATGTCCCACATTGTCCCACACAAACTTAGTAATCGTCCCACATTTGGTTTGTTTGATGGTGGTCACCCTAATATATTCTGATGTTTTGTATTTAATAGGTTACAGGAAACTGAAAGATGTGTAGAACTTTGATTATTCCAATAGTTATCTCTTAAAAAAATGTTTTTGTCATTTCCGCCTGCTGCTATAATGCAGAACAATACCACATCCTCCTGTCATGCCACAATCAGAAGTAACAGTGTGTGTGAGAGAGTCTCTAACTATATGCACACATACACTTACCACAGTATTTCTCAGGACAGTCAGTGTTATGGTGTTCTGACACTCTCTATAAATAATTGAAAAAGAGTACAACAGAATTAGTGGTACAGATAGCTAGAGTCACCAGGTGTCCCATTTGTTCCGAAGATACATTTTAAATTGGGCACATGAAAATGATCTAAATATTTGGTAAAACTGGACATCTGGGAGCCCAGATTTTGTAGTTTTACATAGACACTCTTACATGCCACATACCTGATGATGTCAGCAGCTTGCTCAGTAGAAAGATCATCAACAGCAATATTGTTTATTTTGAAAAGTTGATCACCAGGGACAAGCTTTCCATCAGCAGGGCCTCCTATAAAAAAACAGACAAACATACCATGTTTACAAGATTTATCAGGGAACCTGTCTTCATTATGCTGTTTGAGAAGGAATGTTTGAGAAAGAATGTTTATGTCATCCTATTTGGCTGTGGGGTAACCAGATGGCTTCAGCCATTCCAAGAGTAGGGTTTCCTGTAGACATTGCTCCATGTGCCAAACCAGTCAGCCAACATGTTGCTGTACATGCAGGCAAATAGCAGCTGGGTCACAGTTTTTAAATTGCTTTATTTAAGATCATTTTTTAAAAACACATTACAATAATGTCTCATTTGTTATCATTAGTTAATGTGTTAAATACATAATCCAAAAATGAAAATTCTGTCATCATACTCACCTTCATGTTGTTTCAAACCTGTATGTCTTTCGTTCTTCTGTGGAACACAAAAAAATATATATTTTGAAGAATGTTGGTAACTAAACAGGTCCGGTTTCATTGACATCCATTGTATAGACAAACAATACAATGAAAGTCAATGGGAACCAAATGGTCTGGTTATCAACATTCTTTAAAATATATTCTTTTATGTTCAGCTGAAGAAAGAAATGCGTACAGGTTTGGAACGACATGAGGGTGAGTATGATGACAGAATTTACATATTTGGGTGGACTGTCCCTTTAACTAACATAAACTAACAATAAGTAATATATTTTTACAGCATTTATTAACCTTTGTTAATGTGATTTTATATAAAAAAGTTAATGTTAGTTCATAGTACATTAATGTTAACAGATATAATCTTTTTTATCTTAAAAATGTATATTAGTAAATGTTTAGGTTAACACTAGCTAAGATTAATAAATGCTGTAGAAGTATTGTTCATTGTTAGTTTATGTTAACAAATGAAAACTTATTGTAAAGTGTTACCAACTTTATATACTATATATGGGATCATATGCATATACACTAATAGATTTGTCTGAAAAATGCACCACAAAACATTTTTAAAGTCAAAATAAAAAGAAGGTGATTTTTTTGGGTAACTACCTTTAAAATTATATTTTTGAAGATTTATTGTGATTTGACTCAGTATGCTTTTTGCAGTAATGGAACCTTGTTTTGTAGCTAATGCACTATTACTGTTTTATTGATTTTCATGAAGGGCTTGTTTGCTGTATAATTAAAATGTAACTTAAAAATGTAAATCTCAGCAAGGCTTAATCTCCACAGTTTCAGCCTGTTTAGAGTGCTGCCTCAAACATCCTCCATCGAATAATGCAACAGAGCAAGGCTGCGTTCTCAAAAGCATTGTAAGCCAAAGGATAGTAGAACCATTGGCACCAATGGTCTTTACGATCAACTTAGCTCACAATGCTTTTGAGAAATGTAGTCCTGGTCATCTACTTCTTATTATGATGACATCTTTATGGAGTTCATGGGCATTTTCCTGCCAGCAAGCTAATCTAGAAATTTTAATGGAGAGATTTTTCCAAAATAAAATCTAATGGATTTAAACTCTCCAAAAAGGATAATCTCCTTTCAGAATTGTTGCCAATGGTCCCCTGCCTGTTACCTCTGTGAGTGTTATTCATGGCATCTAATAGATGCTAATTTGGAAGTCCCAGTGTTGAGCTCTAGAGGTAACCAAAGCCACCATGGCTAAGATCTAGTGCTTAGCTTCAATGTGTTCATTCCATGTGGAGAAGTGGATGCCAAGAAGGCTCATAGTAGTGCAGACGTTAAAACCCAAAACATATAGTGTAATATACTATGAGCATTTTTGAACATTTTTAGGGATGATTGTGTGTGTAATGTACCTTCTGTCACGTCCAGCACCTGGGGTGGAGTGTTTGTTGAGACAGTGAAGCCGTGGGAGTTAAGGGTGGGGTCAAGTGGGATCTTAATAGTGACTCTAATTGGGCAGCTCCTCTGATCCTGGGAGCCATTATCAGCAACTTGCCCATCTTCTAGCACACGTTCTCTATGTACAGACAGAGAGAGAATAGGGTGATGCTATTCAAACACACACACACACACACAAAAAAACATAAAAATACTTGTCCACACAATTATTATTAGATTAAAAGAGTGGTACCGGCTGATGGACTCTCTGGAGCGGCGAAGCCAGCGTCCCACCACCTGCTCTACTCTGCTGGTCCTGCGAGATGGTGAGCGACTGCGGTCCCGCTCCTCCATTTAGCTACACACAGAGTGAAAGGTCACCATTGGGCCACTATTTATTTAAAAGAAAATTAGGTAAAAATTCCAGTGATATAAAAAAAAAAAAAAAAAAAACTCACTCATATCTAACATTAACCGATATACAGAGAATTGATGAATTTACAAATTTATTGTTGAATTTGCAAATTATCACAATAATTTTTTTGTTTTAAGACTTTTCTGAGTGTTCGTTTCACATATACATGTTTTAGTATATCCTCTTTAGCCAATCATAGTCTGACCTCATTGCATTACACTGTCCTCCCTATACAATTGGAAACATAAAAACATAATAAGAGTCCATAAAAATGAAACGAAATCTAAACTGAACATAATGGTAACAGAACCCCCCCCCTCCCCACCCTCCGGAAAGGCACGGCCATAACAGATCGACAGAGGGATAGGTAGGGTGGGGGCTCTGGAGGAAGATGAGGGGCTGGCGAAGAACCAGAACTAGGCAGGAGGAGCAGGGCAGAGCAGACGGTAGAACGACCCCTGAAGGGGCTGATGGCGGACACAGCCATGGAGGATCTGATGGTGGAGGGAACAAAGGAGGCTATGGCTGGATGGAAAAGGTGGATGCTCTGAGCAGAGGTGGTACGAAGACCCACAGAATCGATGGTGGGAGAAGCCAAGGCAGAGTCTGCAATCTGACGACCAGCGGTGTAACCGAGAGGTCTAGAGACCCTGGTGGAGGCGAAAGACTGAACAGTGACAACAGAGGTCCTGGAGGGCAGTGCAGAGCTACAGCGACGAGTTGCCATGGTGGAACCTAGACGCCGGAGAATCAAGGCGTAGACGGAATGACCGAGGGCCCTGGTGAAGCTGCAGGGAAGGTGGAGCCAGACGGAGCCAAAGGGGTGAAGAGCCGAAGTGCAGCGGAAGGCTCGAAAGTCAGTGGCACAGGCAGGGCGATGTCCAACAAAGGTGAAGCCGGTGGGACGAGGAAACATGGTGGAGCCCAGGGGATGACAGTTCTGGTTGGGGCTGAGGGGGGGAGGAGCCAAGACGGAGTCGACTGCTTGATGGGCCGAGTTGGTGCTACGGGTGTCTAGAGGTCTGAGGTGGAACACAAGAGTCGACACACCTTGGCTGAGCTAGTAAACTAGAAGTCCACAGCAGATCCGAGCAGGAGCAATAGAGGAAGAAGAAACAACAACGCACAAACTACGCAAAAACGCCCGTCCATTGTAGTGTTTTCCTCCTCCTGTTTCAAGCATGTTGTTTTTGAATTGCTCTTTCCGCACTCTTCTTTGACGACTGCACACTGTGCACAGTACTGTGCGTATTGCCACCTAGTGGACTCTTCTATCTTTCTTGCGCATGCAACATTTGTGCTGCACGTGGACATGGTGTGCGGATGTCCGCGGACCCTCCTGATGACGAATATTACATCATGCGCAGTCCCGGAAAGGCACGGCCATAACAGATCGACAGAGGGATAGGGAGGATGGGGGATCTAGAGACAGATGAGGGGCTGGTGAAGAACCAGAACTAGGCAGGAGGAGCCGGGGCAGAGCAGACGGTAGAACGACCCCTGAAGGGGCTGATGGCGGACACAGCCATGGAGGATCTGATGGTGGAGGGAACAAAGGAGGCGATAGCTGTATGGAAAAGGTGGATGCTCCGAACAGAGGTGGTACGAAGACCCACAGAATCGATGGTGGAAGAAGCCAAGGCAGAGTCAGCAATCCGACGACCAGCGGTGTAGCCGAGAGGTCTAGAGACCCTGGTGGAGGCGAAAGACTGAACAGTGACAACTGAGGTCCTGGAGGGCAGTGCAGAGCTACAGCTACGAGTGGTGGAACCTAGACGCCGGAGAATCAAGGCGTAGACGGAATGACCGAGGGCCCTGGTGAAGCTGCAGGGAAGGTGGAGCCAGACGGAGCCAAAGGGGTGAAGAGCCGAAGTGCAGCGGTAGGCTCGAAAGTCAGTGGCACAGGCAGGGCGATGTCCAACAAAGGTGAAGCCGGTGGGACGAGGAAACATGTGGAGCCCAGGGGATGACAGTTCTGGGTGGGACCGAGCGGGGGAGGAGTCAAGACAGAGTCGACTGCTTGATGGGCCGAGTTGATGCTACGGGCATCTAGAGGTCTGAGGTGGAACACAAGAGTCGACACACCTTGTCTGAGCTAGTAAACTAGAAGTCCACGGCAGATCCGAGCAGGAGCAATAGAGGAGCCGAGAGACTAAAGGGCACCAGCGAAGGCGGGGCCGAGGGACCTACTAGCCTGGGCAGAGCAGGGGGGAGAGGGGGGCAGGGTGGGTGTATTATCAAAGATGGCCAGCTGTGATGTAGGCTCAGGTGGAATCAGAGGAGGTAGGTTGTCATCCTCTTCAGGCTCTTCTCTATTTCCCACCGGCTTGTTGATAGAAGTCGGTACACACACCTGGTCAGATTGGGCGGCTACTTTCGGTTCTGGGACAGACGTGGCCTCATGCTCAGTCTCCATTGTGGGCATTTACGTTGGCTCACGGTCCGTGGCAGGCATCAGTGTGGTCTCGAGCTCTGAGGTGGGCTCCTTTCCTGCCGTGGCTGAGTGCTCAGGCTCTGCAGTGGTCGTTAACGCATCCATCAGCTACTGGTTTGCGCACTGCAGACAATGGAGGATTACCTCTCTCCAGGTTCCTTTTCCCATATCTGGTAAGTCAAGGAGGCTGTAAAAGTATGCCCCATCTAATAAAGAGACTTTATGGTTTCATCATCAAAGTTCGTTCTGGAAGCCAGTCGACAAAAGCGGTCCAGGATAGAGAGGTTCTCACTGACAAGTTCAACAAATTGGCCTGCTTTCTACTCAACTTTGAGGTTCCGGTATTCTGTCACAATTTATTCTAAAGAATGCAGAAGATTAAAATCTAAGTGTGTTTATTAAAACAATGTAAACTCATTTAATCCACAATGATGCAAGACATCATGCAAGCACAAACAATACTGGACCATGACTGAGGGAAACGGAGGAACTTAAATATACAAGGTGACGAACTCAAAAACAGCTTTCAAAGTATACTTAACCGGGCATGGGCACGGATGGCCGAGTTCGACACATTCGCAGTACAGTTTTTTTTATACTCTACCAGACATCGGAGGGCTGCACTGAGTCATTTCATCAACAGGACCATTTGCTCGGCAGTATCGAAGAAGAAAAGTAGAGGATCAACCGTTGCAACATAGTTCAGAAGAAACAACAACGCACAAACTACGCACAAACGCCCGTCCATTGTAGTGTTTTCCTCCTCCTGTTTCAAGCATGTTGTTTTTGAATTGCTCTTTCCGCACTCTTCTTCGACGACTGCACACTGTGCACAGTACTGTGCGTATTGCCACCTAGTGGACTCTTCTATCTTTCTTGCGCATGCAAAAATTGTGCTGCACGTGGACATGGTATGCGGATGTCCGCGGACCCTCCTGATGACAAATATTACATCATGCGCAGTTGCGGACAGCTGAAGTATACTTTGGGCTTACTCATGACAACTGATGAATGATGTGCAAACAGGAACATAGGCAAACAGCAACAAAGAGAAACATAAGACGACAATATCAGTAACATAAAGACAACATCAGTAAACACATCCTCAGAGAACAGAAGAGATGTCACTGCAAGAGGGAGAGGAAGTTATTTTGATTAAAGATTACAAGGGCACAAGAATAAAAAAAAATGTGCACAGATAAATAATTTATAATAAATACAGCAATATTCCATAAAAAAATAAGAATTGTCCATTTTGATTTCATGGTGACTGCTACGTAATTTGTGTTTATAATAACTGCATTTGTAACAGTAACATATATTGTGTGTATTAAGCCTGCATAGAAACCCCTTAGGCGAATTAAGCTGAAGAAAAATGTCACAGCCAAACTTGTAGTACTGTGTACACTTATTCATGCTGTTTACAGTGGCCTTCAGGTTGAGCATATACTGTCATAATGGGCATAGCTGTGGCAAGCAAAATGGTGTGTACAGCTGTACTGATAATGTGCGGTCACTCTCTTATAATGGTATGAAATATTGTCTCTCTTTATGTTGTAGGTTCTGTATATTGCGGTGTTGTTGCAGAATTGCTTTTGATGTAGGGTTGATGTTTATGGTGTTTCTATATCAGGTATTTCTCACTAGGGAATGTGAGAGACAATCTGGAGCCTCATGGTCAGGAAAAGGCCCAACAAAGACAAAGAAACAAATTACATATTGCGACAAATAATAGAGAGAGATCCCAGGAGATCATGAGTCATGGTCCCATTATGTTCTCAGATTTCACAGGATTTGGATCTGACGTTCCATTTATTTTACTGCTGTCAACATCGTTATCAATACTGTATACACCACATCAAAGTCGTTACTGACTGCACTACATTTGCCCAGACTGTGCACAATAGTGACCGCCTACTTTTTTAACAACCCTGTTTATATATCAATATTTTTGAATAGATGTTTTTTCAAAAAATAAAAATATAATTAAACCAAACCAACCAGCAACATTACAATCATTAATTTGAAGCAAACACATATTTTTAAGTTACAAGACCATATAGTCACAGTTATATCCAGTTTCTCTGTCTTTTTTAGTATTAGTTTAGTTTATTTAGTTTTTTTTTTTTTTAATCACCATTTGTCTGAGGGTACGTTTACATGACAACGATGTACTAAAAACGGAAAAAATTTCCCTTGCTTTTTTCGCGTATAGGCAACATTGTCAATAAGAATTCCCATTCACACGGATCTGCAATTTAAAAAAAAAAAAAGCTGTATTATGCATGCCAGGCAAGTAGTTGGTGATGTCATTCTGTAAAATAACACTATGCGCCTATAGACTAAACACGTAATATGCATGCACATGGCATCACCATTTTCACGAATTCACGTTTTTGTTGTTGGAGACGACAATCTCGGTTTCGGTATCGTTTTCAAAAATGTGCACTTTGAAACCTGTTTTCAAAGCTTGCATTTTCAGGTCCCCAAAACGCAGTTGTCATGTAAATAAACGGCCAAAATGCATTAAAAAGTTTTCTGTGTTTATTTAAAAATGGTGTCATGTAAATGTTAGTTTAGTCATTGATTAGTTGTCATGGTCCCTGATTAGTGTCTCATCTGTTCTGTTGATCAACATCATCTTGTGTATTTAAGCCCTCAGTTCTCCTCTGTTCTTCATCTTGAGTTAATGTTATGTTCCCTTTGTAAAGTTCTCGTTCCTTGTGTCTATTAAAGTTATATTGTTGTTCTTTCTGTGTCACACATCATCTTTGGTTTAACTATACAAGCAACCGTCTCAGGTAACCACTGTAACCACGGTTCCCTGAGAATGGGAACGAGACACTGGGTCATAGTGTTGACGCTATGGGGAATGCCTCCAGCGTGACCAGTGTCTGAAGTATGTGTGCTAAACGCCAATCTTGATTGGCTACTACCACTAGGTGACGTCACAGGCACAACGGCTGGCTATACAAGGGGTGCCTAGAGAACACGTTGTAACCTGAGACGTTCCCTTTTGAAGTGGAAATTGCTCTGCGTCATAGTGTTGATGCTATGGTGAACTAATACACACTGTGCCATAGTGATTAATGATTACCCGCTGTGCTATAAGTCTCACAACAAGCCCTAGTAGTAGCTGAAGTGTTGAACGCACTGATGTCTGATGTCAAAATAGCTTAGCACCCCCAGTGCAAGGTCCCAGACTAAACCTCCCCAAGGATAATCCTACCCCCACCAACAATCATGATGTGGTCAGGCAAAAGAAAGAGCGGGCGGGAACCCAAAGTGCAGCTAGGACGGTGGCCCGCGGCAGAGTCGCGGGAGGGGGGCTCATAAGTCCGTGGTGTAGGCAGAGTGACATCTGACGAATGCAGAGCCAGAGGGACCAGAGCCAGTGAGACGAGGGACAAGGCGAAGCCAGATGGGACGAATGAGTAAGGGAGAAGCCAAGGCAAAGCCGATAGTTTGACAGGCTGAGCTGAAGTGAAAGTATCAGCAGCTGGAGGCGGGGCCGGGTTAGGGTTAGGATTAGGTTAACTAAATTAGTGATTAACTGGTACACAAGAGGAAACTAGGTCAACTAACAATGACAAGAAACACAGGCAAACAGAAATGGAACAGAACCAAACCAAAACAGAATATACACATTACACATAGTTCTCCCATATTTTTGGCTTTAAGTGAGGTTGCTGCCTGGAACCCCGACTCCTCAGAGGCGGAGCGCTAGTGGCCACACTTGCCTTTTGATCCTTTTGCCAGCTAGGCCCAGCGACAGGCTCAGACAGGAGGACAGAAGGACGCTTGCTGCAGTGAGGAATGAAGCACTCGAACACCTCTTAACCTTCGCCTTCCAAAACCACCGTCTCAACAGCGGTACCAAAAAGTCTGGCAGGTGAAACAGGGGCATCAAGGAAGAAGGATCTCTCCTTCTCCTTTAGCCCCGAGAGGGAAAGCCATAAGTTCCTCTCTGTCACAACCAATGCATCAAGAGAGAGGCCGATGGCACAAGCCGCCTGCTTGGTCGCACAGAGAACAAGGTCGGTGGTATGGCTGAGCTCCTAGATTGCATCTCGAGCCACACCCCCTGCCTCAGCATCATTTACAGGTCGGCTTGGTACACCTGCAATAGCGCCATGGTATTCAGGGTACTGCCGGCCTGGCCAGGTGGCGCATAGGCCCACAAGTTTCGATGTGAAGTGGCAGGGCTTGAGGGCAAAACGGTAGCCTTCCATGAAAATGCCGTGCCAGATGAGAGGTAACTAGCCAGTGATTCCTCCATCCGGGGCATCTTCGTATACCTGTGCTCCTCCAGCCCCTTTATGTTACCATAGTTGGATTTGTTAGGGGGAAAAACACGGGCTGAAAAAAGATTCCCCCAAGATCTCAATACTTCACTATGGAGGCCTAGGTGTAATGGAAGGCTCACAGGGACACACGCTTATGACCTGCTAGGAAGCACCCATCCAGCCTGCCTGGAGCACACTCCTGTCTGTCCACTGACCAGTATAAACTTAATCTGAACTTAATCCCCCTCAAGAGCTGACCGTCCATGCTCCGCACTGAGACACACCACACACAGATCATGAAAGTAATTTGGTGTGATATATCTCTCACATGGAGGAACACATTGTCAGAAAACTCATTTTCTCTTTTTTTGAGATGTTTTATTTTTATTTTTATTTAACCTTCATTTAACCAGGTTAATCTCATTGAGATATATAATCTTTTTTTCAAGAGAGACCTGGCCAAGATAGCAGCACAAATTAGATCACACAATCACAAAACAAACACAAAAAAGGCAAAGACAACTCAAGTGCATTTCAATTAAATAAAAGTGCCATTAATTAAAACATTTGCACGTGTGGATGGACTCACAGATTCACACTTAAACAAAGATGCAGTGATGCCAAACCCCCTTATGGAAAAAGCAAGCTTTTGTGTTTACAACTGTGACAATGTGTACTTATCAGGATCAACTAAACTCTGGATTTTCAAAAGTATGTGAAGTATGTAAAGTTTGCAGCATAGACTTTTTAAAATACGTCCAAAAGTTTTACACACTTATTGTAGGGACATCGACATTATATTTTCACGCCCCTAAACGTGATTGGTTGCTTTACATGTCAGTCAGATGGCCTCTGGGCAGTCCAATGAAAGCTGCTATGGAGTCCAGATCTTCTGACATCAGTTTGAAGGTCTGGTTACACAAGACTAGGAAATCCCTAATATGGATAAAGACATCTAGCAATTGCTGTAGCTGAATAAAATGCAAATAGAGACATTTTGACTGATTAAACATGAAGACAATAAGCACACCATTGCGACAGTATTAAGGTTTATCTGTGTTCTTCAAGCCATCCCGGGTATTTCCATAAGGATAATGATATAGTGATAGCCTTTATCACTGTGTATAATACTATAAAATAATCTAATTTATGTTCATTTCTATTTGACTGAAAGCATTATTTTTTTAAAGATTTCTATAGATATCGCGATATCCGTTATCGTGAATTACTTTGGCCACGATAACCGTGTAGTGAAAAATCTGATATCATGACCTAGTACACAATAACGCAGTGCGAGTTACACTTCGAAAGGGAACATACTGACATACTGTATATACAGTACTTAACATCTTTTGTAAAGCAAATAACCACACATCCACTAGCATTGTAAATTATGTAACTGAATTTAAAATGACAGTACACTATAAATCAATTTAATTATAGTCATTATTTATAAGTATAAAATACAATAGATTTATAAGTTGTCAGGGGTGTGTGTAGATAAAATCCAAAGACAAGAGATGCGTGACGCAGAATGAACGAAACCAAGACTTTAATAAACACAGAGGACAATACTACTAAATCAATCCATAAAAAAATCCTATTTTTTTTACTTACTTCTGACACAGATCTGATTTTGTTGCACACGTGTAAACACAAAAATATGCACAAGATCAAATTTTTTCCGCATCCGATCTGAGCCACTTCCAAATGCGGTTTTAAATCAGATACATATCCGATATCTGGACAGCCGACCTACGTCTAAACACGCATATCCGATTCCGCTTTAAATTCCAAGCCACCACAAGGCGAGAGCGACACGTTTGCCCACAAAGACAACTTTTTAATGTTGTGTTATGAAGCAGATGTGCCAGTATGCCCTCGCTCGCAGCTTTTTTTATTGATGTGGAAACTTTATTAAGGAAAGAAATTGCATGCACACAGAAACATTTAGGAGCTGGTTTTCAACCTTGCCCTGTGAGTTTTATAAATAAAACAGCTTCACTACTGAAAGTTACATTATATTTCTCAGCAATGAGGTAATAACTTCACTTTAATTAAATTAAACCAACAAGCTTCGCTTTTAGGCTTCTCTCTCTCTCTCGTTTATTCAATCAAATTCATAAAAAAAAATGTAATCTTACAGCACTTTATTTCACTTCAGAATTCTAGATCTAATGAGCTGTAGATAACAAACGAAAATTACCATTATATATTGCTTTGGTCAGATTTTGCGCTGCAAAACATCCATGTTATCTTGTCCATGCTGGCAAATAATCATGGCCACCCGACATGAATTATATAAATAATTTTAATAGCACGGGTATTCAAAATCAGAGGGTCTACCATGTGCACAGTAAAGCGATCACCGACAATCATTTTGGGCGGGAACTAATGTAAACACAGATATCAGATACCAGTCGTGTCTAAAGTGAATGTAAACAGGCGGGCCAAAAAAAAATTTGATATGGTCAAAAGATCAGATCTGTGCATTAAGATTTGCAGTGTAAATGCAGCCAAAGAAAACCATGACTAGAAACTAAACAAAACAATGAAACTAAACATGACCCTGACACAAGTTTATTGTAAAATGTATAAATATTTAAATAGTTTAAGAGTCTCGAGTACTCGAGATCATTCTCAATGGTTCATTCTGTAAACATAATTTGGTGAAAATGCAGCTGAAATCACACCCATAGTGTATGAAACTTGTAGCCTCTACAGAATCAGTGCATAACAACTTCAGAGCTTATGCTAGGTGTGTTTTGAATGGTTTATAACAACTAAATCACTAAAAATCTATTTATGTATTTAAAAAAATAACATTTATATCTCCCTAGAGCACAACTCGACTGCTTTGCTCTAGACTAAAGTATTTTATTTAGCAATTAAAGATTACTGGGGCAGAATTTCATTAGCGTGAGCTGCCAATTCTAATACCATTAGTTTAACAAGGTTACAGTTTTTAGATTATCTAATTGTACAGTGAACAAAAGGTTTGAATTCAGCTCAACTGAGGCAACAAAAGCGCATCACATTTTAACTTAGAAAAAGTTGCATACCACAGCTGTAACATTCATTGACAAGAATTAACAGCTGATTTAATAGCAATCAGGGGGAATTTAACAATTCTGGTTCTAATTCTGACATACTTTTGAATTATTTTATTTTTTCCCTGATCTAAACCATATTTTGCATTATGGATAAAGAAAAACACCCCCTTGACCATGATGCACCTGCTTTTTTTCCACTGTACTGCAACAAATCAGTTTACGTTATAATCAACTATTCAGTTATTGCATTATTGTTTCCTGATTAAATATTGATAAGTTTATTAATAACTGATAATAACATATAAGCAGCTATTCTGCCAAAGTACACTGTTCACTAAAAAAACTATTCTCTATTTCTTTTTTAAATACAAAGGTGTGCCAGGTAGCCCTCCGTAGATCCCTTCCTTTAATTCCTTTATAGTTACTTAAGGATACAGATCACCTCCCCTCTCTCACCCCGTCTTCAAGAGGATTAAGCAGCACATATTGTTAAGGTTTTCCTACACAAATCTCATTACTTTTTCAGCACTATTTAATATATTTTATTCATGATATGCTTCAGCGCCCTCTTGATCTATGGGGATCTTCTGTACGTTTGTCCTCTCTTTACTGCAAAATCTTAAGATTACATTATATACTAAAGATAGAGGGATTCAATTACGTTTAGGAGTCTGTGAACTGCCTGATCACTAAAATGGATCCAGGAATTAAATCTGTGTTGTAGCATTGAGATAGAGGCCCATATTCAATGAATTTCACAATGAAACATTTCAGTTGACTGCTCTCTCTCTCTCTCTCTCTCTCTCTCTCTCTCTCTCGATTAGATTAGTGGCCTGTAGAGTGGGGTTTAATTCCCCCTCACGCCCATGTTCCCTCATAAAAAAAGGTCTGCTCATGCTTTCTCTGAGAGATAATGGCTGTACTCCATCATTAGCATGGGCAGCTAACGCTAATGGCTAGGTTGAACTACGTAAGAGTTGTCTACAATTCGTTCACATTCACATGGGAGGATTACAGGCATTGGACCAGTTAGGACAGACAATGTAACATTAGCACTGAGCACTGCTAAATAGCTTAAAAATGTACACCTAGTCTATCAGTTATAAGATCCTATAGCTTTTTAATAGATCTTTAAGCAGGCTAAAAGTGTCCAACACAGTTACAAACATCAGATGTATCACAAAAGTCTCACAAAAATCACTTACAGACAGTGTTGACGGTAAGTTTTGTTATATGCTACACTGTAAAAACAAAATTAGGGGCCGGTTGCACCGGCTGTGCGCAAGTTATAACTTTGTCTAGTTTTGACGTACTTAAGCATTACTAAATATTTATGGAAGCCTTCGACCAGGAGTAACAATTGAAATAAAATAGCAGATTGACTAAATTGCATCAATAAGCTCTTGTTTTACCTGACAGACTTCATTCCTGTAGACATGTAAAATGTTGACATTTTAAGAGAGAAAACATTATGTGAATAAATTATTTTGTTAGCAACTCTTCAACACAAACCTAACCTAAATAGTGCACTGATGTGTGCATCAGTACCTGTAGTGCATGTCAAATACAACTTTGTACCTTATCTACCCCTAAAAGGTGCAATTTAGTACATTAGTGTAGTAATATGTACTCTTAAGGTACTACTATTTTATTTATTTTTTGGTTGGGGGTGTCTGGTTGGAAGAGTTGAGGGAACATGGAAGTGAGACAGTGGGTTTACACACTCAGACGTGAGTGTAAGACACCAGGTCTCAGGCTGGTGTAGCACCGGATGCTATCAGAGGCAGACGGTGGATACTCCACTCCATTAAGGGGTTGGAAAGACACTGGTAGCCAACAGAGGCAGACAGTGTGGAGATACTCCACCCCGTAGGAAAGACACTAGTAAGCCAGGAAGTTGCTAGTGTGTCTCACGAACCGAAGCGCTGACTCCGAACAAATTTTTATTTCATATGCATGATATTTGTATTACTTATTTATATGTTGTGATTATTTTATGATTATTTATATCTCCTTTTCTATGTAAATCACTTTGAATTACCATTGTGTATGAAATGTGATATAAATAAACTTGCCTTGCCTACTATTTTTACGGGTAAATAAGATACAAAGATGTTCCTTTAAGGGTACTGCCCCAGTGACAAGCTGTTGTACCCTAAAGGTACAATTTGTGCAATTTTTTTTTCTGAGAGTGTACCTATTGTTATGGAAGATTTATTGTATTTTAATGGAATTTTACCATTAGTTACATGAGGCAAAATAACTTAGAATCAAGGATAAACTGAAGGCTGCTTACGAGAGCTTACGACCTAGTAGCTACGTTGCGCCTTAAGAACAAATGGTGCAACTTAAATAAAGTAAAATGAGTTACATACTAGCTAGTAGTTACTAAGCCTCTATTGATACATTAAGCAAGAACTTAAAGGAACACGCCGACTTTTTGGGACTTTAGCTTATTCACCGTATCCCCCAGAGTTAGATAACCATTTTTATCTCCATGCGTGCCATAACTCTGTCTGACACACCCACCGCTAGCCTAGCTTAGCACAAAGACTGGAGGTAAACGGCTCCATCTAGCCTACTGCTCAATAAGTGACAAAATAACGCCAACATTTTCCTATATATATGTTGCGATGTGTATAGTTACATTGTGTACTAAGACCGACGGAAAATTAAAAGTTGCAATTTTCTAGACCGATATGGCTAGGGACTATACTCTCATTCCTGCGTAATAATCCAGGAACTTTCCTGCCGTACCATGGCTGCAGTGGCGCAATGACATTAGGCAGCGACTGAAATAGGCTAACTTCCGTCAACATAACCAACGTTACAACCTGCTTGCACAGAGAGCGTGCTGGGGACTATTTTCAGGCGCTGCGTAATATCATTGCACCTACTGCACCCATTGTACGGCAGCAAAGTTCCTGGATTATTACGCAGGAATGAGAGTATAGTCCCTAGCCATATTGGTCTAGAAAATCTTAGTACACAATGTAACTATACACATCACAACATATATATAGGAAAATGTTGGCGTTATTTTGTCATTTATTGAGCAGTAGGCTAGATGGAGCCGTTTACCTCCAGTCTTTGTGCCAAGCTAGGCTAGCGGTGGGTGCGTCAGACAGAGTTATGGCACGCACGGAGATAAAAATGGTATGTATAGACTTATCTAACTCTGGGGGATAGAGTGAATAAGCTAAAGTCCCAAAAAGTCAGCGTGTTCCTTTAACAGAAAAGGTACTGGTAATTTTCTGCCAGGACATTTTCCCTTAAGTATATAGATATTTCCTTAAAATTCACCATGAAATCAAATTTGACAATTCTTTTTTTTTTTTTTTTACATAATTTTTCAGTGTTTATTATAAATACTTTATTCATGCCCATCATTATTTATTTTTTTATTCATATGTTTATTTCCCCTTCCCCTCGAAACGACGGCAGGGGTAGGACTACATTTTCTTCATATTAACACTGGACCCTATTTTTACAGACATTTTTTAGGAGTGTACGTACACAGAGAGTTACAGACAGTTGACCCTAAGGTTACTGACAAGTATTCTAATTGGATTAGGTTTGTAAAGGCCGGGACAGAGTGCAATTGCGTCACATACTAAGCCGATCGCTGAGCCATATACACACATGTAAACACCCAACACTAGACACACTAGTACACACAGACACAAATACACACTCCACACTTACCTTAAAGTCAGATAATATGTCACCCCATTGAAGAGGAACTTTTCCTTGGACAATGCCCTCATTTGATTATTTGGGTCTACTCATTTTTCTAAAGGATTTCCAGTGCCTCCAGTGTCTGTTAAATTGACAGCTAACTTTAAATAAACTTCTTTATTTCATTGGCTAGCTCAGAATAAATATATGCAGTGTAAGGGATTTTGAAGTTTTTGTTCTATCCATTTGCACTGCATCTATGTGGATGTTTTGGACTTGAACATTCGGAGGTTAATACGAGCAAAGAGAAAGATTCAGAAGTCTTTTTTCATCAGTAATGAACTCCAGAGTGTTCAGGCGCTTTGTTTTCTTCTTGATCCAGGGATCCTCTGCATCAGACATTGACTCTTCTTTGTTGCCATGGTTGGAGCTCCAAGGGGTCCTCAGCGCTGTCAAAAAGACACATATGTTATCTAATGTTTTTTTTTTTTGTTATTTGTTTTTTACATGAATTCGTTATCTCACTATGAGAAATGACTCCTGCATAACTGACCACACATGTCGGATCACAGTAGTAGTATAATTCACTGGCACTATTGCATCATTCTCGTTCCTTCTCAACTTAAAGATAAATGAACAGTTTATAGATAAGCTGTCATTGTAACATCGCTACATCGCTCGTTTTTTGTCAGTGTGATGAGCAGAGTCGATTTTGCATGGAGTGAGGTGTGTTTTTTTTCCTCTGTATTTTTGATCGCTCTGGTGTGCGTTTCCCGTACAACTTACTGCTTAACTACTATAGTACAATGCATCGTTGAAGAAATCAACTTCAACTAAGAAGTCACTACTGTTTCCTGAAACCGCATTGTCGCAAATCTGTCGTTCAACCACGTTGGTTAATGATGTCACGCAGGTGGTGGAGTAATAACTGCTTTTTAATGAATTAGTTTGAGATAGAATTCATGCTAGAATTGTTTGCTATAAATTATGGACATGGTATCTGAGAGTAATTCAAATTTTTCTCAGTTATTTTTCTTTATTTCCAGATTAAATCATAAGCTCGTTCTTACGTACGAGGGCACGTACGTACATGCGCACTCTTCAAAAATTGGGCTTTAAATCTCTCGACAAACTAAAAGACGTAAATGACATTTGTATATATTCTAAATAAAAGATGTAGATTGTACTGAATGTCAGCTTGCTTATTTTGCTCAAGGATTTATAAGTCCACATGTTATGCAAACAAGAAGCTATACTTCTAACCACAGGTCGAGAGCTGTCGTTCCAACCACGCAACTTTGCGATGCTGTTTGCGAACGTTTGTTGGAACAATGGTTTCAGGAAACACCGACTTGTTGAACTATGTTGATAACAACGGAACTTGTGACCATAGTTGGCTAACGACGCTTTCGGGAAACGCACCCCAGAGTGTGAGAGTGAGTGACGAGTGGGAAATAAAAAATCTGGAGTGGAGTGATTACAAAAATTTAGTTGGGAAGGAAAATTGGGGATTCTATGGTCGGTTACGCCTGAGACATTACCCGTAGTAGTATGTACCTCACTCTTTTAGCAGAGAACAGTGGTTAAGCAGGTAACCTAATGTTTTGTCATGAAAATTTGAGTTTTTAAACTGGCTTTAGTATTCAGATTTCTGTTCTGGAAATTAGCATTTTTAATTAGATGATCCCTTATTTGCATATTTAAACAACATTTCATAAAATCTGCTATACAAAAATGTTCACTTAATCAGTCAACTGGGGAAATGTGGTTATATCTATTAGTTTTTGTTTTTTTTACCCTATCCACATGGGATGTCTTGCCTTAAAATCAAATGCTGAAAGGGAAATTATGACCAAAATGGCCTTACTAAAGATCTGGCAAAGAGGTACCAATGAAATGAATAGTCACATTAGGTTGCAATATGTTTGTTTGATGTTCAAAGCTGTTGTACCACAAAGGATACAGCTCTTTTGGTTTGTTTAATTGAAAGAGCACTCTCAATGAAAAGCAATGAGGAACGCTATACTGTAACAACAATATTTCTTTAGGAAATAGACTAAAGAGAGACTATTTTGGTTAGTGTATTGTCTTTTACTCCATTCTATTTATTTCCTACAACTGTATTATATAAGTGCATTAATGTTTTGCCAGTACTGCAGTCATCTAATGTGCTAATCCAAAGCAATGCTAATAAAGGCTTTCTCTTCTTGTTTAAAAGGAAAATAAGGTATTTTCTTAATCACTGCTTAATCCAGTTTGTTGTTGTTTAATGGCCAGAATGTAACTCCATCCTTGCAGGCCATATGCCATACACCTGTATCCCTTGCACACATTAAAAATGCTGTTGCTCAACTTGTTTTTAACCTCTGAAAGTTATCTCCCCAGGTCATACTGCAAGACACATCTTGTCTACACTAATCAAACCATAAAACTGGCCATGAGTCCGGCCATGGTAATCTCGGCTCATATGGCCTGCCCAGAGACTCTGCATCACATTTTAGCTTTTGTCTAAAGCATTTGCATTGCATTCAAGAAACATTTTTAAATTCATGTAGGGGAGAGCGGGGCACAACCTAACTCTTTTTGACCTTCTCAGTTTGTGTAAATCCACTTGTGGTTCAGAGTATTTATTTTCCCCCACATTAATTTCACACGTCTAGTACAGTTATGTGGTTTTGTTTCATTAATACAGTATATACTTTTTTCTTGATTTACCCCGAAAGAATGGAAGTGAAATGTGACTACATGCCCCATAGGTGGGGTACATTGTAACATGTGAGGGGCACGATGTAACATTAACATATGACAGCTTAAAATATAATATAATCAAAAATATATACAAGACAAACTAAAATATTTTGTCAGTAAAATACAATTATTAATTTTTTCATATAAAATAGTGGCATTTTTGAATAATTAAAAATAAACCAATTTTTGAGTTTGATAACAAACACACTGCTAAACACAGCTATACAGCATAGTTCAAAACATAATAATAATTAATCATTTTTGAACATTGACTCAGTCTTTATTCACCTTTTTCTTATGGTTTCTCAATAGAATTTATAAAAGTATAGAATATAATAGCATAGTTCTAATAGGGGCACATTGTAGGCACCCCACCTGCGCAACTGGGATTTAACCCCGGCTCGTGTCTTCTGCTGGTTAGATCAACATTAAAGAACTGTCTCAACTGTTAAATAACAGATATAAGATTAAAATAATATTATTTGTCTCATTTAAAATAAACACAAAAAATAGAGATGACTTAAGTAAGAAATTGACTTTTGCTATGGTTAAATAAATGTTCAGTGATATCTTCCAAAGACTTTTGAATTTTGGCGCAATTTTTCTCTATATACTGTTGATATGACAACTAGTAAATACACTAAGTTTCGTCATGCTGGCATGTGTGAAGTTTTACAACTAACCCCGCGTTAGGTTATGCCCCGTGCTCCCCTATTCCCTGGAAATCAAACCCATGACTTTGGCATTGCTAATGACATTAGAGCATGGTGCTAGCAACGCCAAGGTCTTGGGTTTGATTCCTAGAAAATGCATGAACTGATAAAATGCAATGAAAATCACTTTTGATCAAAATAAGCATCTGCCAAATATAAATGTAAATTTAGCCACCTGAACAAACTTTACTAAAATTAATCTAATTCATTTGAAGCCCTGTATGCATAAACGTTCCTTCATAGCATTTTACATCTTTTATGTTGCAAAATATTTAGTTAAAGGTGTGGTAAGTGCTTTCAAAGAAATCCTGTTGAAAGTGGATCGGAACGAGCACTACAACGCACCTGTAACCACACCCAAAAATAGGGTACTATTTGAAGGGACAGCCATTTGTAGTGGTGTCTGAAAATCATAGTGGATGTTATCAAGTGCAGCCATTCAATCCCACAATGCACTACAATAACGAGTGTACAACTGATGTATGCTCAATGGCTAGAGAATACCCACAATGCACTGTGATGGTTGCGCCGAATGAATTCCCACGTCTGGACAGAAGATGGCGCCTGCAGCTGAATCATCTATTCATCCATCCATCCAATGTGGCTACAGCGTAATATCATACAGGTATAAATTCCTATTTAATAATCAACATTTATATTTATATACATTTATATTTGGCAGATGCTTTTTGATCAAAAGTGGTTTTCATTGCATTTTATCAGTTCATGCACTTTCTAGGAATCAAACCCAAGACCTTGGCGTTGCTAGCTCCATGTAAATCAAACACATCACATAGTGGAAGATTAGTTGAAAACCAATATTGTAGCTCAAAAAATAAACAAGAGAATGTCACTAGCACATAGTGAATGAGGGTATAGGGGGGGATTTCGCGTTTAGGGCGATTTCGGACACAGCCGGAGATTTGAAGAAAGACTATAGAAAAAGAGAGATGGCTGAGACAAAAAAAGATTAATATCTATGGGAAAAGAATGGTTATGATAATGCAAGAGCTTTAGAACCCCCCTCAATATTAGATCCAGCACGGAAAGACCTAAGCGGGAAGGCCTGAAAACGTGAGTAACATTGGTTTTGCTATGTTTCACTGAACCAAGATATGCTGTTGTTGTAATCTTATAGTAACAGGACAGTTTCATAACTGTCCTGTTACTATAACATTACAACAACAGCATATTGTTTGTCTGGCGCTGTTGTGCTGCTGGCGACTAACAACGAACTAACCACAAACTCTTGCTTATATATACTCTTGTGTACTGGTTCATTTTTTGTTCATTTTTCACGAAGCATTATTTTGCTTTGCTTCAGCTAAAGAGACATCCACTCTTGCATTGTGCATTTGTGCATTTTGGGGGTGGAGCAAATGTGTGTTTGTTTGGGTTGATTTTAAATATCAACAGTATTTCTCAGAACTTTAAATGCTATTGTTCATTACGGTTTTCTTTTTTTAAAATGAGAATTTATTTTTTATAAATATTTCTATTTAGGAACAGTTCTACTTTTCCTGTTTAATATTTCTATTTACTATGCAATGATTTATTGTGCTTGTAAAAATAAATGATATAATCTGATCTTATTAAAAAGATACTTCCCTCTTGAATAGCATAAAGTTAGCTAATTGTTTAGTGCTTTCAAAAGGCTAGTTTGACTATAATGTTCTATTTTGAGTTATGGGAAGTTTATAGAAAAGCAGTTATAAAGTAGCTGCCCTATAACACTGATAAAGTGGCAATGGAAGTCTGAGGAGGAAATTAAGATAGAAAGAGAGACAGAACCATCAGGCTTGTCGGAGTCCCCTCTGAACATTTTCAGCTCCTAGCTATTGAATAATTAATGTATTCCAGTGCAAAAACAGAGAACACAGCTCTCTTTCTCCTTCTCACTCGCTTGTTCTCTGCTTTCCTTAGTTTATCCTTCTCTCAGCGCTATTTTACCCTAAAACCACAGCCTGCCTTGTCAGAATCTTTCAGTGCCATTATTTCATTTTTGTTACTTCTGTGTCTTTCTCCTTTAGTCAAACGAAAGATTTTAAACAGTGCAATACAGAAATGGATGTTGAACAATGAGAGTACAGTTACAATGGATGAATGAAAAAGATTAAACTAATGAAATGTTTAAATTTTTTTCCTTCATGAAAAAATCCTTTAAAAATTGATAGCACTGTAGAATGATAATGGTTTTGATTGATTTGTTTGCTATATTGGGCGTTTAAGAAGATGTATATTTATGAAGTTCCCAGCACTGTATGCATCCTTCAAGCTCTCCTTAAACACTTTGGTAATCCTATCATTGCCCTTAAACTCTTCTTTCAGACTTACAGGGGGAGAGAGAGGGAGGGAGAGAGAGAGAGAGAGAGAGAGAGAAAGAGAGGGAGAGAGAGGGAGGGAGAGAGAGAGAGAGAGAGAGAGAGAGAACCACAGAGTGCAGGCTTTAATAATGTATCTAGATAATGCTGCATCCCCATTCACACATGATCTGAGCTATGCAGGTCTTCAGAGAGAGCGGAATGGTGTTCAGGTGACTGGGGTTATAAGTAAAGGGTGAATGGAAGTTTTGAGAAAATGAGAAAAAGATATATAGATAAAAGGGAAAAGAATGAGAAACTGAAAGCTGGGAAGATGATAAGGTTGAAGGAAGAGAAATAGATGCTAAATAAGTGCATAGGAAGATGTGATTGTGTGTGTGTGTTATTTGTTCTTTGGATCATGGCTTCTAGGAGTCATAGCATGAGGAGAGAGGTGTGACATTGAACACGAAATACATCATCTTTTCTTCTCCCTATAAAGAGCTTGAGTTATGTGTGATCTCGATGTTCAGTTTGACTAGGTTTATTGTTTTGTATCTATGCTTTCCATTTATGCTTAGTATACAGAATTGTTTACTGGGATTAAAGTGACATAAAATATATACAATTTGATAAATGTGGTGCTTTACAATGCAGTTAGGGTCAATTATTTTAGGGTTGATGATTAAGAGTGTTAACGATAAAGGACAATGTACCAAGTTTACCAACATTTAACCAAGTTTTATAAATGTACTCTCTTCATATTTATTTTGGGTTCATGTGGTTTTAAAAAAAAACTTATACCAGTATCAAAAGTTTCACTTTAATGACATAAAAATGTAAATACAATAACATATTGTCCTTGAATACATGTGCGTGTACAAATCTTAATCAAAAAGTTTTCTTTTCAATTTTTTGTACTATTTTTTTTACAATTATCAGAAAGTAGACATTTTACAACCTTGACTAACATTGCCTTGTCATAAAAAGTCAAATGATTTGATAATCTAAGAGACTTGTTGACCTTGACAGACAGTCATTAGGGTCTGCAGGGGTCCTCTTAATGATATCATTTCATTTTCTGCATGTTTGTTGAAATAATAATATTTGATCAATAATTTAATAATTAATAATAAAATATTATGCCAAACTACTTCATAAGGTTTTGTTTTTAATACTTTGTTTTAAGTATTTACACTTATTTCTTATGATGTATTTAGACATTTAAAACAACTAAAACTAGTATATGTAGTTATGTCAGTGATATTGTGTATTATGTGCATTGACTATATGCATTTCCTGAAGCAATTCTTGTTTTGTAAATATCAATGAAAAAATGGGAAGTTTTTTTTAGTAGTTATTGGAAATTGTTAGTAGGAAAAACATACTGAAATCTAAGATAATTGACATCAGCATAAACGGCTAACTAAACTCTATGTCAGGGGTCTTTAACCTTGTTCAGGCCAAGGACCCAAGGCCAAGAGAGCATACATAATGTATAAGTGTTACATTTGAAACCTCTAAAATAAAATGCCATCACGCCAATGTATTTATATACTTTGATAGCAAGTCCATTAGAGTCATATATATACATAAGCACATACACATATAGACGAGAGACAAAATAAAATAAAATGCATGGGATCCGGTGGCTCTATTATGCATTTTGCTGGGAATGTGTAGGACTGACTTAACCCCTAGAGAAGATAGGGTCACTTTAAATCAATACAAAGCTGTTCTGAGCGATCAGCTTTATCCTATGATGAAACATTTCTATCCTGAAGGGAGTGGTCTCTTACAGGATGACAATGCCATCCATAGGGCTCAAGGGGTCATTATGTGAATCACATTCTATGTCCTTCTCAGTCACCAGATCTCAACCTGACGTTCTAGACCACGCTCTCCACCTCCATCATCAAAACACCAAATGAGGAAATATCTTTTAGAATAATAGTGTTCCAGTCGAGTTCCAGAGACTCATAAGATCAATTCCAAAATTTCACTGAAGCTGTTCTTGCATAACATGGTGGCCCAACATCTTACTAAGACATTTAATATTATATAATATTTTTTTTTTAAGTCTCTTATGCTCACCAAGGCTGCATTTATTTGATCATAAAATACAGGCAAACAGTAATATTATGAAATATTATAATTTAATGTATGTGATAGCAAAGCAAAATTTTCAACAGCCAAATGTTACTCCAGACTTCAGTACCACATGATCTTTCAGAAATCATTCTAACATGCTGATTTTGTGTCAATGCTGATTATCAATGTCAAAAACAGTTGCGCTGCTTAATATTTTTGTGGAAACTGTGATACAATATTTTCAGGATTCTCTGAATAGAAAGAACAGCATTTTTTTAAACAGAAATCTAAAAAAATTATTACGATTTTACCATCACTTTTTTACACATCCTTGCAGAATAAAAGTATAATTTCTTTGGTAACACTTTACAATAAGGTTCATTAGTTAACATTTGAACTTCATTAGTTAACATGAACTAATAATGAACCGCACTTATAAAGCATTTATTTATCTTTGTTAATGCTAATTTTAACATTTACTAATACTTTATTAAAATCTTGTTAACATTAGTTAATACACTGTGAACTAACATGAACAAACCATGAACATCTGTATTTATATTATCTAACGTTAACAAAGATGAACAAATATACAGTAACAAATGTATTGCTCGTGGTTAGTTCATTAGTTAATACATTAACTAATGTTAACTAATGAAACCTTATTGTAAAGTGTTACCATTTCTTTTTATTATTTATTATTTTTGAACAGTTGTGTAATATGACATTTGACTTATTTTACATTTTATTATGAGGGACAATGAAACATTTAGCTTTAGCTTCTTAACTTTAGCTTATTTGGTTGTTGTTTTCAATGGATATTTAGTGGATAGTCTGTGTCTCTGGATGGATGTGTGATTTTTTTTTCTTTCCATTCACAAATGTGTGTGCTGTATTTGGTGTCTGTAATCGGAGCTGTCATTTGCCCTGGGGGCTTCAGTCACTTTTATGGAGAGCGTAATCAGATCAGTTCCTGTTGGAGATCTCGTACTCCAAGAGCCACTTAAATGAATATTGGCACAAATTGCCTAATTTCAACTGTTAGCTGCTTCATGCCTGAAAGACAGATGTGCTGTGCAGATGAATGTAAAATGTGAAAGATCAGAGTTGCATCAGATGTTTTAAGCATTATTTTATGTGCTCATGCCTATTATTTAGTCATAGCATATCAGATTATTAGGTTTTAAACCAGTGACAGACATCTAAGAATGGTCTGTTTTGGTAAGTTTACAATTACAAGGCATCAAGAATTCACAGTATTCAGCTGCTCCTAAAAATAACAGCATAAATGAATTATGGCCCTTTCTGAAGCCTGCCGGATCTCCTGCCTGATTTCTGCCCTTGTTTTCACAATAATTTAATATTATTACAACTTTGTGGTGTAATGTTTGCCACTAAATGGTAAAAATAAATCAATTACATTAATCAAATGAATGAAGTTTGAGAAAACATGCTGTGGATGTTGCACAATAGACCTATTTTATACTATCTCTCTCTCTCTCTCTCTCTCTCTCTCTCTCTCTCTCTATATATATATATATATATATACACTGTATACTTTAAGTTCTATCTCTTAAAGGAAGCACTGAATTCATTTCTCCCTCAAATAAGCAAGGTTATCTGGCATTCCCTGAAATGCTGTAAGAAGGCTAATGTAATAATATTGCCTGTGGGGCAGAATTTCTCTATCAGACGTCTAGCAAAGACAAATAGTAATGCTATTACTATATTATTATAGTAATAAAACATGTTTTCTTGGTCAGACATGAGCAATAAATAAGCGCCTATAGAAAATGGCATCTGTAAAAAAAATCATATTTCTATTTAGTTATTACTCTCTATATCTTAATTACAATATAAAATACAGTTAATCTTATAAATACAAGTTTCTCTATAGACGCTGGTGGAGCGTTTTTACGGCGTTACGATTGAAAGTGCCATTCACTTAATTCCCTTTAATCTGTCAAATTCACCTCGTCCAGTCAGAGACGCGCCTTTATCTTCACATCACAACGTTTCCGAAAAATATTTATATGCTGTGCTTTCACTCACCTTACATGAAGAGTAACATTTTCATGAACTATCAATCGCCTTGCACCGACAGAACAGTATTTGGGCAGGTAAATAAATAAAGTGAAGGTCCGAGGGAGTTTCACAGAGACGCACTTCAGTTTAAACGTTTAATCTGCTTTCAGCGCTTGATCTCTCTCTCTCTCTCTCTCTCTCTCTCTCTCTCTCTCTCTCTCTCTCTCTCTCTCTCTCTCTCCTTCCCTTCCTCCCTCTAGCTCTATCTAAGATTACACCGTTAAAACCTTTACATTGACAAAGCGTTAATAAATACCATACACAAATATATCACCATATACGGTTTATAAGCATCTTGTCAGTGCTGCGCGTGCGCGCTCTCGCTCTCTCTCTCTCTCTCTCTCTCTCTCTCTCTCAATTTCAAAATAGGCTACTGGCATTGTAGCCTATTGTCGAAGCATTAGTGCACACAACAAAATAGTAACAGGAAAAAAATAAATATTTTTTAAAAATAATTTTAATAATTAAAAATTGTATTTAGGCTATATTGTTTAATTAAATTTATTAGGCCTATTATTATTATCCTAATAATAACAACAACAACCACACACACACACACACACACACACACACACACACACACACACACACACACACACACACACAATAGGCTTTTTTAAAGATTTATGCATTTTTTAATTAATAGGAAAATTAAATTGAATAATCCTTACATATTTTAATTGATTAATCCAGGTAAGAAAGAATTATTAAATTCGATTTGATGAAATTTTACTATTAATTGAAATGCATAAATCTTTAAAAAAGGCTTACATTTTTTTGAGTGCACACTGGTTCACTATCTTTGTGGGGATTCTCCATAGATGTAATGGTTTTTATACGCCACAAACTGTATATTCTATCCCCTTACACTAACCCTAAACCTAAACCTACCCATCACACAAAACTTTCTGCATTTTTACATTTTCAAAAAAACTTGTTTCCTCATGGGGACCTCAATTTAGGTCCCCACGGTGACACAAGTCCCCATGAGTCAGTGTACATTCAGGTTGAAGTCCCCTATGGGACAGGAAAAACTCTCTCTCTCTCTCTCTCTCTCTCTCTCTCTCTCTCACACACACACACACACACACACACACACCTTTACATATTTTCAGAAAAAATAAATGAAGACATTTTACAAAACAACTGCTTGTGATGTGCAGAGAGTTCCTCAGTCTGGCAGGGGCTCAAAAGTAAAAAGGGGCATCTATAATTCATTTATATAATTCAATTTAAAATATAAATGCACAATAGGCCTATAAGTCCATTGTCTGTTTGAGACAACACAATAGAGCTATGAGCTTTGTTCGCAAAATTCACAATCTCACAACTCCATAGAACTATAAATACGTTATTCTTAACTATTTTATTCGATCAGTGTATTTTTTTAGACAAACAGTCTTGACTAAACCTGTGGTGTGTCTGATTCCATAATTTTTCTATGCCCAAAACTAAACTTTCCCTCTCAGATGAATAAGGTGCATTGTGCTGTATTGCATTGCTTGTACTGTATTTGTATGACGTACATACAGCCCACCAGATGGCGCTGGCTCTCTTAAGCCCAGAGCGAGATGAAGAGAGGCAGACATGAAATCGTGTGAGAGGAGAGAGCTGTCATGAAGTACAGCTGGGGTATTTAAAGGGACTGGACTGCGTGCCCACGATCGCACTTCACTGAGGTATTTCTAATCAATGTACGTGACAAAGCACAGATGTGTTATACGCACAGAAGTAGCTTCATCTTGCTATTATGGGCTCAGAGAAGAACTTTGACATCGACACTAGTTGACATTTAATATGGTCACTCTAGCAGCTAATGAGCTAACTGTAAATAAACCTATATGAGTACAGTAAACAGTATAGTTTGTACGATAGAAATCATAACGCAGGGAGTTTACACTTATGCGACGAGATTGTATATGTATATTTCACCTTTATCTAGCCCGTCTTTTCTGGTTTATGTTTTATCAGCAGATTAAGGGAGTGGGCCTGCATTAAAACTCATGCAACTAGACGTTTGTAAATGACAGCCTCAGGCTTGCTGCATTGTGCATTCATATTGAATTAAGTGCTAAATAGGACTGATTTAATGGCACAAATACGATTTAATGGCGAATTTCTTCAGAAATTAAGTATGCTGTAAATACACACTGCTTGGTTTAAGGTTTAAGAATGCATAGTCAGGTGATTTATCTGCGTACAGTTCATATCAGTGTGTATCCGAACCCAAATCATTGTATGGAAATAATTAGACTGGCTATACAGTCAGTCATATGCATTAAGCCGTTGGACCTTTGTAACATCCAAACTGTGTTGAGCACAATATTTGTGCATGTTTTATTGTGAAGGGGACGGCTAATTGCAACACAGTGTGCTCTGCAGGTAGATCCTCTGGGAGGCAGGAGGGAGAGGTCAGGATGGCAGGTGTTGGGGAAAGTGCCCTGGCTAACGCTGCCTGTAAGATCATGACCTTCAGACCTAGCATGGAGGAGTTTAAGGACTTCAACCAATACCTGGTTTATATGGAGTCTCAGGGAGCACATCGTGCTGGCCTGGCCAAGGTTGGTATGTTTGTATGTTTATGCATGTGATGTATAGTAAAAGCTCTAATGTCTAGGTATATATATATATATATATATATATATATATATATATATATATATATATATATATATATATTATATATTAAGGGTGTAACGGTATATAAAAGTCACAGTTCAGTGCGCACCTCATTTTGGGGTCATCGTTTGATATGAGTTTGGAACAACAGGAAAAAGCAACAAATCCTCAATGCTAGGCGTCTTTACATTTAAAGACTGTGCAGATTACTATTGGCATTTAGTCCCTTAGTTGGTACAGTACAGCCTCCTTTAATGTATTAAGCACTAAGCAGTAAACACTATTTCCTAGGTCATTTTTTGTAGGGCTGATAAAAAAAGGCATTTGGTCATAATCAGCTACAAAACTGAAAAGCATCTCTTGTGTTATAAAAGTAAAAAATAAATAGAATAATAAAGAATAAAACTTACAGATATTAGTTTTCTTTGCGCGTTTATTAACATGCGGTGACAATGCCGGATACACAAAGTACCATCTACATCTTAGTCTACTTTATCTTTCCACGAGGAGACAGTAAGTGAAGCGGCACCTGATGCTTTCCATTTCCACACGTATATTTCATCACTGGACAGTAGTGGTGAGACTTCTGCGACACAAATCGGCACAATGCCGAATGATTTTGTCTCATAACAGCGGAAACCATTTAAAATACTGTCATACAGTCATACAGATAAGAGAAAGACTCAGATAAGAGTTAGAAATCATTCGAAACTTATTTTTATTTGTGTACCTACACTCACAATAAAAACTTTGTGAAAATGTTGTTCTTTTATAAAATAAAGAAAACAAACAGGATGCCGCTTTCTGCCGTCCCTGTTTCCTTTCCTTGAAGTTAGTGGAGCGCGTCACAAAAAATGAATAGAACGAAGCTGTTGCGTGCCATCTGAACTCTTGTTTTGGGTTGGTGCATAGATCGTCTCTTCTTTTTCTGCTCTTTTTACTGTTGTGGCAGTTAGCAAACAGCGTTGCATTATCACGCGCACCCCCTTCTGGATTGGAGTGTGAATTGCCTGTGACTGACTGTATTTGTCGTCTGACTGTATGCATTGAGCCGTGACAGTTCGGGATGAATACATGTACCGGTACACCCCTAATATATACGTGTTTGTGTGTGCCCCTAATTCTTACATTAGATCTTAATTATTTCCACAGGTGATTCCACCCAAGGGCTGGAAGCCACGTCGCAATTACGATGATATTGATGATTTTGTCATCCAAGCACCTATTCAGCAGATGGTAGCTGGCCAATCAGGACTCTTCACCCAGTACAACATCCAGAAGAAACCACTCACTGTGCAAGAATTTCGTAGACTGGCCAACAGTGACATGTAAGTGACAAACACAAACGTGCACATATCTGGTTCAAAGTAGCATGCTGTTATTCTACTCTAACTACATTTAAACACAGTAGGTGCATGCAGTATACATGCATTGCAGAGTATGCACATTAGAGTTAAGGCAGGTTGTTGTAGGTGTCAGTTTTGTGTTGTACCACAAATTCCATAAATTCCAATTTTATAAAACAGCATACAGCTTATAAACGCCTCTAATTTGGTTCCTCTACCTAGTTATTTTATTTATTGTTATGTGCTGGACTTCTAATGCACTCTGTAATGAGTTCTTTTAAATGATGGATTGACCTATATTCGTTAAGGCCATCTGGAGATGTGTGATTTACCTACTCAGGTACTGCACACCTCGCTACCTGAACTATGAAGACCTGGAGAGGAAGTACTGGAAGAATCTCACATTTGTCTCGCCCATCTATGGTGCTGATGTGAGCGGCACACTCTATGATGAGGTGAGGATGCAGGTGGAGCACAGCTCTTGTTCACTGAACATCCAGTGTAACATACCTGAAATGGAATGTGAATGGCATGTCTGTCATAACAAAGGATAACCATGTTCTTGACTGGTTGCAGTTCAAAAAAGGGATTTCAAACATAAGCACTGGTACTTTGTTACTAAATTGATACAATCACTATTATTACTAAATCACACTACAATATAGTCTATTATGCTCTTACTACTGTTATTTTTATAAAATGAATTCAACAACATTATTAACCCTTAAACAGGCAACGTGTACCACAGAATACATAATCTTTAGTCTCTTGTAGGAGGCAAGAGAAAGAATTTTTCATCCAGTACTGTTGTCAATATCATAGTTGAGTCTGTTTGGAGTATGTGGATCATGTGACTTGGTTCAAATTTTCTGTGCATGTTTTGTCAGTTTGACCTAAAGCCAACACGCCCGCCCATGGTGCTGGACATTTTGTAGAAAGTAGGCATCTATTAATCTTACTTTTTTTCAGCAAAAAATGCAAAACAGCTGCTAATATTAATTGTGAACATTGTCTTAAGTCTTACTGTCTACTCTTATTTTCTTAAAATTAAGTTAAGCCCATCCGGCCCATGAGTTCCCCAGTCAACCCCCTGGGGTTAGGGCCTTAAATTCGAGTAAATTAATAAAACTAAGAAAGGGACAAATAATGATGGATATTATTGCATTTATTGCAAATGCAGTTAACAAATTTAATATTCCACTTTTGTCACACAGAAATGCACTTCGCAGTAAAGAACTGATTTTGAGCTAGGATGCATTAAATAAAATTTACTGCTATTTAATTATTATTTTATCACTTACTCACCCTCAAGGTATTCCAAACCTGTTTGACTTACTCTCTTCTGTAAAACACAAAAGAAGATATTTTAAAGAATGTTTGCAACCAAATCATTTTGGTTAGGCTACCATTGAATATTGTATGGACAAAAAAAAAAACAGACTCAAATGATTTTCTTTTATGTTACACAGAAAGAAATTCATTCAGGTTTGGTATGACATTAGGGAGAATAAATTATCACATTTTGGGTTTAACTACTCCTTTAAAAACAATAATATTTTAGAGTTAACACCTAATTTATGTAAGACACTGATATCTATCTTTCATGAGGCTCTCATTGAAATAACATTTAATTACATTTCATTAGAACTATTAAACAGTTCATAAAATATTTAAAGAGAAAAAAAGCTTTGTCCTTTATCCAGGATCCAGGCTTTAAAGCTGTGTTGTTGAATTATCCTTTAATTACCCTAGTGAAATTTTATTTATAGTTTAACTGTATGATCATGGTAGTCGCAGGTAAAACCATGCTCCTCATTACCATGGGTAACTGGGTATATGGTTTCTAAAATAAATAAATAATAATAAGCTATTGAATTTGTAATAAAAAATATTGTAAACACATGTAGAATATACGAAAACAGCCTCTATAAAAGTGATTTATATTCCGCAATATTTAATGTAAATAATAATAGCAACATTTTTAATAAATACATTTCTGCCAAAACACCATATTTCTTCACTGTAAGGTAAAGGTACTGTAAAGGTAAATTATTATAAAGGTGTGGTGGTGCTAGATTGACAAGTTTGTAGTTGTGTGTATTGCCGTTTTCCAATTTACCTCGTCATGTATTTACATGGTCACGGCTGTTTTCAGCTAGATTCACCACAGAACCTGTAATGTTCCCATATCACACGCCTGTATAAAACAAAATTCGGAGTCAAAGTGCCGGTTCATCACAGAAACGCAGATGTAGTTAACTAAATGTAATAATATCAGTTTTACATGTGAATATTAACATTTGCACAATTTTTTAACTCAAAATACATAGACTGAGAAAGGTGGACTGTTTACAAGGGCCTATAAGGGTTTTCCCTAAAGGCCCGGGTCCTGGAACGAGATTTCTACTGGACCCCCCACAACTGTCACCCCGGAATATGCAATAATGCCATGACCAGTACAGACGACCCAGTTTACCTTGAGACACCACTCATTGTCAATACAGTGTATAATCCTTTTTTTATACCCTAATAGGGCAACGTGTCCTCATAAAACTCATAACATCCAAACTATATCAAGTATTTCAAAAAATCCTTTGGATATGTTTTAATTAAGTCCAGATGATATAAAAAGTGACATGAAATTATTTTTTGCTGATCATTTTCCACTCTTGCCTGTTTAAGGGTTAACAAGAAAAACAGATAATTACAGTTTATATATATTTTTTATTTCTGACTGTTTACTTGGATGGTTACTTTTGGGGGGGGGGGAGCAATATTTTAGCAACTTTTAGCAATAGTTTATTTAATTGAGAAATACTTGAAGGCCTCATGCCAATACGTTGATTTAATGTGTTGCTATTATTATTACTATTACTATTAATATTGAAAAAAGGGAGTGTGTTCAATAGAATATTTTTTGGTATTCATTCAGTTCATTTAGTTATTATTTTGCTGTGATTGAAATTATTATTATTAAGTATTGTGAAATGTCACTGCTTTGAAATATATTGTGAATGATTACCATAATGAATTACCAAGATATTTACATGGTATTTTAAGATAGTAATGAACACAAGAGTGTACACATAAAAATATAAAACATACACATACACACACACACACACACACACAAAAGTTTGGAATAATTTAGGAAATTAACACGCAGCATATCCAAAAAGTCTGGGTAGTGCCATATAGTTGATATACTGTTACTGCCCCTCTTATCTCAGGACATTGAAGAATGGAACATTGGGCACTTGAACTCAATCTTGGATGTAATCGAGGAGGACTGTGGTGTGTCCATTCAGGGAGTAAACACACCCTATCTGTACTTTGGAATGTGGAAGACCAGCTTCTCCTGGCACACGGAGGACATGGACCTCTACAGCATTAACTACCTGCACTTTGGCGAGCCCAAATCCTGGTAGGGCTCGGTGGGGTTTTCTGTGTTTCTTTAGCACGCATAGATTTTTGGACTATTTGGACTTATTTCTTCTTGTACCTCTCCTGAGGACCAGGAATTTTTCCATTTATTAATAAATAAATATACCAATTCCACAGGTATGCCATCCCTCCAGAACATGGGAAGAGATTGGAGCGTCTTGCTATAGGTAAAAAGTAAAAAGTAGAACTATAGTTTCTATAAGTTGTCTTTTAAAAGAATGTGCAGCATATATACACTGTGTTGTACTGGGTGTGATAAATGTGTCTTTGTCTTTAGGTTTCTTTCCTAATAGCTTTAAAAGCTGTGAGGCGTTCCTGAGACACAAGATGACACTGATATCCCCCTCTGTACTAAAGAAATACAGCATACCATTTGATAAGGCAATCCACAGTCTTTTGGAATCAATTTACAACTATTTTAGTTTTAAGAATAATGTTGCTGTGTCTCAGTTCTCCTTGTATGTTTTCACAATAAATTTATATATTATTACAGATAACACAGGAAGCGGGGGAGTTTATGATCACATTTCCCTATGGTTACCATGCTGGCTTCAACCACGGCTTCAACTGTGCTGAATCCACCAATTTTGCCAGTATCCGGTGGATTGATTATGGAAAAGTTGCTACGCAGGTACTAAGAAGCACTTAATAACAGCTGTTGCTGATATCTGGCAATGTTACTGTTCCTTGATCTACAGCTGGTGAAGTTTCACACTTTTATATACTTTTGTGGAAAATCTTTTCTCTTGCAGTGTACATGCAGTAAGGACATGGTGAAGATCTCCATGGACCCGTTTGTCAGACGATTCCAGCCGGATCGCTATCAGGCTTGGACACAAGGCAAAGACCCAAGTTCATTGGATCACATCCTGGCCACACCCAGCACCACACCCGAGCTGCAAAGCTGGCTTCAGAGACGTCGCAGGAAAGCACCCTCCACCACAAGGTATTGTCAGGGTTTCAACAAGGGTTGCTATAGCAAGTATTATTGTATACAGCCATCTTCTATGGTCAGTTTTCTCTTTCAGGTCAACTACAACTGTTTGAGCAACAAATAAGTCTATTAATAGTCAGCATGAAAAGGAGGGTGTGAAGGTCTTTTCTTCCCTTTAATGTATAGACGAGTGAAACGTCTTCTGTAATGAGAAAATAAATGTAGGGTGGGGCTGGATTTCGTCCTCGGGATCGTTGGAAGTTGGGCGTTGCAAACTAAATGGATTTAGATCTGAAGTTTACAGTCAGTTGTGGATGTTTAGTCCCACCCTCCGCCACTGTTGAGCAGCAAACAGGTACTTGAAGCTGCTTGTGTCTCTGGAATCTCAAGAACCTCTCCATGCAGGCTGGCAGTCGTGCATAAAGTTGCATTTCAGCCACTGGGCCACTGAAACATTTACACTGGGTTTAGAAATACTTTGAAGACTCATTTTTAAATACCTGTATTCATTGAATGCTGTGCTGCAATGGATGGTCCAGATGGATGGGTTTCTGGATGGCTGGTGAATGGCCACCCCGTTCCAACAAGACTACGATGTCAGCAAGGAGCTGGCAGGTGATGATTTGGGCTGGAATATTGGGAAGTAAGATGAAAGGTCCCTTTAGGATCTCTGAGGGTGTCAAAATGAATTCTGCAAGGTATGTGGAGTTCATAACTGACCATTTTATGTTATGGTATAAAAAAAAGGATCGTGCTGAAATGATTTTCATGCAGGACAACACGGCAATAAAACAGTTTGAAAAGGTATTTCTACACCCATTGTAAACATTTGTCTTTGTAAGCTTTGGTTTTGGGTGACGAGATGTTCTTGGGACTCTAGAGACACAAGAAGCTTCAAATACCTGTTTGCTGCTAAACATTGGCTTTTTATAACTGCCCTTTCAATACAAGAAGAACTGGGTTCTTCTGTTCTCTAAATCACTCACAAATCTTTTGACAGTTCGACAATCTCTATTCTATTTTCACTAAATATTTGTTGTTTTCATGCCATTTGCAAGACATTGCACCATTTCATGCTTTTCATCTTTAGAAAGATCTTTCTTTCTTCCCATATTGCAAGAACTGTGACTTGCTTAATAGTGTGGAACAAGGTCTCGACACAAGTGTTTTTTGCTAGTTTCAGGCCGACGCAGTTATCATTTTCATGTCCAGCGCCACGTTGTTTAAATAGCCAATGCATTCGTGCCCATCTGTTCACCCATGGGCGTGCTGGTCTGAAAACGAGGCGCATTGTTGGCACGTTGCTATTTTGAGGCAACTGAAAACGACCATTGACCAACAAAAACCTATAGGTGCCTATAGGTACACTCTGCTTATTACACACAGGGACACGCAGCAGCACACAAACATTTTTAAATATAAAAAAAAAAAAAGGATTCCTCTCCTTTCCGCTCGCAAATTCCGCCATGTAAATAGCAAGCACGGTGCAAGCGCAAAGGGAATGGGAGATGAGACTCTGATTGGTTTATTGCACGTTACGCCCAAAACACACCCATGACTCATTAAGAGACGAGGTACAACCCTTTTGGACCATGCACCTGGCGCGCCAACCGTTTTTTCTGTCGTTAAAATAGAAAAAGTGGATTCGGACACGCCCTAAGTGCACCTGCGCAATGTGCTTCAGACCATGCGCTCAGAATGATGCCAAATGTCTTCTCTATGAGCATTTAAAAAAAAACAAAAAAAAAAAAACATCTTTGATGCAGAGGTCAATCACTATAGAAATTATTTGTAACAAAAAATGTTGTTTACCAACAGGCTCAATTCACAATCTTGGATAGTGGGTGATTTCTTTTTTTCTTTGTATCAACAGTCTTCATTATCCACGCACATGCTCCAAACGATTGAAGACTATGGACACCGCACCAGTGAGGGGGGGTAGTCGGAGGAGTAGAGGGGCAGCTTTAACATCAAAAGACAAGGAAGAGGAAGACCCAGTGAAACATCAAAAAGAATTGCAGTACTCAACCGAATTAAAAGGCTAGTATCTCTACTATTTTATATATATACTATATATATATATATATATATATATATATTTTTTTTTTAAGCTAACAATACATTTCACAAATACACAAATCCGAGCCGTTTGCATTTGTTCTGATTCAGAAATACATGCAAATACATTAGCATTTTTGTTTTCTGTGGCATTGATTCTTGAATATAATCTATGATTTGTTAACACACTCACATTAAGGACAGATACCGTTTGTGTTCGACAGTATTAGTATCAGACAGCATTTTGTTTCAGACAAGTCCTAGTTATACTCCGCAAGTATGCATTAAATTGATCAAAAGTGATAGTAAAGTTAATTACAATATTAACAAAAGATTTCTATGTCAAATAAATGCTGTTCTTTTGAACTATCCACCAAAGATTTCTGAAAAATAATGCATCACAGTTTCAACATTGATAATAAGATATGTATCTTGTGCACCAAATCAGCATATTCAAATAATTTCATGTGACACAAGACTGGCGTAATGGCTGCTGAAAATTCAGCTTTGCAATCATAGGAATAAATTACATTTTAAAGTATATTAAAATAGATACGTTTTTTTTTAATAGTTCACAATATTACTGTTTTTACCGTATTCTTTTAATTAAATAAATGCAGCCTTGGTGAACGTGATTTTCAAAAATATTTTAAAAATGCATGTGCAACACCTACAGTCTGTGTATAGCTCAGAAAACCTGTTTTATTGTTTCATGACACTTGTTTTGTCTTTTTAGGGCTCACTGGTCCATGTCGACAAATGTGTGTTGTTAAAGTAACAAGAGTGGAGAGTGACTTGCTGTCCCACTCTACCACACAAGTCAAAGATGCTTCACCAGAGCGACTGTCGACCCCTCCACTCACCTCCACATCCAGTCAAAATAACCCTGATCCAGGTCACGCAAGCTCCCAGACGTCTGTAAATTTGGATGAAGGTCGAGTATCCACAAACACAGTCTCCACCGCACAGCCTGGGCCTGAACCAACCTTAGAGAATGACATCCCTGTGGATGTGACTCTGGACTCAGAAAGAACTGCTGAAAGTCCTAATCAAACAGACTGTGAATCTGTCTCAGAAATAAGAGTACCTTGTGTTCCTGTGACCCATTCACAGAGACGTAGCTCCACTAGTGCTGCGGTTTTATTTTCGGAAAGTGATTCCCAACAGGCTAAAATTGAAACGGAAGAGACGGTAGCCGATATCTTGACTGAGAGCAGCATCGATTACAGCACATCAGCACTTTACAAGGAGCAAAGCTCGATCCGTCTACACTCTGCTCTTCAGGATTCAGAAACCTTGGAGAACAGAACAAACTTTGAAATCCAGACTGCTCCTTTTTGTGAAATGCCTCTTCTAATGCCTGAGCTCACAGAAGAGAGAATCAATCCTCACTCTCTCGCACCTGAAATGCCCTCGCTGACTCTCGCTGTACGACCCGACACTGCAAATCACCGACTTCACAGTCCGAGCTGTACTGCACCTGTTCTCCAGCTGGAAAAATCACACTCCCCTCCTGTTATAACAGATGATGTGGGGACTTGTTCTAAAAAAGCTTGTCCTAATTGGCCAATTGTAACCCAAGAAGGTGCGAGCCAATCGCATAACTCAATCTCAGACACCTTTATAGCAAAACCAGCATCTCCTTCTTTTATGACACAGTGGGAGCCACCAGAGGAGTCCAAACAAGAAGGACATGAACACACATGCCCATCCACAGACCAGAACACTCAACATGAGTCCATTTCGCAGTTTAAAATCACTACTCACAGTATTTTACAACGTTCTACAGTAGCAGACATGGATTTTATAGGTGTCCGCAACTCTGAAATGACCAATAACTCAGCAGAAGGAGGGGTCAAACAAACTTCTCTGTCTCTTGAAGAGCAGTCCAGCTCACTCATGTCCTCCCAGGGCCCCTTCGTGGAGTCCAAACCCTTTACCATTTGGAAAAACCTCAGCTCCCAGAATCCCGCAGTGCTAATTGAGAGCTTGCAGCCCGAGCTGGTAATGGGTCTTACCACAGGTGTAAGCAGTCTCACAGAATATGCACATGACTCTCTGCCCTACACCATGTGGTCCGAATCAGGGTGCCAACAAGAAAAGTTCCCAGATTCTCCGAACTCTTCACCATGCACCCAGACCTGGACCAACCTAGAGCCCATTCCCATGCAGTGCTCTGGTGCAGATGTTGCTCTGAACACCCCCATAGATCTCAAGCAGCAGAACGTCGAGATGGAACCAGCTGAAACTTGTGTGCTCAGTGAGCAGACATGCTCACAGGAACCTCAGGAGGAAGAGTTTAAAGGGCATGAGTTTTACGAAGGTGTGAAGTCAGAGCATGATGGGTCTGTGAGCGACTCTGATTCATGTGAATCGGGAGATAAAGGTGCTGACAGCAGCAGTGAATCCAGTGAGGAGAACGCCATGAGTGATCCTGAGTATGTGGAAACAGGCCTGGAGCCAGGGGAAGTCTGTACTGTGAGTTCTGGTGCTACACCATGACAAGCAATACATCCTGTATTCTACAGTATTTTGTTCTAAACTTCTTTCCCAACATCGACCGCAGTGACAAGACATTTTGCCAATTTATATCTGTTTTTTGTTTTTTGTTGTTTATGTATATTTTATTATTTATGTTATTATTATTTATGGTGTTATTTTCATATATATATATATATATATATATATATATATATATATATATATATATATATATATATATATATATATATATATATATATATATATATATATATATATATATATATAAAAATAATCTATATACTGTATATACTCTCGACTCCTTGCATTGCTACAATTTTTTTGTAGCAATTTAAGATTTTACTGTGTCTTTTGAGCAATTTAATGCATCCTTGCTAATTTATTAGAAGTATTAATTTTATTGACCCTGAACTTTTGAATGGTAATGAATATCAATTTGCTGTGAATCCAGTGAATTTTTTTTGTGAGAATGTTTTCTGTATACACATAAGTCAGAACACTTACTTAATCACTGTTCACACCTTCATGCCTTGTAAACAAAGTTTAACAGTGCCAAAGCATTAATAAATGTGCACATACTGTATATACACACATGCACAATAAAGCAGCAATAATATTTTTGGAAAGTGTACTGTCTCTTTCACTGACCTCCTCTTTGTCTCTCTCTTTTTTGCTCTCATAGTATCACATGCAAACTGTTAAGAAGACTACCAAGAGTTGGCGTCACCCCCTCAGAAAGCCCACAGCAAGAGCAGTACCCAGTGCTGTGAAACAGCAGGCTGCCAGCGATGATGGTGGATGTTTAACCACTTTTATTTTATTATGAGCAAAAAATAGCTTAAAATTATGGATGAAAAAAATAAGAAAAGTAACAAGTATGTTACTCTTATTTGTAATATTTTATAATGGTTTTAAAAATGTATGTACCATTTATTAAACTGCATGTTGTTGTAGGACAGAATTACACTAATAATGCGTTATTAGCATTCTGTTTGTGATATTTTTGTACACAAGCAGACTATTGTCTTTGGCGGTTGTGTCCCGCTGTTTTTCAGCATCTCACACCATGCACGCATGCACTTTTAAGAAGCTGTGTCAAGTTAAAGAATTAATCACACTAAATGAGCATGTTAAATTGACAGCCCTAGAGTAAATATTTATTTGTGTGTGTGTGTGTGTGTGTGTCTCAGAGACTGTAGAGGAGTGTGAAACTAAAGAAGAGGAGCCAGAAACTGAGGAATGGGCAAAGCCTTTAGTGCATCTGTGGCAGCACAGAAAAGCTCATCTTCAGTATGAACGAGATTACAACACAACTGCAGCTCAAACTGCTCCACACTGTGCTGTCTGCACCCTTTTCATGCCATACTATCAGGTAACTTATGTAGATAGATACTAGGTACAAATGTGGTTGTGTATTTGTGTTTTGTGATGCAAAAACATTTATTTTTTGTTTTTTCATTGTCTTGTTTTTTTTTCTCTCATAGCCTGAAAATTTAGAGGAAAGAAGGCAAGACGTCTTGATAAATGCTGCCACAGAGTCTCAGGGGTCATGTTCACAGGAGGCAGGCTTGAGATCACGACCTCTGATCCCTGAAATTTGCTTTGCATACCAGGAGGGCCCATGCCCTTCGAACACACTACTGGAGGAGGATGGATCCAGTCCTCTTCTGGCCTGCAACAGTTGCTGTGTTCAAGTTCATGCCAGTACGTCACTGAGATCACTCAACAACACAATTAACAAATGAAAAAGCCCCAAATATCATGATCCACTGGAAAGGGGACCCTTTTATAAAATATAAATAAATATTAAATAATATAAAACCAAAAAAGGCTGTAAGTTTTTTTTTTATTAAAAGTTTTATTAAAGTCTCTTATGCTCAAAATACAGTAAACACAATTCAAATGTAATTTATACCTGTGATGGCAAAGCTGAATTTTTAGCAGCCATTATTCCAGTCTTCAGTGTCTCATGATCCTTCAAAAATTATTCTAATATGCTGATTTAGTACTTAAGAAACATTTCTTATTATTACCAGTGTTGAAAAATGCTGCTTAATATTTCGTGAGGATATATTATTTTTTTCAGGATTCTTTGATTAAAAAGAAAGTTAAAAAAAAGGCATGTATTTGATATAGCAATGTTCTCTAATAATTTAATAGTCTTTACTGTCACTTCTGAACAATTTACTCCATCCTTGCTGAATAAAAGTATTCATTTTTTTTTTAAATTGTATAATTTATTTAATTTGTAAGTTATAAATATAAAATATTAATTTCATGTATAAAGACCCATTTATACTATGCATACTTTATTAATCATTCCTTTACTTTCTTTTATTTGACAAAATGCTATTTATTAAATTAAATAATTGGCTTTTATATTGCCATTTTTGCTAAAGCAATTTATTATCTAAATTAATATTATCTGAAAATCTATAATTTTTATTAAATTGATGGTTATATTTTTATGCTCACTTATAGAGTAATGTTATATGTTATATGATATGAGTTATGTTTATATAATATATACTCTGGAAGAAAAACACTTTTACTTCCTTTACATTTTTTGTACCATGCTTTAGGGCAGTTCATAAAATAAAATAATTGAATAAACCTAATCATTTCTGACATTTTAGAGAGCAGAATTCTGTACACGTGGTAAATATATTATTGTGTTAAATGTAATAATTAATATCTTAAGCACACACATTAACTTTGACAACCTGTTGTAAAAGAATATATAGCTTGGCATAGTAGAGAATGTAACAGTTTGACTGGTCTACAGGTTGCTACGGTGTTGCTGTTCATGATGTTGGCCCAGTGTGGACATGTGACCGATGTGTGAGCGGAGACCTGGCAGCTGTACGTAATCATGCAGTCAGTCGACATTTACTGTATCAGCATAATTTATGGACTATTTATATGTTTGCTTGCCTTTGTTAAATTATGGCTGATATCTATCTGTTTGATGTGTTTTATACCAGGGATGCTGTTTGTGTAACCTGAGGGGAGGTGCATTAAAGAGAACCTCAGATGACAGGTAAGCTCCCTTATTCAGGTACCTTAATACTACTTTAGTGTTGTATTAAATACAAAACAGAGCCGAAGACTGAGTATGCTTTTTACACACATTCTCCAGTATTTCAAATAGACAGTATAAGCAAATAGGAGTTCAGCAAAGCCAGTGTTCTTAGATATTAGTGAATGATTCAAGCGGCTCATGAACTATACATGCTGTAGATGGGCCCATGTGATGTGTGCTGTGGGTCTCCCTGAGGTGAAGTTCATAGATGTGGTGAAGAGGGCTCCTATTGACATCAGTGCCATACCTGTACAGAGATATAAACTGGTGAGTAATAAACACTTGCACACACACACACACACACACATTCTTGAATATATGGTTTTGGACTCTCCATAGGCGTAGTATACGGTACAAACTGTATATTCTATTCCACTACACTAACCCTACCCCTAAACCTACCCATAAACCTAAACCTACACATAAAACGTTTGCAAATTAAAAAAACAAAACAAAACAAAAACACAGTTTAGTATATTTTTTAAGCCATTTGGTAAGCCAACATAAACAATGCTTACGTTGTAATACCCATGTCAGGATACACATCCTCATAAACCACATATACCTGTACATACAAACACAATCACTAGACTGTAGTGCAAATGGGTCTTAATGGCGCATCAAAGCTGAGAAATTTAATGTCTCTTGGGGCACCAGTGTAGAACTAAAGCTAAAATGAATGTTAATAACTTTAGGTTAATTACGCAACCCTTGGTTCTCTAATAACATAAGTGAGGTTTCTCACAATGGGAAATGCCTCAGGCGTGACCAGTCCTGGAAGCACCAATTACACCATGTCTGTTGGCAGACCAATCATGACAGAGATGCGGGAGTCCCGCCTTCTTAGTATATATTTCTTCTAGCGGTCCCCAGTTCATTCTCAGCATATCTCTTCTCTGTGCAACTGCAAAGAGGGAAGTGTGGTGAGATACCTCACTTCTGTTATCAGATAACTGCATGGTTACGTAGGAGCTTTAAATCAATACTATCTATTGGCTCAAAAGGGGGCTAAGAGAGTGCATTAAGGATCACAGACAGATCCCACAGCAGAATTGGTGAAACCTTGAAACCCTGTTCAAGCGCCCTGCACCTCTCATGAACCTGCATACGAGCGGATGTTGACCTATGATAATTCTGTCAATCCCCACATGGTACGCAGTAATAGATGGTATGCATGTGACGTCACCATCAGCTGGAGTGACTGCGGTTACGCCCACTGAGTGGCAAAAAGACTGAGAGACAGCATTGGTTTTCAAAGTGAATGCCACGAAAAACTCACAAAACCAGGCTCGGTGCCAGAGGTGGGGGTTGGGGGAGGCTTGGCCACGGACCCCATGGACCTCCCTGTGCCCCCCGCCGGACTGAGGGAGCTGAACTTGATAATAGCGTGTCATTTTCTGCCACCTGCTGCTTCTGATTGCTTTTAGAGGGAAAAGCTACCCACAACTGCTGGACTAGGATCTGTTTTCTTAGTAATAATAGCATATTATTAGCGAAAAAGAGTTGGCAAAAGATCTAGCTCTGTATTTGAGCTTGTCAAATGATTCAATTTCCAATGTGTTTTCGCTTCGGTAAGTAATGTAGCCAATCACAGACATGTTTGTTGATTTCTAGAATGCAATGGCCAATCACAGATGTTTAAGTTAAAATCCACTCACCACTCACCGCAAGTGTAGACATTATGTAAGTAAGAGATTCATTGTGTAGTCAGCTTCATTGATTAATATAACGGGACTTTGTGAGATCGCGTTCATTGAATGAGTGACAGCTTTTAGTGATTATAAAGGGAGCACTCTGTGCGCTGTTTAGGCGATATAAAAAAAATAGTTAATAGGTCTATAATATATTCAGAATTAGAATAAAACTTTTGTTTTCCATTCTTGATAAGCGGCCACATACACGCTTCAATACATAGGCCCATATCCGCATATAAATGTGGAATTCACTCTAGAAATTGTGATGACTGACAGTGATACATATTTATGTATCGAAATCAGGCTCATATAACAGTCAGGAAAACACAATTCCTGGCTCCATGTCAATATCCATGGATCACTGGATCTTTGGTAAATTGTAAGGAACACTATATCAAGTCCAACCTTTAGTTTAAACTGATAACCGTTTGTTTTACTCGCGTTTTCCCCTATTAACTCCAGTCATGCAGCTGCTCTTCCTACCTACCAAGGGCCAGGCCCAGAAAGCCACTTTGTCCGAGGCTGGGTGAAACATTTCCCCTCACGCTTGAGAGGAGGTCCCTGTACAAAGGGAGAGGCGAGGGTTGATTGCACAGGAGCTGAATTATCTCTGTCAGCCACAATTTCTCGAGCCAGTTCAGGGCGATTAGTATGACTGAGTGACTGCATTCTCTTACTGTTTTTAGTATTGGTACGATCAGACTCAGTGGAGGAAATGTGTAAAGCAGTGTGTTTGCCCATGGGTGCACTAGCGCATCCACAATCATAGGTGCACCCAGAGAGAAGAATACAGGGCAATGAGAGCTTTCATGAAAGGCAAAGAGATCTTCGACAGCTCAGCCGAACTGGCTCACTTCCTGAGGATGGAGAGTCCATTCTCCATACAGAGGATTCCCTCTGGACAGGAGATCCGGACCCCACATTCATTATTCCCGGGACATGCATTGCCCATAATGAATGAAAGTGTTTCATGCCCCACACGATCAGTTTTCGTGCCAGACCATGAAGCTGAGAAGAATGTGTGCCTCCCTGGCGATTTATGTATGCCATCACCATTGTGTTGTCTGATCTGATAAAAACACGGTGGTACCTTAGGAACTGCACAAAATGTTTCAATGCCAGAAATACTGTTTACTGTTTACAGTTCTAGGAAGTTTATGTATACATTCTGTAGCGAGCCAGGCCACTTCCCTTTTGCTATCCTGCCCTTGCACTCTGCCCCCCAACCTTTGAGCTATTCATCCGTCATCACCACCTTTCTCAGAGAAACTGCCTCCAGAACAGTCTCTGATTTGAGAAACGTGTGATCCCTCCAGTGACGGTCCCATTGGAATTAACAGTCAAGGTCCCAGTCCCAGAAGACGTGAACGTAGTCTAAACGGGACCTTCTTCCCTTTCTGAAAATAAATAAGCTGCGTATTGACCTGATGCACTCCTCCAACAGAAACGCTTGATACAGGTCTGAGTTTAGTCTGGGATCTAGGTAGATTATCCCTTGTCTGGGCAACAAGCAGCTTTTGTCCTAATTTATTTTGAAACCTAAGTTTTCTAAATGAGACACGAGCACCTTTGTATCTATCTCCACCTGCTGCCATGACAGAGCAGATCATCCAAATAAGCTGACACTCTGAGATCCGCTATTTTCAGCAGAATCAGAGCTGCTTCCACACATTTGCTGAACACTCTCAGGGCTAATGAGAGCCCGAAAGGAACTGTCAAAAATTCGTAGGCTGAGGAATTTTTGTTGTGCCGGGTAGATGCTTATCTGAAAATATGCATCCTTCAGATCAACTGACGTAAGCCATTCTCTAGGAGGAATAAAATATTGTAACACCCTTAACATCAACATTTTGAACTTTCTGAGGTGTTTGTTGAGGTTCCGCAAATCTAGAATGGGACGGAGATCCCACATCTTGGGAGGCAAGTTTCAAAAGCATCTCCATCCTTCTTGGGCAAGTAGCACTGTTGACTGCAGCACAGAAAAGAGATTTCAGCTCTACAGGGGCATCAAGGAACTCCCTCTATGACAAGCCTGACAGACCCAACCACAGGGCTCTTTCAACCACCACGGCCATGCCCCTCATCCATCAACTCTCTCCAGCTGCACCGGGGCTGAGGAGCAACCTCATCTAATTCCGTGGGAGGCATGGAGAGACTCAGGTCCACTTTAGGGACTCGCGGTGCTCTAAAACCCTTAACAGGAAATGAGAGCAGTGAAGGCAGCACTCGGGATTAGCGAGTGCAGCCTGTCCATGTCTAACTCCTAAATATGCTATGCACAGAGGGTGAGAGTCCTTAGAAGAAATCATATACCTGCATGCTCAAGGGAGGGATCTTTTCCATTTGCTGCACTGCTGGATGGGCTTGCAGTCACCTTAACAGAGATGCAAACACAAGGGAATTAACAAGATCACACACAACGAGCCTCTTGATATCAGGGTACTATTGGCAATTATTCCCGTAATGTGGCAGGATTGGCCAATCTGTCACACCACTTAATGTGAGGGTATAACTGGGAAAAACCTTACGAGGATCTGCTGAGAATAGCTTCCAAATAGGATCTTCATGGGGAAGAGAACGAGAATGAAGTGGGGATCATTAGCAGCGATATATACTAGGGAGGCGGGACTTCCGCATCACTGTCGTGATTGGACTGTCAACTGACAGACCTGGTGTAATTGGTGCTTCCAGGATTGGTCACGCCCGAGGCATATCCCATAGTGTGATACCAAATGTATGTTTGAAAGAGAACAATTTACTCTCTCGTTCTTTAGTTTCACTTTCCTCTACAGTTTCTGAGACACACATAAGTATTTATTATCAATTTAACATGTTAATTTAGTATGATTAATTATTTATCTTGACATAGCTTCTTAAAAGTGCATGTGTGCATGGTGTGAAGTCCCATTAGTTAGTGTTTGTTAATGCTTTAACTAACATTTAACTAACAATGAGCAATACATTTGTCACAGTAATTTTGTTAACGTTAGTTAATACAAATACAACTGTTCATTGGAAGTTCATATTAGCTCAGGTCCATTTAATAATATTAACAGATACAACTTTTGATTTTAATAATGTATTACAAAATGTTGAAATTAACATTACCGGTGTAAGGCTAGAAGCTTACACTGCTATTTTGAACCAATAATCAGAACAAAAAAGCAGTTGAAGGATGACGTGCAATAATCCAAGACTCTTCCTCAGAACTGATTGGAAAACGTAGGATTTAACCTGAACCTTTAGATAATGAAAGTTACAATGACCTTAGCTTTCAACATTATCAGTGATTTAAAAAGGCAAAGTTATTTAAGTTACATGTTTAAATACACAGACAGTAGAGTGGAACAACATACTGTATAGAAAAACTTAGCTGTAACAAATAATGCACTGCTGTGCAGAAGAGGCCGTAAAAGCAAATGGGCAAATGATCGAGAGGGGGAGAAGTACATTAACATATTCGCCTCAATGCATCTTGAAGCAATAGTACCTAGTTTGTCTATTATTATACTTTAATATCTCTATTAAGTTCAGCACCTTTCATTTCAGTTTATAAGCTGTCAGATGAGACCAAACATGACATAGTTACATGTTAGAACACACTAGTAGATAAATGGTTTGTAGTGAAATGCACATGTGTTCTGTGAAGCAAATGGTACAGATGTGTCATTGAGGTGTAAACGACTCCGTCTCCCCAGACAGAACCAGGGTCGTGCACAGACAGTGGCCCAAACCAAAAAAAAGGGCACTATAAGGGGGTTGAGTATCATCTTAATGTAGAGATTGAAAAACAAACCTTTTACAATCATATTGTAAATACAATTGTTAGGCTTTAGTGCTATTTCAATTTATGTTGTTGTAATTATGCTTCCAAAAAGTTGATTCTGCGCTAGTTTGATCTTATATTTAATGTTTTTGTTTTTATATGTTTTTATGTTTATGTTGTTATGTAGATTTATGTAGCAAATGAGAATTGCTAAAATTATTGAATATATTTTCAGACAAAGGTCTTGTTAATGATTTTCAGTTTTCTTCAAAGTAAATAAAGCAGAAGATTATGTAAAAGTATGGTATTTGGGGTAAAAGGCACAATAATTAACATGATAATAAACAGCCGACTGACTTTTCCATTTGTTGACATGACATGGTTAGATTCAGATGGTAAATATCATATATTAAGTTGGTTGTCCACCTCCGAGATAATCATCATATTTATAAGGAAACCATCAGATTTAAAAATATGATAATAATCATATCATATAATAAAAATATATTTATTTGTTACTACTGTAAAGCTTTATTAAATTACTATGGGATCTCATTCAAAGATATATTTTTTTGAACAAGTATTAACTTAGATATGATTAAAATGCACATTTTTCTTAGGGTGTGCCTTTAGCCCCATTGTACCCTGATGCAACTCATTTAGAACATTAGTATATTACCTTTTTTAATGGTGTATAGCCTAGTATTAATATGGTCTTAATAAAATATCAGAAATATGATGTATGTTGATATTAGTAAAACTTTCTGCTAAATATTCAATATGATGATTTACCTGCTGGAGCTCTTTCTCACTCTGTCTTCTTTTTTTTGTGAAGTCATTGTTTTTTGTCTACAGAGTGTGCCGACAACAGCGTGTTATTTATATTAGATCAGATAAGGTAGCCTACAATAATTCGGTCAGACAATTAATTATCTTTCAAGAACGTGGATATTTTGTTATCAGCACTAGGCTGTTAGAAGACCAGGAGCAAAACATTACCGACAAAAACACAAAAACAAACTACCAAATGACTAATTCCGCAGATCAACCACTGTCTGTAATGTGGATTGTTGTTTGTAATCTGCCTGTTAATGGGACAACATTCTGGAACTGAGAGCAGGCACTGCCACAGACTGTGCCCAGTGCTGTGGAGTGAGCGGGAAAAATCGGAGCGGATCAGCGAATTAGTGGATCTTTAGCGGAACAGAACGCTTTTATGGGAATCTTCTAGGGGTGAGGGAAGGAAAGGGGGCAAGAGGGGCACCTCAGCTGAGGAGGGCCACCCCCCTGTGCACAGCCCTGGACAGAACCATCCTGTACCTTGTGTGTCCCAACAGACCTCAATCAGCATATTGATGAATCCCTTGCACCAAATAGGCATTAGCATACTGTGATGATGTTTTGTGCCACGTTTAATTCACATGTATACTTTTAAAGGGATTTCTACGGATATTCACTGTGCCCTACACCGGTAACTAAGATTAATAAATGCTTTAGAAGTATTATTTATTGTTATTTCATGTTTACTAGTGTAGTTATCTAATGTTAACCAATGAAACCTTATTGAAAGTGTTACCTAATCTTACACTGCTCTTTCAGTGTTTCGACATTGGCATTCATTAATGTGTTATCATATGTGTACTCTCTTGTTCTCTGTCTTTGTAGAAGTGTATATATTGCCGTAACAGGATAAAAAAGCTGTCTGGAGCATGTATTCAGTGCTCATGTGGCCGTTGTCCCACCTCTTTCCATGTCACCTGTGCACATGCTGCTGGAGTGCCCATGGAGCCTGATGATTGGCCATATGTGGTTTTTATCACCTGTCACAGACACCAGTCACGGAGCTCCAGTGCTGTGAGTACACTCACTGCTGCAGTACTTCCGGGCAATTCAGAGAATATCTCTAAAATTTCAAGTTAAAAATAATAACACCATACACCTTGAATACATATTTATTTTTTATATTTTCTATATTTACTAAATCTAATATATATATATATATATATATATATATATATATATATATATATATATATATATATATATATATATATATATATATATATATATATATATATATATATATAATATACATTATACATGATTTTATTTTATTTATTTATTTTTTTACAAATATCGGTAACACTTTACAATAAGGTTTCATTAGTTAACATTAGTTAATGCATTAAACAAAATGTTGAACAAAACATTTGTCACAGTATTTATTAATCTTTGTTAATGTTAGTTAATAAAAATACAGCCGTTCATTGTTTGTTCATGTTAGTTCACAATGCATTAACTAATGTTAACAAATGCAACTTTTGATTTTAATAATGTATTAGTAAATGTTGGAATTAACATTCATTTAGATTAATAAATGCTTCAGAAGTATTGTTCATTCTTAATTCATGTTAACTAAAGTAGTTAGCTAGTGAAACCTTTGCAAAGTTTTACCCAAATATCATGAATTTTTGATTTTGACCATTTTGTCATCCAGAAAAGTTCTGTTATCAATTGCTCACCGTCATGTCATTCCAAACCCTTTCGACTTTTGTTCATGTTCGAAATACAAATAAGATATTTTTAATGAAACCTGAGAAAAATTTGACCCTCCATTAAAAGTTCACGTAGCCAAATCTTAAAAAAAGATCTACATGAATCGAGTGATTTTAATCACTGAAGTCTTCGGAAGGCACAATCACTTTATTTGATGAACAGATTTTATTTAGGTTTTTACTCACATATAAACAATGATCAACACACATACATAGAGTAGAGATGCACTGATATAAAAAAAACATTTTGGCCGATACCGATAATTCATACATTTTAAAGCCGATATATTGGCTGATAAATCTTAATCCCTTTTTTTAAAGCCTGATTAAAAAAAAAAATATATATATATATAGCCTATATGACAGACTTACACTGCACATGTTGCACTTAACTGTATTTTCCTTTTTTGAAGTGATTTCAATCATATTTCAAGTTGAAGTGTCTCAGCTGAAGGAAATAGTCCATTATTTATCGGCTTTAATATATTGGACAAATTTTCTTATCGGGCCAATAACGATAACATTAAAAATGAACATATATCGGCCTATACCGATATGGTGGCTGATATATTGTGCATCCCTAACATAGAGCACATCAAATATTATAAATAAAGCTCAAACATGCTTGATTGACACATGAGAACCAATGAAGTTTGTTCTCGTGTGTAATGCAAGAACGCTAAAGCTTCTGCATATCAACCAAGTACGGTTGAGCTTCTATTTATAAATCATTTTTTATAAATAAATAAATTCATATAGAAAAAAACTGTCACATAATTGACCCTTTAACATCAAGAATTTTTTGTCCCCTCAGAAAGTGAAAGTTAGCAGAAGTGAATTAGAAGTGGGCCAGACAGTGATCTCCAAACACAAGAATCTTCGTTACTACAGCTCACGTGTTACCCAGGTCACGGCCCAAACATTCTATGAAGTCATGTTCGATGATGGCTCATTCAGCAATGATACATTCCCTGAAGACATTGTAGTGAGTTTTTCTATCACTGCTAGCCATTAGTTCTAATGAATAATCTGTGGCATGCTTTCATTGAACTGATGTATGCAAACAAACTTATAAAACATATAAAACATAAGCTTACAAAGTTGTCAGCCTCTTATTTTTCACAGAAAGTTCTCATGCTTTGGTATGATTGAGCACAACATTTATCATTTTTAATCTTGACATCTGAGTGAAATCTATTCTCTTTCACCCCGCAGAGCAGAGATTGTGCCCAGCTTGGACCTCCTGAAGTGGGGGAGTCTGTTCAGGTGAAGTGGCCCGATGGACTTTTTTATGGAGCCAAGTACCTTGGCTCAAACACTTCATATATGTACCAGGTACACACACTCATAGTCATTCTCTCAAGTACTGTTGCTCTACTACCCCTCTAATCATTCATGATGTCCTGTGTTCTTGTAGGTGGAATTTGAAGATGGATCCCAAGTATTGGCGAAGAGAGAGGACATTTATACACTGGATGAAGACCTTCCTAAAAAGGTCAAAGGTCGTTTGGTGAGTTCTCACTTACTGAACACTTTCTTTAAAGGGTCAGTTCACCCAAAAATTAAATCACACTCATGTCGTTTCAAACCCACAAGACTTTTGTTCATCTTTGGAACACATCAAGATATTTTTACATTTTATTTTTGTTTGATTCATATGGATTACTTGCACGATGACTTTTTATCCTTTTTGAAGAGTGAACATTTTTGGACTTTCAATGGGTGGACAAAAATAATGAGAAAATATTAAAATATTGACCTTCTGTGGTTTTCTTCATTAATGTTGTATTGATGTGTTTGTTAATGTTCTTTGCAGTCCACGGCATCCAGCATGCGTTTCCAAGATGCATTCTTTACCACACAAGGTGAAAGGAAAAGGCGACGCACTCCAAATTCTCGATTCCAGACGGATTATATCGCCCATATCAGCCCTCGAACCTTCGCCAGGATCTCAGAAACACGCAGCAAAGCCAACTAATGGATGAATGGAGTTAAAAGAGCCCTTGAATAACTAGAGGGGCTGTTTTCAATTGGGTTTGAAGATTGTATATCAGTGAGATCATGAAGTGGCAGAAATACTGTGGTCTCATAAGTCAGGGACAAGAATGTTTTTCTAAATTAGAAGTTTTTCCTGTTATATTTCAGAGGTTTTTCTTGCCTCAAATGGTATTCTGTAACATCGTAATCTCGTAATTTCCTCCCCAACACTGCTGAGACTAATTTCACCCGCATGCTTGTTTTGTAAATGATTTGTCTTGTCATGCACCATTCCTAGTCACTGACACTATTAGTGTTGAGCTTAAAATGGTATAAATGCCAAATAAAAAAAGTTGCTACTGATGTCCAGCAAAGCACATGTCACATTTTACTTAAAATCATGAATTCTTTATTTATTTTGGGTTTTATTCTTTATTTTCTATGTGGTGCTTACAGCTGTTGACAAAAATTAAAGATGTTTGCTTTGTGGTCTGTGCCTTGACCTCAGTTGATTAAATGCTTCATACTTTATTTATTTATTTTAATGATTTTTTATTTACTTATTTATTTATTTTATACTAACTTGCAATAGCAATAGAAACATAAATGGCAGTTTTAAACAATTACGATCTGAATTTAACCAGTTCACAAACGGAGGTCTGACTAGTAGAAACAGGTGAAGGTTAAGACAGTTGTGGGTGGGTAACCAGGACCACAGTTTCATCAAGTTTTTCATGAAAAAACAACAACTTGATGGCTGAAAATCTTACGTTTCTACGTGAGGTGTAGTTAATCAAGAGTAAGCACGAGCGCTGCAAGATCTTGCACACAGAGATAAAGAGTGACAAAAATGTCATTAAAAGGACATCGGCACATATATACATTTTAAATCAGATTATTTTTGTATTAAAATTGATTCTCGTTCGCCACAGACCCCCCCCCCCCCCCCCCCCGTGGTTTTTGTGATTTTAATGTAAATGCAAACTATTATGGTCTGATATTTATTTTTTATATGAGCTGGATTCTGCTGCAACAAACTGATATGGGACACATGAAAAAGCGCAATAAACAGTTATGCGTCAACATAGTTTTATTGGAAAGTTCATATACTCTAATAATGCACATTTTACGTCCTATCTTGTCATCACTGAATCAATTGAGTTGGTTCTTCGAAATTGTTCAAAAGAACCGATTTGCAGCAATGTGTTGCGCTTTCCATCTGTAGTGCTGTCATCTGAAGCGGAAGTGGTTAAAAGTACGCTTCGTTGCTAAGTAACGTTAACTAAACAGCCCAGTAGAAGATAATGACCGCCACTCAGTTGTCCCGTTTAGAAGACATAACAAATATAAGCACTCGCTTTCATGAATGCTTGGCAGCAGCTCATTTATTTTGCTTCTTTTTTTTTTTTTAACACTCTGGGACTTGTAAACACATTTTGTAAGTATTTCTGCTCTCTGTTGCAGGAAAGTCAGTGCGCCGTTTATTGTTTGCTAACAGTTATAGGCTACTATAATGAGGGGACTTTATTAAAACGCCTAAAGATATGCCTATGTACATATGACGAAATAAAGTAACGTTACAATATTTTGGTTAATGTTGCTGTATAATTTGGAAGTTTTAAAAGAAAAACAACACAAGACTTCCCGCACGTTACTTAGCAACACTGTCTAACGTTAATCATTTTATTGTACAGTTGTATTATGGCAGTTCACTGCGATTGTCACTAACATGCTGTTGTCTTGACTGTATTCAAGAGTTCACTGTCCAGGAATAACTCCGAGAAGAAGGAATTGAAACTTTTTGGGAAAAACACAAAAGAGGAGGAAAGTTTGGTCATGTACTCTTTTCAGAAAGGCACCTCCAGAAGCCAGGGAGGGCCAGAGCATGATAATGGCAAACAGAAGCTTTTTGGGATGGCTAAATTTTTACCTGTGTCTACTGATGTACCTGGTTCTCTGGCACCTGTTGATGTGGAGCAGCTGAGGTCTAGACTTATCTCAGCAGTGCCTAGACGTCCACAGCCGAACGCTGATGCTCTGGTATTCCCTCACAGAACTAAGGCTCAGGAAAGACAATTGACCACACAAAGACCAGCACAAGTTGAGATGTTGGTAAGAGCAAAACCATCAGATGAGGACTCAGTGTACAAATCGTTTGCTTGTCCATTCATTCTTTTAATTCTTTTGGCCTGTCAAAATTGGGTCAGTGATGAGACAATTCTAAAGTGAATGTTAAAATGAAGTTCATACATACTTGAATACACCTGCTATGTGAGGCATGTTTTTAATATCTTAATTAAAATTCATTTTTATATTGTTTTGGGGGTATAACGTTGTTAAAATATGGCCCTGATATCATAATGAAGAAAAAAGCCTCATAAAATTCTTAAGTAGTTTAATATAATCTTTTATTATTATTATTATTATCTAGAAAAAAAAATACTTTATACATTTTATAACGATTTGAAAAACTTTTGTTTGCCAAATTGTGCCATGTGGTCCATCCAACATGCAGAGAGAGAGAGAGAGAGAAACATGATATCATAGAGAAGATCCCTGCACACCCTGAATAATTATTTTGAAAAATTAAATAATGATATTTTTATGAAAATGTAAGATTAGTTCAGGTTGTAAAAATGTGGTGTGATTCTCCCAAAAATAAATAATAATTATTAAAATAGAACAAACAAACAAACAAACACACTTGCAAAACTCTGTTGCTGCTCCAGAAAAAAACAAACTGCATCCACTGTTTCCTTAATGCTGCGTTATTTGGGAAGCAGAACAAGGTTATCTTTCCCTCACAACCAGAAACACACTTCTTTAGTGACATTGTTGATTTCATGGTCTGAAAACAAGCCCTGCTGACGGTTTCCATAACCCAAACGAAGCTTGTTGTCGACGCTCTTGCGATTTCTGGTTGATGTGCGCATGCGCATATCCGGGAGAAGTGCACAGGAATTCCGTCCTTTATGACGTCATAAAGGGCCATACTGGAAAAAAACTTTCAGAAACTGGGTCGAATCCTGAAGAGGTGTATTTGGCACAGAAATACTCCGTCATACGTCCAAATAATTCTTTGAAATTTTGGCCATGTTTTGCATGAGAACTCTTTTAACAGTGTAAATAAGTCAGAATGCATGAAATAGCATTAGACCCCCTGCTTTAAATATATTATTACTTGATGGTTACACTGCATGACATTTTTAGAGTTATTAAATTTAAACTTTTTTTTGAAGGTGGTACGCACGTTTTTTAATGCCATGGAACCAACATGAATACAAAGAGTATATTTCTATAAACGTGGCACATGCATTTTAAACTAGATATTTAAAAGATTTTTCCTTTTCTTAATGACACTGTTGTCTGTCATTGACTCAAATATTAATAAACAAATAAATGTACAGTGGCAAAAATTAACCGTCATACTCATTCCTGTTAACAATTTAACTACATGATCTGTATTTTACCCTAGCCAATTCTGAAGAGACGCAGTGAATGTATGAAACTGGAGTACATCCAAAGGTTCAACTTGAGCCCTAAGATGCCTTTTTCCTCGGATGAGGTCCAGTCCATTGGAGGACCCTCTCCACTACAGCTGCCCAGAATTCCTGACCATGTCAAAGATAGACAGGTCTGGCCACTCTACTCATAAACAACTCTGGGAGATGTCTATTGTAACATTAGTAAATGTATGTGCTTTTTATGTGATGATTTCAGGCGCAGTTGACTCAGGGCTCACTCAGGATCCCATCCCCTCCTAAAAGAACAAAGAGCTCATCTAGAGGTTGTCCTGTTACTTTTTCATCTCTGAGCTACACCCCCTCTCCACCACTCTCTAGTTCACAGCTTTTCAACTCAGTAGAGGAAGTAATTCGTGCCAAAATTCGCTCCCCACCCGACATCGTCCAAACCATCCGGAATAACCCTCACTTGGGATTCCTCTATGTGACGTCTGCAGCATCTAAATCATCCATCAAATTTGACACATACAACCTCAAGTAAGTAAACTATTTTTCAGAGGTTTGGGGTCAGTAAGATTTATTTAAAGAAATTAATACTTTTAAATGGATCAAAAGTGATTTCAAATAAATGTTGTTCTTTTGAACTTAATATTCATCGATGAATCCTAAAAAAATGTACAGCAGTTTTTATAAAAATATTAACAGTTTTTTAACATTGATAATAATATGAAATCTTACTTGAGCACCAAATCAGCATATAAGAATGATTTCTGATGGATCATGTGACACTGAAGACTAAAATTCAGCTTTGCCATTACAGGAATAAATTACATTTTAAAATATATTAAAATATATTTAGCTTAAATTCATAATTTAAGTTCAGTTCAAACCCTTTCACATTTTTCATCAAATAAAGGTTAATATTCAGTAACCTTTCCTTTGTATTCTGAATAATGTGTGACACATGATCACAGTCAGTGATAGTAAAATATATGAAAATACACATAAACTGTTAACTGTGTGTTAAAGCATATCTTTGTCTCAAAATACTCCAAATATTCTTTCAACAGAATTGCAATGTTTGACGACGTCAACAAGTCAGACTACTATACGGTCAGCACTCATGCAGTGATGCACTACTGTGGGTCTGAGGTGGACTATTTACCCTTAGAATGCTGGGAGCAGGAATACCAATATCACCGGAAGCTTTTGCGCATCCCTGTGTTTGCCCTCTTCCGCAAGTGGAAGGCTTTTCGTGTGTGGCGCGCCAGTGTGCGCTATAAGAAAATCAGCAAATGCAGACGCTCATTGCAAGAGCATCTCTTTATTCTCAATGAGGTTTGCCAAAGTTTACTGTATGTGAATTTAGATATAGCTTTAAGAAAAGTTAATTTGTTTAAATAAATAAAAAAATCATATGATCTATCAAAGAGAGAGACGTTGAATTTTACGTACTGTATATACTTACAATGAGGTTCCTTGCAGAATACATCATGTTCTTTATAAAAAGACAGCAAAAGTATGGTGAAAAGTATTATGTCTGTATTTCAGTCTCTGCAACCAGCACTGATTGACATCAGGGAAATGTGTTACCACATCAGTGACATGCCTCTGTGTCGGCTAGATAAAGACCGCACATACACACTTGAAGAGTTTCAGAGCGCACAATACAAACAGCTGGAGGAGGTGAGAGAGATTTGAGTTTGCACGTGTTATACACTCTTAAAAATAAATGTTACACAAAGGGTTTTTTGCAACAATACCATAGAAGAACCATTTTGACTCCAATGATCCTTTCAGTGGACAGTTCTTAAAGTCCCCCTGTAGTCAATAATTCTATCCCTTAAAACTCATCTTTGATCACCAAAATGACATATTTAAACATTTTTCCCTGTGAAAAATGTCTTCATGCCTTAAAATAGCTTGAATGTAACCCTTACTTCATTTAGTATATGCGGATCTATTAATATGCAATTTAGCCCTGCCTCCACTCACTCACACTAGCTCAGAGATCCACGTGGTCAACTTTACTGTAGTAAACGCTGCACGATGGTATCGCTCTTTACAACGTCGGACACATAATGGTAATTAATATAATTTGCCTTTTTCTTGACTACGTTATCAAACAGCTAAAAATGTGTTGCTAATGTTATAGAAACCATGCTCCCATTCGCCATCTCAGTCTGCCTTCTAAAAATCAGCATCCTTAGAAACGCTTTGAACAACTTATGTCAGTTGAAAAAGGCATATAGTACATCATAACATTGTAATATACATTATACATAATTCACCCGCTATATTGCTAAATGTACACAATTTTTCATGTCAACAGAAAAATATACAGAGATAACCTGGCTTCTCTTGAGACTAACCTGCTTCGCAGTTAATGATGTGATAAAGCCTGCCCGCACATTGATGTTATTGTTTACAAGGTAGTTTGTGACGTAAGGAACACCAGCGATTTCAAACTGCCTTTTTGATTCACTGCAGTTTTAAAGAGAAAATACTTAGCTATGGTGTTAACTTATGAATTTGCACATGGTTTGTCTTAAAGCATATGAAAAACACCACATATAAACAACATTAAAAACTTTTCACCACAGGGGGTCTTTAAAAGAACCATTTTTTTCTTAGTGAGAAGAACATTTAAAAAAAAAATCTAAAGAACCCTTTTCCACTATAAAGAATCTTTTTTTTGCAATGGAAAGGTTTCAATGATCTTAATGGAACCAAAGATCCCAATAAAGAACCTTTATTTTAAAAAGTGTATTCTGTAAGCGGTGCAGTGGGAAGTGTCTTTTCTGTCATTGTCATTTATGATCGGTTCTTTTTGTGTATCCGTGTTCTAGGTGTCCTCCCGTATTGAAAAGTTCAGAATACTGGTAATGGAAGTGGCAAGAAGTGCCTGTCGAAATGCTTTGAAAGAGTTTGGACACACACCTGACTATGACGACTTGGAGACTGGTGACACCTTTATCCAGATACAAAAGCAATTATATGTCAAATAGTTGGTATATTGTGAAATTGAGTGTTTTTTTTTCTTACATGCATGTATTAGATGGTAATGAAGAGTTAGCATCACCTGCTTTTGGATTATTCTTTGAAGACACACCTGAGAAGATGAGTTACACTCAGCAAGCAAACAAGAGCTACTACTGCAAACGTCTTACTTGGTTAGTCAACATTACTAACAATACAAGCTCACAACACAGCGGATAGGCCAGACTGATTAATAATTAGCAGGTATTTTGCCATTTGTTGATTTTTTTTTTTTTTTTTTTTTTTTTTATACAGTGCTCCCAATAAAATATTCATTTCTGTACCATGAATTTAAATATGATAAAATGTGTTTAACAGAGATATTGACACCTAGGCCCAAGCTATTTAATAATTAATATAATAATCTAGCTCTAAATAACTCATATCAGTCATATCAGTGTATAATAATTAGGTGGCTGGAGTGAATAGTTTACTCAAATATAAAAATGCTGTCATTATTTATTTACCTTCATCTCATTTCAAAATTATTTTATTTTTGATGTGTAACAATAAAAGGAGATTAAAAAAACAAAACTTTATTTAAACTTTATTTGTCATTTTATACCTTTATAAGCCTTTATTGAGACTTTATTTAGTTATTTCACAATGACAGTTAATAGTGACCACTTCTGTCACACTACAAAAAGCTTTTTTTTTTTTCCAGTGAACTGTCAAATATTTTTCTTGGTCTCCATAGTTTCATCAGAATGACTGATTATCTGATTGTGAACACCACACACATGCTTGTGGTCAACTCAGTCAGTAAGCTACTGAGTGTGTTTCAGGAGCACATCACACACACGCCTTCACTTGCCCTCATCCAGAGCTGGGCAGGCAGCGAGGCCAGCCATGATCCTGACATAAAGGTTAGAATGCTTGTGTGCTTATTTTTTTTTTGTGAAAGTGAGATATATTGTTGTTTGTATCTCTGTGATTCTTAAACTATAGTCACTTTTATATAGGGCTTGTTTTTTGTAAAATTAAAACTAACAGATCCAACTGATTAAAACATGAAATGAAAATTAATTATACAAATTTCAAGAAATATATACAGTATTTAAATATTTATATTTTACACTAAATAATACCTATGAACTGTTTTATTGGCTGACATTTTCAACCAAGCTTTAATGTATTTTTTATTTGGTTTTTATTTATTTTTTGTTTTTAATTTTAATTTGAGGTTTTTTTAAAAAAAATAAAAAAAATCATTTAGTTGTTTCAAAAGTGTCTTTTCCACATTTGTGGATGTGGTGGAAATTACATTTTTCTGACAAACCTGTTAATGGACAAACCTGTTGAACACCAACTAGTGAGCCAGAACTCACTAGTTAAAAAGACTTATAAAACAGTCAAATCACGTTTATATTTAAATGTAGGGTTTTGCACCGGTTTCTGTGAGGGTTATGTAGGGGTCAGGTTAGGCGATAGAAATCATTAACCTGATACAAAAACATTGGAAGTCTGAGATCTCCTCACTAATATAGTGAAACAAATATATAGTGTGTTTGTGTGTTACAGGTCACAGTGGAGCAGAATGTTAGTGCTCCCCACCAGCCACTGTTCATAACTGAGCTGATGCTGGACACACACTCCTTATCATACCAGCCCTCCATTGATGACTTCCAGGTTTGTGTTTCTATGCCCACTATCAGTTTTTGTGTGTTACAAACATTGCATGCCCAGTATGTGTATATGTGGACACTGCACATATTTATGCGTTTAATGTATTTTTGTGTACATCAGGAGTGTGTAGCAGAGATTACTGGGCGGTTTGAGAACACAGTATTGTCTTTGGATACTCTGGTGCAAGACGCCTACTTTGATGCTTTTACTCAACCCATTATCAACAAAAAGGTTAAACGAGACCAGCATTTTCAATGTATAGTACAAGCTCTTTTATAATCTGACCTTGGCTGATATGTGACTGCACATGTGTATGCGTCAGGTTGAGGAGAAGACATGTGGTGATGGCCCTAGTCTTGCGGAAATCCTGGAAGATGACACTTATCTGCAGAACATTATCCTCAATATTAAGGTTTTTATTTTATTCTAACATGGCTATGATCTAAATGCAGTAAAAAAATAAACAGTTTTCATGCACCAATTGAAAATAAGTTAAAAGTTTTCCACAGGAACATTAAAGTTTTTTTTATATAGCAGTATTTAAACTTTTCTATACAAGTTATAGAAATAATTTATTGGTTTCTTTAATATCATGTTGATAAGTGTCACCATTTGGTGGTTCTCTAAAGTACCCAAAAATGCCATTACTGTAAACAACAGTGTTCTCATGTAATGTAACGTACCTAATTATTGTCAGTCATAATAGTTTTAGCATGTTTATGGATACTAATGACAGTAATATGGTTGCTAGCAGATTGCATGCAAAGGACCTATTAGTCTGTGCCATCTAGAATTTCATGACTAAGCTAGTCATTGTTTGCATAAATTAGCATTTTACATAATAGCCGTTGTTCTCAAATGAGAAATAATCAGTGTTAAGGTTAAAGGAATAGTTGACCCAAAAATTCTATTGGAACACAAATTAAGATATTTTTTACACATCATTTTGTACATCCATTGAAAGTCTGCGTAACCAAAATGTTCATGTTTCTAAAAGTAAAAAAAAAAAAAAAATTAACAATGGAAGCTATTCCCTTTATTTGGAAATAAATAAATAAATAAAACAGCAACATTTCGACCAATAAAGCTCTTCGTCTAGCTTTTATTGATCGAAACATTGCCGTTTTATTTTGGAAATAAAGGGAATAGTTAAAAGGTGTGCAAAACTGAACATTTGTCTTGTTTATTTTCATATTTTTCATTTTAATCCTGCACCTCTTGAAGATAATTTGAATGTGCATACTTTTCTCTTCTTTTTTTAAAAGTACAAAATTACATTGTGAAAATGTTTCATGTTTCTTCCCCTGTCAGCAATCTATTCAGATTGCATTTGATACAGCTAATGTGTATGCTCGTACATTTGAGCCATTCAGACTGTTTTACAAAGAAAATGAAGATCTGGACCTGGAGGCTCTCAAAGAGCAAGACCATGGTACATCATCATCATCATAATCTACAACATTCCTGATGGTCAAAATCATGATTGTCTCACACTTCTTATGTTGTGTATGTGTATATGATGCAGATGTTGCATTTTTTGGGGACAGTCTGGATAAATATCATCGAGAGCATAAAGAGGCTTTAGCCATCCAACAGAAAAGACCCCTGGGAATTCTGCTGGTGGATACTACAGAACTGAAGCACAAACTTATACCATCTCCTCTGCGCTGCATAGAGGTTAAACACTAACAGAAACACACACATAGTAATAGAACACACAAATAGAAATTTATTTCTCCTGTAATATTTGCATTCCCACTGTTTCACCTAGTGCAGTGCTTCTCAAACCTGTTCTGTGGACCCCCCACCATTGCACATTTTGGATGTCTCCCTCATCAGACACACCCAATTCAAGTATAGAGGGTATTCACGTGACGTCACCATCGGCCAGAGTTACTATTGTTACTCTTAGAGGCCTTAGAGGCCAACCTCACTATACAGAAAGGACTCGTGCCTGCAGTGCAGGGACTTCCAAGTTGTAAAATCTTACAAATGTGGACGGTGAGGACCACCTGGCCGCCGCACAAATGTCATCGATTGATACACCACTGGACCAAGCCCATGAGGAGGCCATGCCTCTTGTGGAGTGAGCTCTGACGCCTATAGGGCATCGAAGGCCCATGGAGGCGTAGGCTAAAGAGATAGCGTCCATTATCCAACATGATAATCTTTACTTCGTGACCGGAAGCCCTTTGGTGCGGCCACCGAAGCATATAAAGAGCTGTTCTGACCATCTGAATTGACCTATCGATAAGGCCCTCCCCTCGAACGCAGATGAGCCAATGGCAGTTGAGTATCAGTTGCACATGGACTGGAACTCTGACATCTTTAGGTTTCAGCGCCATAGAGAAACATTTGATGCCGTTTATGCTACAAAAATGGTAAAACGATGTGCCTGGGGTACTGTAACACTGATTCCAGGTATCCTGAGAAGATTTTCTGGTTGTTATACTCTCATTAAGTTACGATTAAAGTTAGTGAGTCCCTGCTAACATACAAACCGAAATAACTAACTGTTCTCACGTCATGTAACGTTAACAGTGTAGGTAAAAAAAAAACATAAAGGTTTGGCATATTTAACGTGGCATATTTAAGTCCCACTTGAATGCTCCTCGACGAGAGGTGGTCCTTCTGTGTCACAGACTTTATTGGGATTTATCTTCTAATTGGTTTTTGTTTACATGTTTGATATTTCTGTGAGTTTAGTTATGTTTAAGGTCTGCATTATCTGTCTTGATGGGTATTATAGTCTACGGGTAGTGAAAGAGAGAGCTCGCACTCGCAGTTTATCAGAGTTGTTTTTTGTTTTTTAGATAAAAAATTTACAATTTATAAGCACCCCCGAAAAGGCATAAGATCTGTATATGTTTGTTTACTGTTAGTTGTATGAGTGTTTTTGTACACTCATGCTGTGTATGTTAATAATAATGTAACATTAACATACACAGCATGAATGTACAAAAGCACTTTTAATTTCGAAAAGGAGTCTCTCTCTCATGCTTTGTTTGTTCAGCTCTTACGGTGATGAAAAAGAACGCATTAAACTTCATAAACCATCAGTAAAGTTTGGCCATCAATTGGACGGGGTCTGCTGCATTCTGTGTCTTTAAAAACATCTTGGGATAATGTTTTCACACTGACAGCTGTTATTGTAAGACAGTTAGCAACTCCGTTTGTTTGTCCGAGTTAGCAACAGTAAATTGTGCAGAACGCTCTACATAGACTCTGAGGGCCCTGATGGGGCAGAGTAGGTTTAATTCTCTGTCGTCCTCCGACAAGGGGAGAGCTGACAGTGAAATGACCTGGGCTCTGAATGGAGTTGAGAGCACCTTTGGTACATAACCATGTCTCGGTTTGAGGACGACCTTGGAGTCGTTAGGCCCAAACTCAAGGTAGGAAGCATTCACACAGAGTGCTTGCAAGTCGCCCACTTGCTTGACCGATGCTAGGGCTAGCAGGAGTGCGGTCTTGAGCGAAAGTGGCTTTAATCCGACTGGAGCGGCTCGAATGGGGGACCTCTGAGGACCGTGGAAAGGTCCCACGGGGGTATAGAAGGGGGACGAGGTGGGTTCAGCCTCCTGGACCCTTTGAGGAAACGTGCGACCAAGTCGTTTCTTCCTAGAGATTGGTCGGCTACAGGAGCATGGAAAGCTGCTATGGCCGCCGCGTTTACTTTGAGCGTGGAGGGGGTACGACCCGCTTCCAGTAGCTTTTGTAAAAATGAAAGCACCAGTGGTACTTCACATGAATAGGGGTCTTGGTTCTGAGCTAAGCACCAGCTGATTAAAAACTGACCATTTAAGGGCGTAGAGGCATCTCGTGGATGGAGCTCTAGCCTCAGCGATAGTGTCTAGGACTCCTTCTGAAAGGTCCCTTGGTACCCATTGAGGGGTCATACATGGAGGGCCCACAAGTCGGGACGGGGTGCCAGATTGTCCTGTTCACCTGAGTAAGGAGGTCCTTCCTCAGGGGTATCGGCCAAGGAGCTGCTTCGAGCAGCTTCATCAACTCGGGGAACTAGAGGGGCTATTAGGAGGACTGCACACTTGCTCTCCCTGATCCGTTCAATGGCCTGCGGGAGCATCGAAACTGGAGGGAATGCGTAAAGGGGGAGGCTGGGCCATTCATGGGCCACCGCATCCCTGCTCTTTGAAAAGAATATTGGGCAGTGAGAGTTGTCTTCTGAAACAAAGAGTTCCACCTTTACCCTCCCGAAAACGCTCCAGATTAGCTGAACTGTTTGAGGGTGGAGAGACCATTCCCCGGGGAGAACGTTGTCTCGAGACAGCATGTCTGCTCCCTTGTTCAATTTGCCCGGTACGTGCGCTGCTCTCAGCGAACGCAGGTTGGCTTGTGCCCATAGAAGGAGGTTTGGCCATGGTGTACAGGTTGCCCGACGTGGTGTCCTGCCAGGTACGGGAGGAAGGTTTCTAGGGCTAAGGAGATTGCTCTCATCTCGAGGCAGTTGATATGAAGCCGTTTCTCTGAGCTCGACCAGAGGCCAGAGGTTGGCCTGCCCTCGCACAGAGCTCCCCAACCTAGGTTGGAGGCGTCTTTTGAAATGACCTTCCTCCTCGAGACTAGACCCATGCTTACACTAGCTTGGTACCAGCTGGTGTCTTTCCAAGGGGCCAAGGCTTTGATACAGCCGTGGTTTACCCTGATATGAAGGTGGCCAGATAGCCAAGCATGAGCCGGGACTCTGCGGTTTAGCCAACGCTGCAGAGGGTGCATACGCAGTGGGCCTTACTGGAGTACTGTTGATGCAGAGGCCATAAGGCCCAGTGCCCTTTAAAAAGTTTTGAGAGGGAGGTAAGATCCCGCTCTGAACGTCGCAGCTAGGCGTTGAATGGTGAGAACGCGTTCTGGCTCAAGCCAGGCTCTCATTTGGGCAGAGTCGAAAACTGTTCCCAGGAACGTTATATGCTGGCTGGGGGACAGTATACTCTTGGATAAGTTGATCCTGAGCCCAAGGCATTGGGCTCAGGATCTGTGAGTTAGTAAGTTGGCCTCTGATAGGGCCAGAATGAGCCAGTCGTCGAGGTAGTTCAGAATGCGCATACCCTGCTGTCTCGGGGGAGAGAGACGCAAACGAGGGGCGCTGGTCCGTTTGTGTGAAGAACACTGGCGAAGCCTCTCTATTTGGAGAGAACGAGGCACGCGGGATCTGAGCCGGCTTGAGCTCGCTCGAGTCTGTGCGCTCATGAGTCCTCTTACCCTGTTTCTTCCTCAGAGGTTCCTGGGAGGTTAGAAACAAGAGGGCGCGAGGGGCAGGGCCACTCTCTGAAAAGAAAGCTAGCCGCGAGCACATAGAGGAGAGCGGCATGTTCTCGCAGTGAGAATAGGCGCCCTGAGTGAGTGCAGTTTCAGTGTGGATTTTGCCCAGGCAGGAAATGCACTCACTGTGCTCGTCAGAGGCATGCAGAAGGGCTCTGCATGTCTTACAGTCAGAGCGTGGCATTTGCAACAACGCCGCACTTGCTCTTTCAGATAAATTTGCTCTTTTTCTCTTAGCGTTTCGCTAGAAAGGATACTCGTTGGATGGCCGCAGGGAAACGGCGAATCAGATGTACCAGATGATGGCACAGAGTCAGATCGAGCTGAGCAGGAAGCTGCCGTTCGCTGAACTGCTGCCGCAGATTCGGTGCGTTCCGCTGCTGGGCTCTACTGACGGCGAGAAGGGCTTCAGAGCAGGAGAAATCAGTGAAGATGTGAGTTGTCACTGAAGGAGAATAAATTGATTTTCCATGATTTCTATCTCCACTGCGTTTTAAAATAAAGGCTTCAATATTTTGAGAAAAGGAGTTTTCCCATAAGCATCTATAACGACGCAATAGGAGGAACCGTTTTCGAAAGGGAACGTTTGTTTTACTCACGTTTTTCCCTATTAACTCACGCAGCAGCTCTTCTGCCACTCAGTCCTGGCTGAGGGGGCGTGTGTCCCGCGGGAAAGTGGTGTCGATGCATACCCTCTATTGCAGTCTGTACTAATGAGCTGATGAGTTAAATCAGGTGTGCTAGATGAGAGAGACATACAAAACGTGCAGTGGTGGGGGGTCCACAGCACTGACCTAGTGGTATACAGTACACCATTTACCCCAGCACAGTTGGCAATAGGGCACATAAATGCACAGATAGCCCACCTCATTTTGAACCCCTTTCTCCAGGTCATTAATGACATCCTACCTCGACTAGCAAAGAAAAAGATGGATGACATCATTGCAGAAGCTCAGGATGCCCAGTTCAAACTGGACTTTGTTCCAACGGTAACCAACGAATACGTCAACTCCCTCAACTTCCTGGAGGAAATTCAGAAGAGGGTAAGAAATAAAAGAGAACCATAACCCATCAAGAAGTTTTGTGGGGATTTAAACAACCATTCTTCCAATCTACTTTTTTTTCTGTTAGATTGAGGTGCTGGAAAAGGAGACTGTGACTGTCTGTGAGATGTACAGGTTGATCAAGTGTTACTCTATCCCCACCCCTCCTGAGGATATTGCAGTATGTGCCACATTGCCACCATGTGTAACTGCCGTAAAGAACACTATCGACAAAGCGGTGGGAGAGCGGGACTCTTACGTGGACAAATTTTGCCAACACCTCCAGCAAGATATCAACCAACTTAACAACAATGTGCAAGCAGTGAAAGAGCAAGCCGAGGTGAAAGAAAGGAGAGAGAAAGAACTAGTGATAGCAGGGCTCGACATTATCGCTTGTCCGGGACAAATGGATTTTTTGAAGGGGCAAGTGAAAGAGAATTTTACTTGCCCGACCGGACAAGTAGCCTGAGTAAAACGTCAATATAAATCACCAAAATGCAAGAATGATTCTGCATTCATTTAGTTTAAGTGGCGATTGATGGTGGATAATAATATATAATGTATAATGAACTGACAGTAACAAGGTTGCGCTCGCGCAGTCTCTTGAGGAGAAATAGAGAACACAGAGAAACTCAGTTAACACACACAGTTAAAGTTCTAAACGTGGAGTTTTTATATTTATAACATATGATACAGTTGTAACATCACACAAGCAAGAGTGCTGTTTTCCTGAATACCATCACGATTGAAAATGTGACACTGATTTCATATGACAGTTCCATAAACAATTAATTAACATTAAGTCACTTACATTTTAGGTGCAATATTGACTGTTTTTGTTCTATTTCAGCAGCGAAAATAGTTCCAAACAAAGATCAGAACCATCTTGCAGCAAATGTGTTAATGAATGATTCAGTGTTTTGAATGAATCGGTTGAATCAAAGATTCAACGACCTATTCATAAACGACTGCCTCGTTCTTGAATGAATCAGCCGTTTCAATGAATCGACTCAATGACTCACTCATTAAGACCTGCTGCCACCTACTGGTGGTTTAGTTTCATGTTTAAACATTCTTTCCAACATTTTTTATTTGTATATTCAAAAAATATTGAAAACGATCTCATTAAATGCAATTGTAAATTATTTAATTTGATTGGTAACAGCCCTATAGTGTCTTATTCTAATTTAATTTATTGATCAAATTTAACAATATAAAATGAAAGCTGAAGCATAGCCTATATTTAATAAGATGAAAAAATGCCCTTTGTGAAAGGTAAAACATTTTCCGGACAAGCAAAATGTTTACTCAGGACAAGTGAATGACAGATTTTCTTGTCCGAAGGACAAGCACGTGAACAGGCTTAATGTCGAGCCCTGGATAGTATATCAGAACAATGTGCTGAAGTCATTAATAATAAGTAAGTGTTCACATAAACACTACTGTTTAAAATTTTGGGTCAGAAAATATTAACTTGATCAACAGTAGAGACTTTCAGATTGTTACAAAATATTTTTATTTTTAAATAAATGTGTGTATAAATAAAACTTTCTATTCATCAAAGAATCCTGAAAAAATGTTAAAAAAATATTTAGCAACCTTAAAAATATTAAGCAGCACAACATTGATAATAATGTTTCTTGAGCAACAAATCAGCACATTAGAAATATTTCTGAAGTATAATGTGACAATTATTGGAGTAATGGCTGCTGAAAATTCAGCTTTACCATCACAGGAATAAATGACATTTTAAAATATATTAAAATAGAAAACAGTTATTTTAAATTGTAATGATATTTCAGAATATTACTGTTTTTACTGTATTTTTTGATTGAATAAATGCAGCCTAGCTGAGCATAAACATGAAAAATCCTACTGACCCTTTGAACAGTAGTGTATACCCAGAACTTTAACGTGGTACTGAACTGGTCACGTGAAATATTGAAACCCTGCTGAATCACTCACAGCCTGTTTTTGTGTATGTTGGGTGGATTTTGTTTCTCCAGAACCCTCAGCTCCTTGAAATTGATGCAGACCGCTCTAACATACGCCGGCTGCTGGGAGATATTCAAATCTCAATTGATGAGTTTCAGGCTCAAGCCTTCAAATTTAAAACCTACCAGAAGAACTTTAAGGTCAGTGTGTCTCTCTGTCCACCAGAGGGCGTATTTTCTTTATTTATTTTCTCATAGTTTTTTTGTTTGTTTTGAGTTTGTCTGTCTGATCTGATCATCATAAGTTATTTAAATCTGTATTTGATTATGCAGGTGGAAGTGACTAAATATGATGCTCTAGAGGGACTAACTGCTGAAGTGAAGCTGAAGCATCTACTCTGGGACTCTCTGGAAGAGTGGGAAAATCTAGAGAACAGCTGGTTGCAGGTAATTTTAAGGGGGGCATTTAAGGAGACTTTTTCCCTTTCACTGAAATCCAATTAAGGGTACAAATTAAACTGCCAAAAAACAAAAAAACAAAGATTGAAGGCCAGGGGTCCGTTCTTCGTATCTCGCTTAATACATCTGAGATAATTTGACAGATCCCAGATCTTTTAATTGTGATAACTGATCTCTGGCTAATTTGGTTCTTCAAACGAATTTGCGGATTGGATTACAATATCTGGATTAAGTTGTCTAAGATTACTGCGCATTCTTGTGTTCCCTGAAGAGGGCAGATGTATGGATACTCGAAACTACGATCAGCAATGCAGCGATTGGCTGGCGGCCAAAACATGATTTTACACGATTTTATAGTATTTGTACACCCTTTTATTTTTATTTCAATGTTTAATTAGCAATTCATTTAATTTTTAATTCAATTTGAAGCAGATTTGTTACATGACAGCATTAATTAAAGTTTCTTAAGGGTCAAGATCAAGTTATCTACATCTGCTGCGCTGCATCAAGCCACTCCCATAATATCTGTCATTCTCAAATGAATGCATGCTCAGATTAACTGTACAGCATGTGCGTAAAACTGCAATAACATTATAAAGTAATTATTCTATCAAAAATAAATCTCTCAATCAAGTGGCTGTGTCTATAGTATTATACACAACATTATAATATTATTTTCAAATACATTTTTATATTATTATTATTTAAAGTTATTATTGCCCTTGGTTCAGTAAAGAACTCTTGTAATAAAGTAGCAGTGGTTGGGACACATTTTAAGTATCAACGGCGCTTAAAAAGATGCAATCTAATCCTGTTTACATAAAATAAGCTTGCTCGCGAGCAGGTTTATGCTTCCGGACCTGTTGCTATGACAGAAAGTCCAGGATGAGCGTCGAAGAACCAAACAATTCAAGATCATGCCAAATCGTCAACAATCAAATCCAGCTAACTGAGTTAGCTACGTACGAAAAAACGGACCCCAGATCCGCAGTACTGTGGAGCATGGATACAGCAACTAAAGAGTTACTGAGATACACAGTCATGCTTGTCATAATTACGGCCTTAACCAAGGCACTTTATACTAGACAACTTCAGATGAAGTGTCCCTGCAAATGGTGTGCTGGAAGCCATTTTGAATGAAAGTGTCCTTTAAATGTCAAATGGTCAATTATCTCTTTGGTACAGAGTAAGTTTGATGAGCTGGACCCAGAATTGCTGAGCAAGCAGGTGAATAGGTTTGCCAAATATGTCAGCCAGCTGGAAAAAGGACTGCCACCAAACAATGTGGTGCCCTGCCTTAAAGAGATTGTGGAGAGTATGCGAGAAAAGGTGGGTCAGGTTGGCACTAATGCCAGTGTGTCTGTCTCCTTGTTTGAGACTGCTGTATTTTGCTTTGGCCCAAACATGAAAAATGTCTAAAGCCCATAACAAAGTGTAGTAGGCCTACTTAGGAGTATACTACCATTCAAAGGTTTGGGGTTCCCTTACGAAAAAGAAGTATACTTCAAGTTCATTTTATGAAGTATACTTAAGTAATGTTCAAGTATATTTTTAAGTATACTTTATATCGTAAGTATACTAATATCAATGTGTACTAGTAGTAAACTTGTAAGTGTACAATTTCAGTACTGCTTGGGACTAAATTGGCCCACTTTTAGTATATAAAAATATAAGTTTGACTGTACTACGTGTAACAGTAGTAAACTTTAAATGCACAGCTAGGTTTCTCATTTGTACTGTATCTGTACTACAAGTGAACTTATATGTATACTAGTAGTTTACTATTTTAATACAAATGGTATTTTTTTCTTTTGTTTATGAAAGTATACTTTGAAGTGCACTCACAGTAAACTACTAATCTAGTAGTTTTATACTGCAAGTATACTTGTACGTTTTCTTTAAGTGAACATAACATTATAGTTTACTATTTATATATTATTTTAGCACTTTCAGTATACTACTATGTTCAAATGTAGATATAATTATTTTTATACTTGAAATATACATTTAACTGAACTTTCATTAATTTAAAAAACATTTTATTATAGCTTCATGCATTCTTTTTTATTAACACTTGAATGTGGGTAAGTTTCATAAAGAAAGGCAAAATTTTAAACAAAATTGCATTTTTGTCAAAGACTAGCCTTGATCAGATCCAGAACGATGATCAAAACACAGATGGAGTAGATCCAAATCCCCAAAGCTTCACAGTAGTTTCCTCTTCATGCGTTCGACATTTCATTTGGTAACAAAAAAAAAGTTTTTGTTTTGTTTACATGCTGTTTAATGTTTGATGATCGCGTTATTTTACATTTGCCTAAGCAATCTTCTATCGCTTGTTTCAGCTTCTTCTTCCCCTGTATTTTGATCCGGAGATTCTGTACTAGAAGACGTGTCATAGCGCCCCCTACTGTATAAGTTTTTCAATATTTAATTGAAGCTGCTGTCCGTAACTTTTTTCATGTTCAAGATTTACAAAAATTATATAATGAGAATGTACAACATGAATCCATTTTCCAAACCGTGTTTTTGTCTTACCCTGAATCATTATGGTAGACTTATAATAAGTGTTTATATTGGGACTATTTCAGACCGGTCTGGTAGGAACCGCTGCGGAGGAGCACAGTCCCTGCGTGACTCGCCATAGACATAAACAGAGAGAAGTAGCTCCGGCTGCAATGTTCTTCCGCTAGAGACACGTGCAGTTCTGTTTATTAACCGCTAGAGCGCAAAAAGTTACGGACTGCAGCTTTAAAGTAAAAGTAAGAGTACTTAAAGTAAAGTAAGTAAATTCCTATCTATACACTACCAGTGGACTAGCCTACACAAAAATTCAGATACGCAGAATTAGGAACATATCTGTTTTCTATCAATATTCTAATCAATATTTTCAAACAATGTAAGTTTCATAAGACTGTATGTAAAACTATGTAAAAAATAAATAAAAAAAAGTATATTTAATCATTTACTCAATCAAAAGATTAAACACAATTACAAGCCAAGTGTACTTTAACTACTTAATTATAATTTTAAGTATATCTCGATCAAAAGACTGCGTACAAGTATAGGCCAAATATACTTAGACTTTTCTGTCAGTGTATAAGTCAAGTATACTTAGTGCAATTTTAAGTATATTTCTGAGAAGTATATCAAAAGTAGACTGAAAGTATACTTTCTTATTATTAGTTTAAAAAAGTATACTAATAGAACACTTGAATAAACTCCTTTTTCGTAAAGGGTTGGTATGATTTGTTTTTCACAAAAGTATGTTAAGCTCACCAAGGCTGCATTTATTTGTATATTGTCAATACAATATTACAATTTAAAATAACTCTTTTCTATTTCAATATATTTTAAAATGTAATTTATTCCTGTGATCGCAAAGCTACATTTTTAGCAGCCATTACTGCAGTGTTCAGTCACATGATCCTTCAGAAATCATTCTTATATGCTTATTTGATGCTCAAGTAACATTTCATATTATTATTAATGTTGAAAATGATTGTGTAAACTGATACTTTTTTAAATAGTTAAAAAAGAACAGCTTTTTTTTTTTTATATAAGTTGTATGTAACATTATAAATGTCTTTACTGTTCTGTACTGTATTGATCATTATTGCGCATCCTTTTTGAATAAGAAGCATTCTGTTGAATAGAAGAACATTTTTTTAGTGAAAACTTTTAAATAGTAGTGTATGTATGCATCTGTGTATTTAACATTCTGTGTTTGCGTAGTTGCCAGTGGTTACAGACCTGCGTAACCCATGTCTGAAAGCTCGTCATTGGGAAATGCTGGAGGAAATTGTTGAAGCCAAACTATTGGAAGAGCCACTGACACTCGCCTGCCTGCAAGAACTCAACATCTTTAACTTTGGACCACAAATACAGGAGGTGAGAGAAACACTGAGGCTCTCAAAACCTATGATTTACTTTCCTAGACAACATTTTTGGGCATCATAGACACATTCTAAATTTCCATAACATGCTTTCCCGGTATGCAGCTCACTAGGTTTTTGGGCACAACCTGAAAGGAAGGAGTAAATCAATGCATAGTTGCTAAAGATTCTTCTTTTAACCTCATGAATCCTCTCAAACCCTCAGGTGTCAGCACAAGCCTCAGGAGAAGCATCTCTGGAGAACATTCTGAGAAAGGTGATGCCTATGTTTATAATTCTCTTTTAACAAAATGTATACATGTCTTTATATTCAGCTTCACACACACATACTATTGATAGATTGAGGAATCCTGGAAGACAACAGAGTTTGTGGTGCTGTCTCATCGGGACTCCAAGGATGTATTTATCCTCGGAGGAACTGATGATATTCAGGTAAGAATGTGTTGTAACCATTGAGTTTTCCGACTGTTAAACCATAAGATTCATGATGTGTAATTATCATTTAAATCATAACCTTGCCAGAGTTTAATAAAGAATAGACTTTTTCCTCACTTATTAGTAATATATTCTGTCTGTGTGAATGTAAATTTTGTAGGTGCTTCTCGATGACAGTATAGTCAATGTGGCCACAGTTGCTTCATCCCGTTATGCAGACTCCATCAAGGCCAGAGTAGACAAGTGGCAGAGACAGCTCTCTCTTTTCAGCCAGACCTTGGTAATCAAAAACAAAACCACATTCAAGTTTTGTTCAGTTTCTGTTTGTTTTGTGTTGTTGTGGTTTGTTAAATCAAATATTCTCTACCTGACTATCTTCTACTGTGTTTCTAGGAGGAGTGGTTGGTATGTCAGAGAAGCTGGCTTTATCTTGAGAGTATTTTCAGTGCTCCTGACATCCAGAGGCAGTTGCCTGCTGAGTCTAAGATGTTCCTGCAAGTGGACAAGTCCTGGAAAGAGATTATGAGGAAGGTCAACCGCATACCCAATGCTCTTCGTGCTTCCACACAAACAGGTCTGACAAGATGTAGCTCAGGAAACACACATAAAGCATAGGCAATTTAATATCTACAACTTAAACATTAGATTAACACATTTATATTCAAAAATAAAATTCTTGTCCAGTGTCAAAAAGTTTGTATCTGCAAAACGGTTCATTGTCTAAATGAAAGCTGTAGGTAAAATGCAACAATGAAAAATGGTGTAAATTATAAATGATTTTCACCAGCGTTAGCCTCTACTCTGTCTCTCCAGGGCTTTTGGATATTTTCCAGAATAATAACGTACTCCTGGAGCGAATACAGAAGTGCCTGGAGGCTTACTTAGAGTCCAAGAGAGTTGTCTTCCCAAGGTTTCTATGCACACTCACACAGGCACAGCAGTTTCTCATCAGAATGCTGATTACTCTTGATGATGTGCCATGACTTTACTCACTTCTCTGGGTGGCTCAGGTTCTACTTCCTGTCTAATGATGAACTGTTGGAGATTTTGGCTCAGACGCGGAACCCTCAGGCTGTGCAGCCTCATCTGAGGAAGTGTTTTGATGCAATTTCACAGCTGGAGTTCGGCCTGCTTACCCCTACTACAGGAGAGGGCGAGACTGGCGAAAAAATACAATACAATAATGACATCTTAGCCATGGTGTCACCTGAGGGAGAAAAGGTCTTTCTTTTCTTTTTTTTAATTTTTATTTTTTTCAGTGATTTATAAAATGAAACAGGATATAAATATATATGTGTGTGTCTGTGCTATAGGTGGCACTGGGGAAAGGGCTGAAGGCTCGTGGAAATGTAGAGGAATGGTTGGGAAAAGTGGAGGAGGCCATGTTCTCCTCTCTTAGAAGACTCAGTAAGGCTGCAATTGCTGACTACCAGAGCAAAGCCAGAGTAGAGTGGGTTGTGGCTGGGCATCCCTCACAGGTTTGTTCTCGTCTAGGTGATATTTCTTATGTGTGTCTCTGAGTGTATGAGCGATTCTCACTTGTGCTTTTCTGCAGGTGGTGTTGACCATCTCCCAGCTCATGTGGTGCAGAGACATGGACAACTGTCTAGAGGGAGATCATGACCACTATAAGGCCTTACAAGAATTTGAGCTCACCAACTTTGAGGTGACAACATATAGCTTTCATTGACCAAATTACATATCTTTATATGAATGTGTTAGTTCCTTTGAAGTTTCCTTGCAAGTCATTTACAGTTTGTGAATATTTTTGTGGTACATTCATGTGGTTTTTGCATATGTGTGTGTGTCTGTCTGTATTTATCTTTGGGTATGTGTATAAACAGAGACTGAATTCTCTTGCTGCTCTGGTCCGTGGGAATTTGCCTAGTCTTCATCGGAACATCATCACAGCTCTCATCACTATAGATGTGCATGCCAGAGACATCGTCACAGACCTTGTCAAAGAGAAGGTTTGTGTATTTGCTTCGTCTTGCCAAGTGACAGAATCAACAATAGCATTTTGTGCTCTGTTTTAGAAGTTGATAAGCGTATTTATCTTATTATTTTATTAATTTCAACCCTGTTGTCCGTGATCATCAGAATAGACCTGTAGTTGTATCAGAACAGACCTGCGACCAACCACTGCCATACATAATATAAATGCCAATTATTTACCTATTATGTCTGATAGTTCAAGAGGTTATGGCATATGTGTTTATGTCTATACATGTTTGTAGGTGGACTCCAGCGATAATTTCGAGTGGCAGAGGCAGTTGCGGTATTACTGGGATGTGGACTTGGATGACTGTGTGGCTCGGATGGCTCTCTCTCAATATGTCTATGGATATGAATATTTGGGAGCATGTCCTCGTCTGGTGATCACTCCACTGACGGTATATATATTCACTTTTTTATTAAGGGGAAAAATGATTTTCCTTCCTCCCCTTATTTATGATGAATGTTATACATATGCTCTACATGAGTTTTGTCCAATTATATTAAATAATGTACATTTGCAATTGAACAATGATGGCTTTAACTTATTAAATGAAATCAATCAGTTTTGGTCGCATTTTTGCCCTTATGGTCAATATCAGTTTATATCTTTTCACGGCATCCATAAGAAATAGAAGTTGAACTACTTATACTAAAGTGCTTTTTTTCATGTTAGGATCGATGTTACCTCTGCCTAATGGGGGCACTGCAGCTGGATCTGGGAGGAGCTCCTGCAGGTCCAGCTGGCACCGGCAAAACTGAGACCACTAAAGACCTTGCGAAAGCTCTGGCAATCCAGTGTGTGGTCTTTAACTGCTCAGATGGACTCGACTATAAGGTGCTAATCTGTTTCTCTTATAGTCCAACTTCTATTTTCTTTTTTTCCTCATCAATTTGTTAAGGACTAGACAACTAGTATGACCCAGAGATACTTGTTTTCCTTTTATATTAGAGTGAATTCATTGCATTTGTCACTAGGAGGCAGTAGAGCTCCAACTGAAGTTCTCTGTACAGTACATAAAAACAACTGGAGACATCTTTCTGAGAGCTTTACCCAGCAGGCTGTCCTTATTTATGGCCAGTGTTTAGTGTTTGCTGGAGGAGTCATATGTCATAAAGACTCATAAGATTCTGACTAGGCCTTAAAAACATCATAGTCATTGTTCACTGTTTGTCTTTTTTTATTCTGTCACTGGAACATTATTTTACCATATAGCTCTTTCTGTGGATCTTTCCTTTGCTGGGCTGGGGATAGTTATTGTACATGGGTGGCATATGAGAATGACATCCTGTGGATCAGTTTAGAATGCATTAGCGCTCACTTTTTCAGCACCATTGATTCCGGAAGTATTTTTTTCAATAATATTTTCCACAGCATTATAAAACACTAACCAACCCAACTAGTATATACAAATACATATATACAAATATTTAAATATTTTGACAGCATAGTGAGATTCAATTACGTAATTACCGGTGCATTATGGGAGTGAGTGTTCACTGCAAACTCTTTTGGCACAATTTGTTCACTGCCACTCTTAGCAGAATTTATACTGTACAGTATAATGGGTAATGTAGTTCCCTATCTGTCAGTTACTTCAATGTGGTGTCAAAGACTGACACTTACTTACTTGGGTGCCCCAATCACCCAAAAGGCCCATGAGAATTGGCAAGTGGAATTTGCATGCGCCACTCCCCCGGACATACGTGTATATAAGGAGCTGGCGTGCATCCACTCATTTAGATTTGTTCTTCAGAGTCATTCCGAAGCAATGAATTGCTCTGTTGCTCTACAATTTCACCTCTAAAGAAGTGGCTGCTGAAAAGAAATATGGAGCAACACAGTGGTCTCTCTAAACAAGCATAGATATGTGCAAAGAGCTTCCCTTGGGTGCTTCAGCTAAAAGAGCAGTTTCCTCTAAAAGAGCAAACATAGATGGAGAGCATCTTTTTAACAATGTGTGGGTGTGGTCAATATCTGTCATCCACGGATGACCTGGTCTGAGTGTGATGCTGAGTTGCTCTGCATCACTGTTGAGGATTTTTCCCGGCATTTCTTGGCAGTAAAGTAGCAGACCAAGGTGATTAAACACATCCTGTCTCGGATCGATGCCACCAGGCTGCCGAGATCCACTGAAACAATTTCAGAGTGTCCTGTGGTATATGACATCCATATGAAACTGCTTCAGCACTGGCTTCAGACTTGAATCCCGAGATGGGCATGGTGCCACGGTACGCATCACGTGGCTATCACAGCAATCTGCCACCGTACGTTCAGCCCTTGTACAGACCATACATTTCTATGGGCAGGGGTTCCACTAGAACAAGTGTCCAGGCACGTTGCTGTCACAACGGATGCGTCCAAGACAGGCTGGGGTGTTGTATGCCACAGGCACACAGCTCCTGGACAGGACTTTAACTGTGCTGGCATATCAATTGCCTTGAGTTACTGGCAGTGTTGCTGGCTCCGCGGAGGTTTCGACCTTTGATCCAGGGCAAACACGTGTTGGTCTGGATGGATAATGTACATACGTCCACGTTGTATATTGTGACTCACTCTCCATCTTCTCCTTTGGAGTCAGCAGGGTCCACTCACATCCCAGGTGAGCGCAATTATTCAGCGGCTGGGTCAGCTGTGCCCTTCCACCTTGAAAGTGCGTGTGGCTGCCACAGCGTCACATCACGACGCAGTGGATGGTAAGTCTTTAGGGAAGCGTGGCCTGATCATCAGGTTCCTCAGAGGCACAGGAGGTTGAATTCTTGCTAGGCCATGTCTTATTCCCTCATGGGATCTCTCTGTAGTCTTGCTGGGCCTACAGAGAGCTCCTTTTTAGCTGCCGGAGTCAGTAGAGTCAAGTGGTGAACTTCGTCCAAGCAAGTGGATCCCCCGGCTCCGCCTCAAGCCGTTGATCCCATTACTCCACTTCGGTCCGTCGACCTGTTGGCTCCACCTTGGCTCCTCCCCCGGCTCCACCAGATACCATCATCCTTATGGCTTCACCTGGTACTCTGGCTCCTCCCAGAACCATCGTTGTAGCTCGGTCCCATCTACTCTCCATCTGCACCCAGGGCTACAGTTCCAATGGCTTCATCTCTGTCAGTTGTCCCCCGGGTGTCATCAACCAAGTCTCCATAATGGCTCTTCCCACCATTTACTCCACTGTGGGCTATCAACCTGGCTGCTCTCTGGTTCCACACCTGGTTACCTCTGCTCCTGGTTCCTCCCTGGCCGCCTTGGTCTTTTCTGCCACCATAACCTCTAGTTTCCATCGCTACACCAGCCCCTCTAGCTGATTAATCAATTTTGAAATGGCCAAACATCAGCTGATTAATCAACCTTGCACATGTATATGGTGGTTTAACTCTTATGCATTATCTTTAATTTATATATGTATAAATATTCACTCTGTAGCAGTGTTTTGGTACAAATAGTATGAGTTTTCAACTATTTTTTTATTAATTACTTTAGCTATGTAGTATTGTATGCTACAGTATGTACAACTATATTTTAATTCTAAGGTCTGAGGGGGTTCAGTATTCAGCTTGCTACAAGTGTTATATGGCATTTGTGTGTTCAGATGATGGGGACGTTCTTCAGTGGTTTGGCTCAGTCAGGTGCCTGGTGCTGCTTTGATGAGTTCAATCGCATCAACATTGAGGTACTGTCAGTCATCGCTCAACAACTCATCACTATCAGAAATGCCAAGGCAGCCAAGGTAAAGTACATACGCACTCACATATGCATGTACATTATCATATACTCATAAACATACACTTATACAGGAATTTTGTGCAACTGTATGTGTCTGGATTGTGTTTGTTTTCTGCAGCTACCTCGGTTCATGTTTGAGGGAAGAGAGATAAAATTGGTGATGACGTGTGCTGCCTTCATCACTATGAACCCCGGTTACGCTGGCAGGACTGAACTTCCTGACAACCTGAAAGCCCTTTTCCGACCCATAGCCATGATGGTGCCCAACTATGCTCTTATCGCTGAGGTGTGTGATTAAACCACCTGATCTGATCCCAGTAATGATGATAAACCACACTAGGTGGAGGGGTCAGAGATGGCGCTGCTCACCTAATGTGTGTACTCATTAAAAGCTTTTGTCTGTTTGTGTGTGTGTGTTAAGGCTACTTCACACTGCACTGACAGTCTAACGGCAACAGGCACATTCGTCAGGATTTGTTGGACTTTGTTGGATCATTGTGTCATCAGTCTGTGTCTGTTGCCATTGTTCAGCGCTTGTTTTTGCAGATTAAACATTGTCGGGTAGTGGAATGTTCGAGAAGTGACATGCTATAAGTAATCTGGTGTCGGCTTTATTCAACGTCTGTTGGTGCAGTGAGAATTACCCTTTATGGAGATGTAACTGGTGTCATATCACTGTGATTTCCTATTTGTATAGAAAATTTACTTTAACTTCAGTACACACTTTATTCCCTGTGTAAAATGACAAAATGATTAAATAATTTAGAGCAGAGGTGCCCAAGCCGTTTACTGCAAAGGCCAAAAATCAAACTTTTATATCTGACTTATAATCACTTATATTCTCTATATTTCAATTAAAAAATTAAAAAATGTTATTACAAAAAGATGAATTTGAAATAAAGATATCAAATAGCATTTTTCTCCCCTATTTCCCCCCCTCTTGTGATTATAGCATGGCAAGCCATATCAAAAAGGGTCATGGGCTAACTAGCTCACAGGCCCTGGCTTTGGCACCCTTAGTAATAATAATAATAATTATAAATATAAGTTTTTTTTTTTTTTAAATCACCAGATTTTGTCCAAATCAAACAAACTCTTTTACACAAAGGAATTAACAATTTTAGGGAACTAGGGAAATCTCCTCAGAATCCACAGCTAAAAAACTCAATATTAGCATGTCTTATCTGACAACCCAGACAGTTCCACAGTATCTTTAACCTTAAAACCTCTCTTTCTCTGTAGGTGATCCTGTACTCTGAGGGCTTTGAGTCTAGTAAGACTCTTGCGAGGAAGATGACTCAGATGTACAAACTCTGCAGTGAGCAGCTCTCTCAGCAGGATCACTATGACTTTGGCATGAGAGCTGTCAAATCTGTGCTGGTCATGGCAGGGTGAGGCATTCAGGGTTGATCTCTGCTCTTTTTCTACAGCACAAACACATTTTAACATTACTCAATGAGTCAATCTCATATACACTACCGTTCAAAATAAAAAAAAATAAAATGTAATCAAACTCTCCATAAAAACTGTATTTTTTTATTGTGAAATATTAATACAACTTCATATATCTGTTTTCTATTTTCATATAATTAAAATTTTTATTTATTCCTGTGATGCTCCAGGGTCAGTAAAAATAGTTACTGCTTAATATTTTTGTGGAAACCATGATACATTTTTTCAGGATTTCTTTTGATGAATAGAATGTTTAAAAGAACAGCATTATTTGAAGTAGAACTTATGTACAGTACATGTCTTTTCTGTCACTTTTGATTAATTTAATGGTCTTTAAACGATGTGTGTGTGTGTTGACCTCCCTTTAGTTCATTGTGTTCTTCAGTGGTTCAAAAGGTATCTATTTAAATCAATGTGATTTAGTCTACTAAACTATTAACAAGAATATATGAACAACTGTAGGCGAGTGTGTTTAAAAAGTGAGAGTAAATTAGAGCACCGTATTCTGTGTAATTACTGATATGGAATTAATACAGGCTGTTTAATAGCTTGGATGTCTTTTATGATTCCCAAAGTACTAATTAGTGGTGCTTATCAAGGCATGAATGACACCTCAAATCATGTGGCTTGTTGAGGAGAGGTGTGAAGTGATCATTAAAACATTAAAATGTGTGAAATAAATCCCCTAAGCCAGGAAGCAGCCACATAGCAACCATCTAGAAATGACCTAGCAACCACCCTAGCAAAACCACCTACAACATCCTATTATGGCGGGCAAGCGCCACTTAGGCTACCTCATATTTTCCACCCTAGCAACCACATAGCAATGCACTAAAAGCACTTACACAGAGCATTCAAAGTGCATCACTCCCATTTTCTTCAGAAAATAAAAAAATCTTGTTTAATTTGTGAACGCCATCTATAATAAGATCTATTGTGTGATGTCCTGTGGAGTGTAAAATACTGAAATAATTCAATGTTTTTGTGCGGCAAGTTCCTGTATTTCTGCTCACATTTTCTAAACAACTGTTAATATATTATGTATTATGTGTGTGTGTTTGTGTGGTGTTTAGGTCATTAAAAAGAGAAAACCCTCACTTAAGCGAGGATGTTGTGCTGATCAGAGCTCTGCGAGATTCGAACCTGCCAAAGTTCCTCCAAGATGATGCAGTGCTTTTCAGGTGACCACTTGTGTTTTTAATATCACACACTGTATGTAAAAAAAAAAACTAAAAAAAAAACTGTAAAAACAGTAATATTGTGAAATAATATTGTGAAAATTTTATTTATTCCTCTGATGGCAGAGCTGAGTTTTCAGCAGCCATTACTCCAGACTTCCAAGTCACATGATCCCTCTGAAATCATTGTAATATACTGATTTGGTGCTCAAGTAGTTACTTTTTATAATCAATGTTAAAAACAGTTGTCCCCATAAAACAACCAATGTGTGTGGTCCAAGTATTCCTGTGTGAGAGAGAGAGAGAGAGAGAGAGATAGAGATAGTTATTGACCATGGCATCCACCATAAGGGGGAGCCACCATAATGTAGAATAAAATAGCTTTTTCCATCTCATGTGAGTGTACATTATTTTACGCATATTCAGAAGTACCATTCATTTCTTTAGATATAAAGTTTTTTTTAAATTGTGTAGCAATTCAGTGGCTTAAAAAGTTCAAGAAATTCTTGGGGCCACTGAATTTGTGTGTGAATACCTAACTCTCACTCTTTTTTCTGTTAGTGGCATCCTGTCAGACCTTTTCCCTGGCGTCACCATCCCAGAGCATGACTACGGTGTCCTGCAGACCACCATTCACTCATCTCTGTGCCAACGCTCCCTCCAGCCCCTCCCAAGCATCATAAGCAAGGTCATCCAGCTCTACGAGACCATGCTGGTCCGCCATGGGGTAATGCTTGTGGGGCCCACCGGGAGTGGCAAGACTACTGTCTACCGTGTGCTGGCAGATACCTTGGATACCCTGCATCACGCTGGCCACCAAAATCCCTTCTACCGCCCTGTTAAGACTTATGTACTCAACCCAAAGTCAGTGAGCATGGGTGAGCTTTACGGGGAGGTGAACCCGCTGACGCTAGAATGGCGGGATGGTCTGATGGCGCTTTGTGTGCGGGCAGCAGTTCAGGACTTCAGTGATGACCACAAATGGGTGATCAGTGATGGCCCAGTGGATGCACTGTGGATTGAGAATATGAACACAGTGCTGGATGATAATAAGATGCTCTGCTTGGCCAACAGTGAAAGGATTAAGCTCACGCCTTCCATACACATGATGTTTGAGGTGAGATGCGCAAATGTGCACATGCTCCCTGTTTAAAGTCCACATGCGCTTCCTGCTTTTAATTAGAGGCTAGTCACGCACGCTTACATGCCACACTTTTTTCAATCAGGTCCAAGACCTGGCTGTGGCGTCTCCTGCCACAGTAAGCCGTTGTGGGATGGTGTACATTGACCCAGAGGAGCTTAAGTGGATGCCGTATGTTCAGACGTGGCTCACAGGTTTAGCCAAGAAGGTGAAGCTTTTAAAACTCCCTCAGGACTCACAAAGCAGAGTGTTCACATTGTTTTACAGTCACTGACGCAGTCTTAATTAACAGTTTAATAGGCAAACATTAAGGACTTTTTTTGTTTGGTTTTTAGACCTGTAGACCTATTACCATCTGGAAAATATGTTTTTTTTTTAGATTACAGAGCCTGTACGTGAATATCTGATGGAGCTGTTTCAACAATATGTGGAGAAGGGCCTGCAGTTTGTTTCAAAGCACTGTGTGCAGGCCATTGGACAGGTGGACATTAGCAAAGTCACAACCCTCTGCTGCCTATTGGAAGCGTTACTGTTCAGCGATGGAGCCCCTAACCTCAAAATGGTATAATGCATCTTAGCTTTCATCAGAATTAATCAGACACGGCATTCTAACATATTTTAGAAAGCTTCTATAGGATGTCTAATTGATAATATGGTTAAAGACACAAAAGAAAACCCAGTAGATCTACACTAGCCATCTACACTACTGTGTTTTTGAAAGAAAGAAATTAATAATTTTATTTAGCTAGGGTGCATTAAATTGATCAAAAGACACAGTAAAATGTTATAATGTTACAAAAGATTTTATTTCATATAAATGCTGTTCCTTTTAACCTTTTATTCATCAAAGAATCCTGAAAAAAGTATCACAGTTTCCAATCAACCCCCAACCCCCCCCCCCAAAAAAAAACTGCACAACCATTTTAACATTGATAATAATAAGGAATATTTCTTGAGCGCCAAATCAGCATATTTGCATGATTTCTGAAGGATCATGAGACACTGAAGCCTGGAGTAACGGCTGCTGAAAATGCAGCTTTGCATTTTATATAAATATTTAAATATTAAAATAGAAAAAGTTACTTTACATTGTTATAATGTTTCACAGTATTACTGTTTTACTGTATGTTTGATCAAATACATTCACTCTTGGTAAGCATAAGAGACTTCTTTCGACAACATTAAAAAAATCGTACCAACCCCACATTTTTTAAGTTATGATCCGTGGTACATAATACGACAGAGACCCAAAGCTATATATTCTCATGTACAAAGACCCATTTATATTGTGTGAGAAAAAGTGTTATAATATGAAGACAACGTGTTATTTGCTAATTTAAATGTCTTTTATACTGCTATTGTACTGAAGCCAAAGCCAAAGCAAATGAAAAACAAAAAAAACATTATTTTGAAAATATTTACTTGCATGAAGTTGACTTATCTTTTTTACCCATTAGTACTGGTAAATTAATAAACCTGAAGAGAAATTTTATTTGTTAATTTACACTTCTCTCTGAATGTTTGGTTTCTCGCCTTTGCAAGAGAAATGCAGAAATATAAGGACTGAGAGAGGAGTGGAAACTTGAGTTGCAAGTTGAATACCACAAATCAAAACCCTGGACTGGCACAGTTCAGAACATTCAGACCCCAAAACTGCTGCATACTTGTAACACACTCATATCGATATACAGTAGTGCTGCAGTATAAGCTAAGAGTAACAATTTCAAGTTGCTATAAATTCAACTGTTTGCTTTGTTATGTGCTTTTTGTGTATTTAGGAGACTAGCAAGTTGAACAGTATGTTGTGTCAAACGTTTGTGTTCTGCTACCTGTGGGCAGTGGGGGGGAATTTGGTTGACAGCCACTGGGACACATTCGACACCTTCGTCAGGCAGCAGTTTGAGGACAACAGTAACACAAAGGTAAATTAATAAATGTGAAATGTAATGTAATGCATAAGTACATTTCATATACTCTGAAATAATCTCAGATCATTTTGATTAAACTGTGAAGTATGCTTACACTTATGGATACATTTATCAATGAGCATAACTGGGAATTTCTGTTTTATTGTCTTAATTTATGGCAATCATATAAGCTTTCTAATAGCATTTTGTTCAGGAAAATACACCATTATGTGCTACAAGATTTGAAGGTACATGTTTAGTACTTTACAGATCTGCAGCCATGTTTTCATAATTTTACATAATTCAAAAGGTAATTAATTATTTTCTCTAGTCTCATCATAATGTTTTCTCAATGGCCATATAGTAGCTATTCCTGTTAAATAACTGATGTGGAACATTGAAGCCACTGCAAACCTCCTCTGGGCTTTGACCCTGAAAAGAGCACATTAACCTGACTGGGAGGTCATTGTAAATTTATATATAGCACCTGACTGGTTCAATTCTTTTTATATAGACAGCTACGTCTTGTCTCGTGTGTCTGTCACATTAATAAATGTGACCTCAGGAATACTTGATGAGAAATAGATTGAAGAAAACAATATGCCCCAGCATTTGTATACGGAAGGATTAAAGGAAGGTGTGGTATTTATTTCAGAAGGTCGGAATGCAGTGGAGAGTGTCATTATTAGTATTCCACAGAGCAAGACAGCAGGATCCAGGGAGGAGAGGAGGGAGGGAGGGAGGGAGGAGGGCAGAGCAGAAGAAAAGGAAGTGGTGAATTTGAGATGAACAAGGGTGCTAGAACCTGCCCTTATAATACACTCACAAAAAAAGTATTTTTTTTATTCTCAGACTCTTGCTATTACTGTTAAATTTATCTAAACAACCCCCCTCATGATTATCAAATTGAAGCATCTAAAATGTGAGTGGTTCTTGCTTCCTCAAAATTGTTTCTTACACACAACTATTGAGAAAACCTGAAATATAGTGCACAAACCATATGGACTGCTTTTATTGTGTTTTATGTTGTCATTTTAGGAAGCTGACATACCTGTCCCCATTTACTTTCATTTCATGAAAAATAGCAGCCATGATATTCTGTTAAACATCTCCTTTTGTGTTCTAAGGACATTCTAAATGGAATACATTTAGTGATCTCTCTCTGTCTCAATAACAGTTGCCCAGTGGAGGTGATTTATGGAGCGTGTATATGAACTTTGATACTAAATGTTTGGAGCCATGGGAGAGGATCATTCCTCCCTTTAGCTATAACAGTGAGATGCCATTCTTTGAGATGCTGGTACCCACCACAGACACGGTGAGGTATGGATACCTGATGGAAAAACTGCTATCTGTCAATCACTCTGTCCTCTTTACTGGCATCACTGGAGTGGGAAAGGTAAGGCAGGCATGTGTTTAATGTGATGTAAGTGTGTGTGAAGCAGTAAAGTTTTATATGTTCCGTTTATATGTTTCGTCACTAGAAATTGCTTACTAGGCTTATTGTGTGTTTTAGTCTGTTGTGGCACGGGCACTGTTGAACAGTGTGCAGGAAAAAGCAGGTTATGTCCCCATCTACATCAACTTCTCAGCCCAAACTTCATCAACCAGAACCCAAGAGATCATTGAGTCAAAACTGGAGAAGAAGAGAAAGAATATACTTGGTGAGGGGCATTTAGATACGATTTTAGTGGCTCTGTAAACTGCCATACTGAAAATCATCATCTGTGTGCTTTTGTATCTCAGGTGCTCCTGCTAATAAAAAGATTGTGGTGTTTGTGGATGATCTGAACATGCCAAAGTTGGACACGTATGGCTCTCAGCCCCCTATAGAGCTGCTCAGACAGTTCCAGGACTTCCACGGATTCTATGACAGAGAAAAGTTCTTCTGGAAGGAAATACACGTAAGCAACAGCGTAACAGTAACTTGAATTACGTAATCAGATTACTTTTTTCAAGTAACCAGTAAAGCTACAACTAAATTTACAACAAAATATCTGAGTTACTTTTTCAAATAAGTAACTTGTTACTTTGTTTTCCCATTTATTGACTGACACCTCTCCTATCCCCATGTTGAGAGAAATTGGCAGTAAGTGCAGAGGCGTTGTGTGCGCTGTGTGAACATGATTGTTATTGTAGTTTTAGAATAAATGTGAGCAGGCATTTACTCATCTCACTTGCAAAAAAATAATAATTCAGTATTACTCAAAATAATAAAAACAGTAAAATGCAATCTCAGAATATTACTCAAACCTGCAATAATTAAATATATTAAATTACACAAATATACTTTATGTATTTAATCTCATTTTATTAACCAACGTCACATTTGTGTCTCATTTTTAAAACTTTTATTGCTTAAAGGTGGGGTAAGTGTTATTTCAAAACTGCTTTAGAAATGTGACTCGGGCCGAGTACCATAACAAACTGATAGGCAATCAGCAGTAAGGGGCGTGTCTACTAATGACGGGGAGAAGAGAGCGCTCAGTGCACGTCATTATTCAAAAGACACGACACAGGACGGACATTAGCTGAGCGATGACAGAAAGAGAGATGGCAGATAAAAAACAAATGTGGAAGATGTCTGTGGAACAAAAGAAGGCTTACGATCAGGCAAGAAGTATCAGCTTTTCAGCGCTGGAGAGAACTCAAGGAGTGAAGGCTGTTTGTGAAGGTTGCTTTATTTCTTCTCGATAGGCGAGTAAAATTGATCTTGTTTTGTTTCACAGAACTAATATATGCTGGCTTTTGCTTGAATATGCTTATGTGTCATGTCCGGTTGTTTGTTCATTTGTGATCGTATTGTCGTTCACTTCAGCTATGACAATTACCCATTCGTTTCCACACGCGATAAGCCTTGTCATATTTGTAATATGTTCGTTAGTTGGACTGTCGTGCTCGTGCTATTGAGTTGTTCATGGGAACTGTTTGTGTTTTTGTGTTCGCTATAACCCTCTAATCTTGTCATAATTGTAATATGTTCGTTAGTTGGACTGTCGTGCTATCGAGTTGTTCATGAGAACTGTTTGTGTTTTTGGGATAAAAAAGAGATGACTTTTTCATTGAACATTCGACCTGGATTACCATAGTAACACACAGATTCCACCATAGTAGTTGCCTGGGTTACGTATCTGTGGGGCGGAGCTATCAAAATAGGGGCGTGTTTGTTTTGGTGATTTGAAATATTAACATCGGTTACCAGAAAGCACTTACCCCACCTTTAAGTAAGCGTGTTGAACTTTCTTCTCCTGCATCCTATTCTTCAATCTAGAATGGCAGAACAGCTGAAAGTTTTTTTTTTAAACTGCGCCCTCTACTGTACAGGCATGAATTTGCATTTCTTTGAGCCTGAGGCTTATTCATTTCACTTTTGGTGTGAAAAAAGGGCCAAATATATTTGCAAAAAATAGAACTTTTTTTGTTATTAAAAAACAAGCCCCGGTGAGAAAAAGTAATGCAAAAGTTACGTAAAACATTACTTTCCATAGAAAGTAATTAAGTAACGCAATTAGTTACTTTTTTAGGGAGTAAAGCAATATGATAATGCAGTACATTTAAAAGTAACTTTCCCCAACACTGGTAAGCAACACAGGCACTTACACATAAAAAAATACAACCGTATGTCATGTTTCCTTGAGAAATATTAACAAATTTGTCCTTGTTTGAGACTGTTGACCAGGGTTGGGAACTGAAAACGCTTTCTTATTCATAACCGGTTTTGTTTAAAGGAAAAATAAATAAAAATAAACAGAACGGTTTGTATGAAGTTCTGTTCTGTTTGATTCTTGAAGGTCAGCATTCTTCATGAGAATGACAGACAGAACACTAAAAAGCTCACACAGTATTACCACGTAACAAACATACAGCACAACCACTGTAGTCTAATTTGTGAAATAATGACTCTTATGAGCCACCTTTTTAATGAATCTTGCTTACAAATCCATCAGTCTCATGACTCACTTGGACCTCTTGAATTTCTCTGAAGTTTTTGTCTCTGTTATGTATATTTAATGAGACTTAAATCTATCTAATTATTAATTGGTGGAGATATTGGAGTTGGTGGAGATACATGCAAATTTGTTAACTAGAACCAGAATTGTTAAGATTCCCATCCCTAATCCTGGGCAACTGCTGTGAGACCAGTAGTTTGCGCAGAAACCTTAGGGACCACAATCCAATTTTATCAAGCGTTTTAATCGTTAAACATTTTCTCACTCTCTGCCTCTCTTTAATGTATGTTGTAATGTTTATCATATAATGAGCAGGGCTAATGATTTATGTTTGAAGTAGCTGCTCTCATTGTTGTCTCATCTTGGGAATGGTGCTTAATTATGTATTTTTCACACACCAGCATCAAGTAAACCCTCTGCTTGTTGAACACACACACTCATACACATGTACAAACAAAGATAAAAGTGCATAATATAAACAAGGACAATTATGCGATTTGGCAAGGTTAAAGAGAAATATGGTGATCTGAGAAGTTGCAATCAACCTCAGTACTCATCAATCTCAAATATGATTTACGATAAAATAAAAGACAAGAGTAAAGAACCCGCTGAGGTTTAAAAGGATGATTTGTGAGCTTTGCCCTTGGAGAAACTGATTTGGGTTAGTGTAGCTCTTTGGTGGCTGAATATGACACTGCTTTGACTTTGACACAGCAACATTTCCTGAATGATTTTTCTGTCATTTGAAGAGTAATTGGTCATTAACTTTCTAGCTGTCATGAATGCTCTCATTTTAATTTGGGTTGTAATCAATATTATATTAATTTCTTCTAGCAAAGGCATGAGATTAGTGGAGGTGTCAAAAAAGTTAAATAATGTCCCTTGGATATTCCATTCATATGCACTTATTCACCTTCTTCTCTCTCCTTCTCCTCCCTAAAGGATATGACTATAGCCGCAGCATGTGCGCCTCCTGGTGGAGGTCGTAACCCTGTGACCCCTCGTTTCATCCGCCACTTCAGCATGCTGTGCCTCCCAACGCCCTCTGAGCACAGCCTCAAACAGATTTTTAAGGTCAGACATATAGCACTTATTTTGAATGAACATTTTACTTTTAAAGTCAACATGAAATCAAAATCCCGTCTTGTCCCTCTGGATAAAATCCAGTCCTGTTCTACTTTTTTCTAATTGAATAACCTGTTTCATTCGGAAATATGTTACATATATGCATCACAGTCAATGGGTAGCCAGCACTGTTTCATGTTGACTTTAAAGCTGTTGCATGCTGTGCCTGATGACTCTGAAGACATCAAAGTCTGAATCTGAAATTCTAAGTCTGTTGATTCTAAGTCGGCAATGATCTTGAGCCAACTTAAGCTGTGTTCCCAAACCTGGTGAGATGCCTACCAAGACAGTATATTAAAGCTGAAAGTATACTTCACTTGAATTTACAGCTGTTTGAAAAGGTAGGCAACATACAGTGGTGGCCAAAATTATTAGAACACTTGGCATCTGGGAGTTGCACATTTGGGGCAAGTTGGAAAATAAACTGGACAGATCTATTGTACATTCAAAGGAAAGCCTTTGGCTTCAGTTGCAGAAGGCATGGGATAACATTAATGTTCAAGTTCTCAGAGGAAATATATTGACACTATGCCAGAGAGATGTGCTGCTGTAATTGCTGCAAAAGGTAGACGTACCAAATATTAAAGTTAAAAGTGGATAAAAACAGTATGACTCACTTCATCTGATATTTGATGGTCAGAGCAACCACCTGCATGTTTCATGAATATTATGAAATTAAATCATGTTTTGAAGGCAAAAAAAGGTCAATATTTTCAGATCTGTCAGGTGTTCTAATAATTTTGGCCACCACTGTAATTAGTATTCTAAGATACTGATACCATGTGTTGGATCAAATTTAAGGCAGAATTTTATATCCAGAGAGCAATACCAGAGTGCATTGCGACAAACTCGATGAAATTTTTTTTTCAAGATGACGGATGAGTTGAGAGAAATGTATTGTACTTAACACTGAAAAGTTCTGATAAAAAAATTTCCATTGACTTGGACTGTTTTGTCAAATATTTATTGTGTTATGTATTTTATGGTTACTAGAGTGTCGCATTAGCTGATGTCTATTGACATCTGTTGGACTGCCCGGACTAATGCTAAAATTCTATCTCTAAACTCATTGCATTTAAAACCCAACCACTACAACAATTAAAGCGCAGCTTTTGTAACCTGGTTTTGTAACTGTCTTTCAACTTTTTGTTTTTTAGAACACATGTCAAGTTCTATTCTGTTCCATGATGTTGCATGTCTGTCTAGCTGTTATTGAATTCGCATTATGTGAACGTCCCTTAATAATCCCTTAAGCGCCTGAATTGTGTTCAGTAGACATGACCCTTAACCTGTGTAATTGGGCTTCCTCATTAAGACAACCCACCGACTAGTTGAGTATTAAAATATGCAGTTTTCCATATTTCTAGTAGCTTTCTATATAGAAAGTTGACAGCAGAGTAGCTCATTAGGAGATGGAGCTGTCCATGGTTCTGAAGCCAAAGCCTGAGAGCTGGAGTTGTCCATGGTTTTGAACTAACAGTCTGAGGGCATAAACTCAATGCTGGAGCTGTCCATAGTGTTAAAGGTCTTTAGACAAACTATACACTTAGAAATATTACTGTCTTAAACTCTACACTTGCTGTGCACACTGACTTCTGTTCTTATATGTGCATGTTTGTAGGCAATTTTAGGGGGTTTCCTCACTGAATTTCCCATAGCAGTGAAACAGGCAGCTGACAGCATTGTGGATGCTGCTGTTGAGATCTACCATCGTATGAGTGTAGACCTGCTGCCTACACCAGCAAAATCTCACTACGTTTTTAACCTTAGAGACCTCTCTAAATGTGTGCAAGGTAAGAGACACAGACAAGTGTACAAACACACATCTACAGAGACATTTCAGACATTTGCAAATAATTTACCAAGGCTATTTATATATTGCACACAAATCATTTAAAACCTTTAAAATCACAATGTATCTAAAACAATAAAACTCATAGCCTTTTTATCCAGAGTATTTAGCATCTCTAGTGCTTAAATACACCAAGGGCTTGTAAAGAGCTTCTTTTGTTTTGGAGCTCCCAAACGACCAATAAAAATGCTCTCTCATAATTTGAAAGGTGACTTGGGGGCTGTTCTTAAAATAAAATGTTATTTTATCATTTAGAACCCGTCCAGGGGCTGAATTGTAGTCTTTCAATTGGAATACTGTCAATGTAAACTAAAACCAGTCAGCACAACCCCCATCTGATTATGCTTTTTATTTGTGTTTTTATTAACAAAAGGTCACAGACAAGATCATCTATTATGGTTCATCAATCTGTAGACACAGAATTGATTCTTTGCCAGAAGTCATTCTTGTTATAAAATGAAAGATATAATAAAGAATATGTATGAATGGTAAAGAAAATCATATACATTTTCTGCCTATGCATGTGTGTTTTTCTGTATAGGTATGTTGCAGTGTGAGCCAACTACAGTGAGAGATCAAACCCAGATCTTCCGTTTGTTCTGTCATGAGTGTCAACGTGTCTTCCACGATCGACTCATCAACAACGAAGACAAGAGCTATTTCAATACCATGATCTCTGAGATAGCAAGTAAGCACCTTGTAGCGGATTGACTGGGGTTTTGGGGTGCCAACTTGTACGTCTACTTATAAGTAAAATGTATAATCTTAATGTCAACCCTACATAGGATTCTGCTTGTTATTCTTTAACATATGAACCCTGTTGAACTACAGGCAGTACAGTAACAGATAATAATAAACCACAAAAGAAAAAACAAATGTTTACAAATTCCTTGTGACGTCAGTTTAATTCGATTAATTCAAGGAACACACTTTTGACCGGATTCATTCAGACAAAGATTAATGACCATTAAACAGTATACAACAAAAACTGGTGTAACGCAATTGTTGCAAACACAACGATATTTTACAATATATCTGAAGCAGCCTTTCTCCACTCGTTTGACTAATGCGGTGGCCGCTGACTTCACCAACCTGGTTGGTTCTGTGGAGCAGGGCTACACGTGCATTCCAGTGGTTGAGGACACGTTGGCCACTCACCTTTCGCCTTCTTCCACTCCTTCCTAGAAGTCCCGCCCTATTCTTCCTTATAAGCCCTGTAGGACCACTTCTGCCCTCGTATGCAAATCCTACACGGCGGCTGGCCAGGCAGGTATGACACTTCATACCATGGCCATTCTTCAGGCCTACCAAGCGGACGTCCTTAAGTAAATGGATGAGGGCGGGGGCCTTACACCGGAAGCGGTCAAGGAGCTCCGCAGAGCTACCAACGTGGTGTTGCGTGCAACTAAGCACACTGCACGCTTGGTTGGGCGCACCATGACGGGTTTGGTGGCTGTTGAGCACCACCTGTGGCTAAATCTCACCGAAATCTGCGAAAAAGAGAAGGTCTTCCTATTGGACACCCCTATCACCCAGTCAGGTTTGTTTGGAGAGGCGGTCAACTCAGTGGTCGACAATCGACTGCCCTGAAGCAGTTTATGCCTCGTGAACCTCCCACTCCTGCCCTCACGCCCAGGGACCGCTTCGCACACAGGAAAGAGGCCTCTAGAAGGAGTGACGAGCTGAGACATCCCCCACCTCACATGTTCTGGGGAGCTCATGGCCGTCCGATGCCCCGCCAGTGCCCCCGTAGACGCGTTGACCTGAGGCAGCCAGCTAAACCTGCTGCTTCAGCTTCACAGGGGCGTTCCTTATCTACGGGTCAGGAAATGGAGAGCTTCCCCCATCTCAGAAGGGAGGGACAGACCGCTGAAGTGTATCTGTTCCCCCTTGAGATGCTCTTCAGATCAAAATCTGTTATACCCCCCCCACCATGCATGCTTGGGTATACAGAGTCAGCCTACCAACCATCTTCCTGTATTGAAGGACGGAGACGCTCCAGGCTATCTCCCCTCAATACATATTCTCGCTTGAGCTGCTTCATCCACGGAAGGAGACGCATCTGGCTTTCTCCCCGTGTCGGATGCTCCAGCCTCTATGCTAGACCCTGGAGTGAGAGTTTCCAGTCTCTGTGCGTGCTTGGCCCGTTTCAAGCTCGGCCATCATGTTGCGGTGGGCGTATATCACAGGCTTCTGGGGCTCATGGTAGCAGCCTCTCCTGTGCTGTCTTTGGGTCTCCTTCATATGAGACCATTCCTGTCGTGGATGAAACTCAGGGGCATCCTCCCTTCTTGGTCTGCCTTCCGTCTGCTAAGAGTGGCGCACAGTTGCCTGCATGCTCTTTGGAGGTGGAAAGACGCCCGTTTTTGCTTGAAAGGTCAAGATGGGAGTAGTCTGCCGTCGCCCGGTTGTCATGGCGGATGCTTCTTTGACCGGTTGTGGTGTGATCTTCGATCTGTTTGGACGGGCAAGCTTCTCTCATGACACATAAATTGCAGAGCGTTGCAAGCCATCTTTCTGGCCCTGGAACATCGCAGCAGACTTCCTGTTGAGACAGAAGCCCAGGTTGAGGGAGTGGATGTTGCACCGCCAAACAATGGCTCAAATGTGGAGCATGTTCGGTGAGGCAGAAGTGGACTTCTTTGCGGCGCAGGGGTCGACACAGTGCCCCCTGTATTTCTCCCTGTCTCATTCGACGCCTCTGGAGATAGATGGACTCATGCAGTGGACCCAGTCAGCTTCCCGGTTGGTTCAGTGCTGGAATTCCTGCAGGATAAGTTTGTGGCTGGAGCGGCTTCAACTACCTTGCGAGTTTATGTCACGACTGTCGCCGCCCATTGGGAGTCAGACGAGGTCCCCTTAGGTAGACACCGTCTGGTGTCTTTGTTTATGCATGGAGTTGGACACTTTGCATGTCCTATAAGGGTCCCAACCTGGGATTTATTGGTTGTTTTGGAGGGGCTATTGGAGACTCCCTTTGAACCCTTGGAGTCAGCTCCAGCCGGATTCTGACTCTCAAGGTGGCACTTTTGTTAGCGTTGGCCTCTCTCAAACATGTGGGGGATCTGCAGGCTCTGTGAGTGAGCCTTGCATGGAGTTTGCCCCGGGTCTTGTGAAGGTGTTTCTGCGACCCAGACCTGGTTATGTCCCCAAAGTTTTGTCCACGTCATTCCGCTCTCAAGTGGTCGTGCTTCACTCTTTCTGTCCCCCTCGTTTTTCCTCCACTGAAGAGGAGAAACTTAATTTGCTTTGCCCTGTTCAGGTTTTAAAGGCATATGTGGACCGCTCCAGCCAGTGGTAAGTTGTTTGGATGTTTTGGGGCCGGCCACAGAGGGCTCGCCACCTCTAAGTACAGGATCTCTTACTGGTTGAGAGACGCAATTTCTTTGGCTTATGAGGGGCGGAAGCTTCCTTCACCTCTGGGCGTTAAAGCTCACTCTACTAGGAGTAACGTGTCTTCCCAGGCTCTTTTTAAGGGAGTTCCTTTGGTAGATATTTGTGTGGCGGCAGGTTGGTCTTCTCCGCACACTTTTAACAGGTTTTATAACTTGGATTTAGATGCGGCCCCTAGTGTTTTCTGTATGAACTGGTCGCTTCGGTCCTAGTTGAGTTTGGTCTGGCTCAAAAAAAAGTATTTTTGTTGGGCCAGATCCCACAGCACTTAGTTTGGTGTGTGTGGTATATTGTTCCCATCGCTACGCAGCGTCGAGTGAACCTATGAAAGAGAACGTCTTGGGTTACTGTAACCCATGTTCTCTGAATAGGGAATGAGATGCTGCGTTCGCTGCCAAGCTCCTCTTGCTGCCGAAGGGACTTCTTCTTCAGTGAAAATTCTGAGGACCGTTTACTGTATAAGAGTGAGTGATGTGGCGCCGCTGGGGAGGCGCCCGTGCAATCAGCCAATGAATTGGCGTGATTCTATACGGGTTCAGACAATCAACACCGCCCCAAGGGCATTCCAGTTGTGTCATCACTACACAGCATCTCGTTCCTTATTCAGAGAACATGGGTTACGCAAGTAACCCGAGACGTTCAGCAGTAATGGTAAACCGGATAAATTTAAAGCCATTTGCCATCTCTCGTTTCGCTGTCAGCACTGATCCAAAGCAAACTGATTGAGTCAGGACTCAATCACCGTGTTGAACCTCCAGTGTTAGTCTATTTTCCTAATCTTTTAGCTTCAGACGAAATTAGCATGTTCAGGGTGGTATGGCTGTATGGCTCTCTAGCTACCCACATGCTTCCCTTTTATTTCTTTGCTTTTATACTCGGCAGCTCTCTAGGACAACATCGCCTCCTGTGGACATCATATAATAATTTAGGTGACAAATTCTAGTTCGTCACAACCTGTCCCTCAAATCCTTTTCACTGTTAATCTCCAGGAGTTTAGTCCAGACAACTGTGAAAGCACATATTCTTAATGGAATATTGCAATACAATATACGTTGAACTGTCTTACAGTAGGTGGGTAGAGGGAAAATTTGGCCACAAAATCAATAAACAGGTTTATTTATTACAATTTTATATTATTTTTAAATTTTCAAAGCTGCATAATGATGTATAAATGCTGTTTTATTGCAAATGCTGATATTGTAAAATGCTAATTGTAGTTAATACTTATAGTTCAACTCATAATTGCAGCCTTAAAAGGATTTTTCGAACATTTGTTTATGAAATTTTACTTCTGAGAAAGTATGTCAGATTTAAGCAATAAATATAATCCTTGTCATTTTGCCGTGACTTATCAGAATGATTTATTTATTCTTGTTTTGCCCCCAATCTGTCACTCTTTTGCTGAAGTAAACTTTAGTGCACTAAACTGCTCCTTTTGTCCAACAGGTAAATATTTCAGCATAAACATAGAGCCAATGTACTTTGTGAATCAGCCCATCATTTTTGGAGATTTCATCAAGGTAAAAATATTTTGGGGATTGTTCTGACTGTTTTGTATTTGTTTTATATTTTATTTGTATAATGCTTTCCGTGTATAATGATTTTACTGTTTTAAACTGCAGCATTTAGCTAGTTAGAACAATCGTCATCTTTTTGATTAGGGTCCTTTAAAGATGTTTAGATAGTATTTTTTTATTAAATTGTTGAATGCATATTGTGTAGGTTGGTGCAGACAAGGCTGACCGTATCTATGAGGATCTAACGGACATGGAGAAGATTCGCCAGGTGCTGCAGGACTACCTGGATGACTACAACACGACCTTTGCCAAGGAAACCAAGCTTGTGTTCTTCCAAGATGCCATTGAACACGTGTCTCGGTAAGCAAGCAGCTTGCCTTTTCATCTGGTGATCACAAAAGCAGGTTTTCAGATGACCCCACCATTCAGCCTGGGCATCATGATCAGTTTACTAATACAATGTTTTTTTCATCCATGCAGTTGACCTTCTTTTCTTACCATTCATCCCTTCCTCTGTCAACAGAATCGCCCGCATGATTCGGCAAGAACGTGGCAATGCCCTGTTGGTTGGTGTGGGGGGCACAGGAAAGCAATCTCTAACACGTCTGGCTGCTCACATGTGTGGTTACCGCTGCTTTCAGATTGAGTTGAGCCGTGGTTATAATTATGAGAGCTTCCACGAAGACCTGCGTAAACTTTACAAAATGGCAGGTGTGGAAGGCCAGGACATGGTCTTCCTCTTTACAGACACGCAGGTACAATCAAAAAAAGATCTGTCGATAAATGATTGATTACAATTCTATTCGACTTTGTCTAAATAAAAACTAAAAACTAAAATCAATCATTTTAAATGCTACAAGGGAACTTGTGCATCACAATATAATAATGGACAGTATGAATATTCATTTTGAGATTTGCTAAAGATTACATTTCACTTAGTACATTTCACTTAAATTATTAGTATTTTTAAATACTATTAAATGTACAATCACAACAAATATCCAATATTGGCCGATATGTGTCCAATATTGTACAGTTTACTTTGAAAATGTATGTAAAATCAGCCTATAACTGAGATGTTACAAATATATTGTGCATACATATTGTCAAACCCAAACACTGACTTTACATAGAAAATATGTAGAGAAAAAAGATGAGATATAAATATTGGCTCATTTTGAAATTTTGTCCCACAAAAGCATCTGCATCCATGGCAATTTCTTTAAAAAAAAAAATTTTTTGATTGATGTGAATTAAAATAAAGTTTTAGAAATTGGAATGTTTACCCTAGTCAAACGCAAAACCTCACCTCTCCAAAAGCCTCCTGTATCCATTTCACAAGTTATGATTTATTGATATCCTGATATGAATCTGGATGCAGAGAGGTTTTCTCTGAGCTTTGGAGTAGACAGTAGGTCATCTCTGTTATGACTCCGGGCCCTCTGCCAGTACTGTAATATTGTCTCATGAAAGCAGAGAATGCTGCTGCTTTGTGATTCAGCATTCAGACTCGGAAGCAGTAATGACCCCTAAATTATTTCATGAGCAGTTCCTAACGAGACACAGGCTGGTGACATGAGATATATGTTTTGAGGTGTGCGTGTATGTGCTTGTGTGCCCATCTGTATGGCTATTGGGAATCAAGGGTGTTTGATTGTATAGGCCATTTTAAATGTAATTTATTTGAGTGTTTGGATAGACTTAAGGAAGTAAATACTTTTCAGTGTTTTTGATAGATAGTCACTCAATGTCGAAACATTGTTTTTCAAACTTTCAGTTTAATTTCTATACCTGAAATACCCAGGTGTGTGTGTGTGTTTGTGTATGCAGGCCTAAGTGTGATAGGTTTGAGTAAGGAACAGAATGAAAATTAAGTCATTATTCACTGAAAATGTTCCTTTCTGCTTTAACATATAATTTGAAAATGAACATATTCAAACTCAGTGTTGACATGCCAGATTGTAAATCAGTGATGCCAAATGGCATTAGTTCTTGATAGTGATGCATCAGATAGTGATGCACCAAACTCTTTGTTGGCCAAATGATGTTGTTTGACCATGCAATTTGTTTTTCTCATCTGCTTCAGATTGTGGTTGAAGAGTTCCTGGAGGACATTAATAACATGCTGAACTCTGGTGAAGTACCAAACCTCTTTGAGAAGGATGAACTAAAACAGGTGCTGGCTGCCATTAGCCCCAAGGCCAAAGAGGCCGGCATTTCTGATGGAAACAGGGATGAGGTACATGATACAACCAATAACCATCCAATTTTGCAACATGACCTTAACCAAAACATTGTGCAGATCGTCACTATTTATTCTCAATGGCTGTACGATTCTGTTTAGAGGTCAGATGTCTAATCTCTGTTTATGTCTTTGTGTCTCAAGGTCTTCCAATTCTTTATCTCTCGTGTGCGTGAGAAGCTGCATATAGTGCTGTGTATGAGCCCTGTGGGCGACTCCTTCCGCTCACGTTGCCGCATGTTCCCCTCACTAGTTAACTGTTGCACCATCGACTGGTTTGTACAGGTGAGAATCCATCGCCTCTTTTTTATCACTCCCTTTTCTTTTCAGTCAGAATCTTACTTCTGCTTTTTTATTGCTTCACTGTGCATATTTAAATAAAGTAATTGTTATTGTTTTTAGCACACATGTTTCCACTCTATAAGTTTATAGGGACTTTAAGCAACAGCTGCTTATGGAACGGCAATGGCGTTCTGGCATTCTATTGCACATGCGTGACTTTAAGTGCTACTTTGTGAAGTTCTACTGTAACGTCTACCGTACTACAGGAGAACAGCTGATTTGCCGTAGTCGTTAATACTAGACAGATTAGATAAGTAAATGTTATATTTTATAGTTATATGGCATTTTAATTGTATCTGTATATAATTGAATGCTAAAAGCAACAATTTTCTTGCTTTTTTAAATGCCATTTTTTTGTATTTTGTTAAATGATCCGTTATGCCATCTTCTTTGTTGTTGCTTAGTGATTTTTGCTTTCTTTGGCTACGACAGTTAACAGTTTACTTCCAGTCACCGTTGCCTTTCCATCAGCAGCTGTTGCTTAAAGTCCCTAATTTTTTTTATAGAGAGGAAGCATGGGTGCACTAAAAGAATAACAAAGACTTATTTTAAATGTGCACAGGCATATTTCATTTTGTCATTATGGCTTATTACAGATAGTGCCTTATTCACAAAAATCTGTGCTATTTACAAAAACAGGTGTTAAGCAGAATTTTTAACAGGTCGAAATTACTTCATACAAATAGTTTTTGGCACTCATTTTTGGTCTTGTTTGCACTGCTTAACTTGTTTAGTGTTTATTGAACATACGGATATTAACAATATAGGGGAGGATCAAAATGCTTAATCAGGGTATATTTTAATATGCACTACATTAACCTTACTTTACTGCAAAAATCTGTGGTCATTGCATTGCTAACTTGCTATTAACCAAATATTAAAATATTATTACAATTTAAAATAACGGTTTTCTATTTTAAGAAATGTTAAATTGTAATATATTCCTTTGATTGCAAAGCTTAATTTTCAACATTACTCTAGACTTCAGAGTCACATGATCCTTCAGAAATCATTCTAAATAAACTTGGTGTGCAGGAATATTACTTATTATTATGTTAAATATGGTTGTTCTGCTTACAGGGTATCTGCAGGTTTCACCAAGTCAAATTTAAGAGTTTTTAAGACCTTTTTAATACCATTATGAATTAAATTTAAGACCTATATTACGCAATAAAAAAAATGTACAAAGCAAATGCAGAATCACAAAATTACTTGCAAAGCAAATTAATTTATTCAAATTGAACAAAAAATTTGTAAACTTGCACTTCCTCATAGCTCAATCCCACCAGGATTTCACTAATGTATATATATACATACACACACACACACATTTTTTTGTGATTTGTGTGAGATCAAAATGACTGATTTTGTGGTGGTAATTTCCAGGAATTTGTTTTTGTTTTTTTTCATAATAAGGATGCCACTTTTACCATATCATTATGTTAGATGCACAATAGTCACACATGGCAATAAAACAAACAAAATTCATGAATATTGTTTGGTATTACAAAAAAATCCAGTGGTCCAGTGGTGTGCTATAGCTTTAATAACATTTAGGGTGGGAAATATGACCAAAAAGTAAACCACAGCAATAAGCAATTGCTTAATATAAGTCAAAAGTTCTCAAGTAATTAAGTAATCAAGTAATTGGTCAGTAATAAAATAAGAACTTATAAACAAACGACAATAGGACAAATAAATACAACATAAATATACAGGGAGTGCAGAATTATTAGGCAAGTTGTATTTTTGAGGATTAATTTTATTATTGAACAACAACCATGTTCTCAATGAACACAAAAAACTCATTAATATCAAAGCTGAATATTTTTGTATCAATATTTTAAGTAGTTTTTAGTTTTAGCTATTTTAGGGGGATATCTGTGTGTGCAGGTGACTATTACTGTGCATAATTATTAGGCAACTTAACAAAAAACAAATTTATACCCATTTCAATTATTTATTTTTACCAGTGAAACCAATATAACATCTCAACATTCACAAATATACATTTCTGACATTCAAAAACCAAACAAAAACAAATCAGTGACCAATATAGCCACCTTTCTTTGCAAGGACACTCAAAAGCCTGCCATCCATGGATTCTGTCAGTGTTTTGATCTGTTCACCATCAACATTGCGTGCAGCAGCAACCACAGCCTCCCAGACACTGTTCAGAGAGGTGTACTGTTTTCCCTCCTTGTAAATCGCACATTTGATGATGGACCACAGGTTCTCAATGGGGTTCAGATCAGGTGAACAAGGAGGCCATATCATTAGATTTTCTTCTTTTATACCCTTTCTTGCCAGCCACGCTGTGGAGTACTTGGACGCGTGTGATGGAGCATTGTCCTGCATGAAAATCATGTTTTTCTTGAAGGATGCAGACTTCTTCCTGTACCACTGCCTGAAGAAGGTGTCTTCCAGAAACTGGCAGTAGGACTGGGAGTTGAGCTTGACTCCATCCTCAACCCGAAAAGGCCCCACAAGCTCATCTTTGATGATACCAGCCCAAACCAGTACTCCACCTCCACCTTGCTGGCGTCTGAGTCGGACTGGAGCTCTCTGCCCTTTACCAATCCAGCCACGGGCCCATCCATCTGGCCCATCAAGACTCACTCTCATTTCATCAGTCCATAAAGCCTTAGAAAAATCAGTCTTGAGATATTTCTTGGCCCAGTCTTGACGTTTCAGCTTGTGTGTCTTGTTCAGTGGTGGTCGACTTTCTGCCTTTCTTACCTTGGCCATGTCTCTGAGTATTGCACACCTTGTGCTTTTGGGCACTCCAGTGATGTTGCAGCTCTGAAATATGGCCAAACTGGTGGCAAGTGGCATCTTGGCAGCTGCACGCTTGACTTTTCTCAGTTCACGGGCAGTTATTTTGCGCCTTGGTTTTTCCACACGCTTCTTGCGACCCTGTTGACTATTTTGAATGAAACGCTTGATTGTTCGATGATCACGCTTCAGAAGCTTGGCTATTTTAAGACTGCTGCATCCCTCTGCAATATATCTCACTATTTTTGACTTTTCTGAGCCTGTCAAGTCCTTCTTTTGACCCATTTTGCCAAAGGAAAGGAAGTTGCCTAATAATTATGCACACCTGATATAGGGTGTTGATGTCATTAGACCACACCCCTTCTCATTACAGAGATGCACATCACCTAATATGCTTAATTGGTAGTAGGCTTTCCAGCCTATACAGCTTGGAGTAAGACAACATGCATAACGAGGATGATGTGGTCAAAATACTAATTTGCCTAATAATTCTGCACTCCCTGTACAGATACAAACAGTGCTTTAAGTGTAGGTAGGCTACTGTTTATTTTTTCCCCTGTTGTTGTTTGTTTAACATTAACAAAACAGACAGGAGCGGGTATAGGCTATATTAGGTTGCTTTCACTTTAAGACCTACAATAATGCGCAGATCCAATACTGACACACGTCCCAAACTTTTTTACACACGACATAATCGCCAATGTGGACATAGGCATAATAAAGTGTGTATTTGATCGTTCAAGGGCAATAAGCCTAGAAATAGACACATTCATATATGCACAGAATCCGCAGCCAGTCTGACATCGGCCCGTGTGTCAGTAGCGAATTGAGTTCGGGGTTTATACTCTTTTTTTTTAGTGCTATCAGGCATATCATACTTTTATTTGGTCATTATACGAGATGGCAGGTGAGATTCGCCTTCACTTTCACGATCGCGGAACTGGAAGAACTGGAGAACTGTTAGCTGAAGAATAAAATCCATTTTATGCGTCTGTGGTACAATCCGAAAGAGACTCGCGCCAATAACACGAAAGCTGATTGGCTGCAATATAAGATGCATGTTGGTCTTATTTATAGTTGTAATACAGCGAACTATAGTTGGACTAGTGAAAGAAAGAACTACAACACCCCGGAATAAACACACACACAAAAGCGCTGCGGGAGCATTTCAATGAGCAATAGAGGAAGCGTTACATGGACGTAGACCTGTTTAAAATTATTTAAGGCCTAGAACTCAATGCTCAATGCGAATTTAAGACTTTTTAAGGCCTAAAATTTTGATTTTGAAATTTAAAACTTTTTAAGCTCCCGCGGGTACCCTGGCTTAATATTTTTGTGGAAACTGTGATGACTGGTAGGCCTAGTGTATCTCCTCAACCACTGTTCAATCATTTTTTAAACAATTGTTCTTAAAAAAAAATCGATATATATTTTTTATAGCCGCTTTTCCACTGTTGGGCCGGTAAGGAATGATTCCAGTTATGATTCCAATGGTACGGCACAGCACAATTACAAACCGTTCTCGGCCCGGAATTCTCGGCAAGGTTGGCATGGTTTAGCTGGTAAAATGCGTCTTGTGACGTCGCCACTCAGGACTGGTCAGTATCTGTTGCTTGGCTACCAGTTTCTCTGTAGCTGGATAAGTGCGCTATTTAAACGACGTAAACACAAATTAATAATAAAATTGAAAGAAATATCTGATCATCCTCAATACGGTTTCTATTCACATCTCATATCATCAGTAAACTATATCAGCAGTTAACCGGCAACAACTGACGCTTTTTTATTACATTCCAAAGAGTGGCCGTTATCAGCCCCACAGTGGAAAATGAAACCGTACCCATACCGGCTGGCCCTGATCGGCACGGAATGGAACGGTTAAGCAAAGACACCGGTTTGGCCCAACGATGGAAATACGGCTTATATTACTCTTCTATGTTGCAAGAAATTCTACAAATATGCCTTGAAATGCTCTGACGTGTCTTGGTGTAGGCTACATCAGGATTATGAGCGCATCTATTGTCCAGGGCCAATCTGTCTAGTAATAGCATGGAACATTGATAAGGGAAATTGCTACCCCAGTCCCTAATATACATATTAAAGAGTCACACACAGGCAACTGCATACCATGATGATAAGGAACAGCTGTCATTCTTGTATATACTTTTATGTATAGTATACTTTAAAAAGACTCATCCTCACTCATCCCTACAAGTCCATCACTTCAGTTCTCTGTTGTTTTTTTTTTTTTTTTTTTTGCTGGTGTAGGTTCAGGCCCTGAGAGAGAGAGAGAGAGAGAGAGAGAGAGAGAGGGAGATGGAAAATAATTAAATGAAACAGCCAAAGATTGTTCTATCTCAAGCTAAAAATAATACCTCAGATTATATGCCATATTGAATTTAACGCGGATAAAAACAAGGCTGTGAGGGATATACTCACAGTCTTTGAAATGGCACACTCTGTATAAAGGTCCTAGATCATGTAATTTTCACAACTCACAACTTTTAAAACTGAATCATTGAATTCTGCTGAAAGTTTTTTTCCGGAAAGACATTTCCTTACAGCTGAACAGTCGGTTGTTAAACAATGGTACAATCCATTAAACACACTGTAATTCTGTCCCTCACTGCCCCGTTTTCATTCTTGTCAAAAATTAAAAATGCTGCTTCGCTACCCTGACTAAGGATTATAAAAGGTATTATACAACAGTAAGTTCCTGTCCTTGAATCTGATTAGCTGATGGGGAATGATGGGGGAATCGAAATTCACAGGCACAAATAAATTGTCATATTTTAAAATTAATGTTTATAAAAATGTGATTGATCTAGGTTGAATGTAAAAACCAATACATATTTTTCAGCAATCTCTAAAATAAATATAAAAACATTTTTTTTAGGATTGGCTATATGGACATGAAAAACTTATTTATAAATGTTTATAAAAATACACCATAAATCACATATATCTTAAAAGAATAAGTTTAGATTCAATTTTGAATTAATATTTGTGATTTTCAGAACACCTAAAGAAGACCTATTATGCTTTTTTACATTTTCAGCTTTCGTTAGTGTGTAATGTTGCTGTTTTAGCATGAAAAATGTCTGCAAAGTTACAAAGCAAAAAGTCCACTCCAAAGGGAGTTATTCTTTATATCAGTAAGCACTGTTTCTGAACTCCCTGAATCGCCTCGATTGTAGTCTTGAGTTTTCTTCTGGGAACACACCTCATTTAAATAATTTCTGCCCAAGGCATAGCCAAAAAGGGGTGAGGTCTGGTTGAGTTTCGTTAGTAGTGTATTGAAACTTGCGGTTATGGTAAGGGGCATGACATTTCCGAAACACGCTGGAAGCAGTTGACCAATCACAACACATTGGTCCAGCCGTTGAATCAGGGCACAATGAGCTTCATTGAGACAGCGTTACAGACAGACTGGGAAGAGAGGTGCTGTAATGTAAAATATATGAAAAATAAGGTTAAGCATGAAAACCTATTCCATTAGACCCCAAAAACAAAATCAAGACTTTGTAAAAAGGCATAATATGGCCTCTTTATTATTAGATTTGAGTGCGTTTAGTGCACTTTAGCATTTGTGGACACAAATGGTACTTTGGACTCAGAGAGGTGTTCTGCTAATTATTATAAAGTGTGAGTAGTGAGTTTGCATGTAGTGTTGGTTTTATTTGTTGTGTTGTCTGTTGCAGTGTTTTGTTTGTGGGTGTGATGAATGGCTCCGTGCTGGCCATCTGCAGCTGCTCATTAGCGCTAAGCAGCGAGGCCGTATGGCTGTTCACCCTGCTTTTATTTGCTTATTTGTTTCCATCACCGTGTGTTTGTTTACTTGTGTATACACACACAGGCTTACACTCGCCCCACATATTTCAAGGTGACCGCTATGGTTATTGCTGAATAAAATGAAAATAGTTTATTATTATGTCTTCAGGGCAATCTGCATTCTATTTTTGTACTTTGTTTGTGGAAGCCAATATATTACATAAAAAAGTCAGGAAAAGCGCATCCAAAAACAAACAGTCTTTCATTATTTACTCACCCTCATGAGAGTTTTTAAATCCAGTCTTTTCAAGTCCAATGCCAGTTGTAAACTAATTCTATGTGCAATTCACTCTGTGATATGTTGATAAATTTGTGGCAGTCAGTTAAATTTTCTCTTTCTTTCCATATTTATTTTTCAGTGGCCTCGTGAAGCTCTGCTTTCTGTGTCCCAGACCTTCTTCCAGAACGTGGAGTTTGGCAGTGAGGAGATGAAGCAGTGTTTTTCAGAGATGTGTGTGGAAATCCATGTTAGCGTGACTGACATGGCAGAACGTTTTTACTCTGAACTGCGCAGGCACTACTATACCACGCCCACCTCCTATTTAGAGCTCATTAACCTATACCTAAGCATGCTGGAAGAAAAGAGACAACAGCTGCAGGCGGTGAGGAGGCGGAGCTATGGATGAGTGATGCAAGATGCATAACTCTTTTATGTTGTTACATCATTAATTAAAATTGTGAACTTATAACACTCTTTTCAAATAAATTACAAGACAAAAGATTGTTACCTTTTTAAATAGAGTGAAGGCCTCATCTGAGCTAGGCAAAGAAAGAAATGTTTGGAATGTAACATGTATTTGTTTGCATAGGCTCGAGATCGTGTGAAAAGTGGTCTTACTAAATTACTTGAGACAAATGAGGTAGTTGAAAAGATGAAGCAAGACCTCTCTGCACTGGAGCCCGTGCTTGAACAGAAATCGATTGATGTCAATGCTCTGATGGAGAAGCTCGCTGTGGACCAAGAGAACGCTGACCAGGTGTGTGTATTAATAATAATACAACTATTCTCCCTCAATCTCTCAATTACCTGTATATAATTCTATTTTTTTCTACATGAAATGTTATGTCCACTTTGAAAGTCCCAAAACAAATGATTACTTTTTATGATATGTACTCAATAATACTTCTAAAAAGTATATCTTCTAACAGTTCAAATTTGCTTTCATTGACCTCTTTACTTGTAGGTGCGTAGGGTTGTGAAAGAGGATGAAGCCTTAGCTAAGGTAAAGGCAGAAGAGACTCAGGCCATCGCAGATGATGCACAGCGTGATCTGGATGAGGCTATGCCTGCACTCGACAGTGCCAACAAGGCCCTGAATGCTCTGGATAAAGCTGACATATCAGAGATCCGTGTCTTCACCAAACCACCAGACCTTGTCATGACTGTAATGGAGGCGGTGTGCATTCTGCTCAACAGCAAGTAAGTTTTATCTTTATATTATATTATATTGTATTTTGCAGGAAGGAGTCCTAAAACCCAGAAATTAGTTAACAGTAGCTTGGTTTCAACCCAAAGTTTTGAATTTAACCTTTGCGCATTGGAGTTCATTGGAGAATTGGAGTATCACATAAAATGTTTGAGAATAAAGCACCTTTTATCTTGTGTTAATTTCACTGATTAATACATTTCGTCGTAAAATTTTCTCGAAAACCATAAAAAACTGTTTTTGATGACAAAAACTATGAGTCGAAATCTGCTAAGTTATCAAACTTTGGCAATTGCCTTAATCTTTTAAACAACTGAGAAGATAGTAATCAAACTACATTTTATAAAAATCACTTTATATATATTACATATATAAAATATTTAAATCAGGAATTAGAATGTGTAGTTTGTGAAGTTCAATTGGATTGGCATTTATTCTCTTTAGCATGCAGTGTGAAGTATTTCAAGTTCAAGGTCAAGTTCCGTTTATTTATATAGCACTTATAAAACAGCCACACGACTGACCAAAGTGCTGTACAAAGGATCAGACGAAAAATATAAAAAAAAAAAAAAGAAAAAATATATGCGATAAACGCAGCTAAAACACAATAAAACAAAGTCAGACCCCAATTTATACAAAGCTAAATGAATATGTAGAATAAAACCAGAGAAAACAAGGTAAAGACATTAAAACATAAAAGCACAACAAGAACTATATAAGAAAATTATAAGCCATGGAAAACAAGTGCGTTTTTAGAAGAGACTTAAAAGTGGTCAGGAAAGGGGCTAACCTAATTTCTAGAGGCAGATTATTCCACAAACACGGCCCAACCACAGAAAACGCTCTATCCCCACACTCAGTTCCCTGATCATTCCGATTCAATTTCAGCAAGTGAAGAACAAATTAATACTTGCGTGCGTTATGTATTATGCACGTTATAGTCTCTGATTGTCTGTTGTCTGACAGACAGCATGTTGAAGCCACTCAGGCTGCCATTTTCTCCCTCTTCTCGGAAAGCGATGACACATTCAAAACATTCAGTAGTGAGGGACTGAACCACAGCGACAGATGTACCCAATGGACTGCAGATTGTAGTAATTTGTCTAAGTAGTAGTAATTTTGACCAATCACAAAGCTCACAAAGCTCCCGAAACCAAACAGCAGGGGTCATCACAAAAGTTTATCATGCTTTTCCATGTGTTTTGACAATTTAAACATTGAAGCAATTGAAGCAACTATTCAAGCACAAGAAGACAAAGAAAACAATTCGCACACACACATAAAAGTGCTGAATTGAGTTCTCTTTTGTGTCTTACAGCGCTTGAAAGGACAAATACACACAAACATATATGTTTTGGCGAGTATTCATTTAAACACAGTCGGTTATGTCTTAAGTAAAAGTAGTCAGTAAGGAGAAAATCGAATGTGTATCATTGGATCCGTGCATTAGTTCTTAAAGTGACAGTTTAGCCTAATAAACCTGCTGTTGAGTCCATAATATTAATTCAAACAATAAAAGAAAAAGAGGAAATCACTTGCTGCTCTTGAATGAGTAACTTTAGTAGCTTTAATAAGGATTTATACAAGAAAGACTAAGCACTGTAATTTTATATATTCAATTTCTGTAGATAGTATTTCTTACCTGAATACTACTGTTAGACCTATCTGACAAACTTAAATCACTGTTTATTTCATTTGTATCTATTTGTTCTTATTTTTTGTTTCTTATTTGTTTCTTATTTGATTCTTACTGACTAAATCTAGACTAAAACTAAAACAATTCAGATGACTAAAATATGACTAAAATTAAATGGCATTTTAGTCAAAAGACTATGACTGAAACTAAATAAAAATGTGCTGTGAGCAAACAAAATCATAACGTCCTGGGAATTTGCCGCAAAATATCTGTAATAAAACTGTAAGTTGCTGCAATTGGGGAAGCAACTGTGGCTCATTTTTCCTACATCGTAAATTACTGGAGCCACAGAGCAAGCAGATGAAACCAATAAATGCTGTCGTGTTATCTTTGAGGTGGATAACCTGGTGTTTATACGTGTTGTGTTTATACTCGTGCTCTTGCAAGCTATTCTCACTTTCCAACTTTTATCTTAAACAAAGGTTGAAAGTGTTGTTGGAAGCTTTGTAAGGGTGGCGTTGAAGTCATTTTATTAAATTTTTGTTGAGGGAGCCACTAGCAGGAATTACCAGCAGGAAATTAATCCAAATTCTCAAGATTTTAGTGGGAAAAAGACACAGAAACAACAGCCAGGCACAATTTATTTTTCTTTTCTTTTTTTTCTTCTTTTTTTACTATTTAGGTAAATTCAAAGTAAATATTGTGTAAAACAAGTGTTCAGGATTATACTTAATAAGATATTAGTATCATCAGCCATTAAACAAAGATTCATATTAATGATACCCTATTTGTATCATGATGTAATGATTGTCATGATGTCTGAAAGCGATTCTGGTCCCCATTAGCCAATTAAACATCCAACAGCCAGCGACCAACTACCAGGTTGGCCTATAAAAATGTAATTCCTGCAGATTTATAGAACATTTTTCTTTTGACACAGCCTAGGTCTTCATCTCATGTGAGTGTACAGGATTTTAAACATTTATTAATAGTACTAGCATTTCTGCAGGGGTAGAATGACTGCATTCACATTTAACCTCATGTTGCTCCAGAGGAACTGTGCAGAATCATATTTAGTCCAAGATAATATGGTTGTGATCAGACATCTGTCCTGCCAGGCTTGCAGATGAAAGAAAAAGCACTGAACTGCCATTGCATTGAGCTTGTGATAGATAACAGACAATACTTATCTAAAGAAGCAGGAATGATTATTTGGACATTTACTTTTACAGTAGTCCACTATTTCTGGTATTTCATTTCATCAGGTGTAATGGCAGATATATTTTTACAGCAGGTTCATGAAGTTTTGGTATTAAATCTTTTTAGGTATCTAATCTAGCTGCAGAAAAACATATCCTCACACATCATAAACCCCCTCTGGCTCTGAGACCCTCTATAGTATGTGCTAGCCATATTAAGATACTCTGACTGTGCAGCATCTGTGCTCTTTTCATTCAATCATCCATCTCATCCTTCTCCATCTCCTTACTTTCAGCATCATTATCATCATCTGCAGCTGAGCTACTCATTATTACCTTTATAAGACAGCAATTCAATGGGTGTTTAAAAATGTCAACACAGACTGAACAATCTGTGCTTCTGTTCCTTCACTCCTCTCTCTCTGCAGTTCTTTTATACTTCTAATTGTTCAATTTGCTAATGATATTAAACCTCTGCTGTATCTAAGCGGCAGATTAGTGGAGTTTAAACTCAACATGAAATCAAAATTGACCCCATACATATTCCTTGTCTTACTGTGAATTATTCATGCATATTTTTCAACCCTTCCCTTTCAACCACCTGTCATAAAGATCACTTTTCATGATCCAATTCATTAACAATGGATAAAATCAAGTCATACTATACAATATTTAACATTATGGGACTAAAATGTGTTGCAAACAGCAACTTTTAACTCTGAACTTTTGCTCTAGATTAACATTTTATATGTACAGTATGAGTTTAAAATATTAACTCCAGTACATAATTAGACACCCTTATTCTCTCTATATTGCCTGTTTTGTTTTTTCAGGTGTTAAATATTTATGAATTAATTTCATGTGATTTGCTTTGGTGCAGCTGGAAATCACCTGCATTAAATCATCTGTTATTCTAATTGCCTTTGTTTTATATTTCCAGCTGCGTACTCATCCAGCTGCTGTTAAATCTAATAATGTAATTAAGGGTCGGTGGAACGGATGTGGGGGTGTTGTAATATGTTGAACATTCAGATATACCGGTCATAATCATTTGTCAAAAGAAAAGAACAAAATACACTTGAAAACACATCTTGAGTCTTGTAGGATTTGAACACTGTACATCAACTTTACCTTTCTTCATGACACAGGACATTCATCATTTTATTCAGTTATTACAAATAAGGCAATTGTCTGAATCACAGTATCTAAATTTTGGTAGATTACATTCCATTTCCTAGCTACCTAATTCTACATTTTATAGTAACAAACTGCTTTGAATCAAAGAAACCTATTGATTTAGTTGCTACAGTATAGCAGTAGTCTACATGTCCCATCATTTTCTTGTTTCCCCCCAACTAGGACAGACTGGGCCAGTGCAAAGCAGGTCCTGGGTGACGGCAACTTCCTGAAAAAGCTGATGGACTACGATAAGGACAATATCAAACCTCAGATTCTTCAGAAGTTACAGAAATATATTAATAATCCAGACTTTGTGCCTGAGAAGGTGGAAAAAGTGTCTAAGGCCTGCAAGTCCATGTGTATGTGGGTGAGAGCCATGGATCTGTACTCAAGAGTTGTGAAGGAGGTTGGGCCTAAACGTGAAAAACTGGCTGCTGCTCAGGTGAGTCTAATTTTTTTTGTGTGTGTATTAGATGAGAACATGATAAAGATATAGGGTTAATTAATATTGCATTATAAGTATCATTTACATTATTCCATTATGATTGTCACTGTATTGTTTGCTGTTATTATGAATCTGATTTGTTTTTATCAGGCCGAGTTGGACGTAACAATGTCCACCTTGAAAGAAAAGCAAGAGAAACTACAAGAGGTGGAGAACCAAATCAAAGTTTTGCAGGAGCAGTTTGAGTCCAGCGTGGCTGAAAAAGAGACGCTAGGTAAGAGAGAGAAAGAGAGAGATAAAGGGACAGAGAGTGTATAAGCTTTCACTACTTTATAATTACTTAATTTAGTTCAATGTGTCACTGAGGGCACTAAATGACTAAACTGATATTACTGCAATAACAGAAAGCAAGAAATTGTGTTGGAGTCGAATAAAGGGAATTAGGAAAAAAAGAGAATCAAGATTGAAAGGAGGCTATTTTATGGTTAACTGTATAAAGTCGAGTGAATTAGATTTACATTTGTAACAAATAAGGGCATCATTATATCATAATCATTATCCTGCAGGGATGACATATTTTTGTTGGCCAAAATCTAAAAACTAGCTACCATTTTAGCACTTTCGGTTCCATCAGTGGCTTTTTTGAACGGGTTTTCGGTTAAATGCCTGAAATATGGTCTTTAGTTAACCCAAGCTTAAGATATTTTTACATTTTATTCACATATTACATCAGTAAAACCCCATTGTGATTTTTTTTTGTGTGTGGATAGATGGGACATAAGGTGAGATATAAAGTGTCATCACAACAAACAGGAAAACTCATCTACTCAATAGTCCACTTTCACAGTCTTCTTATGTTTGTAAACGTGCTCTTGCAAACTATTTTGCGCTCTTGCAAACTATCATTTGAAAGAGTTGTTGGAAGTGGTGGTAAAGTCATATGACCGTGGTGTAGTTTACTTCTGCCGATTGAATTTAGGCTCCAAAATTCACAAGTTGTTATTTTCTGCAATAATCCAAAAGCCAATCCTATTATGTCGAGGAAACCAGGGTGATTCTAACTTCTTAGTTAGCCTACAAAAATACGCCATCAATGCAGTGCTCCATATACGCTGTAGGTCCAGTAATAGTGGAATTTTGTGTGTAAAATGTGTAATGTTGATGTGTAAAATGTACTTAAAATGTGTAATAAGTATATTTAATTTTTTATTGGAGATGTACAAAACTACACATTTTCATGTTGACTAGGTTTATCAGGTTTATCGACTTTACTAGTTTGCCAGTCTTATGGAAGCCTGGACCAGTTCAGATGAATTTCTTAAAGGAACATAACATTCTCAAACACATGGCACAACAGATTGCAGGGGTCTCTAGACACAAAAAATAAATAGTGCCAGAGGATTTTTTTGCCTTCCATTTTCATGTGTCTATATGAATTTGTGTGTATGTTTACTTGTGTTTGTATGTGGGTTGTAGCTAAAACCAGGGCTCTGACTGAAGCTCGCCTGGGTCGGTCGGGAAAGTTGACATCTGCTCTGGGAGACGAGCAGGTGCGATGGCAGGAATGCATTACTCTGTTTGAGCAGGAGATCCACAACGTCATTGGAAATGTGTTCATCGCTGCAGCTTGTGTGGCTTATTATGGAGCCTTCACCTCCCATTACAGACAATTGGTAGTATATTATTATTAACCTTTTCTCACTCCATAACATATCTTAATTATGTAATGCCACTGAGTATATAAGATTATCTAGCATGTCTTTAAAGTCAAGCCTGTCATATTTCTTCTTTCTCCTGACCTATATCAGTCGCCCACCTTGCCAAACTATGACACATCAAAACAGAGTTTCCCCTTCAGCTTACTGAACACTAATACTTGTTTCTGGGAAATGCACATGTGTTTAATAAACATATTTCTTTGTACTGTAGCTTATAGATCACTGGATCACACGCTGTCAACAATTGGGGATTCCAATCAGTGACAACTTCAGTCTTGTCAGCATTCTAGGGGATCCCTATGAGATCCGACAGTGGAATGCCGAAGGGTTGCCACGGGACAATGTCTCCACAGAGAATGGAATCCTTGTGATGCGGGGACGCCGCTGGCCACTCATGATTGACCCTCAAGATCAGGTGACCATTTCCAAACCTTCTATCAGTGCTCTGTATTCCAATGCCTTGTTAATTTATTAGCAAGGCAAGTCACAAGAACAAATTCTAATTTAAAATGAAATGTATAGCCCTTTTATATGGTACTAAACAGTATAGATTCCAGTCAACAGTACCTCACATAAACATAACTCTTCATGAAAGAGTTAAGAAGGATCAGTGTATTCAAAAGCAGCTTATTTTCAAAATAAAAGTAAGTTAATAAGTTATTTTTCTGGCAGGCAAAACAGCTGCCACACACTGTTTCAGGATGATCATTATAGTTTACCCCATGCAAACTTGATGGTGGCATCAACATTTATGACACATACTTTCCCCACTGCTGCGGCCAAGTCAATGCTACCACGGTCTCATGACCAGCATGGATAGGCTCAGGAGGAACTACTTCCCTCCAGCACTCTGAATTCTTAATGAGGACTCTGCCAAGGGACTGCTTGATACCATAAACACCCACATGATACCATACGCTACAAAACATTCCATTACTATACGACAATGCCTATGCATATCTTGTCGCATTTGACCATCCTACATCAAAGACTATTGAAAATTAAAAATGTAAAATGCTTTACACATTGGTAATTTGCATTATTTCACCATAAACACCCTATAGATGTGCAGTATACAGTGTATATACTGTATTTGTCTATTTGTTTATGTTTGTGGATGTACACAGTGTTCCTTTTGTCTTATTTTATATTCATGCTTATTTAGTTTCATATTAATTAATTCTTACAGTTGAAGTATGTACATTTTTGCAGTATTAGTGTCATCAAATGGATTTGCAAAAATGTCTTTGTTCATACAAGTTTTCAAAACGCTCCTTCTGTTTACACTTTTAGGAGAAATTAACCCATAAAAGGCTTACTTATAGCTGTCTCTGTGTATTAAGCTGGAATAGATTGGATAGATAAAGTATTTTAACACTGGAAAATTTACACACTACTGTTCAAAAGTTTGGGGTCTGTACAATTTTTTTAATGATTTGAAAGACTGCATTTATTTGATCAAAATACAGTAAAACAGTAATATTGTGAAATGTTATTACAATTTAAAATAACTTTCTATTTATATCTATTTTAAAATGTCATTTATTTCTGTGATTGCAAAGCTGATTTTTTTTCAGCAGCCATTACTCCAGTTTTCAGTCACATGATTTTTCAGAAATCATTCTAATATGCTGATTTGGTGCTTAAGTAACATTTATTATTAATACATTTGAAAACAGTTGTGCTTCTTAATATTTTTGTGTAAACTAATTTTGTAAAGTTTTGTTTCAAGATTTTTTGAATAAAAAGTACAAAAGAACATTTATTTGAAATATAAATAATTTGTACATTATATCTTTACTGTCACTTTTGATCAATTAAATGCATTCCTGCTGAATGAAAGTATTCTTTCTGAAAAATCTTTTTCCAAAACATCCAAAATCCAAACATCCAAAACATTAGTGTATAACAGTAGTGTGTTTGAATGGACATTTAAAACTTCACAGTTTACAGACAAATGAAAGACATTGATGATAGGATCAGTGTAGCACAGACAGGTAATTTGAAATAGTATACTGTAAAGAGTTTAGTCTTTAGCTGTATCCATATTCTCAATCTGTTCCATGAAAGTCCTAGGTTTAGGGACAAATTGAAGTAATATGGAGCTAAACTTACGCTGACTTGTTGAAAGATGCTTGCGGAATAATTCTTGACACCTTAATAGATCTATTCCCATTGGATTCCCATTTTGCATTTCATACCCTCTGTGACATCAGGACATAAATTTACTCGTCAGGTAAAGGACATCTGTAATAGCTTCAATTGGTTGGAGATGGTACGAAGAACAGCCTTCAAAATGTAAAATTTAAATAGGAAAACAACCAGCCTCCCTGCATTACCATACAAATATCTTTCTCCCATTCCAGCCTCTCCACTTTCATTACTGTCCTTCAGTTTCAGCACATTTGGCCGTCGTTCTTCTTTTTTTCTGCTCTTTCTTGTCGTTTGTGTTTTGCTCTCTCTCCATCTGGCTGTCTCTCTTGGGAGAATCTGTCTTCTAGAGAGACTGAAACAGACATTCAAACATCAGCCTGTCTCGCATTTACATACACACAAATACACTCTACACTCAACTCAGCTCCACTTTCCTTAGTGGCACTGATGGCATGATGCTTAGATTCCACATGCACATAGCCCACACACACACACTTCTATAAGCACATTACTTTCTTCATTTCAACAGAATCTACTTCAGCCCAGACTTTTTACTAAGGGTCAACTGTCACATTCTTTTCATCTGATAAAGATGCTTCTCTTTATATACCTCTCTTTCTCTCCGTGTGTCTCTCTGTCACACATAAACACAAATATACTCATGTACACACATACACACACATGATGATTATAAAAATTTCTTTTTCGTCATATCGTTTTTAAGGGCATCTTTATATTATGGTCAATGATGTGAAGATCTATTAAATTACTTGAATAGATTATTTATTATTTTAATTAACTTTTAATTTATTTAAACTTATTAAAATACAATAACAATGCGCCTATTCTTGAATGAGCATGTTATTATTTTCTGATTTTAATATTTAATATTTTGGGGCAGTCTCATTAAAAGTAATTTGGCATCATTTTCAATATATTATTCTGATCTGGCATCAATTTATTAAGTTTTTGGGGAGTCACACTAAATTCTAGTTCACAACCTGAACTAATCTTGAATTCTGTCAGGATCACTATTGTCAAAGTGATAGACAATTAGCATATAGTTTAGATTGTATGGTGTGGTTCTGTTCTGGGCAAGAACTCCCTGTGTATCCATGCAGCCTAGCATGGATGAGAGCAGGGAGAACTGTGATAAACCCCCTAGGGTAACAGAACAGAAGCAACAATGTATTGCAGATAGCATTAAAGTCAATATTAAAAAGTACACCTAATTCGGGAATTTAGTCTGATTCAGGAGCAATCAGAATGCCAAATCCTGACTGACGAGAGGAGGAGCTGGGGATGGTGGAGGGTAATTAGCTCCGGAGAAACGCAATAGCAGCTGATAATATTGTAGGAGCTTATATATATACCTGCTGTGATAGGCATCGTATTCCTATAGGTAGACATGATCAGCTGACAGTCAGCTGATGTGAGCTTGACTAACGTGACCTGCCAGAACTAACGCTATATGCTGGATATGCAAGCTTTTCCATTTTCTATTTTTCCATTTTGTATCCAGGCAAACCGTTGGATACGATCTAAAGAGGCAAAGAACAGTCTAAAGGTGATCAAGCTAACTGACGCAGACTTTCTCCGAACACTTGAGAATGCCATCCGGTTGGGCATGCCTGTACTTCTGGAGGAGGTAACCATTGAACCTTCTTTCACTTTTGACACTTTTTAGGCAACTTTAAATACATATTCACTACTGAAATAAAAGTTAAGAAATATTTAAAATGATGAATTACAGTTGTGAGGAACTGATAACACTTCCAAACTGATCTGATTGACTTTGAATGGTTTAATTCAGTCTTACATGAGTGATTCTGTAGTGTGTTTATTAGTTCTGACTCTTGCCAGATGTGATTTTTCTGATGAATCTAGTTTCAGTCATGTTTGTTTTCGCTTCTGACAACTGAAAGTATAGTTTCCCCCTATGTTTAGGTCAATTTGTACCAAAAACAGATCTAACATGAAAATGAAAATGAATGATAAATTATATTAATCATAATTGCAAAATGAAGAAATATCATGAATTTCACTCATGTATGTGTGTGTGTGCAGCTAAAAGAAACTCTAGACCCTGCTCTGGAGCCCATTCTTCTGAAGCAGACGTTTGTGTCAGGTGGCAGAACATTGATCCGACTGGGAGATTCTGACATTGACTATGATAAAAACTTCCGTTTCTACATGACCACCAAAATGGCCAATCCCCACTATCTTCCTGAGGTGTGTGTGTAAGGAAATACATAAAATTATATTTACAAGAATATAAAAAATAAAAAAATCTTTTCATTTAAATGTAAATATTTTTTGTATGGTGGACCCCTCAGTCACATGGATTCTTTGGTTACTGGAAGAGACAATGATCATTCTTCCATGCAAATGTCTGACCCCTACAGGTTTTTTTGTTTGTTTTTTGTGTCATGTAATTATTGTCTGTTTCATTAGCAGCTCATTGTTTATTTTATCCTCTCAGACTATTGTGCAAATTGAGGGCGGGAGGGGATTTAGAAAGGGGATTCTGGGGTCGAGGTTGACACCTGTTTAAGGTCAACTGGATTTGGCACTGTAGCAAAGTGGACACAGCTGGCACCAGCCCTTCACATATCTGTTCTGCCACCACTTTGTGCACCAATCCCTCTCTGGCTCCATGCCATATCAATTCTCGCTGCAAAATTCTGGGGTGGATGCGGATCAGCGCCCACCTGCCAGAGACAATGCCCTAGCAATCATAACAGACAGGGCCACGGGCAACAGCGCTTGCAGCAGGCAGAGAGCACACCGCCAGATATGGTTGCCTGTCAAACGGGGCTGTGCCGTTGTAAGCTCCAGCATTAGAGAGAGGACAGACCTGTCATCTCAGCTTAAATAAGGGAGATGAGCTATGCTGACAGACTAGTCTGGACTAAAGAAACATTCTCACAGACAGACAGCAAATACAAAACACACAGGGCCAATCAAAGTGCGCCACTAGAGGATTTTAAGAGAGGAAAGGGACAACAGCAGCATCTCTTGGGGGATACATTTAGCAGATAATGTCAATCCTTATTGACATGCCCCTAAAGAATACATGTTTAGTTTGTGCTATTTATTCATAATTAAATTTTTTATTACCATGTCCATCTTTCTCTGAGCCATCGTCCTTCGGATGAGACGTTAAACCGAGGTCCTGACTCTCTGTGGTCATTAAAAATCCCAGGATGTCCTTCGGAAAAAGAGAAGGGGTTTAACCCCGGCATCCTGGCCAAATTTGCCCATTGGCCTCTGTTCATCATGGCCTCCTAATCCTCCCCCTATACTGATTGGCTTCATCACTGTCTCCTCTCCACCAATAAGCTGGTGTGTGGTGGGCGTTCTGCCGCAATATGGCTGCCGTCGCATCATCCAGGTGGATGCTGCACATTGGTGGTGGTTAAGGAGATTCCCCCTTCCATATGTAAAGTGCTTTTGTAACGAATTATTAAATTATTATTATTATCATCATTGCATCATTAACATCTAAATTAGAAAATTACAAAATGTTGTTTATGTAGCTTGCTTTCAATTAATGTTTATACTGTACAAGTTAGGATTATAAGCCCTTTAAGCTACACATCTATAATCATTTTGTAACCAATTTTCTGTCAGGTATGCATCAAAGTGACTATCATCAACTTCACTGTTACCAAGTCTGGACTGGAAGATCAAATCCTCAGGTAATCCCCTGCTTATACTATTCAGATTCAATATGAACACCAGAGGCACATTATGTTAAGTTTTACACTTTAAGAGAAACTTTATTTCATATTTAGGGTTTGTTATTACTATATAGAAAAACTTTATAAAGTTAAATAAATAAATCCTAAATTTCAATCCTACCCAAAAGACAGCAGCTAAATCAGTGTTTTTTCTTTTTCCAAAAACAAGAAAGACATAATAATATAGTAGCATAAGAGGCTGACTAGCCCACTGTATTAACAGAGTTAAATAGAAATTCAAATGGCCTCTTTTCACCTTTTACTACAATCCATCCTAGGTGTTCCAGTCAAAACTGGTCAACCAAGTTACATTACCATTTACAACTGCATTGCATGCATTTGGATCTCATGACATAAGATGCTGTCTAAAAAAAAAATTAAACTGATCATTCCCTTGCCAGTGCTCACTGTGTAAAATATTGGTTGACTTTGTTGTGATTGTTTATTTCTGTTTGTGCCCAGTGATGTAGTCCGTCTGGAGCGTCCTGACTTGGAAGAACAAAGAAGCCAGCTGATAGTTTGCATCAATACAGACCGGAACCAGCTGAAAGCTATTGAGGACCGAATCCTGAAACTTCTCTTCACCTCTGAGGGCAACATCCTTGACAATGTGGATCTTATAAAAACTTTACAAGAGTCAAAGGTCAGTGGTTTGGGGTCAGACGTTTAAAGAAAGGGAATGACAGTTGAGCAGTGTAGTAGACAAAGCAGATCAATGATTATAAAAGCGGGGGAAGATCTCATGATACTGTGGTTATCATGATCCCTTTTCCCCCCAACATTCTTTGATGTACTGTATAAATGCAGTTCAAAGGAGATGTTTACTTCAGAATCATTGCAAATGTCACAGTCAACTACAAAAAAATAGCCTCATTTGATAGCGATTACGTGTTTATTTGGGAATGAGTGCTGACACATACTTTAATCTACAGCTTTTCTTCTGTGGATTTGTTTTAGCACAATTCATTTTTAGCAAATTCCCTCAACATAGTATGTTTGTGCCAAATTTGAGCAAGCACGTCACTGCCTGTCACCCATCCACCCACAGAGAGTTATGAAGGCCTGAATGGGAGGAACGGATAGACAGATAGATGAACGAAAGGTTGGGCCGGCAATGAACGAAAAATCTGTCTTAAAGACAAAAACTAGGTCTCCCTCTGACACCTTTGCTACAGTCACATGTATCTCTACGACACTTATAGTGCTGTCAATGTGGACGGCTTTATAGCTCCTTTTGCATTTCAAGAGCTCTTTATAAACACACCAAGCTGTCAAATGATTACATTTTTCTCTGTTTGGAATATAACACTTATACTTGACGTAAAGCAGATCTACTCACAATTTATCCTCTTTTCTCTTGCACAGGTGACATCTCAGGCCATTAAGTCTCGGCTGGCGGAGGCGGAGACAACAGAGGAGATGATCAATGCAGCCAGAGAGAAGTATCGCCCTGTTGCCACACGTGGCTCCATCATGTACTTTGTCATTGCCAGCCTGTCCGAGATTGACCCCATGTACCAATTCTCCCTAAAATACTTTAAACAGGTAATTTTAATCTAGAGCAGACATTCTATAATATTTTTTTTCAGGATGTAATATATCAAAATAAAACCCAGCTACATTATTTTTATATTATACTACCGGTTTGGGGTTGGTAAGATTTTTAAATTCTCTCTTTAAGTCTCATATGCTCACCAAGGCTGAATTTATTTGATCAGAAATTCAGTAAAAAGCTAACTAGTAATATTGTGAAATAGTATTACAATTTTAAATAACTCTTTTCTATTTTTATATATTTTAAATGTTAAATTTATGTCAAAATGTATCTTTTAGCAGCCATTACGTCAGTCTTTGGTGTCACATGATCCTTTAGAAATCATTCTAATATGCTTATTTCTTATTATTATACTGTTGAAAAAATTCAGGTTACAAATGTAACCATGGTTCTCTGAGAAGGGGAATGGACACTCCATATTAGATTGACACTATAGGGAATGGCATCAGTGTGACCAGGGTCTGAGGCACGTATATACACACAACAATTTGATTGGCCGACAACAGTCCATGAAATCACTACACTAACCTGTGTGTCATCAACTTTTTTGTTTGAATAAGACGTGCAGGCAAGCCCGAGGCATGGCAATGAGACGCAGTGTCTCATTCTCGCGAATGCATCATAATGAGCGCATCCAGCTTCCTTGAGGAGCCAAATGCACTCCATCTGTAGCGTTTGTTTTACACATGCATACAAACAAGCATACAAGACAAAGACAAAAGGTGTTGTTGGCGTCTATTGCAGGCGCTCTCTTACACACGCGGGCTCTCCAGTAGTGACGTCATGGACTGTCGTCGACCAATGAAATTGTCGTGTGTATACACGTGCTTCAAAAGGGGGACCAACACAATATAATAATGTTATGCCTGATCGGTGTATATGTATACTTTATATATCTGTATTATACATTTTCACATTTCATGCATTCCCTGGAAATTTCTTCACAGTTGTTCAACAACACTATTGAGTCAGCAGAGAAGCACAGAGATTTGAGTGTGAGACTACAGATCCTGTTGGATCAGACTCTGCTAAGTGCCTACACGAACGTGTCCCGTGGCCTTTTTGAGAAGCACAAGGCCATCTACAGCTTCATGCTGTGTGTGGAGATCATGATGCAGAGGGGAGAGATCTCCCAGCAGGAGTGGCAGTTCTTCCTGCGAGGGGCTGGAGGCATGGAGAAGGTCAGGGATGTATGTGATGACAGAGAGAAAGAAAGAACACCTGTGTGTGTGTGTGTGTGTGTGTGTTCTTATTCTAATTATGTAGTAGGCAATACTTCTACAAGTCATGAATGGGATTTAATTGTGTTAATTGTTAGATTGGAGTGCTGTTTTCTATTTTTTCCCTTTCCTCAGGGGCCTGCACTATATGCCTCATCAAAAAGGCATTTCTCTCACGCCACACGCTGTTATATTGTTTTACTGTGTTGATGCAGTACGTTTTTGCGTGTATTCCAGTAAACCGAGTCCCCTTTTGTTCTGTTGCTAAGGCAAGCATCTCTGTTGCTAGAGATATATACACAACCCTAAGTATTAAACCTGATATCTTATCCTGTACCATTAGGGACATGAATGATACCTCAAGTCATGTGGCTTGTTGAGGAGAGGTGTTCTGTTACTTTTCTAAGTTATCAGACAATCTGCATTCAGGCACTCAAACAGGCAAAAAAAATCCCAACATTCTCATTTGGGTGTGGGCTCTTTTGAATTCGGCCAATAAGCAACCACCCAGAACACCCTATACAGGTGCTGGTCATATAATTAGAATATCATCAAAGAGTTGATTTATTTCACTAATTCCGTTCAAAAAGTGAAACTTGTATATTATATTCATTCATTACACACAGACTGACATATTTCAAATGTTTATTTCTTTTAATTTTGATGATTATAACTGACAACTAAGGAAAATCCCAAATTCAGTATCTCAGAAAATTAACACCTGGTGCCACACTCTAATCGGCTAATTAACTAAAAAAAACCTGCAAATGCCTTTAAATGGTCTCTCAGTCTAGTTCTGTAGGCTACACAATCATGGGGAAGACTGCTGACTTGACAGTTGTCCAAAAGACGACCATTGACACCTTGCACAGGGAGGGCAAGACACAAAAGGTCATTGCAAAAGAGGCTGGCTGTTCACAGAGCTCTTTGTCCAAGCACATTAATAGAGAGGCGAAGGGAAGGAAAAGATGTGGTAGAAAAAAGTGTACAAGCAATAGGGATAACCGCACCCTGGAGAGGATTGTGAAACAAAACCCATTCAAAAATGTGGGGGAGATTCACAAAGAGTGGACTGCAGCTGGAGTCAGTGCTTCAAGAACCACTACGCACAGACGTATGCAAGACATGGGTTTCAGCTGTCGCATTCCTTGTGTCAAGCCACTCTTGAACAACAGACAGCGTCAGAAGCGTCTCACCTGGGCTAAAGACAAAAAGGACTGGACTGCTGCTGAGTGGTCCAAAGTTATGTTCTCTGATGAAAGTCAATTTTGCATTTCCTTTGGAAATCAGGGTCCCAGAGTCTGGAGGAAGAGAGGAGAGGCACACAATCCACGTTGCTTGAGGTCCAGTGTAAAGTTTCCACAGTCAGTGATGGTTTTGGGTGCCATGTCATCTGCTGGTGTTGGTCCACTGTGTTTTCTGAGGTCCAAGGTCAACGCAGCCGTATACCAGGAAGTTTTAGAGCACTTCATGCTTCCTGCTGCTGACCAACCTTATGGAGATGCAGATTTCATTTTCCAACAGGACTTGGCACCTGCACACACTGCCAAAGCAACCAGTACCTGGTTTAAGAACCATGGTATCCCTGTTCTTAATTGGCCAGCAAACTCGCCTGACCTTAACCCCATAGCAAATCTATGGGGTATTGTGAAGAGGAAGATGCGATATGCCAGACCCAACAATGCAGAAGAGCTAGGCCACTATCAGAGCAACCTGGGCTCTCATAACACCTGAGCAGTGCCACAGACTGACGACTGCCGCATTGCTGCAGTAATTCAGGCAAAAGGAGCCCCAACTAAGTATTGAGTGCTGTACATGCTCATACTTTTCATGTTCATACTTTTCAGTTGGCCAAGATTTCTAAAAATCCTTTCTTTGTATTGGTCTTAAGTAATATTCTAATTTTCTGAGATACTGAATTTGAGATTTTCCTTAGTTGTCAGTTATAATCATCAAAATTAAAATAAATAAACATTTGAAATATATCAGTCTGTGTGTAATGAATAATATACAAGTTTCACTTTTTGAATGGAATTAGTGAAATAAATCAACTTTTTGATGATATTCTAATTATATGACCAGCACCTGTATGCCTGCTACAGATGATTTCAGCAAAGGCTATAAGATCATTACAAATCATACTGTACGACATGGATCTAATAAACTTGGGTATTTAGTGTATGTAGACTGTTCGTTGATGACACCTATTGAATCGTGGGTTACGACACAAGTTAGTATAGAAACGTCATCAGATGAATCACACTGGAAATTGTGTTTTTTATGTGCGCTGAATAAAAGAGGAGTAAGCGAATGCGAGTGTTTACATATTACATATTAATTTTTTGTTGTGTTCCCTTTATTTACAAACCTCTTAGTATAGGATGTTAAAAGTGTTTAGAAATTAAGAAAAAGGGAGAAAAGTTCTTTGGGGAGAGAAGATTCCAAGTGCAATCATCCAATATACTTTTCTAGTTAATTCTTAATTAAACTAGAAATTCTTAATTAAAGTACGTTCTTAATTTTGGCTGGTTTTATATTTTAGTCTACTCCAATGTTTGTCAACATTTTCATACACAAATCAATAATGACTTGTTGCTTGATCAAAGTCTCAAATCATGCTGTTTGATTGTTTTTGACATGTATCAGTATGATGAAATATTACTCTCAGCCTTATGCACAAACAAACAGACACACTTTGTGTTCATAACACTCCCCTTTCCCACTGCAGGAATTGCCAGAGAAGCCAGAAGTGCCGTGGTTGTCTGATTATGCCTGGGAGACTTGTTGTAATTTAGAAGACCGACTGCCCTGCTTTAATGGCATTAAAAAAGAGATAATATCCACACCTATCTCTGTTGAACTGGGTATATATTTTTTTTTATTAAAACGTCACTGGCTCATACTGTACAGTACTATACAATTTCTTGAAAATCATCAGTCACTAAAAAGAAATCATGCAGTAATTCTTATCTTAACACTATTTTTTCCTCTCTGTAGGGCAATTAGAGGTAACAGTAAACCCGAAGCAGTGGGACGGGTATGTTACTGACCTTCCTCCTTTCTCAGAAGACATATCCCCTGAAAAACAGCCACAGGTCAGAGGTCACTGGAACCAGCGGCTTGGGCCCTTCCAGAAACTCATCCTCATCAAGAGTTTTATGGAGGAGAAGGTAAAAAAAAACACTGTGATTTGAAAATCTAATTACTGTAATGTCCAAACAGTTGCATTACATTATTAGTAACAGAGCAGAAAGTTTAGTTACTATGAAAGAAAAAAAAAATATTATTATATCATGCTGTGTAAAGCTAGTTCAAATATTGCTTCTTAACTTTTTTGTTTTGTCTGTTTTCCTAGTTTAATTTATAAGTAAAAAATGAATGTATACCTACATGTTTGTAGCTTATATGGCCACTCAGACTGTGCTCAAATTTACCGGCATGTGGTTTTAATTTACCGGCTGTCGAGTCACAGAAATATGTACTCATTCAGAAATTCCCCTTCTCATATCACCATATGACCAGCATTTATTTATGTATGTGTCAAGTTTCTTGTGAGTCTCCTTGAGTTATGTATCATTATCAACTGTATACTTAAATATGGCATCATTGAAATGTATTTCAAGTCTCTGACTCTGACTGTGTGTTCCAGGTTGTGTTTGCAGTGACTGAGTTTGTTATTATTGGTTTGGGACAACAATTTGTGGAGAATCCCCCAGTGGATCTTGCAACCCTTTACACAGACATGTCCCCATCAATTCCCCTGGTCTTCATTCTAAGCACGGGCTCAGATCCAATGGGAGCATTTCAGCGTTTTGCCAATGAGAGAGGATACCAGGATCGGTACTTATACATGCACTGTGACATTTATACACCCTGTTTACTCACTCACTTCCTAGTTAAGTGGCATATGAAAGTACGTACTTACATGAATGAATACTCAGTGTTTTATATATGTGTTGATTATATCCATCCATACAGAATGTGTGATACACAGATGGCTTACAAACAGATCTTAAAAAAAACAACGTATGAAGATTTCTTTGCCGCCCTGGTTTTCCTGCAAGAAAGGCTTACGTTCTTCACATTGCGCTCAAAACTGGTGTATCACAGAGAGCAGTGTAATCATTATCAAATCTATACTCGCTTCTTTTAGCACTGATGTACTGATGACATTCAGAATTACCCCTACGAAAAAGAAGTTTATTCAAGTGTTCTATTACTATACTTCTTTTAAACTAAAAATAAGAAAGTATACTTTGTCTACTTTTTATATACTTCTCAGAAATATACTTTATTTACTTCTCAGAAATATACTTAAAATTGCACTTAAGTATGCTTGACTTATACTAGTATATTTGGCCTATACTTGTACTAAATTTTTTAATTGAGTAGCCTATTAAATATACTTATTTTCTTTACATACAGTCTGAAATTTTGTGTAGGCTAGTCAACTGGTAGTGTACATAGGAATATACTTCAAATCTACTTTACTCTTTCCCCACCATTGACTGAATTTTCTGACTATCCATGTTTTTACTGTTATACGGTAGGGGGCGCTATGACGCATCTTCTAGTACAGAATCTCTGGAAAAAAACACAGGCGAAGAAGAAGCTGAAACAAATGATAGAAGATTGCTCACGCAAATGTAAAATAAAGCAATCATCAAATATTATACAGCATGTAAATCAAAATTGCCTAATGTTACCAAACGAAATGTCGAACCCATGAAGAGGAAACTACTGTGAAGTTTTAGGGGTGTTGATGGACTCAATCTACTCCCTCTGTGTTTTGATCATCGTTCTGGATCTGATCAAAATGCGATTTTCTCAATTGTTTGTTTAAAATGCTGCCTTTCTTTATGAAACTTTCCCACATTCAAATGTTGATATAAAAAGATGCATGAAGCTATAATAAAATGTTTTTAAAATTAGTTAAAGTACAGTTAAAGGTATATTTCAAGTATAAAAAATATCTACATTTGAACATAGTAGTATACTGAAAGTGCAAAAATAATATATAAATAGTAAACTATAAGTATAATGTTATGTTCACTTAAAACTACTAAACTAGTAGTTTACTGAGAGTACACTTCAAAGTGTACTTGCATAAACTAAAACATTTACTACTTGTATTAAAATAATAAACTACTGTACTTGTAGTACAGATGCAGTACAAATGAGAAACCTAGCTGTGCACTTAAAGTTTACTACTGTTACACTTATAGTACACTTAAACGTATACTTTTATATACTAAAATTGGGCCAATTTAGTCCCAAGCAGTATTGAAATAGTACTCTTATAAGTTTACTACTAGTACACATTGATATTAGTATACTTGCTACATAAAGTGTACTTAAAAATATACTTTCTTTTTCGTAAGGGTACACATCATTTCCTCCTGTGTGTGTGTGTGCTTTGTCGACATATCAGCTTTAATTGTTTTTATGTATGATTTATTTATGATTTATGATTTATTTATTCATATTATTTTCACAACAACAGAGACAATCAATCAAAAAATAAATCAACAAACAGACATCAAAAATAATAATAAAAAATAAACATCAATACAAAAACACCAACACAATGTCAAGTAACATGGCCAAAGCAAAGTAAGCTTTAACTAGGTCCAAGAAGTTAAGGGGGCACTTAGTAAATAATGTGATCTACTAACATGACAATACAAGTGCTCAACTGGGATAAACAACAGTGATGTAGTGTAGACGGTCAGTCAGGCAATGGAGACTGCATCCATCCGATATCAGCTGTAATTGTGAGTTCCTCTTCCTCTCAGCCATGACATCCCTCTCATTCAGAGGTCATTGCCTCCTGGTATGTTTCATCACATTGTGTCATACTGGGTGACATGCTCTTCCTTAAGGACCACATTATGATAGCAGCGATCTTACTTGACCACTGGTTTAATATGCGCATCCAGGTTTTGTTTATTTTATAGCTAGATGACTGGAATTCCTTTCTTGTTTGCCAACCAGCATCTGCTATACATCTGCTATATTCCTAGAGTGAGTCCAAAATCCTATCTCTCAAATGGTTTTTAACCCTCTGTAATTTTTTTGTGTCACTCCTCTGCTCAGATCATTTTACCGGCTGCCAGAATACATTGCTGCCAATTTCCTGCCCTCCCATTACTTTCAGTCTTGCAATAAATCTTAAACCTGAGCCTGGATGGTGCTATCCGTCACTTCTGCTTGCCAACTATTGATTCATTAGTAATATTCCAACAAAGCCATAAGAAATACATTTTCAAAAGGTTCACCTACTGTCATTTAAGTAGGAAGAGACCCCGATATACGCACAGTGAAGTTCTTTTTCATTCTTCGCAAAAGAAGTTTGAAATCCCTTTTCAGCAATACACTGTTAGTGAACATCCCCGTTGCTAACAACACTGCTGGGAGCAGCATTTAGATGAACTTGTAAATATATGCTGCACGCTTTTCCTCTCACTAACAAAATAAACACAACAAAAAATTACAATTACAAGTTGAATTATTTAAGCAGCTCTCTTGTGTGTTCATGTTTTAACTCGCATACATCTGACCTCAACGGACTGAACAGAAGAAATGAACCGGAGAAGATTTCCATGTCAAAGAAGGAGTCCCAGAGCACACCTACCTATTAGGCAATTTCCACAGATCAGTGGTCTTTTCCATGAAGTTCGCATTTACACGATTTTTCAAACTCCTGAAACAAGCTCCAAATAAATTTGTTTTGGCCTGATTTTGTTCAAAATACTGTCACACCAGTTTGTTCTTTGATTCTGCTTAAAGTATGTCGGGGCCTTCAGACCTTTCAATGTAAAGTTGCCAAGTACAGTTTTATTTTTTCTATTTGTGTGTTAATGTGATATTTAGGCATGGGTGTATTTGAAATAGTTGTAGTAATAATAGACCACAAAAAATTTGACAAATCCAGCACCTATGATAAACATGACAAATCAAGACTTTTGCAGTTATTGTGGATTTCTTGTATTACAGGGTGAGATCTATCTCGCTGGGTCAGGGTCAGGGTCCTATAGCAGAGAAGATGATTATAGAGGCTTTGAAGATTGGTAATTGGATCTTCCTGCAAAATTGCCACCTTGCTGTATCTTGGATGCTGGCAATGGAGGAGCTCATCAAAACCTTCACTGAACCTGGTTAGTTTGTATGTGTGTATGAGTGAGGTTTTGCTTCGAAACCTAGTCCTTTAAGGCAGGGGTCTTCAGCATTGATCCCTGCAATCCCTAGGGGTCATTTAAAATGTAATATCAAAAATTGTGTTAAAAAAAAATACAAAAAAGCTAAATAAACCAAAGCTAAAGTTTAAAAGCTTGTTCAAAAGTTTGGGGTATGTAAGATTTAGTTTTAATGTTTTTGAAAGACGTCTCTTATACTCACCAATTCTGCATTCATTGGGTCAAAATACAGCAAAAACAGAAATATTACAAATTAAATTAATATTTTTTATTTTAATATATTTTAAAATGTAATTTTTTTATGTGATCGTCTTTTAGCCTTTACTTCAGTCTTCAGGCTCACATGATCCTTCAGAAATCATTCTAAAATCCTGATTTGGTGCTCAAGAATCATTTATTATTATTATTATTATTATTATCAGTGTTAAAAACTGTTTATGTTTAATTTAAGTTTTAAATTTTGTTTAAACTGTAATACAATTTCTCAGGATTCACAAAAAACTTTTGAAGGTTCAAAAGTTATTTTAAAGTAAAGACTTTTACATTGTTAAAACATTTTTTTAATCATTTTAATAGCCTTGCTGAATAAAAATATAATTTATTTTAAAAATATATATATTACTTACCCCAAACTTTTGAACAGTAGTGTACTGCATATGCTTGATTGTTTTTTCCGAGTTAAAACATATTAAGTAAATGTTAAAAATAAGTGGGCCTAAAAAAGTTCGAAGACCCCTGCTTGAATTAAAAGACAGAAATGTGACCTATATCTCGCTTTTAGTGCTTTTTTAGTACATCAAAACTTTATGAATATTATATATACACACTTGATATGTGGTTGCTATAATTTCTCCTGAACTACTGAAGCTGAAACTGTTAGATTAGTATGATCTTCCAAATAAATATTTGAAATGAACTCGATTTATTTTGACAATTTTTTCTGTTTATATTTGTGTCTGTGTACATGTTTGTATGGTTCAGTGAAAATATTATTGTTCTGTTTTAACCATACTCAACTGTTTTGCACCTGCTACCTTATATTACAGACTGTGTGTTGTACATGTGAATCCATTATAAAGCAATTTTTGTTGGCCTGTTTTATGCTGTTTTATGTATGACCTTTGCAGACACTGTTATCCATGAGGACTTCAGACTATTCCTTAGTTCCATGCCTACCAATGTGTTTCCTGTCACTGTATTACAAAACTCTGTCAAGGTAACACAAGAACACAAATTTGCTACATACATAGTATGTAGTACATACATACATAAAAGCTTTATAAAAAACTGATAGTCACTGATAGTTCTATGCTCATACACAAATACTAATTCTTCAGGGAAGTATGCACATGCCTTTATCTAATTTTTTATCTTTCGGATCAATGTAGAGCGAAGTCAATGGCATCCATATGCTAATAACATGCACATATTTTTACATTTACACGTCATTCATCCTTCCAGCACTCGGATATGTCTGCATGTATATGAAATTAAAATTTTAGTCACAGTAACGCAGTCACACGCTTCTGCAAGTAGAAGATAACACTTCACAAGGAGGAGCGCTTTCATATTTTATTCACTCTCTACCTAATACATTATCACCCCTGTGCTCGCATCCCTATCAGTTAAACCCCAGCTTTACCCCAATCACTGGAACAAATAGTAGTTTATAAGACCTTAAACAATGTTTTATTATAAAGAAAGTGCTGTGACATGTTTGTCTATAAGTGGTCAGACTGTTCATAACTTAGTTTTATTAATTTTAGCAGTTATATTTTGTCTTTGGCTCTGATTTTTGATTTGTTGCTAATATGTTTGTGTTGCCAGGGAACTAATGAGCTAATGAGCCTTTATTAATGTGATGGTAGGTTACTAACGAGCCCCCAAAGGGTCTCCGTGCCAATGTGAGACGCGCCTTTACTGAGATCAGCAGTACGTTTTTTGAGGAACACATCCTTGGCAGGAAATGGAGGAAGATCATTTTTGGAGTGTGTTTCTTCCACGCCATCATTCAGGTCAGGGCTCAAGGGTTGAAAATTCAGTATTTTATTCAATTTGAAGTCTCTAGAGATTGTAAGGTTTAGAAGCACGAATGTAGTTTTTATGATTAAATAAAAACAATTAGATGGAAACGTAGCTTTTATGGTAAATTTGTTTTGAAGTAACTTTAAATAGTTTGTTTCTCTTTGTGAAGTTAAGTTTACATTTGTATGATTTTTATGTACAGCTGAAAAACACTTACCTAGTAGGTGGTGGAAAATATACAGTATAAGCTATGAGTCTGATGCTTATATATATAAATAGAAGAAAAAAAACTGTACATACAGTATTTACGTACCCTACACATATGCTATAGATTCAAATGTTCGAGTTTGGTAAGATTTTTCTATGTTTTTAAAAAGTATTTTATTCTCATTAAGGCAACATTTGTTTGATCAAACATACAGTAAAAACAGTAATGTTGTGAAGTATTATATTCATTCCTGTGATGGCAAAACTGAATTTTCAGCAGCCATTACTTGTCTTGATCCTTCACATGATCCTTCAGAAATCATTCTTATATCATTTTAATTATTAACATTTATTCTTATTATAAATATTGAAAATGGTTGTGCTGCTTAATATTTGTGTAAACTGTGACACATTTTTTCAAGATAGAAAAACATAAAAAGATAGACAGTTCAAAAGTTCAGCATTTATTTGATAAAGAGATAATTTGTTAAATTTGACATGAATCTAGGTAACATGTTAGAAAGAAAATGGCCAATTATTTGCAGTACAATAGATGTTCAGGAGGGCTTTACTTATTCACATCATTTAAATCCTTCTCTAATGTGTCTATATACACTCACCTAAAGGATTATTAGGAACACCATACTAATACTGTGTTTGACCCCCTTTCGCCTTCAGAACTGCCTTAATTCTACGTGGCATTGATTCAACAAGGTGCTGAAAGCATTCTTTAGAAATGTTGGCCCATATTGATAGGATAGCATCTTGCAGTTGATGGAGATTTGTGGGATGCACATCCAGGGCACGAAGCTCCCGTTCCACCACATCCCAAAGATGCTCTATTGGGTTGAGATCTGGTGACTGTGGGGGCCATTTTAGTACAGTGAACTCATTGTCATGTTCAAGAAACCAATTTGAAATGATTCGAGCTTTGTGACATGGTGCATTATCCTGCTGGAAGTAGCCATCAGAGGATGGGTACATGGTGGTCATAAAGGGATGGACATGGTCAGAAACAATGCTCAGGTAGGCCGCGGCATTTAAACGATGCCCAATTGGCACTAAGGGGCCTAAAGTGTGTCAAGAAAACATCCCCCACACCATTACACCACCACCACCAGCCTGCACAGTGGTAACAAGGCATGATGGATCCATGTTCTCATTCTGTTTACGCCAAATTCTGACTCTACCATCTGAATGTCTCAACAGAAATCGAGACTCATCAGACCAGGCAACATTTTTCCAGTCTTCAACTGTCCAATTTTGGTGAGCTCGTGCAAATTGTAGCCTCTTTTTCCTATTTGTAGTGGAGATTGAACAGGTGTTCCTAATAATCCTTTAGGTGAGTGTATATATATATATATACACTCACCTAAAGGATTATAGGATTATTAGAAACACCTGTTCAATTTCTCATTAATGCAATTATCTAATCAACCAATCACATGGCAGTTGCTTCAATGCATTTAGGGGTGTGGTCCTGGTCAAGACAATCTCCTGAACTCCAAACTGAATGTCAGAATGGGAAAGAAAGGTGATTTAAGCAATTTTGAGCGTGGCATGGTTGTTGGTGCCAGACGGGCCGGTCTGAGTATTTCACAATCTGCTCAGTTACTGGGATTTTCACGCACAACCATTTCTAGAGTTTACAAAGAATGGTGTGAAAAGGGAAAAACATCCAGTATGCGGCAGTCCTGTGGGCGAAAATGCCTTGTTGATGCTAGAGGTCAGAGGAGAATGGGCCGACTGATTCAAGCTGATAGAAGAGCAACTTTGACTGAAATAACCACTCGTTACAACCGAGGTATGCAGCAAAGCATTTGTGAAGCCACAACACGCACAACCTTGAGGCGGATGGGCTACAACAGCAGAAGACCCCACCGGGTACCACTCATCTCCACTACAAATAGGAAAAAGAGGCTACAATTTGCATGAGCTCACCAAAATTGGACAGTTGAAGACTGGAAAAATGTTGCCTGGTCTGATGAGTCTCGATTTCTGTTGAGACATTCAGATGGTAGAGTCAGAATTTGGCGTAAACAGAATGAGAACATGGATCCATCATGCCTTGTTACCACTGTGCAGGCTGGTGGTGGTGGTGTAATGGTGTGGGGGATGTTTTCTTGGCACACTTTAGGCCCCTTAGTGCCAATTGGGCATCGTTTAAATGCCACGGCCTACCTGAGCATTGTTTCTGACCATGTCCATCCCTTTATGACCACCATGTACCCATCCTCTGATGGCTACTTCCAGCAGGATAATGCACCATGTCACAAAGCTCGAATCATTTCAAATTGGTTTGTTGAACATGACAATGAGTTCACTGTACTAAAATGGCCCCCACAGTCACCAGATCTCAACCCAATAGAGCATCTTTGTGATGTGGTGGAACGGGAGCTTCGTGCCCTGGATGTGCATCCCACAAATCTCCATCAACTGCAAGATGCTATCCTATCAATATTTCTAAAGAATGCTTTCAGCACCTTGTTGAATCAATGCCACGTAGAATTAAGGCAGTTCTGAAGGCGAAAGGGGGTCAAACACAGTATTAGTATGGTGTTCCTAATAATCCTTTAGGTGAGTGTATGTGTGTGTCTGTGTGTGTAGGAGAGGAAGAAATTTGGTCCTCTGGGCTGGAACATCCGTTATGAATTCAATGACAGTGACAGAGAGTGTGCTCTTCTCAACCTAAACCTCTACTGCCAGACTGGACATATCCCCTGGGATGCTCTTGTATACATCACAGGTACATGTGTGTGTGTTTATTGCAGAAGTATTTATAGAATCAGTCATTAGCCCGTTTCACACAGCAATCCCTGAAATATTACCGGAAAAATTACCAGAACTTTTTTTGCGGTAAATACACAAATATGCCGTTTATACAAGCAACAGAGTTCTGTCTTTTTACCAGTAATATACCATTCACACATCAGAACCAAAATACCGGTAAACTTCTGGTATGAGGAGAAGGATGAGGAGAAGCGCTTTTGTTTCATTTTAGTTAAAAAAATATGTACTTCTGAGTGATAGGCATAAAGGGAAGCTCACACAGAACATGGTTTTGCTCGAGATGCATAAAAGTTACTATAGTATTGCAGTTACTATAGTACGCAATAACCGCAGAGCTGCAGCGCTAATGAATGTAAAACAAGCCACGGACGAGAGATTGTTTCTCACATGTTTATAAACGTAAAAAGCAGTTCCATTAAAAAAGTTAAAAGAGCTCCGTTTGAGCTTTTTGATTGGTCCAAAGTAAACTTCTTACTTCACCGCATTCTGAACTTGTACATGATCATACCAGTAATCTGCATTCTTTGTTCACACACAGCATCATACCGGTAATTTACTGGTAATGTTACAACTTCTCATACTAGTAAAATGCCAGAACCGATTTACTGGTATTTTTGAAAAAGTTCTGTTTACACAGGATCTCTTAACGTTATTACTTATTATTAATGTCACATGTTCCTCTTAGCTGCTAGTGTTTTTGTGTGTATGTGTTTGTCTGTTTAATAAATTAAATAATTTTGATATTATTGACATTTCTCAGAAAATCTTTTGGATTCTTTCACTAAAATTTCCAAAATGTTTTATAATTGTTACGAATGCATTGCTGTTATGTAGGCATCATTTTACAGATCATTAGTTGGTGACAATAAATGATATTAAATTTGGTGCAGCTTGTGGCATGCAGGGACTATGAGAGAGTGTTCCAGTAATTTTGTTATGAGAGGCTTTGGGAAAGACTCATTAAGGAAGCTTCAAAAAAATGTCAAACTGTCTCATTAATTTTTGGCAATGTGTCAGTCAGTGATGGATGGAATTTAAATGTGTTTGTGTATGTGTTTTATTGTCTCTGTAGGTGAGATTACGTATGGAGGCAGGGTGACGGATGCCTGGGATCAGCGATGCTTGCGCACCATACTCAAGAGTTTCTTCTCCCCAGCCACATTAGAGGATGGCTATACCTACTCAAAATCAGGTATACACATACACACACGTTTACTTTGCTAAATGGGGAAATTTCATGGACTTCTGTTGTTTTTATATACTGCAAGTTCTAAATACTATAGTATTACCCTAACCCCAACAGAAAACATTCTGAATTTTTACAATAAAAAACAAAACAAAAAAAGAGGTTTTGTCATATTTCGCTCACTTCTAGGTACAAATTTGCACCAAAATATGATTAAATGGGTACACACACAAACATACTGCAAAAACTGTATATTCTATTCCCTTATTCTAACCCTACCCCTAAACCTACCCATCACACAAACATTTCTGCATTTTTACACTTTCAAAAAAACTCATTCTGTATGATTTAAAAGGTCTCAATTTAGGTCCCCACGGTGACACGAGTCCCCCCCAGGACATAAACACCTGAACACACACACACACAGAGAGAGAGAGAGACTCTCTCTTAATTGGTAAATAATAGACATGCATTCAACTTCACTCTTCAAATACCAAATCTGGTATTCAGACTTGCAAATTATGTAAATTAAAGACGGAGTGTGTATTTTTCCAACGCTGAAATACTTTGCGATGTCCCAGTTTTAATGTGCAGTACTCGTATATTAACTTCCCCATAATGGTTGCCTTTGCTTTTTAGACATTTTAATTAATTTTTACTCACTAGGTAGCTTTTTACATTTTGATACATACCGCTGGAGTCCTTTTGCATGAGGAGAGGGGAGAGAATTACGTTTGTGAAACCTTTTAGTATATTTTGTTTAGTTCTACACTTTATTACAGACCTCATGTTAGTGCCACTAGATCATTACACACTTAAACTTTAAATAACAAAGGCTCTCTTTCCTTTTGTGCAGGGATTTATTTTGCTCCTGATTCAGACAGCTTGACTGAGTATAAGCATTATATTGAGGATCTGCCTCTTATTGATGATGCTGAAGTCTTTGGCATGCATGAAAACGCTAATCTGGCCTTCCAGGTAACTCTCAACTCTTCTTGCTGTACACAAAATAACAAAAAATCTTTAGATATAGAGCGCCTGCTACCTGACATATAACACACACGGGTCTCCTGTCCATCTTTGAAAACAGAGGCAGGAGACAATGAAACTAATCTGCACCATTCTGGAAGTCCAACCCCGTTCCTCAGCAGCGGGTGGAGGGAAGAGCAATGATGAGGTGGTTCATGAGCTGGCTGACTCCATCTTAGCAAAGATCCCTGGTTAGTCTCAAACCCCTGTAACTCCCTACAGACGAGTCTACTGTCACTTCATTGGTTTTATAATGAGTTTTTTGGACCTGTCTGTGTGTGTGTGTCTCTGTGCATGATGTGTGTGCATCTGAGCAGAGAAATTAGATATGGATGCAGCAGTGGAGAGTCTGTTCTTGCAAGACCCGAATGGTAGAGTTAACTCCCTAACCACTGTGCTCGGACAGGAAGTAGACCGCTTTAACTTCCTGTTGCGTGTGCTGAAGGCAAGAGACCTTTTTTGTTAAAGATTTTTGATTGTAAACTACAGATGATGAATTGATAACAGCAGCCAATCAAATATGAATGAATTAATTATTGATCACACTAATCTCCCCACTCTTGATTGTTTGTATTTGTGTGTGCATGCATTTCCTGCAGACTTCGCTATGTACTCTGCAGAAGGCAATAGCAGGTCTAGTAGTGATGTCTGAAGAAATGGAGAAGATTTATAACAGTTTCCTGAATAACCAAGTTCCTGTTCACTGGTCTAATGCTGCTTACCCATCTCTCAAACCTCTCGGCAGCTGGGTTAGAGATCTCACCCTGCGCACAGCATTTATAGAGGTATGTCTATGTCACCAGCGTTTCCCATTAATTAACTAGATGTCGCAGCCCAATCATTTATCCCGCCACAGTTTCATAAAAAAACAAAAATATTTTACACTTTTCATAATAACATAAACAATGTCTAACACTGATTGATTGATTCATTGCCAAAGTAATGGTGAGAAACACAGTCAACTAAAATCGAAATTGCATATGGCTTAGTCCAATTATGACAAAAGGCTGTTATTATGTTAGTATATAATCTGTTTTCCGCATCTCAGAGCATCTCGGTTCACAGTTTATGCTGTGAAATCCATCTCTGTGTGTGCTGTGAGTTTAGGTGTGTGCTATGCACTTGGGAATGCAACCTGTGGCAAGTTTACTTTATTTTTACATTTGCATAATTTACAACATTTTTGTGCAGAATTTTTTTTTCTAGATTTATAATGAGAAGCATTTATAAACTAAACACAGAAGCTTAAATATCTCCCCGCAGTTTTTTTGAGTTTATAAAGCTCAAGGATTTAACCTTTAACCTCTTGCAGAAAAATAAATAAAAAAATAAGTATTAAAGTTTTACTTCTGTAGTTTAAAGTAAAATTATTAATATAATTATTATTAAAATGTAATTTTTATTTTTACTGTGAAGTTATATTACAATAATATTATATTTCTGAATTATTATTATTATTATTATTGAAATTTATATTATCATGCTTTTTGATACATGGCTCACAGGCTTGAAGCCAATTTGTAAATGTGTACTATCATATTCCAAAAAGGCAAGACATTAAAAATAGTACCAGGTTTAAGACTACACTCACAAGCATGTGCGCAGACACACTTTTTTCCTCTGTATTCAAGAGGTTCACTCTCATTGTACATGGACAATTTCCTCAGGGTTCCAGTAAAGGCCAGTGATATATGAGCTGTGTGCTGTTGTTATTATTGTTCCCATTCAGTTGGTCACTTCCGACGCCACGTCGTAGACGACGAATAGGAATCCCGCTAACGAGAGCCAATCTACTTTGAGTGTAACTAAACGAGCCTTGTTGGCATGCAATAATTGCATCAGCTGCTCATGCCATGCAGCGTGGGTATAAATGAGGCACAGGTGCTTGCATCAAATCAGCTTTTTGATTTGTACAGCTTTTTTCGTACTGTCTCTCTGTTTGTTTGTAAGAGCAAAACACGAAGGCTGTTCTCACAGCTGGTTCGGTGCACTAGATGGAGAGCACTAAAAAAACTTTCTTACGGCTGGTAAGAGAGCGCTTTCGTGTGAGAGACCGTGCACGCCAGGCTGCACTACTTCCCTGACTATGCTTCAGCACCAAGGAGAGCGTCCTTCTAAAAGAGCTACACAGATAGAGCTTACGTCTTTTTCAAGATGACATTCTATCTGTGTGTTTCTGGATGCGGTGGTTATCTGTCACCGAGGGATGGTCACCAGCGCTGTATCTCGTGTTTGGGTGTTCAGCACGCTGAGGCAGCGTGAACTGCAGGAACATGACCATCTCGGAGTTGCGGTCGAGACTCAATCTCGCAAGGGGTGGAGTCCCCACGCCTCTGCCTAGATCTAACCCTCCACAGAGGGTTACTTCTGGCAGTAGCGTGGGTGATTTGAGGGTGACGGTGAGCGAGCTTCCCCCAGGGAACCAACCCCTGGGGAACCCTCACTCCTTCCGTACTTCGCAGCCATTAGAGCTGCCGTTGGAACGCGTCGGGCCACCCATGAGGTGTGCACCATCTGTATCCTTTGGGGCTTCTCTTGATGACCAGATGTCAATCGCTACATCAGAGGGAGGGTAAGACTTCTCTGGAGATGAAGTGTCGGCGCAGGGGGCTCCTTCGGAAAATTCCGCTGTGCCCAATACAGATCCGGAGATGATGGCCATGTTTTCCTGGGCCACTAAGAGAGTCAGGCTCGTGTGGAACCCTCCACCGTGTCCCTAACCCTCGAGGCTGGATGATTGGTTTCTCGTGGGGTTGGCCCGTGCTGGTTCTCAGCGCCCCACCCCGGTTCCTTTATTCCGGAAGTGCACAAGGAGCTCACTAGGACATGGATGGCATCTTTTACTGCAGGAAACCGACCTGGTGGCTCCTCCTCCCTTACCACCCTCGATGGCGGAGCTGCAAAGGGTCACACACAGGTTCCTCCCTATGCAACTGTGCCCTAACTCCACCTCTAGGGGGAACCTGTGTCTCCCCTCCTGGGCCTGTAGGTACTCATCCGATCTGATCGGAAAGGCCTACCAGGCTTGTGGGGATGCTGCCTCTGCCTTACACGCTATGGCGTTGTTGCAGGCTCATCAGGCCCAGGCACTGAAGAGCTTGCACGAGGGTGGTCACGATCCTGCAATTCTGCATGAACTGAAAACCACGACGGATCTCGCGCTTCGTGCGACGAAGGTCACAGCACGGCCGGTGGGTCATGCGATGTCCATTATGGTGGTCCAGGAACGCCATCTCTGGCTGTGTCTAGCCGACATGAGGGAAACCGACAAAGTCAGGTTTCTTAATTCCCCTGTGTCCCAGACCCGCCTTTTCGGCGACGACCTGACGACCAGGTCGTGCTTCCTAACCGTCTTACCTTCCACATGGTCATCTTACCTTTTCACATGGTCGCCTCTCAGTCCCAGCGGTACCCACATTCTCAATAAAAGAGCAGTTTTCTCCATCTCTGGGTCCTCAGGGGGCTCGGAGAGCTGTGGCTGGTCAAACACCGGACCACACTCATCCTCCCCCTTTGCCAGCGGGCAGCAGTGGACGGCTCGAGGACGCAGCCAGGCCTCCTCACGTACCCCCTGCCCACTCGTGGAATCAGGTAAGTGTTGCACAGCACACTCACACCCCGCTGAACTGCCTGAAAACGTTTCATGGCAGGACGGCGGTCCCACTGAAACTATTTCACACTGGCCTTTCACCAATCCTTCAGCCCATGGTTAGACCCCTTGTTTCTTTGGGCCGGAGTGCCCTTGGAACAGGTGTCCAGGCATGCTGTGGTTTTCACGGATGCCTCTGCCATGGGCTGGGGGGCCACGCACAATGGGCAGGGGCTTGGACGGGCTCACACCTGCATTGGCACATCAATTGCCTCGAGTTGCTAGCAGTTCGTCAGGGCCTGCGCAAATATGCGTTTCCCTCAGTGAGCCTACTTGCACAAACCCTGTGCAAGGTCAGGAAGGACGAGGACCAGGTCCTGTTGGTGGCGCCGTACTGGCACCATCTACGAGACAAGCTTATGCCTTGAAGTGGAACCTGTTAGTCGAGTGGTGTTCTCGCCAAGAAGACCCCCAAAGATGTTCGATCGCGTCTGTGCTTTCCTTCCTGCAGCAAGGGTTGGAGCGTAGGCTGTCTCCCTCCACCCTCAAGGTCTATGTTGCTGCAATATCTGCTTATCACAACCATGTGGAAGGTACCAAGCACACAGTGCACCCTGTCTGCTCAGGGTGCGAGCACACTCTACTAGAAGTGTTGCATCCTCCTGGGCGCTTTCACGTGGCGTCTCGTTGTCAGATATCTGTAGAGCTGTGGGCTGGGTGACAGCCAACACGTTCACTAGATTCTATAGTCTACGTGTAGAGCTGGTTTCCTCCTGTGTTCTCACCTCAAATGGGTAGAAGCACTGAGAGGCCCTGGCTCTTGTCAGCTTGCTGCGCCCTGAAAGTGGCACCTATATTCTCCAGAAGCAAACTATGTTGAGTCCTCCATCACCCTCGTTACCGGACTTGGCAAAGCCACATCATCAGGCCATCAGGCCCTTTGCCGCTGAATCCTTGAGAACCGGTACTGGGCTGGGGTTATATGAGTGACCCTGCGGGGATCCCATATATTTTTCCACGGTCGCTCCTAAACGGAAGCCTGTGTCTTTCCCTTGGGAGAGCACCCCCTTCAGTGCGGGCTACGGCTCAGCGTTGTACTCCACATAACTCCTTCGGGGTACGATGTGGGTTCCGCAGCGTTCCCTCCTACTAGAGGGCACGCTTTCCCAGTGTTATCCAATAAGTCACTGAGCGGGTCATGCGGAACAGCAGTGATGGACTTCAGGGCACTGGAAGGGGGCAGAGGCCATGGTGTTTTGGTAGGGATTCCTATTCGTCGGTCTCCAACGTGGCGTCGGAAGTGACCGACTGAATGGGAACGTCTTGGTTACATATGTAACCCTCATTCCCTGAAGGAGGGAACGGAGATGCCACGTCCCGTCGCCATGTCCTCTGTACCCTGCTGGGGTGCCAGTTCACCTACTCGGCTCCTCAGCAAAAAACTGATTTGTTGCAAGCACCTGTGCCTCATTTATACCGGCGCTGCGTGGCATGAGCAGCTGGTGCAATCATTGCATGCCAATGTCCATTGGCTCGTTTAGTTAGACTTGAAGTAGATTAGTTCTCGCTAGCGAGATTCCTATTTGTTGGTCTCCGACGTGGCGTCGAGGGTTACATACGTAATGGAGACGTACACGAATGGAGCCAGAGGGGCTCACAGCCATTCTGAACCACACTCAAAGAAGCTACATAAACAACTACAATTTCTTTACTGTATATCCTTGGTTCACTGTCTGGCACGCACATATGGCAATATCTCTCTTGCACGGGTTGATGGGCACACCCAAACTGTTATCTCTGACTGGATATGCTGTTCCGTGTGACTGGTCTGAGTGCTCTGTTATATAACACACAGACACACATGATAAGCTCATGTTAATGTGGATGAATTGCAGAAGTATTCATGTTTCTGAGCAAACAGGCCTAGTTTAGACTAGTTTAAATTTCAGCAGTAAAGTGAGAAATTTCTTCTACATCAGCATGAATAGACTGAGGTACACTGCATAGTACACTGCATAATATAAGCCCACCATCATATATGCGAGAGAAAACTTAATTATCCACTGCTGTTATTCTTTTTAAATGACAAAATTTTTTTACAATTTTATATATATTTTACAAAAATGTAAATTCTGTCATCATTTTCTCACTGTCATGACGTTCCAAACACATACACTACCATTTAAAATGTTGTGGTCAATAAGGTTTTTTAATGAAGTCTATTAAGCTCACCAAGGCTGCATTTATTTGATCAATAAAAACAGTAATATGTTAATATTTCTATTTTTGTGAAAAAATATTTTTGTGGAAACCGTGCTTAATATTTTTCTGTAAACCGTGATGCATTTTTTAAGGGTTCTTTGATAAATACAACAGCAAAAACTTTTGTAACATTGTACATGTCTTTACTGTCACGTTTGATCAATTGAATGCATTCTTGCTAAACATATTCATTTATTTAAAACAAAAATCTTAAACTTTCTGAATGGTTGTGTAAATTTTTTTTTTAATTTGTGTTAACAGAATGTCCAATCTGCTGCTGTTCTCCACATAATGGATGTAAATGGGAATTGGGGCTGTCAAAAAGAACTATAAGTAAACTAGTCTACATATGACTCATGTGCTATACTAAATGCCTTGTAGAATTATATGATTAAAAGCAGGGGAAAAAGAAGGTGGAGAAGAACATGCATACACACATATCTCATTGACATTCTTGCCTTGTTTCTTGTGAAGCAGCAAGTTTAAATGTTTGGAGGGTGAATGAGATTTGAGAGCTAAGCCAGAAGGCAAGATTTTCACTGAATAAATAAAATTTCATTTTTTTTCCTCACACAAAACTTTTTGGGGGGAAAATGAGGTGAAGTATTAATCTACAAAGACTGGCACACTAATATATGCATTTATTATTTTTCAGCTTATATCCTTATATCCTCCCTAAGCTGTATGATTCTTTGTTAATGTTATTATGTATATGTAGTTGTGTCCATCAACGATAACCTTAAACCCTCTAGTTACTGATTTTTTTACATGATCTGAAATCGAAATGACCCAAGACTTTTTTTTTTTAATGACCTTTGTTTTGTTTTTTTTTTCTATTTATTTTGAATTCACAAGATTGTGATGTACTCATTGGTTGTGTGTGTGTGTGTGTGTGTGTGTGTGGTTGTGTGAGCAGAGTTGGATCACAAGTGGTCAGCCGAAGTCTTTTTGGATTTCTGGATTCTTTTTTCCTCAAGGATTCCTCACAGGTAAGAAACAAGTTTGCATTAATACCTGCTCTGGAAAAAAAGAAATCTCTTAACAAAATTAGGCCCTGGAAAATAGGTGGAATCCAAACTTATGTATACAGGATTTTTCAAATGTCATTTGAAACACCTTTGTTCAATAAAGATCATGTCTCTATCATGTGTCTCATAGGTGCACTGCAGAATCATGCACGTAAATACAACCTGCCCATTGATGAGCTGAATTTTCGTTTCAACGTGGTACCAGTGTACAGAGACCAGACCCTTGTCACTGAAGCTCTGAAAAGCCTTGAGCCAGGGAAGGAACTTGACATGGACAAGGAGGTCAGCCTGGAAACAAGCAGGGATACATGCAGGGATATTTTAACATATTTTTTGGATATGATAATAACAAAAACATACTGTAAACATAAACATCATGAACCTACTTTTTAAGCACCAATAACAGTCGTTCAGACGCTTGGGTTTGTCTTATACTCACCAAGGCTGCTTTTATTTGATCAAAAAATACAGTAAAAACTGTATTAATATTGTAAAATATGATTTTAGAAACAGTGATACATTTTTTATTTTTATTTTTCAAATTAGTTTTTATTTGAAATACAGCATTTATTTGAAATAGAAATATTTTGCAACCTCATAAATGTCTTTACTTTCACTTTTGATCAATTTAATGTATCCTTGTGGAACAAAAGTATTAATGGCTTTCAAAAAAATCTTACTGACTATAAATGGGTGTGACAAGTGTCAAATTTCTCATTGTCCTTCGAAATATAAGACAACACCACCTATTCTGTATAGGTAGTGTTGTCTTATATTTCGAAGGACAACGAGGAATTTGAGTTCTAAAACCAGCCTTTCATCAGTTTTTCATAGTGCATTTTTATTTTATTTTATTTTAAAAGATCAAGGAAAAAATGTTGTCATGGTTAAATCTCGCATTATTAATGTAGCCATTACTTTGTGGTCTGCTTCTTTAGCTTCCCACCATGGAAGATGGTGTGTTGGTTCATGGGATGTTCATGGATGCTTGTCGCTGGGATGACAAAAACATGGTTATTGAAGATGCGCTGTCAAGGGTGATGAATCCCATGCTGCCTGTGGTGCATTTTGAACCTCAGCAAAACTATGTTCCTGAGCCCACCCTCTACAACGCACCACTGTACAAGACCTCCGCTCGTGCTGGGACTCTTTCAACTACAGGTAAAGTTTTTTAACAGTTATCCTGTTCCTGCCACAGAGTAAAATAAAAGTATAAATAAGTTCATTGTAACTTTAAATCTCACAATTGTGACTTTAAACTTCAGCTCACAATTACCTTTGTCTACAATGTCGGTACTTACCTCACCATTACCTTTTTTTTTATTCTGAGGCAGAAACATAACATTTATTTATCTCCACTAGGCTATTTAAAAAAAAATATTACAAAAAAAACTTTTTAAACCATTAGTATCAGAATTTAGCTTTGAAATGTTATCTTATTTATGGTATTTTATGGTATGTTACTTTTTAATAAATTGTATGTTTTTGTTCTGTCTATTAGGACACTCCACAAATTTTGTGGTAACTGTGATGTTGTCATCCAATCGGCCCAGTGACTACTGGATCTCAAAAGCCTCTGCACTACTCTGCCAACTCAATGAATAATCAAAGCATTACTTCTTGACTTTAGATCCTTTCCTTTTTAGTGTTTTTGAGCACAAGTAACGGTAAAGAATAAAAAATAATTAAACATTAAAAATGAACTACAAATCAAAACGAACTGTAATGATGATAATTTTTTTGCCCCCCCTCCCCCTCCCTCCAAAAAACAAAACAAAACAAGCATTTCAAAGTGAACAGCAAAGCCATGGACGTCTCATTGTAGCTCTAAAATGAATAAATGCACCTACAATACATGTATAGTAGTAGAAATACTAGTTGTAAGTGAAACAAACTGGTACACAGCTACATACACAATGGGTCTCATTCACTAAGCATGCGTATGCACAATTTGTGCGTGAAATGTACGTACGAGCGATTTTAAGAAAAAAAACACGGTTCACCAAAAATGTATTTATTTTAAATTTGCGAAAAAAAATATAGGAACAACTGAAACCACATGTACACAAAAAGCACTTACTCTGTATGGCCTTATAATTGTGTTACGAAGTTATACTTCATCCTAACATGACTATAATTATATGTAAGTATGTAAGTATGTCGCATTAATTGTATTATATAATCCATATATAAAATTATATGATAAAATAATTAAATAATACAATTTAATTTAATCTTAAATAATTTCCAGCATATACAGTTAAAGTGTAAGAAAAGCTGCATTATAGCTTCAGCTGCGAGGTTTCTCTGAATATTTCTCAGATATAGGGTCAGTATAAAAGGGGTTTATTGTGAGAACTGGTGAGAATTGTCACTTGGCATTGCTCGACGATCGGGCGAGAGCGCGTCTGCAAGCAGCGGCGAGTTTGACGAGAGTGACGAAAGGCTGTAAGAAAAGCGTGTGCATTATATGGAGATGGTTTGGGCGAACAAATTTATGTGTGTACGAACATGTTTTGAATTAGGCTTAGATTTTTCATGAGTCACAAGTTCTTATGTACGTACAAATACGAAATAATCCACGCAATTATTAATAAATGAGACCCATTATTCTAATTAAATGCCAACAAATACTTCTGCAAAATACATAGATTCACCTGGAAGTTTAAATTGTTTTATTTATTTATTTTAAATCTATATTTTCTAACAAAATTACTTATATCCACAGTGTTTACATAGTATTTTTACATAATACAACAGAGCACAGGGTCAAAATGAAGTCACAAAATAAAGACACTCTGAATACGTGGACAAACTGGACACAAGTGAGATTTGAACACACTAATAACTAATATTTATATAAAAAAGTCAAAATGATGACAGTTACAGAGCTTATTAATTCTACAGTTACCGTAGGTTATTGTTGCTTTGGTAAAGAAGCATTTGCTATAAATATACGAATTGTATTACAGTTCAGTGATAACTTTTAATTCTAACATAATATTAAATGATGCCAAAAATATTACTAAAGCCAAGAAATGAAAAGATTATGGGATTGAAACTGATTTCCAAAGGGATTATGGGATTGATTATGTTTATATTTTAGCACATAAACTTCACAGACGCAGCTGCTGTGACTAAAAGTGTTAGCACACTGAGAACACATCTTTACATAAACCAACCCTCAAGTGCTCAATCCAAATACAGAATATAAAGACATACAACATCACCCAAACAGCTTGTCCAAGTGTCTGTATGTTTGTTCGAAAAGTTCAAAAATACACTTTGTCAAGTTTTTTTATTAATCTTAATTATTGTAACGGTAGTTCATTAAATTAAATTAAATGTTAGAAAGGATAGTTCATGTTGATCTCGATGAACGATGAGAAGAGGAAAAAAGAGGAAGGACTCGACTTTGGTGTTAGACACTTCTCACACTCAATCGCTTGTTTTTTATATCTTTTAAAACAAAAACAAAAAAAGGAAAATGCAACGCTACTGCAATTATGTGAAGTCTTTAGAGACTGCCTCAATGAAGTTTGGCGCTGACATGAGAATGGTAAAGGTGCAGATGATGGAGAAAAGTGAAAACGCCACCAGACAGAGCCGATCCACGACTGCTGCAGCAAATTTCCACTCGCTGCAGATTGCCTCAGCCTCATCCTGGTCACGGAATCGTTGAGCGATGTACATCACTTCCGCCAGGATGTGATGGATCTCCTGTTCGCCTGAAAACACCCTCACTGTCTCCCGCTGCTCTTCGTTTGGCGACCCACCGACTCGACCACCGCTGCAAGACACGCCAGAGTCGCTGCTGGGTGGGCAGCAAGCACTGTCAATGGAGTGGTAGCCAAAGTACAGGTTCATGTGACCGTTGGTGGTTGAGTTGGTAGAGGACGGCTGACCGGGCATTACTCCCATCTGAATGCTGCTGGCGCTGGCATGGTGTGCTGGAGAGTGGTCATATTTGTAATTGGCTTTGCGTTCCTCGCCCGGCTTCTTCATGCGCAAGAACCAGGCACACCAGTTGAGCAGGATCAAGCGCACCTAAGAAAAACAGGAAGAATCTGCTAAAGATGAAGCACTATGATGATGATATGCTGTGTGAAGTCTGTATATTTTTTTTGATTATGGGAGAAAGTGTACACTTAAGGTTTGTGTGTTTAAAAATTCAGATATGCTTCAAGCGGCAGGTGCGTCCCAGTGGACATGAACCAAATAAGAAACACCAGACAGCTTTTCTTCTCATACGAGTAGCTGAGGATACATTAAAGTTTAATACAAATAGACCTCATTACCTCTCCAGTGGAAGACCACAATGCCAACTGCAGTAGAGTCATTCTACAACTCACCCACATATTGCATATATTCAGGATTCAGGAGGATTTCTTCAATTTTTGTCAGAAGCAATTTGATTTTGGTAACACTAAGTTATGTCACTAATAAGTTATTAGTTAATGATGAACTAATCATTTACAAAAAACAGGACTATATATTCATAAATGATTAATAAGTGATATGCGAACATTTTATGAATGTTTTGTTAATTCAGTTATAAGTTTTAAGTTATTTGTTAATGATGAATTTTAGTAAATTGACTAGCTAATCATACCGGTAAATTGACTAGCGCAAACTTTAATAAATCACCTTGAATGATCCATTTAAATACTAGCACAAGCTGTTAGTGAATCTGGCCCATATTGTTTTCATTTGCCATGCATCTCCTAGCAACGAGGCACATGTTTTCTGCATGAGTTTGTGTCCGGAGTGACTTGAATGTCTGGTCTGTTTGTGATCCTCACAAGTTGTATGATGCCCAGTTTTTCCTCTGTAACAATTTACAAAGTCTGCAATTGTATGATGCCTAGTGTAAAATCTCTTCAGATTTTAAAAGTTGTGCAATGTATTCCAGCCTTAGCTCAAGATATCCCCTGGTGTGGAGTGAGCGGATATGCAAATACATTCTCTGTGGGAGTAGAAACTCACTCGTGCAGTAAATTGTGGGAATGGCCGAAAATCATCAAAAAGTTGAGGAATACTCAACTTTGTGCAGATGTTTGCAAATAAACTTAATTTATATGAGGTGAAAAATGCTGGGCAGAAGCCAGTTACAGTTTGAGCAGTGATGTTTGCAATGAAGTTTTTTGGGGAACTGCAAGAATAATTATCCACTATCCTAGTCCTAAAAACTGAAACCCCTAAGGAGCCACAGGGGAGCTTCAGCTCTACTATCCCAGAGTGATCGGGGGAAAGCACTCATGCCCTGCCTGGACACGTCCAGGATCCAAAGACTCCCAGTACTCCCGAAGGTGCCCAGTAACAAAAAGGGATGCTATAAGTCAAATTACCTCTACTTAGGTTCTACATGGATCTGTAAAGGCTCCAACGGGGAGCGGAGGACCCTACTTTAAAACCCCTAAAAATGGGCGAGGGTTAAATTCTACACTTAACCTTGAAGAACAGCCTACCAACTTAAAACCCTACTGTGGTTGGGGAGGGAGGCAAATTAAGAAGGAGTCCCTGCCCCTTATACTCTTTAAGCAGATCTGCTTGGTATGCCTGCAGGACGCATTCTTTAACAGGACGCATTCTCACATATCCCGCTCACGCAATCCATCCACATTTAAATAATTTGAATGCTGAAAGGGATAGATGCAAGCTGAATATGGCTTCATCCATGACTTCACCTCGACATGAAGTTTGGGAAGAAACGGATGGCTCATTGGAGCAGGACGGTTATGACCTGGCAAGAACCGCTTGTCGAGTCTGCCATGAGCGACTTCCTGTCTTTCACACCCCTTCACCTCCACCAACTTCTCATATGTGGGGCTGGCAAGCTGAGAAGGCTCACTACAAGCGTTATCCTCGCCCTCCTCAACCACATCCGCCTCATCCTGGCTGGATGGTGCCAGCAACATGCTATCTGCTGGATCAAGAGACTCAAGAAGACAGTACATCCTGATCCAGCAGATCACTCAAGCCAGTGACTGAGGAATGCGAGAGAGCCATACTTTTCTCAAACTCCTCAGCCAGCGCGACCTGTGATCCCCACGACTTCAGTCTCCGCTGTGTCACGGCTACCACGGGGTCCGAGCCACGGGGCGTAGACGCTTGTCCCACGTCCCTTGAAAATAGCGCCAGGCGTGAACGGAGCCTTCTCATTGTGAATTTCTCACAATGGCTGCATTCAAATCTCTTGAGAACTGAACGCACATGCTCCTCACCCAAACACAATGCAGAGGTCATGTGTGTCCTCAGGTTTAAAAAATCTGGGACACGGAGGCACACACTTCCTGAAATGCTTGCTAGAGTGTTTATCCATGATGATCACTTTTAACACGTGCTAATACAAACAAACGCCTCTTATACTCTCGGGTTCTTGGATAATGACGTCATGGACTGTTGTTGGCCAATAAAATTGTCGTCCGGTCACGCTGATGACGTAGTGTTGAGTTCTACGTCAAAAGGGAACTGCTCAATTTAAATAATTTTCACTCACCCATCTTGGCATCTTTCCCCCTTGTGGATCATGATGATGAAACTGCAGAACGAGGACAGTGACAACAACTGACAAGCCCACGATCATCATAGTGCTGGCGAAGTACTGAGCTACAGAGCCAAAGAAGACACAACTGTTTAAATCTGCAAGCTGTACTGTCTAAAACATCAATGAAGAAGAAGTTCTTCATGAGATTCAGTACATATGAAAATTCAGCAATTTGGATGTAGCCCTTAACTTACCTATGAGAGGAACTGAGTCAGAGGTGGCCGGCATGATCTCAGCCACCAGCAGCATGAAGACCGTTAATGACAAGAGGACAGTGATACCTGACAGACATGAAAGAGAAAAAAGTAAGTCTAAATAATGTCATTCCTTCATGCATAAAAGTACATAATTATGCATATATGGTCATTACGATAAAAAAAGAGAAAGCTTTACTGCATGTTTATTTTACCCAGTGATATCTTCTCTCCAGAATCAGCTGGCAGCAGGAAAACGAGCAGAGCCAGGCCAGAAATGAGCACACAGGGAATGAGCAGATTCAGACCATAGTACAATGTTCGCCTACGCATTGTTACTGTAAATGTCACGTCAGGGTAAGGCTCCTTACAGCACTCATAATACAGCTCATTACGCTTTCCAGGGACCCCTGACAAAACACAAAGGAACGCATTCAGGTTCATGTCATACAACAGCAGGCATTTTCCACAAATACAGTACACTCTGGTGTCCCATTACTTTTTATGAAGCAGTAAAGACAAAAATCCTATGTTTTTTGTTGTGAGATTAGATATTGTCTAACACACAATAGCATGAAAAGTGGCTAATTTTAAGCTTTTTCAAAAAAAAAAAAAAAATAAAAAAAAATTACGTCATATTAAATCATAATTACGAGAAAGTCATTATTATGAGAATTTTTCTCAATATTTCTCAAAGGCAGTCACTGAATTAGATGTCATAAGAACAATTACATCTCTTAAACCATCTAGAGCAAAGGATATATTTGGTATGGATGTAGTAATGCTTAAAGAGCTCAGTGAGTCACTAGTTAATGCTGTCACCAAAATGATCAACCTTTCAATTTCTCAGGAGACATTCCCATGTGCTTGGAAGTCACCTGCTGTAATGCCTATACTTAAAAGTGGAGATTTTCATTATGTTAGTAATTACAGACCTATTAGTATTTTACGTATAGTCTCAAAGGTTGCAGAGAAATTGATGGCTGTGCAAATCACTTATTATCTGAATACTAGTTCATTTGCTATGCATCTGATATATGCATCCCAGTGGCTCCCTTTTAGAAGAGAATCTATAGCACTATTCAACTGAGCCAAGTGTTACTTCACTGAAAAAGTTAAGTCTCTATTAGACAAAGGTGAGGTTGTCAGGGCGGTGTTTCTTGATCCCACAAAGGCTTTTGACACTGTAAACCACATAATTCTTATGTCTAAATGATTAGGTTTTCATTTTTCTCCAGAGACTTTGAGGTGGATAGAATCATATTTGTCCAGTCGCACACAGTATGTCCAAGTATATAATTGTAAATCAGCCCCCTTAAGTATATCCACAGGTTTTCCCCAAGGATCTATTCTGGGTCCATTGCTATTTACATTGTATATCAATGATCTTCCATCCGTTTATCCCGACACTAACATCCAAATATATGCATACGACACTGTTATTTATACACTGGAGCAGTGTGTCACAAGTTGCAAATGAACTTACAGAATCAATGTCACAGCTTGGCTAGAACAATACTGTTCCCTTTCAGTCGGTCACGTTCGACGTACGTCGGACGTCACCGACGAATTGGGATCACTTCAGGGAGCCCCTATCAGCTTCGAGATATAGAGAACCGGCCAATGACTATTGGCGTGCGAGATTTGCATCTCGCGCTCCGCCCCGCAGCGCGGGTATAAAGCGGAAGCGAATGCAGCGCACTGTTGTCATTCACTTCGGAGCCGAACGGCGTTGATGAAGCATAGACTGCCTTCAGCAAGAGAGAGAAAGAGAGAGAGAATCGGACTGAGGATCGTTCTGTGCTGGTCAGACGGCACAAAACAGCGCGACCGCGGGCTCACCGCTGCTGGAAGCAGAAACCAACTGCTGTTTTCACAGCAACAGTTTAAAACTGCTATTTTTGTTTCACTTGAGAGCAGATACAGGCTGCACTATCTCCTGTATTCTGCCGCGGTCTTCCCTGGGTGCTTCAGCACTGAAAGAGCAATTCCTCACAAAAAGAGCAACACGGGTGTGACACTGCGTCTTTTTCAAGATGTCATTCCACCCGTGCGTTTCTGGATGCGGTCGTTCCCTGTCACCCGCTGACGGTCACAATCGCTGTATCACGTGCCTGGGCATTCAGCACGCTGAGGCAGCTTTTGTGGATAGTTCATGTTCCCACTGCGGGAACATGACTATCGCGGCGCTTAGGTCGAGACTCGCTTACCTTCGGGAAGGTGGAGTCCCCCTACCCATACCTCGATCTAGTGCTATTCCTGCCCAGCAGAATAGACCTACTTCGACGGATGGCCGGGGTGACCTGAGGATTACGTTCAGGGCAAACCCGCCGAGCCAGCCTCCGCAGGCCCCTGATCCCTCACGAGCGCCGCAGCCGGTAGGGCTTCCGGAGGAAATCGCTGGCCCCTCCCATGGGCGTCCAGTGGTGACCTTCGGGGCTCCAGTAGATGAACAGATGTCGATCGCTGCATCGGAGGGGGAGTTCCGGTCCTCGGAGGATGAAGATTCGGCTGTACTGCCTCCCTCTGGGAGAGTGGCAACGGCCGAGTCGGACCCCGAGTTGACGGCTATGCTTTCCCGGGCCGCCGAAAAGGTCGGGCTTGAGTGGAACCCTCCACCACGTCCCGAACCTTCTAGGTTGGATGATTGGTTTCTCGGGGCGGGTCGCGCTGGTTCTCAGCGTTCCGCCCCGGTGCCTTTCTTCCCGGAGGTGCATGAGGAGCTCACCAGGTCGTGGACGACACCATTTAGTGCCAGAAACAGACCTAGTGGCTCCTCCCTCCTCACTACCCTTGACGGCGGGCAAGCCAGGGGGTACGTGGGAATCCCACCAGTGGAGCGGGCTGTCGCGATGCAACTGTGTCCGGCTACCGCCTCCAACTGGCGCGGTGACCCGCGGCTCCCGTCCAAGGCCTGTAAGTTCTCTTCCAGTCTGACTGCGAAGGCTTACAGGTCTTGTGGCCAGGCTGCGTCCGCCTTGCATGCCATGGCGTTGCTCCAGGTGCATCAGGCCCAGGCACTCATGGACATGCACGAGGGTAGGCCGGACCCAGAGCTCCTCCGGGAGCTCCGGACGGCGACGGACCTCGCCCTCCGGGCGACGAAAGTCACCGCCCGTTCTATCGGTCAGGCGATGTCCACCTTAGTGGTCCAGGAACGACATCTCTGGCTCAACCTGGCCGACATGAGGGAGACCGACAAGTATCGGTTCCTGGACTCCCCCGTTTCTTCGGCCGGGTTGTTCGGCGACGCGGTCGAGAGCTTTGCCCAGCAGTTCTCGGCCGCCCAAAAGCAGACGGAGGCGATTAAACACATCCTGCCCCGGCGGCCAGCTGCTGCCTCCACCCTGCCGCCGGTCGCAGCGCCTCCGCCTGCCCGTCGCCGAGGACGTCCACCCGCCGCCGCCCCCGCTCCCGCCCCAGCCCAGCAGCAGCCTCCACCCGGGCGTAGGCGTGGAGCCGGCCGTGGTAAGGACGTCCAGCCCGCTCAGGCCGCTGCCAAGCCAGGTGGCAAGCGCCGTCGTAAGAGACCCTGAGACGGGCCACCCAGAGATGGAGGAGACTGCTCTTCAGGAGATGGTTGCAGCACCACTCCTTCCCCCGGAGGAGGGCCGGGGGAGAATCTTTTGTTTGATTTCTGTTCCGCCGCTGGCCCCAGCGCCAGCGGTACCCAAATTTTCAAAGAAAGAGCAGTTTCCAAAATCTCTGGGTGCCAAGAGAGCGCGCTTGGCGGTGTTCGACGCTCCCATGCCTTGTCACCCTCAGGCGCCTCTCCAATCGCCAGCAGGGGGTGCCGGCTGTGGGGACGCACACAAGCGGCCTTCTCACACTCGCACACCCCCTCAGCGGAAGCAGGTAAGTGTTACGCAGTTCACTCAGACCCCACTTCGGGCCGCTCTCATGCCGTCCGAGTCGGGTCCCTGCATACCGCTTCGCTGCCCCGCTGCGGGTACGTCTGTGGTGCCGATGGTCCCGCTTGTACGGTCGCTGGGAGCCTGGCTAGCGCTCCCCAGCCCGTCTCGCTGGCTCATCCGTACCATCAGACTCGGCTATGCGATTCAGTTCGCCCGGCGTCCCCCCAAGTTCAGGGGCGTTCACTTCACCTCTGTGTCGAAGGAGAATGCCCCTGTGCTTCAGGCGGAGATCGCAGTCCTACTGGCGAAGGACGCGATAGAGCCGGTCCCTCCAGCCGATATGAAGACCGGCTTCTACAGCCCGTACTTCATTGTACCCAAGAAAGGCGGCGGGTTACGGCCGATCTTGGATCTGCGATTCCTGAACCGGTCCCTTCACAGGCTACCGTTCAGAATGCTAACGCAGAAACGCATCTTCAGGTGCATCCGTCCCCAAGATTGGTTTGCAGCAATCGACCTGAAGGACGCGTACTTTCATGTTTCGATTCTCCCTCGACACAGACCGTTTTTACGCTTTGCGTTCGACGGACGAGCATATCAGTACAAAGTCCTACCCTTCGGGCTAGCCCTGTCGCCCCGTGTCTTCACGAAAGTCGCGGAGGCGGCCATTGCTCCCATGAGAGAGCGTGGAGTTCGCATCCTCAACTATCTCGACGACTGGCTGATCCTTGCCCAGTCGCGAGAACAGTTGTGCGAACACAGGGACATGGTGCTCAGTCACCTCAGCCGGTTGGGTCTTCGGGTCAACTGGGAAAAGAGCAAACTCTGCCCCACGCAGAGGATCTCTTTTCTCGGTATGGAGCTGGATTCGGTCGGCCTGACAGCGCGCCTCACCGAGGAGCGCGTCCAGTCGGTGTTGAACTGCTTGAATTCGTTCAAATGCAGGACAGCGGTACCACTGAAACATTTTCAGAGGCTCCTGGGGCATATGACATCCGCAGCCGCAGTAACGCCGCTCGGGTTGCTTCATATGAGACCGCTTCAACGCTGGCTACACGACCGAGTCCCGAGATGGGCGTGGCACAGCGGATCCCTCCGTGTCCCTGTGACTCCGAGGTGCCGCCAAACCTTCAGCCCGTGGTCGGACCCTTCATTTCTACGGGCAGGAGTTCCCCTAGAACAAGTGTCCAGGCATGCTGTTGTCTCCACGGATGCCTCATCCACCGGCTGGGGTGCCACGTACAACGGGCTTGCAGTTTTGGGTCTGTGGACGGGGCCTCAACTGCAATGGCATATCAATTGCCTCGAGTTGTTAGCAGTTCGTCTTGCGCTGGGCCGCTTCAAAACGCCGCTACTAGGCAAGCACATTCTGGTCCGTACGGACAACACTGCGGCCGTTGCGTACATCAACAAACAGGGTGGTCTACGCTCCCGTCGCATGTCACAACTCGCCCGCCATCTCCTCCTATGGAGTCAGAAGCATCTGAGGTCGCTTCGTGCCATTCACATTCCGGGCCTGCTCAATCGTGCGGCCGACGAGCTCTCACGACAGCCAGTGCTCCCCGGAGAGTGGAGACTCCATCCCCAGGTGGTCCAGCTGATCTGGAGTCGCTTCGGGACCGCACAGGTAGACCTGTTTGCCGCCCCGGACACGACCCACTGCCAGTTGTTTTATTCCCTGACCGAGGGGACCCTCGGCTCGGATGCGCTGGCACACAGCTGGCCCCGGGGCCTACGCAAGTATGCGTTTCCCCCAGTGAGCCTTCTCGCACAGACTCTGTGCAAGGTCAGGGAGGACGAGGAGCAAGTCCTGTTGGTCGCTCCGTATTGGCCCAACCGGACTTGGTTCCCGGAACTAGTGCTTCTCGCGACAGCACCTCCCTGGCCCATTCCTCTGAGGAAGGACCTCCTGACTCAGAGACGGGGCACCCTTTGGCACCCGCGTCCGGACCTCTGGAAACTCCATGTCTGGTCCCTGGACGGGACGCGGAGGTTCTAGGTGGCCTACCACAGGCTGTGGTAGACACCATCACTTCCGCTAGAGCTCCCTCTACGAGGCGCCTCTATGCGTTGAAGTGGAACCTGTTCGTCGGCTGGTGCTCTTCTCGCCGAGAAGACCCCCGGAGATGTTCGATCGGTTCCGTGCTTTCCTTCCTACAGGATGGGTTGGAGCGAAGGCTGTCTCCCTCCACCCTCAAAGTCTATGTTGCCGCTATCGCCGCTAATCATGACATGGTAGGTGGTAAGTCTCTAGGGAAGCACGATCTGATCGTCAGGTTCCTGAGGGGGGCGAGGAGACTAAAACCGCCTCGCTCTCCCTCTATACCCTCTTGGGACTTAACTCTGGTGCTAACCGCACTGCAGAGGGCGCCCTTTGAGCCTTTGCAGTCAGTCGAGTTAAAAATCCTGTCTCTGAAGACAGTACTCCTGACTGCATTGGCCTCTATCAAGAGGGTAGGGGACCTGCAGGCATTTTCGGTCGACGAATCGTGCCTGGAATTCGGGCCCGGTAACTCTCATGTAATCCTGAGACCCCGGCCCGGATATGTGCCCAAGGTTCCCACCATTCCCTTCCGGGACCAGGTGGTGAGCCTGCAAGCGCTGCCTTCGGAGGAGGCAGACCCAGCCCTAGCTTTTCTCTGTCCAGTCCGCGCTCTCCGGACTTACGTGGACAGAACTCAAAGCTTCAGGACCTCAGAGCAGCTCTTCGTCTGTTATGGAGGCCAGCAGAAGGGAAAGGCTGTCTCCAAGCAGAGGACGGCCCACTGGATAGTGGATGCCATCGTCTTGGCGTACCAAACCCAAGACGTGCCCTGCCCGCTCGGGTTAAGAGCCCACTCCACTAGGGGTGTAGCTTCTTCCTGGGCGCTGGCTCGTGGCGCCTCGCTGACAGATATTTGTAGAGCTGCGGGCTGGGCGACACCTAACACGTTCGCTAGATTTTATAGCCTCCGTGTAGAGCCGGTATCTTCCTGTGTGCTCGCTTCCCATAGTCAGTAACACCGAAGTGCCCGTTCTAAGTGTCGGCTTGCTGCGCCACTCCCTTCCCTGTGGAACGGATACGTGCGCTTATATGCTCCAGTCGAGTTCCCCAGAACGGCGAACCCTGTTGAGTCCTCCGCAACCCGCGGCAGTCGGATGTGGCGGAGCGTCCGACGCCAGGTCTAACACTCGTATGCATTGGTGGAACTTGTGTTAGGCTGGGTTCCATATGTTGTGACCCCCACGGCGGTCCCATATGTGTATTCTTCCACGGTACGGCTCCCTACGGCGAGCCCGTGTCTTTCCCTCGGCAGAGCTCTCTGCCGTCTCAGTTAGGTGTTGTTCCCCCGCCGGTTTGGCCGGGGCCACCCCTGGGACTCCGTATGTTGCACTGCCCACGGCCAGTCCATACGTGTATTTTCCACATGGTAACTCCCTTCGGGCATGATGTGGCTTCCGCAGCGTCCCTCTGGGCACGCTTTCCCAGCGTTATCCAATAGTCTGCTGTAGTGGGTCTTGCGGAACAGCAGTGTGACTTCCCTGCGTGAATTTCCCGCCCGGAACAGACGGGGTCTGAAGGGCTCTCGCTGGGCGCTGGAAGTGGTAGTAACTGTGGCGTTTTCCAAAGGGATCCCAATTCGTCGGTGACGTCCGACGTACGTCGAACGTGACCGACTGAAAGGGAACGTCTCGGTTACGTATGGTAACCCTCGTTCCCTGAAGGAGGGAACGGAGACGTACGTCCCGTCGCCACAGTTGCTGTACCATCACTGCATGGCCGAGTCACTAGTTCGGCTCCTCAGTGAAAAACAACAGTGCGCTGCATTCGCTTCCGCTTTATACCCGCGCTGCGGGGCGGAGCGCGAGATGCAAATCTCGCACGCCAATAGTCATTGGCCGGTTCTCTATATCTCGAAGCTGATAGGGGCTCCCTGAAGTGATCCCAATTCGTCGGTGACGTCCGACGTACGTCTCCGTTCCCTCCTTCAGGGAACGAGGGTTACCATACGTAACCGAGACGTTTTCATCATTACTCAATACTAAAAAAATCTATTTGCTAAGTTGGGATAACCTGATCAAATATGTAGATGTTTGTCTTATGTTTAACACTAAACATGTCTTCCCTGTTTAAACAGTATGTTAACATTAGAATAACTGCACATCGGTCCACAAGGGGTGGAGAAAGAGGGGACTGTATTATTCCTCTCAGAAAATGTAAATTTAGTCAGTCTGTATTTTCAGTCAAAGCCACAAGGAAATTGAACTCCATCCCATCAACAATTAGAAGACTGGATACATATGGTTCTTTTAACTATTGGGTCCCAATCACCCTGAATTCACCCTAATTGCTGTAAAAATGTGCTTTATCCTGTCACTATCTCTCTTACATCTTATGTAGCACAATATATGTTTAGATAAAATTTTCTATTAATGTATTTTATCATGATTTCCACGTGGAATCACTTGTATTTGATAATGTGATTTTTTTTTTTTTTATTAATATAAGATGCTTTGTTATTAGGGTGACTTTTTAACATTCTGTCAAGGGTCTACAGATGAAAACTGGCTACTTGGCTAATTTTGGCACATTTACAGCCATGTTTATTAATGTATACTGTAAACAAATAAACTTAAACTTAATATAATGAGATGCTAATATATAATATATAATAATATACACTCACCTAAAGGATTATTAGGAACACCTGTTCAATTTCTCATTAATGCAATTATCTAATCAACCAATCACATGGCAGTTGCTTCAATGCATTTAGGGGTGTGGTCCTGGTCAAGACAATCTCCTGAACTCCAAACTGAATGTCAGAATGGGAAAGAAAGGTGATTTAAGCAATTTTGAGCGTGGCATGGTTGTTGGTGCCAGACGGGCCGGTCTGAGTATTTCACAATCTGCTCAGTTACTGGGATTTTCACGCACAACCATTTCTAGAGTTTACAAAGAATGGTGTGAAAAGGGAAAAACATCCAGTATGCGGCAGTCCTGTGGGCGAAAATGCCTTGTTGGTGCTAGAGGTCAGAGGAGAATGGGCCGACTGATTCAAGCTGATAGAAGAGCAACTTTGACTGAAATAATCACTCGTTACAACCGAGGTATGCAGCAAAGCATTTGTGAAGCCACAACACGCACAACCTTGAGGCGGATGGGCTACAACAGCAGAAGACCCCACCGGGTACCACTCATCTCCACTACAAATAGGAAAAAGAGGCTACAATTTGCACGAGCTCACCAAAATTGGACAGTTGAAGACTGGAAAAATGTTGCCTGGTCTGATGAGTCTCGATTTCTGTTGAGACATTCAGATGGTAGAGTCAGAATTTGGCGTAAACAGAATAAGAACATGGATCCATCATGCCTTGTTACCACTGTGCAGGCTGGTGGTGGTGGTGTAATGGTGTGGGGGATGTTTTCTTGGCACACTTTAGGCCCCTTGGTGCCAATTGGGCATCGTTTAAATGCCACGGCCTACCTGAGCATTGTTTCTGACCATGTCCATCCCTTTATGACCACCATGTACCCATCCTCTGATGGCTACTTCCAGCAGGATAATGCACCATGTCACAAAGCTCGAATCATTTCAAATTGGTTTCTTGAACATGACAATGAGTTCACTGTACTAAAATGGCCCCCACAGTCACCAGATCTCAACCCAATAGAGCATCTTTGGGATGTGGTGGAACGGGAGCTTCATGCCCTGGATGTGCATCCCACAAATCTCCATCAACTGCAAGATGCTATCCTATCAATATGGGCCAACATTTCTAAAGAATGCTTTCAGCACCTTGTTGAATCAATGCCACGTAGAATTAAGGCAGTTCTGAAGGCGAAAGGGGGTCAAACACAGTATTAGTATGGTGTTCCTAATAATCCTTTAGGTGAGTGTATAATATAATGAGATTTTTTGGTTTGATACATTTTGTCTATTGAATTCAGATGTTTGTTTAAAAATTGATTTCAAGATAATGATTTTGAACCGTATTTTTTGAACCCACTTGTAAACCGTTAGAAACAGCTCATACAACATTTTTTTCTGTTTGATATATTGAGGTTGATGATCAACATTTAATTTGATTAAAAAAAGTACCCTATTTTATATGCTCTCTTTGTGAGGGAGCCACCAGAGTGGTTTAAGGTAAAAGCTAAGGCAGGACTTCAAAGTGACCCATCTCAAACAGAACTAAGATAAAGGCCTTTCTGAAAATAGAGTCTGTCAGCCAAGACGAGCATATTTGTGACAGGACCAAATCACAGGCAGGATCTTCACAACCTTTAAAGTGCATAACAGAAAAAACTGTTTTTCCCAAAAAGCTAAATCTACAGCAAACACAAGAATAAGGCATTGTTTATTCTGTTTCTTGTCCTTGATCTTGGTGTGCACACAATTGATATTTGCTTTCTTTTTCCCAAATTTTTGCAATGCAATCCACTTAAACCTACAGTGCTCTCCAAAGTACAGATCAAATTAAATAATTCTGTGCTTTATAGTGAAACAAGCCCAACCCATGTTTTATTGATATGAAACACATGTCATCTATAATATACAGTACCTTAAAAGTCAACCCAAACTGAATGCATGAAATAAGCCTTATTTCTACCAGTTGCAAGAGTAAATGGAAACAATGACATGATATGTTGGAAAATGAGACAGCCTTGATCTGTCCGGGTCAGACAGCCCTCCTCTCCAATTGATTAAAAATTAAATCAAAATTGTAATTAATCAAACTAGGCAGGCGGAGGAAGAGCTTTCATCAGGATTTCACGCTGGTCAGAATTGTTATGGCGCTCAGAGACAATCACATCAAAGCAAATGGCTGGTTTGAGTCATTTAACTGATTACAAAAGACATACCTGAGTGATGTGGTTTGTGAGTGTGTTTGAAGGGGGATGGAACTTCCATTTACAATGATAGTTATGCAAATTTGTTAGGTAAATAGAAAGACAGGAAAAACAACCTGAGAACACACATAAAGATGTCGGAAGATTCTTGTTATGTATCATATATGTTTACAGAATGATCAGTAGGTTGCGCCTGTGTGTGTGCAAATGTGTGGCTCCCTGCGGTGTTAAAGATGCCCATTCACAGACTGCATAACCTTGGCACCCGATTGGCCATTGGTGCCAGCCAGAATCAGTGCCAAAGCACTGCCAACTACCATCAGGACCCCATCTGTTGAACAGACCCTGGGTCACATTGGCAATGAAAGTGTAAAAATTAAAGACTGAGACCAAAACAGAGATTAAACATCCAAACACGATCAGATTATGAGATTATAAAACCTGCACGCAAACATTAATTTCTAATAATAATATTTCTAATATTAGTGCAAAACATCCTATGGTGTTGCACAATATTAACTAATGTTATTTTATCCTGTTATAATGTAAAACCACATCGAAAAGTAAATGTTACAATTCTGTCTGTGCTGTCTTAATCCATAAGAATAACAGAAGAAATGCTCTCATGAGGGTATGAGAGTCAAGACTTTCTTTAAATGATCCACTCAGCATTCAGATGAGCCAACAACTTTTCCATGAAAGAGATGCAGGGAGGAAAGTATCAATAGTGTCCCTCCAGGCAAAGAAAACCATTCAAACACACAAAATGTGTGGAAAGCAAACAGATCTATACCATTAAAGAGAGAATGTGTGTCACAAGTTAGAAGGGATGTGTTTGTACTTTCATAAAAATGGATTTAGATCCTCACAAAAAATCATTTATCTCGCTCTCTTAAAACTCTCAGCCCTTAGCTTGTCATGTCCAAATTGCAAAACTTATGATTGTTTCAAAACAGGTTTCCCAAATACAACTGTTTGGACATACAAGTAGATAATTTTTAAGTCCATTTAGTAATTTATTTTGTTGTTGTTGTTTATTTCAAGAAATATAATACTTTAAGGATTCAAAATGATTTAAGGGAACAAAGAAAATGAGAAAAATAGTATAAAAAGTAAAGTAATCCATTTAAACTTGTTACAAATATTTTTATTTTAAAATATGCACACATTCACTCTTAATTTTTTGCCTAATATGCAGAAAAAATGGCACAGTTAACATTTCATCACTCGTCACTTTCAATAATGTATTACATGAATCGCGTAAATAATAGCCTGTATTTTGAGTTTGACAAAAATTTGCATAGTTTACATCACTGTGTCTTTTAACATTTCTGTTGTGAAACAGTTGTCAAATATTAAATGTTTAGCTACTTACATTTTACATTGCACAGTTAAAACTGAAGTGCCATGCTGTAATTTGCGTGAACAGTTTTTGATTGTCCATCTCAATCATTTTGACATTGATGCTCGCTTATAGACTGCTGAGGCAGACCAGCCTAAAACTTTAAAACTTTAACGTTTTTTAAAATAAACTTTTAATGATTCAATCTCTCTAAACCCCTCCATACCCTACTCTATTAGTCAGACTGCTCAATCTGTTGTTATTGTTGGTTATATTAGTTTTTTTACTAATATAACCAAGTGTGGAGTCTTTCGGTGCATGTCTCTGTGGCTTAACATCGCGGGATTGGTGATCCTGCTTTTTGACTGGGTCTAGACGCTGCGGCCTGTGTGATAGGCTATTTGTGTTGTCCACATAATTGTTCTCTATGTGGCGTTTGCCTTACGAACTTGCGCTATCACTAGTGACTCCTAAGAGAGTGCAACTCGAATCTGCGAGATTTGATCTAAATGCTTGCTCATTGAACAATGCTTTACTCTCTGACATAGTATTAAACAATACACTTGATTTTTTTTTTTTGTATCTGCGAGACTTGGCATCAGCTAAATGACGTTATAAATTTAAATATGAGTACTCCACCTGGTTATATTGACAGGCCACATCGAAGTGGTAAAGGTGGCAGTCTTGCTGTTATCTACAGAGCCTGATATATCTGTCACTAAAATTACCATTCCCCGTGTATCATTATTTGAGTGTATTGCTTTCAAAATGAGCAGTACCTATTCTTATTTTACTCATCTATCATCCTTCAAAACCGAATCCTCCATTTTTCACCAAACTCAAAGAACTACTTCCATCTGTTAGTTCTATTTGTCCAGCAATAATTCTCAATGGAGACATTAATATTCATGTGGATAATTCTAATAGTAACCAAACAGTTGGAAATTATTTATTCTACTCATAACAAAGCTCACACACTTGATCTGATGTATTCTATTAGGCTGGATATTGACCAGCTAGACAGCAGTGACTTACATATTAGTGACCAATGATCATAAGCTTCTCACTTTTAATTTGTGTTAAAAACAAAAAGGTTAATCAGTTTTAGAAATGTCAAGAATATTAATTTTGACCGTTTTTTATGTTTGATCTGAGAGCACCCAACAACTGTTGATCACTATAATTCTATTTTATCATCTGCTTTGGATGTGTTCGCCCCTAGGAGAGAACGTGTTGTTTAATTTATTAAATCATCCCCTTGGTACACCACTGAGCTTAGGGCTCTTAAGGTGAAAAGTAGACAGCTTAAATGCCTTTACAAGTTATCAGGCTTAACTGTCCATAAGCTCATGTATGATGAACATCTCGGTTACCTATGTAACCCTCATTCCCTTTCAGTCGGTCACGTTCAATGTCACGTTGGAACGTACCGACGAATTGGGATCTCGCCCGAGAGCCCAATTCGTTGGTACGTTCCGACGTGATGAGATGTTCATCATACATGAGCTTATGGACAGTTAAGCCTGATAGCTTGTAAAGGCATTTAAGCTGTCTACTTTTCAAGGGAACACTTGAGTCAATACACTGAAGCACTCAAAGCGGCAAGAACAAAGTACTTTCATTAGTGATGAATGGAGTTGTGGCAAACCCCAACAAGATATTTAAGACAATCAACAAAATTCGTACATTAAAACTACATTCTCCGGCTTTAAAACATATCATTATTGGTTGTATTTTGAAATTAGTGATGGCAGTGAACACAACATATACTCTTGACCCTAAGGGTTGTCTGTCATCAATTACTACCCTCATTTTTAACATTGTGAACACTTCCCTTACTACTAGTATTGTTCCAAATGCCCTTAAGGTTGCAGTTATTAAACCAGCCCTTAAAAAGCCTGGATGTGATAAGTCTGACTTATCAAATTACAGGCCTATCTTCTCGCTAAGGTTTTGGAATGCGTCTTTGTGGGCACAACTCCATTCACACTTGTTATTCAACAAGTAAACTTTTGGAACCATTTTAATCTGGGTTTAGAAAGGGACACAGTACAGAGACTAGTTTGAGTTATGAATGACCTGCTTGTCTCAGTTGACTCTGGAGCCTCTACCATCTTGGTGTTGTTAGATCTGAGTGCAGCATTTGACACAGTGTGCCACTCCATTCTACTCAAAAGAGTTGGCTTAGTATCTCTGGTACTGTGCTTAAATTGTGTAAATCCTACCTTACTGATCGTTCCCGGTTTGTCTTGGGAAACAATACATTTGACATTGGACAGGTCTGTCATGGTGTTCCCCAGAACAAATCACTAGGAAATACGGCTTACATCACTTTTATGCTGATAATACCCAAACTTACATTAGCTCCAAATCCAATATCCTGTCACCTCTACAATTCTCTCTGAGTGTGTGGAGGAAATGTGGATGCACCATCATTTTTTAAAACTGAATTGTTCCAAGACAGAGGTTCTTCTTATTGGCACGCCAGCAGCTATTCACAAAGGTTGCATTTTTTATTTGATTATGGATGATAGTGTCGTATTGCCACGTATTGTCGTATTATTATAATGCACTATTTGTTGGTTTACCTGCTAAATCTATCAAACGGCTGCAGTACATCCAGAATTCAGCAGCACTGGTTCTCACCTATACTCCATCACGTCAGCACATCAGAGGCGTGCTTTATATAGTGCATTGGCTCCCTGTTCAATCGCATATTGATTTTAAAACTCTCACTCGTACATACAAAGCTGTGCATGGAACAGAACCCCTTCTTATATCTGTGACTTAGTCACCCTATACACGCCTTCTCATTCTCTACGTTCTGCTGATTCTTTTACTCTTCAGCAGCCTCCTTGTAGATTAAAATCTTTGGGGAAGAGAGCTTTCTCTGTCACTGCACCCAGGTTATGGAATGCACTTCTTCTTATTGTTAGAAATGCTTCCACATTAACCAGTTTCAAGAAGACGTTAAAACCCCATCTTTTAAAAAGTGGCTTACATAGATTATTAGTATTGTATTGTATTGAATAGTTTTTATTGTTTCTTTGTATTGTATTATTTCTGTACTTCTGTATTTTATTTGTTTTATTTGCTACTGTTTGTACCGCTTTGGGTACTAGAAAAGCACATTATAAATAAAATATATTGTTATTATTAAGTTAATAGGTGGAAATGTTTTTTTTTTTGTTTACATTGAGTGACACAATCAGTGCTGTCGGACTATATAACTTGGAACACCACCATTCCAATCAAATTCAAGGACTGGAACTAACTTTTAAAAATGTAAAACATTTCCAGGGACTCTTACCCACTAAATCCCACTCTCCATTGGGGATGTATGTAGAGATGTCCACTGCCTGCATCTGTAGGTCCAGCAACCATCCGTTATGAGTCCAGGAGCCAAACTTGAGATCACATTTTTGTATATCGAATGGGAACCAGCGCACATCTATGTAACATGTACTCTTCAGAATACCTGCGTGGTTACACACAAACATACACCATGCAGCATATAAACAAAATCAATAATAGCTATAGCTAATAGCTAATAATAAAGAAAGTCATGTTGGATTGTAATTGTATGAATTTTGAAATGATCTTAACTATTACACTATGTCCTGGTTTCACAGACAGGGCTTAGATTAAGCCAGGATTAAACCTTAGTTCAATTAGGGCATTTAAGTAGCTTTTATAAATGTGCCTTAGAAAAAAAAAACATTACTCGTGTGCATCATGAGACAAACAATGGCAGTGACATATTTTAAGATATGTTAGACCAAGTTGCATTCAGTTTAAACAGTTCAAATATGCATTTTAGTCTGGGACTAGCTTGTCTGTGAAACCGGGGGTATGTATCACAATTGTTAAACCTGCAAAACTAACTGAAGCCAAACATAGATCAAGCATTGAACAAACATATAAACTGATAAACCAATTTGGTTCATTCACAAGTGATTTAACAAAATTAGGGTTAAAATTCTGATATTAAATACGTTAAGCCAATAATTATTTTCATGTTAGCTGAAAAATGACAGAAGTGTAACAAGTTTCTCAATTTCTTTATGAAAATTGAGGACATTCATAAGTCTATCAGTTCGGCACTTTGGTCTGCAATTCCTGAGATATATCCATTTAGTTTTCCTAAAACTACATTCTCTAGCTTTAAAACATAAAATCATTATTGGTTGTATTTTGAAATTAGTGATGGCAGTGAACACAACATATGCTCTTGACCCTAAGGGTTGTCTGTCATCAATTACTACCCTCATTTTTAACATTGTGAACACTTCCCTTACTACTAGTATATTAAGATATTAGATATTACATTTTCTACACGACTTTGTTCGAATAAACAAAAAGATGTATATTTTAAATTAGTTGCCAGGGCAACATTTCTCATTTTCATTTAGTTGAAGTTGCAGTACTAATACTAAAGTCACTAAAGTCACTAAAGTCACTAAAGTCATAATAAAAATGGTATAGAAAAAAACAATACAACAAAATTGCTAAAACTAAAATGAAAACAGAAAATATAAAATCTAACTCAAAATATATATTAAACTATAATAGTATATCAATGACACTAAAATAACACTTAAAAAAAAAAAAGAAAGAAATTTAAGTGAGTGTGGTAGCAAAGGTAATGTAAATGTAGAATCGGAAAATGAGCACACATAATTAAATATCCAATATTAACTAATACGGATAAAAAAAAAAACTAACTCTAATATCGGGCAAATATCAAAATGGTACAGATTTACTGTGCATCTCTAACTAAAATCTGTCAGTCTAAAGCCGGATACACACTGTGTGATTTATAATAGTCCTTTAAGATTGTTTCTTGTCAGACTGTACGAACATGATCCCCTCTGTAAGCCATGTCACACTGTAAGATCTAAGTTGTCATTAATGTCAGACTGTACGATAGTTGAGGCGCGCTAAAACGGATGCACGCAAGAAAATCGTCCATAAATTTATATCATCAATGAATGGCGCGTTTGGTGACGGTGAGCTGCATTACACCTGGGATTGAAATGGTGGCTACAAAGAAATCTCTAGCGCTCATTTTGATCATGGTTTGTCTTGAAAAACGAAGATAATTTGACGGTCGTCGTAGGAGAAGTCACACTGCAGGACTGTGCGCCAAATCTTCTGACACTGCCAGAATTTCGTCTGAGGTCAAATTTGATCGCAGCGGTCATTAATCGGCTGCCGGTGAACATGTCAAACTAACGATCAAAGACTTCAGATTTTAGCCTAGGATCAGAGGAATCTTTTAGGATTTGCAAAAGTTTGTCTCAGATGGCCAAATCGTGGCCAAGATCTCACAGTGTGTACCCGGCTTAAGACAAGTTCTAAGACATACTTTGGATAAATAAAAGTGTTAAGGATAATCCATACCTGGTGGTATGTACTGACAGGCACCTGATGCATTAACCAGGACATTCGTATGGAAGGTGGCATCAAACCTCTCATCAGCACTGCAGAGAAGAGTGTAAGAAAAAAAAAGTACAGAATAAACTTCAATTCAAATATTTTTGCTAGCTGCCCTGTAATCCGCATAAACTGACACACAGGTTAAACAATAAAATGCCAGTTATTGTCTTCATACTATGCGATGGGTCATTATGCAACTTTCTATGCCAGTAGCTCTCTGTAGAATAATATATGCGTCCTTGTCCTTTCGCGTTTTATCCTACCTCCAAGAAGAATAATATTCCTTAGATTAAAATGTCCAGTTCAATTGACATTGTGCGGTTACTAGGAGGCAGTCCAGCAGTTGTATTATTCAAAAACTTATTCATAATTAATCATACATACCAAAGCACCATTAGCAATATGATCAATAAATGAAAATTCAGGTAAAATTGATAATACCTTCATAAAACAATGTCATAAATCCCCAGTGACATTTATGGCTTATTAGTATGTAGGAGGTACACAATATGGTTCTAAATATGTCATTGTAATTATAAACATGTCCTAGCCATTTATTTGGCACATAAGTCAAATTAATTAGTATTTGAATAGTTTTGCACAGGTTGTACATGTATGTGAGTGGACAGGGATGTGGGGGTGTAATGTGTGAACAAACAAATATGCATGTGTGTGTTCATGTTTTTATTCAACCTGAATGCACACTGACTCATGGGTACTCGTGTCACCATGATGACCTAAATTGAGGTCCCCATGAGGAAACAAGCTTATAAATCATACAGAATAAGTTTTTTTTGAAAATGTAAAATTGCAGAAAGTTTTCTGTGATGGGGGTAGGGTTAGTGTAAGGGGATAGAATATACAGTTTTTGCAGTATAAAACCATTACATCTATGGAGAGTCCCCACAAAGATAGTAAACCAGATGTGTGTGTGTGTGTGTGTGTGTGTGTGTAAATGTACTTTAGGTACTATGCATGCTGAAGCAAAAATGCTCAAATATACATGTCATGCATGTTATACATTTATATATTATATTTTGATGGTCCCCTTTAGACATTCTGTTGACTATATGTCAACTAACTCTCAGAGTAGTTAAGTATTAGTAGACTGTTAATTGTAGGTTTAGGGTTTGTAGACTACAGGGTTAGGGTTTGTATAATAAGTTGACATGCACAGTACTTGCAAAGTTACTGTAAGCCTGTTGGGGTATCATCACAATAAAGTGCTACTGAAAATGTAAGCACTATGAGCCACTGGTTGAAAATGGAAACGTAAGAATTGAAATATATAGTATTTACTAATATTTTGAATTAGTTTTAGTAATTTACTTTTTAAGTTATGTGCTTTTGTCATTTGTATTCGTTTTTATACAGTATATGTTTCTGTTTAGCTTTAATTTATATATATATATATATATATATTACAGTTTTTTTTATTGTTTTAGTTGTAGATTAGCAGCCATTACAAACCATACAAGATACCTTCCACTTGGGATATCATGCTCTTATGACATTCCTTTCAGTCTTAAAACTTGTCCCTAAAAAATGTATTTTCAAAGTCATAGAGGACAGATCCCATCCCATGAGATTATAACTTGTCACTGCTCTTTGCTGTCGCACATCAAGGATGACCTTTCAGCAACATTAGCAAGGTAATAATGTCTCTAATCCTTTCCGTTTCTCAGAAAGCTGTCCTTTTTTATAGTGGTTTGGCAGATTACAACCTGCCAAACTGAAAGGAGGCTGTCTGGTTAAAAGCCATGAGACAGGAGTAGATGGTAGAAAGCGGAAAAAAAGCAATATCTCACATTATGACAGAATAATTATTTTGACAGTAATTAGCTCGAGAACTAGCCTGCAAATTATCACTTTGCTATTCAAATCAATTACCTGTCATGCTCACATTGATGCCTTTGCTTACCATAAAATATGCATTACATGCCTGTAGAAAAAAATCATTGGCACACCCCTCCCCACTCTCCAAAAACTGTACTCATCTAGATTGAGTAAAAGGGCTGGCAAAATTACTCGGGACCCCTCACATCCAGGCCACTTCCTCTTTGAACTGTGCAGTTTGGTCGGTGCTACAGAGCACTAAGCACCAGAACAGCCAGGCACAAGAAAAGTTTCTTTCCTCAGGCCATCTACCTTATGAACAGTTGCCCTCACTGGGCAATAAACGTGCAATACACAAAACTATTTATACTTGTATTTAATTAGCATATCATACCTCTTATTCACATTCCCTGTACATACATATAGTGTCTATTTTTTATATTGTGTATTTTTTATATATTTATTCTTATTCACTTATTTTATTTTTATTAAATAAAATGCTATTCTGTCTGTGCACTGGAAAGACCAAGACAAATTCCTATGTCTAAGCATATTTGGCAATAAAGGCAATATTTGGCAATTCTGATTCTTGTAAAAGAGTAACTAAACGATATGTCAAGCAAACAAGTCAAAACCATGGAAAATTAATCCATTATTAACAATAATGGACAATCTTTCATTAAGGTTTCATTCTGTCAAGTCAGAGGTTATAGACGAAATACTTGTGCTTTGCAACACTATTAATTATTCACCTGGACAAGTCAAATATGATAGTTTGTCTAAATATGTTTTTATAGCTTTTGTTATACTTTTGTGCTAAATTTAACTTAAAAAATGAACATTCTGTCATACCCTCATGTCAGAGTTTGGTTACCACTGATACTGAGACACTTCTCAATTTTTTCTTATTTTATGTTCCACAGAAAGAAACAATTTACAGATTTGGAATGTCTTGAAGTAAATTATGAATATATATATATAAATTATTTTATATTTCATTGATTCAATATACAGTATAGAAGTCTAAAAAATGAAACAGATTCCACAAATCCCTTAAGTATTCCCAGCAAGCCATCATTTCACCATCTCGGTTAACTATAGACCCAATATAGTCCGGCTACAAGTAACCCACTTCTAGCCAAATAACCTTGAATTTGGTTACATGTCGTTTTTGCCAAAATAACTTGCAAGATGTTTGATATTCCATCATGTAAGCAAAGTCAACAGTGATTACATGGTGTTTGGTTTCATTTCTTTGACATGTTCATGTTCTAGATGACTAGTCTATTCTTGGGCTAATGGTTAGACGTCTATTAAATTTTCACAGACAGCTCACATTTTGCCTTGTTTTAGCTTGGACGTCTGTGTTTAGACGTCTGTGTTTTAGACATCTTTTAAACACAAAATTGCTTGCTGTGTTGATTTAAGAGCAGTCGCCATGAAATCAAAATGGGCAATTATTTTTTCTTTTTATGGAATGCAGTGTTTATTATAAATAATTTATCTGTTCACATCATTATAATCTTTAATCAAAATAACTTTCCTTTCCCCTCTTCTATTCTCTGATGATGTGTTTATTGTTGTGAGGATAAGACAACATCACTGACATGAGATCACAGCAATAGCAAAACTTAACGATTCAATCAATTTCCAGTGGACAAAATCAAGTCCCACCCTACATTTGTTCTTGTTTGGAAGCGGTTTTACTCGGATATATATGTCACAATAGGTAAGAAAACACTATTGAGACTTCCGTTTCATGCTTTAAAGAATGAATGCTCTTTTGTCGATGAGTTAGTAGCTGACGTCATATATTCTGTTTTAGTGTTGAAGTGGACAACAGGTGGTTCATTGTTAAGCTGAGAAAAAAAAGCATCTCTTTGACCCTATCCTCTTGCCTCACTGTGATAAGGTGAAGTTGACATTTTTTCATTGTGCACAGAAGCATTCTCCATCAATCTTCCTGCTAAAACAATGCATTGTTCTCCTGTGAAATAACACAGACACATACTAAACAATCAGATTAATCCAAGTTTACTTTAAGTATTCAAATCTATTCTAAAACAAAAATAGCAGAATCAATGGATGATCACATGTTTGCATTAGCTTCTGTCCTGCACATTTACTTTATATTGCTTAATTGGCACATATTTCTCTAGTTTTATGCACTCCACATGATCTAAATGCATCCTGTCTTAGAGGTTTATACTCTTTTGACTCTTCCTCAGAGCCAGTCAGCAAAGTCAGCATCTCTTTTAGGTGTTCTCTTAATATATTAATCTTAAAATGGCATGATGTTTTAGCTAATGTCTTCTGCCAAGAGGATCCCTGTAATTGGCTGAGTGATACAAGTGGCCATGAGCGATACTTTAAGGTATGCATGATCTGGCAGAATTTGGAGGATGTAGCTCTCTACAACATTTCCTTAAACAGCAAGTTGTTATAATACAGCTTTAGGAAGAGGTAACAACTGTCAAGCCTCAACAAAAGAAATTTGCATAAAGCAGATTTATGAAGCCAAGCCATAGAGAAGGCAATTACTGCTGTCAGTTACTGACACAAAACACAGCTCCCTTTTCTCTGTACATACAGACACATTTAGTTTCAATATTAATTATCCATGACAAATGTGGTAAATTAACAAAAACAAAACATACCACAAATGACAAATTAAAACCAAATGATTGTAGAGAATTTGACGTTATAGTTAGAGCCCACTGCCCTGCAAAGTTTATATTCAACCTTCTTCAGCTTGTGATTTTCAAGCCTTCCATAAGAGCTTGATAAGTAGAGTTGGGTATCATTTGGGTTTTTTACGATACCGGTGCCAAAACGATACTTTTAACGATGTACTCTGGGTTCGGGCCAAATTCCGAGCTCGGAACCCTTCCCCCGGACAGCACGCCAAATACGCAATAAAACTTTACTCCCTCTAAATTATATGTAAGTGTGAACTCGTGAAATAACAGTTACAGTACTAATAACAGCAAAGTAGTCTGTATTGGAATGCTTCAAACCAGCTTCAAGTTTCAGCAGTTCTTTTGCAGAAATATTACCATATTTGCCTTCTCTGGCAAAATACGCCACTTCTCCTGACTTAATGCATGTCCTGCACAAGGCGACCATTATTTTAGAACGCATTGCCTTATTATTTCAAGATTTACACATTTCAATTAATAGTAAAATTCCATCAAATTTAATTGAATAATCCTTACTACTGTTGTCCAAAAGTACAGACTTCTGTACTAAGTCGGTACAGAAATTTTAAAAACGTGAAAGCAGTGTTTAGCAGAATTCTAACACCTCTGATTGGCCATTGTGTTCACACGCTCATCGGATATGTCTGTGATTGGCTACAATGATCAAGGTGAGGTGTTGTGTTGTGCTTAGAGGTGTTCAGAAAAGAATGACTAAATAGCGATCAGCAGCCATATCACCCTGTAGCCCACTGAAGCTAAGCAGGGTTGAGCCTGGTCAGTACCTGGATGGGAGACCTCCTGGTTAAACTAGGTAGCTGCTGGAAGAGGTGTTAGTGAGGCCAGCAGGGGGTGCTAACCCTGTGGTCTGTGTGGGTCCTAACGCCCCAGTATAGTGATTGGGACACTATATTGTCCTTTGGATGAGACGTTAAACCGAGGTCCTGACTCTCTGTGGTCATTAAAAATCCCAGGATGTCCTTTGGATAAAGAGTAGGGATGTAACCCCAGCATCCTGGCCATTGGCCTCTGCCCATCGTCATGGACTCCTAATCCTCCCCCTATACTGATTGGCTTCATCACTCTGTCTCCTCTCCACCAATAAGCTGGTGTGTGGTGGGCATTCTGGCGCAATATGGCTGCCGTCGCATCATCCAGGTGGAGGAGATTCCCCCTTTTATGTGTAAAGCGCTTACCCAGAAAAGCGCGATATAAATGTAACAAATTATTATTATTATCATAACACCACCCTCTGGCCCACTGGTAACTGCATCACTATGAGATGATGCAACCTCTCTTTGATTTCAGTTGCCTTCGTCATTATTTTCAGTAGTAATGATTATTGGATTGTCAGTACGCTACGTATCTGAGAGTGATTTTATAGAAAGTGGTTGCGGTGAACCTTACAACCCCTTTGGTTATCATTGATTATTAGTGATCTGAGATCAAATGAGTAATTCCTTATCCTTATTTTGATTTCTCCCTCCAGTACTTCTAGAGGGCTAAATATAGTCGACTGTGAGTCAAAAAAGTCAATTTATATGTCATTCATGGCCCCTCTTGGGAGGATGTAAACTATCTCTGTTAGCAACTGTTACTTAAGAAAAAATGTGAATGAAGTTGTTCTTTTTTGGGGGGGGGGGGGGGGGGGGGTAAATAATAAGGAAAAGAGAGGATGATAGCTGACTGCTCTCTTTGTCTCATGTATAGCGCACTGATGGTGCAAATATTACTGTCATGTGATGCAGAGAATTTTTCTTGGTGTTGGTGGTTGATTGTATGTCCAAAGGCATCCCACCCTCTTTACTTGGTAGGAGAGTGGACTCATCCTTCTGTTGCTGCCCAGGCCAGCTATTCTGCTTACATTTCTAGAGGCTCTTCCCAGGGTAGAGCTAATGAGGAAGATAGTAATTAGGGATGCACTGAAATGAAAATTCTGAAAATTTTGGATGCACTTGGCCGAAAAACTAAACTGAAATGGGAAATGATTTTTATTCATTTCTTATTACATTTTTTTTTTTGTTAAATTGTATTAATAGACTTTTAAATTCAATTCAATATTTGTATTCAATCTGAATTTAAATAATACAAACCAATAAAATAAAAAAACACTTTTATTTAAAGTAACACACCAAAATTCCACAGAAAATATATTAAAATAATATTAAATGTATCAATATACTATTCTTCATTCAGTTCTATGCAACAGAATCAGATTTAACGGATTTATTTTTGACCAATTATCAAAATAAAGTATAGTCCTACAAAGCTATTATTATCAGAGCATGTGAGCAGAGCATAGCTTAGAGTGGATCAGTGAATGAGAGCGTCATTTTACCAGCGATGCCCAACACGGCTATACCACACTATGTTACAGCAGAGTAAGGCTATTGCAAACAGAAACAAGTCTACTACAGAGAAATTTCATCTTGGCACGTTATTTGAGCAGATTTTGCTTTTCTGGTGAGCTTGAGCAGTACATGAGTGGAGTGTTTGTTTGGGCCGTGAGCAACTGTGTGGAGCACACATGCAGCGGAACAGTGAGCAAAGCAAACTGGGTGCTGGTACAGACTTACCTGCTTACCCCCCATAAATAAGTACCCCCTTAAGGTTGGTTATAGGTAAGGCAAGGCAAGTTTATTTATATAGCACATTCCATATACAATGGTAATTCAAAGTGCTTTACACAGAAAAGGAATTAAAATATTCATAAGAAATAAAAAATATAACCTGAATCACTAAGTTCAGGGTACCCCTATAGCACCACCAGGGCTATACTTTGTTATCCGTCAGAGCGGGTATAAAGGGAGTTTCAAGTAGGTCTAATTGCTTTCTTCCAGTCATATTCTTCCTTAGTGGTGATACAAGGTAAATTGAACTGTTTTGGGTAGTCCGCAGAGTGTCCCTCCATAATATATCTCCCTCCCAAACCATTGTTGGGCTTCAAGTATAGGGATGTACTATGGTTTGCTTGGGACTACAAGTCATGATAATTGGAACACTAGGCATCCCATTCTACTCTTTTCTGCCCTCTCTGATTATTCAGAATTTAAGTAGGGCTAAAATCTATGAAGTTATATAGGTATATGGAGTTATATAAGGGCAGTCCACGCAGCGTCCTGTTATTCATTTTACCTCCCTCACAAACTAATGTTCTGTTCGAAGTAGGGACATAGGCTTCCCTTTACATACTCATTTCCTCCCTCTCTTATGATTTGTTTGTGGTTGGGATATATGCTCCCATTTGGATGGTGGTGATACTAAGGTTGTAGCTATGAGCAGAGTAGACTTGGATTTATTGGTTTCTGTCCACTCCTCGCCTGGCACCTTTATCAGTAACCTCAGCTTGGAGGTACTGACTGCTAGTATGCTCCCTTGGTGGACTGCTCCCTATGAGCTTCTCAGGCTTAGCATAACAAAGCTGAAGCTTTGTAGTTTATTCCCCTTGTAGCCTTGATTCCGGGTATTCAGCCTAAGACCTGTCTGGTGCCAGGATTGGGCTGTTTAAATCTGTACTTCCCTCATCTGAAGTCAAAGGTTTTAAGGGTTATTCCCTAAAAACTTGTGGATACTGGCTTGGGGAGCAGAGCCACTGTGCATCTCTTGCTTAAGTCACATAGAATGTGCTCTTGGGTGTTGACACGCCCTCCATAATGTCACTAAAGTGCTATGCCCACACTGTTTGTGCATACTCACAACCTAGTGGAGCAGACATTTCTTTAGCATTGCGTAGTGGGTATTGTGTTCCCCATAGCGTCAACACCAAGAGGAGGCACTGAAGTTCCATTTCGAAAGAGAACATCTCAGGTTGCGAATGCAACGCAGTTCCCTGAGAAGGGGAACAAGTTGCTCTGTCTCATTGCAATGCTTCAGGACATGCCTGCATGTCTCCTTCAGACAAAAGAGTTGATGATGTGTAACTCGGGCACCCTTTTATACACTCAGGTGCTCTGCGTGTGATGTCATAGACTGCTGTCTGCCAATGATTATTGTTGTTTGTTTACATGTGCTCAGATTCCATTCCCTATAGTGTAAACACCAAGGCGCAGCATCTCGTTCCCCTTCTCAGGGAACTGGTTTGCATTTGCAGCCTAAGACGCAAAAATCGTATCAACCTTGCCACAGTTGCTCCATGTATTTCTGCTGTTGTGCGAAACGTTTATGAAGGATGTTCAGAGTCAAATATACTTTTTCGTTCATACAAACAAGAGGCTTTGGTAAACTTGCAATTGAATGTACTAATTCAGTTATATATCTAGTTAACACAAAAAATGCTTATTACGTGTCTCATTCATCTTACCATCAGTTTTTGGTGATTTGATTGGAAATATGCACAATTCTGAATGGATTTAACAGTTGATCACATCCCATGCACATATAAACATCAGCTTCTTTCATTATTTTACATATTTATATGGCATAGTTAGATTTGTTAGATTTTAGATTTGTTTGCCCTTATCAATTTCTTTTATTTTACCACTTTCAAGGATGCAAACTAGTAAAAGGTTTTTAGTGAAGTACCAACAATTTTTCTTTATTACATTGTCTTTCAAGCCCAGTAAGTTTTGTCACTAATAAAATCATCTAGCTGCAATCTGCTCTATAAATAAGTGTTGCACACACAATCTGGCACACAATATGTAGTTGCAGTTCTGCAACAAAATGAAAGCTTTTTAATTATTGTTGCACTCGATCCAAATATAATAAACCCAGAGAATTTTCACAGGCATACTCTGATAAAATAGCCATGTAAACAGATAATCTCAAGGAAAGCAAAGTATATGAGGTTATTGCAAATTTCTTTATTAAGACATGCCATTAACACACCTTTTACTTTGTGTCATGAACCCAAGCCTTTTACTGATTATCCTGTAATGTGAAAGGCCCATCAAAACAAAATGAGACCCTGGTTTTAAAAAAAAAGTGTTTTAAAACTATAATACAATTAAATGCTTGTAATTTAAATAATGCTTGGAATGTTCAGAATTTTTATTTGGTCAAAATACACAGATATTCTCAAATGGTAATCAATAGAGACATTAGGGGGAACTAAAGGTCAACACTGAACAATGATAAATTTGAAGTAATCAATTCCTGCAGAATATCACAAAGGACTGTGATGAAAGAAGAGAAAAGAAAGAAACTGGGGGTGAAAGTCTTGTAATCAGTGCAGTCCATTATATAAAGAGAGGGTGGTGGTAGGGAAAGTGAAGCTGACCTCCAAGCTCTGTCTAAATAATATATAACACTGCATCTGTCCTCTCTCAGTGCACACAAACACAGCCAATGCAAAAACTCACAGCGTGTTTTACAATACAGATGAGGGGGCAATAAGTGTGAGTTTACACTGGACTGCTAAGCATAATACATATGTATGTAGTATATTGTGCATCTATGGAAGTAAAATAATGCCAAATATTTTTAAAACAAAAAAATATGCATTGCATTAAGCATGCTTGAATTTTAATGCATTTAATGCTTTCATTTTTATGGGCTGGAATTCACATGGTTGATGATGAATGTTGATGAAGATGTGAATATTTCAATTCAAAACATTTCACACACATTTTCATTATTAAAAATTTAAATAATCCATATTCACCTCTCAGATTTTACTTCCAAAATATTCATTCTGTTTAAAAATACAACCTATAATATTCAACAGGCAATTTTCGGTCCATTTTATTTCGCTTTACAAATTCGCTTCCACAAATTCAGTGGTTCAAATTTGACAGAAAGTTCAACAGTTCACATCCGGGAGCTGCAGGAATAGCAGTAGATTACCGAGCATAATCTCCATCTGCTGTTAGTCGACCTCACCAGCAGGTGGTGCAAGCGGCTGTTAATGAAGACCAGAGCAACGTGTAGCGAGAGTCATTCATTCATTCATTCATTAAATGGATTTACAGAAATGGAGCAAGCGATATGTATTTGGTGATGATTATCAGGGCCAGTATATGGAAAAGCTGATAAAGACACAAAAGCAGTGTTTACATTCAAGTCTTCGCGGTTACTTTTGTACATGTAAACAGCTTTCTCTACCGCACATAGATAGTCACACATTTAGGGACAGACTCTAAAGTTACATATGACATATGTATACACGTTTCTAACTTCACTAGCGATTGAAGAGAATGATTTACAGTCATATAACCAACTGTAAAGTGTTCATGTAGGTGTCAGGCATGATGCACACCTTTAAACATTTGTATAAACTTGTATACGCATGTCGTATGTAACTTTAGAGACGGTCCCTAAATGTGCGACTATCGTCCAATGTCATTGTCAAGCCAACTTTATGCCAGTATGCTTAGCGTGAAACTTTGTGCTAGGGTTACCAGACGCCCCCGTTTTCCGGGGACAGTCCCGGTTTTTGGTGTTCTGTCCCCGACTGGAGCTGTCCCCGAAATTGTCCCCGTTTTACAGCTCGTTCAAAACAACCCGCATATACATTGCAAAAAAAAGCCTAACATACAGCAGCCTGTTGGTTACAGGAGCAATCGTGTAGTGATTATTTTCACCAGCAGATGGCGCCGTCAGCTACGAACGAAACCGAGAGCAGAGCGCCATTATAAACAAAATAAACATTGTTATCGCTTTCAAGGTAGTAACATACTAACTATTCATGTTAAATTAAAGTAATACTGTTTGCATGTGCTTTATAACAGGGCCTCAAAAGGGTGCGGGATTGTTTCGTCCCCAAAAATTCACAACGCAGTTATTACCACAAATCTGAACTATATAAAAAACCCTAAACAATTACACTTGCAACAAATACATATGCAGTATACACATAATTAAACACATGCTTAAAATAAGCCTAAAATGCAAAATATAAAAAGACCAATTAAAGATAGTAAGAGTTATTTTCAAGCACAAACGTAACAAAACATTTAAAGTAAAAGAAAAAAAAAAGTTAATTTATACAGTGAAAATTAAAGTAAAAAATATAAATATTAAATACAATTATATTTGTTAAATACTTTTATTCATCATATCATATTTATGTTGTTTTATTTTTGTAATGTGCTTTTGTTAAGGTAACATTGTTTTGAACGGCTTGTGCACACAATGGTTACTATTAACTGTTTTCATCGTTTGTTTTTGTGGGTGCAGTGAATTGTATTAAAACCAGACCAAAAATCGTATCAATCAAACTAAATCATAATAATTATTAATGTTAATAATAATATAAGGAGCCCACACCAATAACTACAACAAAAAACATTCAAAAATATATTGTCCCCGTTTTTTTAATTAATAGATAATAACAAATTAGATTTTTTTTGTGATATTTTGACCACTCAAATAGGAAATGTCCCAGGTTTCCATTTCAGAAATCTGGTCACCTTACTTTGTGCGTTATGTTCATATTCTGAGTCCACCTGCTTGCCTGTAGCCTATATAGTATAGCCTACATCCCCAATAAGGTGCGAGTTTGGTCTTTTATATCACTGTATTAAGCTACGTTTAGCGTCCCGATGGCAGGGGAGTCTGGAGTATGATGTATTGAGGGAACCCCTAGTACTGCAGCACAGAGCTGCGATAAAGTTAAGGAAACTAAACAATCGAGAGAAATATATGTCTACCTCAGATATAACGTTTGATCTGTACATCAGCTTCAGGGAATAACATTATAATCTCGTTCACAGTAGAGAAAGCTGCTTACATATACAAAAGTAACCATGAAGACTTAAATGTAGCTAAACACAGCTTTTGTGTCATTATCAGCTTTTCCATATATATACTGGCCTGATAATCATCACAAATAGGTATGGCTTGCTCCATTTCTGTAAATCCATTTAATGAATGAATGACTCTCGCTACACGTTGCTCTGGTCTTCGTCAACAGCCGCTTACACCACCTGCTGGTGAGGTCGACTAACAGCAGATGGAGATTATGCTCGGTAATCTACTGCTATTCCTGCAGTTCCCGGATGTGAACTGTTGAATTTTCTGTGGAATTTGAACCACTGAATTTGTGGAAGCGAATTTGTAAAGCGAAATAAAATGGACCGAAAATTGCCTGTCGAGTATTATATGTTGTATTTTTAAACAGAATGAATATTTTGGAAGTGAAATCTGAGAGGTGAATATGGATTATTGCATTTTTTAATAATAAAAAAATGTGTGTGAAATGTTTTTCATTGAAATATTCACATCTTAAATATACAACCATGTTGAATTTCAGCCCATTAAAACGCAAGCCCAAAAAATACAATGCATTAAAATGCAAGCGTGTTTAATGCAATTTTTCAAGTAGTGCAATTCAACAAGCTTTTTTGTTTCAAAAATATTTGCCATTATTTTACTTCCATTTACATCGGCACACATTGAGTTGCCATCCGTTCTGGAACCCACTTTAACTTCTATGTAGTAACATTTAAATTAATAATTTGGTACAGTGCACTCACTGTGTCCATACATGTTTTTACATTCTACTTACGTAATTACAGCTGTAATTAATTTCTGTATTTACATGAAAAATTACACTGTTGACCATTTCCTTACAGCTTAAACAACCCTTAAACCTAATATACCATGAAACATGTCCCTAAACTTACACGTATCCCACCTTAATAGCAGCAAAAGTGTTTTGCCATACAACATGAAAACAATTAGTACATTTTACCAAACATTTTTTGGATACAAGTACATAGTAGTTAAAGAGACCCTAATATAAAGTGAGGTATGGACCTTTTTGTTCAGATGTGGAATGAATTTAAAATGAAACTCTTTTATTGTTCATTTATTTTCAGAAGAGTGACATTGCCATCATCAGGAGTTGATGATCTATGTGTAAGAAGCTTAATGGTGTGTGTAATTCTTTTCTCACGTCACTAACTTCTCTGTCTGTTCTTCTCTTCTCTTTTCTTTTTTCTTTTACTGGTGGTATTCAACTTAAGGTGTTTGTTTGCTGTAAACTTTGTTCTAATCACATCTACAACAAGATCTGAACATCTGCTGTCCAAGATGAGAAGAATTTGTGATTTATTAGAAAAAGCCACATATAGTACATTGAATTAAAGATGAGATATGAAATAGGCAAAAAAAGCTAAATGCAGAGGTACAAAATAGTTGGTTTACATTAGCCGCTTTTCCACCATTGGGCCAAACTCTTCTCTCTGCTTAATCATTCCATTCCGTGCTGATTTGGAGCGTTTTGTGAGTAATCGGTAATATATTTTTTAAAAAAATTAACAATTGCCTCTGGTGTCCCTTAATGCCTATTTGTGACGTGTTTGTCTTCACTGCCTGAGGTTTCAATTCTGTCTAAGAGCAACTATAAAGTATGATGTTATAAAACTGGGTGTATCACAGTCAGATCCATTCAGAAGGAACAGATGGCAACTCAAGTATACTTTGTGTAACACAAGGCTTTTTTAAAAGTGTTACATGAGAAAGAAAGTCATACCGGTTTGGAGGATGAGTAAATGTTGACAATGAAAACATCACCTATCGTCACTATAGGGCAGAAACCTTGTATCACCATATTTAGTTTTTTTCTCTTTTTTTTTCGTAAATCATTTCTACTGGTCACCCTTTATTAGGGCCCGAGCACCGATGGTGTGAGGACCCTATTGGAATTGCTCAGCCTATTATTCTTCTTCTCCCAAATGAATCACATTTTTGATGGCCTAAACATACTCGAAAACTCATGAAACTTTGCACACACATCAAAAGTGGCGAAAATGTACGTCTGATATAGGTTTCAGAATTAGGCGTGGCAAAATTGCTCGATAGCGCCACCTACAACATTTCAACGAAGTGCCCCTCCCACTACGTTTCACGTACAGGTATGAAATTCGGTAGACACATGTAACAGCCCAATGCCTACAAAAAAGTCTCCTGGTACGAAATCTGAAACCCAACAGGAAGTGAGATATTTTGAATTTACTTTGCAAAATTGTTGCAAATTTTGCCATTTCCAGACGTTGTACTTTAACGAACTCTTCCTAGAGATTTAATTAGATCATCATCATATTTGCACAGTCTAATCTAAAGGCCTTTGCGACGTTAAATTGCGAAGATCTTGAGTTTTCCCTGAAGGGCGTGTCACTGGCGGCCTCACAAAGTTCGATGTTTCACCATGAAACAGGAAGTTGTTGTAACTCAGGCATACAATGTCCGATCTGCCCCAAACTTCACATGTATTATTAGAGTCCTGGCCTGAAGACATCTGCACGCCAATATTCAGTGACAGTCATAGCGCCACCTGCAGGCAACAGGAAATGGCATGCTTTACACTGTGATTAACTCCTCATTGAGATTCAACCAGAACAACATCATGTTTGGTCAGTCTAATCTAAAGGCCTTGGTGATGTTAAATTGTGAAGATCTTGAGTTTCCGCTGAAGCGCGTGTCCTGTCAAAGTCTGATGTTTCGTCATGACACAGGAAGCTGTTGTAAGTCAGGCATACAATGTCCAATCTGCCCTAAACTTCATATATTTGATAAGAGTCCGGACCTGAACACATCTATATGCCAATATTAGTTAGTCATAGTGCCACCTGCTGGCAACAGGAAATGGCATGCTTTACACTGTAATTCCCTCCCAGAAACACATTTAAATATGCCATGAAGTCCCAAACATGCTAGAAACACATTAAATCAAGCAAAACTTGGCTAAGTGCTAATGTATGCAATTTACGCCACAAAACAGGAAGTTGTTGTAACTCAGACATACAGTGTCCGATCTGCCCCAAACTTCACATGTCTGATAATAGTCCAGGCCTGAAGACATCTAAATGCCAATATTCGGTTATAGTCAAAGCGCCACCTGCTGGCAGCAGGAAGTGTGGCACATTGAAGTGACTTTGCCATATTTCTCCTATATTTACCCACTTAAATGCATGTCGCCCACTATTGGCTGTTTTCCTGAGGCCACCGGGTGGCGGTGCTCCTGGGTGCAAGGGCCCTTTCATCGCTGCTTGCAGCCTTAATATCTGTTTGTGGCTTTTAAAAATATTTAACCAGTGAAAAATATTTTGAAAGCTTGTGACTAAATTTCTTAACTCAATGGATCGTCAAACTGTCTGTAAAACCTCATAACTCCACTCGCCTCAATCTTGAATGAAGTGCTGCGCACATTTTAGACTATCTCTGATTGTTTTTAATGCAAGGGTAAATGAAGAACTGGTTGTTTGAATAAGTACAACATTTTATACTCAGGAAAGACTATATATAAAGGCTAATGTTTTATGTTACGAGGAGCTAAGAAGAGTGACTTAGCCTAGCACGTCACTGAATTATTGCCAATAGTCATCTTAAATAGCCTGTGTGATGCACTTCATCTTTTATAACGTAAGATTTTGGCCAAATGTCAGAAAAAACTGAGTGCCCACATAGCAACAATAAACGTTATAACCTGTAAGTTGATGAAAATGTAATATGATGCACTTACTGCTTCAGTTGCAGACTTTCTAATGATGGGCAAAACATGTGTGACATACGCTGGTCAAAAACCTTGCAAATCCTTTAGAGCTTGATTTAGGAAAAAAACTGTTTTTATAATATAATGACACATGCAAGTGTCTGACCATATATAAAGCCACAATATCAACTTTTTTTTGTTATAAAAGAAATTATATAAAAGAAAGGTGTTTCCTGAAAAGTAGCCCTTTTGGACATACAAGGTTTCCTCCCGACAGCGATGATATAGATCATTACCTGTGTCAAGATGCACCAAGAACGTTTATGCTACTTAATGACTACTTACCATAAAATTTATTTTTATTTTTTTTAAACGCAACACCATATCCTCATAGTTATGAGAAACATTAAAATGTTATACAAGCAAGCTTGATAAACCTCTAAATTAGTTTTACTGGCTTTCTCCTGTCGTAGTGAGATCAGAGCTCCTGTATTATTAAACAGTCTCTGTCCCGTTGGCCATCATTCAACACAGCAGAAATACAAATTTACTCTTGCACTTCATGTGTATTGATTGATCAAACTGAAATCAAATAGTGTCTGCACATTCCATTTACACATGGTCACATAAATGTAGTTAGCGTAGGATAGACTATCACAAAGCACAACTGAATATCCAGAAAACAATTTGACATCACATAAACTACTTATTAATAAAAAAAATGTAAAGGTGTTAGATTGTTTGAGCATAATCTATTGAATATTCATGAGCCCCCACACCCCAAATGCTGACACCACTATTTTGAATATTTTTGATCATATTTCCAATATACATGTACCCAGTTGCTACTGTATGTTTCTTGGCAACTGAAAATAGGCTCTTGTGGTTTATTGCTTAGTTATGCTAAGGCAGTTTATTAAGCATGTTTAAGACAAAACACAATATTGTAGGCTAAAATCAAATAGAATAATGTAAAGTTACCTGTTATAAAGCAAAATATCTGGTGTCCAGATCTGATTTGATGGGAAACGCAGGGTCTGAACACCAGGGTAGTTATCAGGGTTCCAGCTCAAATAGATATCCGTCCATGCCTGAACACACAAAACATACATCAGATGCAGCAACATTAAAATGCTTGATTGCTAAAGAGACAAACATATTATACACACACAGCCAGTAAACATGATAACACAATCACACAGCTGGGGTCTGCCAAGGGTACACATATTTACATTTACCACAATGAAGAGAGAACATTCAACACAGAGCAAAGTCACATAAATATATATACATAATGTGCTTAAACAGTCTTTAAAAACCACTTAAATGTCAATAATTAAAGTTAAATTAGGTCATTGTGAGTCAACTTTTTTAGTATGACATAGTGTGTGTTGACATCTCACTTCTTTGTGCATCTACTCCACCTGATCCCTCTTCAGAGGTGTAGATGGCCCTCGGCTATATTTTTTCTAGCCTAAAGTTGCTTTAGAGTAATATGATCTTTTTTAATCTATATAAAGCAGCACACTTCCAGTCTTTCTTAAAACAGAAATGTTGTTATTAGCTATGTTATTAGTCACCTTGAAATCAAATGGAATTTTGCAGCGCAATATATGTATTTTTGGAACGTTCCCCTCCCACTTGCAACAACATCTCTTCTCTGATGTATTTACTGGCGTGAGGGCGGAACAACCTGTCATTCACATGAGAGCACCACAACAATCCAATCAATTTCCAATGGACAAAATCAAGTCCCGTACTGCATTTTTTCTTGTTCAAGAAGCCATTTCACTCGGATATACATCACAATAGGGAAGAAAAGACTATCATTAACTGGCAAAAGGCAAACAAGACATTGCAATAACTAGTAGGCTGAAATCAGACTTGCTGCATTGATAATTAGAACAAATGTTTTCATAGTTTGACACCATTTATTCATTCATTCCTAGCACTGTAGTACTGCACTTCTATTATGTTAATTGTAATATGTTTGTTATTGATGATCCTCATTAGGGAAAATGTAAAAATAGTTCATTCAGAGTTTAAACTCAGCCAGAACTGTTTTTACTCAGCCACAAAGCTGTGTGGAATTATAAATATTTAGCATGTTTCCTAAATATCTGCAAACATATGATGGTATTTTTATGTTTTTCAAAAATTACATACAGTACCTTTTATGGAGTTATTTTGTGCATTAAATGGAAGCAGTGGTGACTAAATAAGTATGTGTGTTCTCTTTTTATGTGAGATGATAAATACCAGTTTGATGACACAAGTTGATAAATTACTTTCACTGTCATTTTTATTAATCATAAATCATTGGTGCTGGAGTCTTAAGTCTTTAAGTAAAGACCAAACATCCACTTCTGTCATGTTTGTTTTGCGATCTTGCTAGTCTTTAGTCAGCTAAACCCATGCTTTTCCCACTATTATGGGTAGCCAGACTCAGAAAAGAGATACAGATGTAATCGTTAACAGTTTCATTGCAGCAAAAGGAATTGAGCAAAACAGGCAAGTTGAAATTATAATATTTTAACTTGAGGAGCAATATAGGAGAATGAACAGAGTCTTTGTTGTTTTGCAGATAGTGAAAGGACATCATGACTGGTGAATCCGTGAGTAATTGAAAGTAATTGAAAGCAAGTTTAGCAAGCACAATTTGAAAGAGCAATAGCTGAATGAAATAAAAAAACAAGATTGAAATTAAAATTAAAGGGCATCACAAGCATATGTTAAATTCAAAAGAGAAGATTAACAGAGACAGTTATTTGGGATTTTTAAGAATATGGAGGCTATGGAGGCTTGTTAAGGGTTTTAGAGTAGCACTGCATGGATACTGGCTCGACAGTGGAAACAGAGTCTCAGCCTCAGACATCACGCCCAAGGACCATTGGCTGAGTGTCTGATGCATATGGCACACAAAATGGAAAATGCTTCGGGAGTCTCAAAGGTGTCATCTGATTGGTTGAATTCTGATTGGATTTCCGGGAGATGTATGTGTTGTGTTCTTTAACGGTCTGCCTGGAAACAAACCGTTGTGACACCAAAGCCCCTTATAAAAGAGTAAAGAATAAAGTGTTTACAACTGTGACAATGAGCGATTATCAGGATATACTAAACGTTTGATTTTAAAAAGTATGCAAAGTTCCCATTCAGTCGGTCACTCTCGACGCCACATCGGAGTACCGACGAATAGGAATCTCGCTCGCTCTACTTCAAAGGAAACTAAACGAGCCAATGCACATTGGCATGCAATGATTGCACTAGGTGCTCATGCCACGTAGCGCGGGTATAAATGAGACACAGGTGTTTGCATCAAATTAGCTTTTTGCTTCGGAGCCGAGTGGTAGATGGTTCAGCCAGATATCACTCTCTACTTCGCAGTCCTGACTGGAAAGAAGCCTGCCCTTTTGGAAGCGATCTCTTCAGTCGGTGTTGGTGTGACGGCACTGCAGCGGGTCGTGTGGTTCTTTGATCATCTCTCTTTTCTCTTTTTTGAGCGAACACAAAGGCTGTTCTCACAGCTGGTTCGGTGCGCTAGATGGAGAGCGCTGAAAAGCCGTTCTTACGGCTGGTAAGAGAGCGCCTTCGTGTGAGAGAGCGCGCACGTCAGGCTGCACTATCCCCTGACTGTGTCGCCGCGACCCCTCCCCGTGTGTTCTTCAGCACCAAGGAGAGCGTCCTTCTATTAGAGCAACACAGATAGAGCTTGCGTCCTTTTCAGGATGACATTCTATCTGTGTGTTTCTGGATGCGGTGGTTATCTGTCACCGAGGGATGGTCACAAGCGCTGTATCTCGTGTTTGGGCATTCATCACGCTGAGGCAGCGCTGGTGGATGACTCATGTTCTCACTGCGGGAACATGACCATCTCGGAGTTGCGGGGTGGAGTCCCCATGCCTCTGCCTCGATCTAATCCTCCATAGAGGGTTACTTCAGGCAGTAGCGCGGGTGATCTGAGGATTACGGTGAGCGCGCTTCCCCCAGGGAACCAACCCCCGGGGAACCCTCACCCCTCCCGCACTTCGCAGCCAGTAGAGCTGCCGTTGGAACGCGGCGGGCCACCCACGAGATGTGTACCATCCGTATCCTTCGGGGCTCCTCTTGACGATCAGATGTCCATCGCTGCATCGGAGGGAGGGTCAGAAGTTTCTGGAGATGACGTGTCGGCGCAGGGGGCTCCTTCGGGAAGATCCGCTGTGCCCGATACGGATCCGGAAATGATGGCCATGCTTTCCCGGGCCGCTGAGAGAGTCGGGCTCGTGTGGAACCCTCCACCGTGTCCCGAACCCTCGAGGCTGGACGATTGGTTTCTCGGGGTGGCCCGTGCTGGTTCTCAGCACCCCACCCCGGTTCCTTTCTTTCCGGAGGTGCATGACAAGCTCATTTAGTCATGGACGGCACCTTTCACTGCCCGAAACCGGCCCAGTGGCTCCTCCTCCCTCACCACCCTTGATGTGGGAGCGCAGAAGGGTTACACGCAGGTTCCTCCCGTGGAACGATCTGATCGGAAAGGCCTACCAGGCTTGTGGGGGATGCTGCCTCCTTACACGCTATGGCGTTGTTGCAGGTCCATCAGGCCCAGGCACTGAAGACCTTGCACGAGGGTGGTCACGATCCCGCAGTTCTCCAGGAACTGAGAACCGCAACGGACCTTGCGCTTTGTGCGACGAAGGTTACGGCGCGGGCAGTGGGTCGTGCAATGTCCACTATGGTGGTCCAGGAACGCCATCTCTGGCTGTGTCTGGCTGACATGAGGGAAACCGACAAGATCAGGTTCCTTAATTCCCCCGTGTCCCAGACCGGCCTCTTCGGCGATGCGGTCCAGAACTCTGCCCAGCAGTTCACGGCCGCACAGAAGCAGACTGAGGCAATCAGTCACATCCTGCCACGGCGGACAGCTGCTGTCTCCACCCTGCCGCCGGCAGCGCCTCAGCCTGCTCGTCGCCTCCGCTCCCGCGTCGCAGAAGCAGCCTCCACCCAAGCGGCGTCGTGGAGCCGGGCGTAAGCAGGCCGCCCCGCCCGTCCAGGCCTCTGCCAAGAGGGGTGGCAAGGGCAAGCGGCCCTGAGACAGGCGACCTGGAGATGGGGAGGACTGCTCTTCTGGAGACGGTGACCGCACCACTCCATCCCCCGGAGGAGGGCCGGGTGGAGAATCTTGTGTTCCGTTTTGTTTCTGTACCCAAATTTTCAATAAAAGAGCAGTTTCCCCTATTTCCGGGTCAAACCCCGGACCACACTCCTCCTCCCCCTTCGCCAGCGGGCAGCAGTGGACGATCCCCTCATGGTCCTTCTGCCCACCTGTGGAATCAGGTAAGTGTTGCAATGCACACTCACACCTCGCTGCGGGCCGCCTCCACGAGACAGCCGCCCCAGCCCGGTACCTGCATTCCACCTCGCTGCCCCACGGTGGGTACGCCGGTGGTCCCTTTGGTCCTGCTTGCACGGTCTCTGCGAGCCTGGCTAGCGCTCCCCAGTCCGTCTCGCTGGCTCATTCGGACCATCAGGCTCGGCTATGCGATTCAGTTCGCCCGGCGCCCCCCCAGGTTCAAGGGCGTCCACTTCACTTCGGTGAACGCCGCAGACGCCCATGTCCTGCGTGCGGAGATTGCAGTCCTACTGGCGAAGGACGCGATAGAGCCGGTCCCTCCAGCCGATATGAAGACAGGCTTCTACAGCCCGTACTTCATTGTACCCAAGAAGACCGGTGGGTTACGGCCAATCTTGGACCTGCGAGTCCTGAATCGGAGCCTTCACAAGCTACCGTTCAAGATGCTCACGCAGAAACGCATCTTCGAATGCATCCGTCCCCAAGATTGGTTTGCAGCCATTGACCTGAAGGACGCGTACTTTCATGTCTCGATTCTTCCTCGACACAGGCCGTTTCTGCGCTTTGCGTTCGAGGGTCGAGCATATCAGTACAAAGTCCTGCCCTTCGGGCTGTCCCTGTCCCCCCGTGTCTTCACGAAAGTCACGGAGGGGGCCCTTGTGCCCATGAGAAAACAGGCCTAGCTTTGCTCTGTCCCGTCTCAAAGCTTCAGGACCTCAGATCAGCTCTTTGTCTGTCACGGAGGCCAGCAGAAGGGAAAGGCTGTCTCCAAGCAGAGGATGGCCCACTGGATAGTGGATGCCATCACCTTGGCTTACCAAGCACAAGGTGTGCCCTGTCCGTTCAGGGTGCGAGCACACTCTACTAGAAGTGTTGCATCCTCCTGGGCGCTGGCACGTGGCGCCTCGCTGTCAGACATCTGTAGAGCTGCGGGCTGGGCAACACCCAACACGTTCGCTAGATTCTATAGTCTACGTGTAGAGCCAGTGTCCTCCTGTGTTCTCGCCTCAAACGGGTAGAAGCACTGAGAGGCCCTGGCTCTTGTCGGCTTGCCACGGCGCTTTATTTCTCCAGAAGCAAACTCTGTCGAGTCCTCCATCACCCTTGGTACCGGACGTGGCGGAACGTCTGGCATCAGGCCCCTTGCCGCTGAATCCTTGAGAACCGGTACTGGGCTGGGGATATATGAGTGACCCTGCGGGGATCCCATATATTTTTCCACGGTCGCTCCTACGGGAAGCCTGTGTCTTTCCCTTGGGAGAGCCTTCCCGTCACTGGGACTGAGCCCCCTCTCTCCATTGCGGGCTACGACTCAGCATTGTACTCCACATAACTCCTTCGGGGTACGATGTGGGCTCCGCAGTGTTCCCTTCACTAGGACACGCTTTCCCTATGTTATCCAATAGTCACTGAACGGGTCATGCGGAACAGCAGTGATGGACTTCTCTGTGTGAGCCCCGTCTCATCAGGTAAGAGAGCTCTGGAGGCTCACACGGGGCACTGGACGGGGGCAGAGGCCATGGCGCTTTGGTAGGGATTCCTATTCGTCGGTACCCCGACGTGGCGTCGAGAGTGACCTACTGAATGGGAACGTCTCGGTTACGTATGTAACCCTCGTTCCCTGAAGGAACGTCCCGTCACCATGCCCTCTGCACCCTGCTGGGGTGCCAGTCTACCTACTCGGCTCTTCAGCAAAAAGCTAATTTGATGCAAACACCTGTGTCTCATTTATACCCGCGCTGCGTGGCATGAGCACCTGGTGCAATCATTGCATGCCAATGTGCATTGGCTCGTTTAGTTTCACTCGAAGTAGATTGGCTCCTATTGATTCCTATTCGTCGGTACTCCGACGTGGCGTCTCCATTCCCTCCTTCAGGGAACGAGGGTTACATACGTAACCGAGACGTTCACAGCACCATTGTTGCACCATTTTTGCAGCAGACTTGCATGACATTCTTGAATGAATTGTAATAGTGGTAACATCAACTTTACATTTACGAACTTTGATTGGTTGCTTTACGTGTCGGTTAGACGTCCTCTTGGGTGGTCCTTGGCCAATATAAACTGCTATGGAGTCCAAACCTTCTGCCGTAAGTCTGAAGGTCTGGCTGGAAATGAAGGTGTGTGGAAACGCATTTTTATTTTGGCTGCACAACCAAATAGATATAGCTGCAGACTAGAGATCTCCAAAAGTTACCTCCAAAAGGGGGCGGAGTCTTCACATGCAAAGACTTTTGCTTAGCAAAATTTTGTTGACTTTCGTTGAAAAAAGTTTGTAAATTAAACACTGTTAAACACTCGCTGAAAAATGAATTAATCTTACATAAAATTTAGACATGTTAAATAAAGTTATAAACATGCTATTTAAATAAATATGCCTGTATACATAAATATATATTTATTTATCATCGAGATATAACCGATTGAACTTTAATATTTGAGAGAAAAATGCTCCGTAAGAGAACTCTTGGCCCGTCTGTGGCATATGGATGGGGCCGAGGAGTAAAAAGTGACAGTGACAAGCCTATTGCTATTACCCAAAGTTGAAGTTTAAAAAAAAAAAAAAAGACCAGGCAAATCAACTCCTGCAATATGGTACAGTGCATCAAAATGCAATATCATCAGTTTGCCTAAATTAGAACACAGAACGTTCAAATGTTTTACACACCATTTACACGTGGTAGGGAGCAGGTGTAAATTTCTTTCGTACCAACTAACATTTTGAAAATAAGAATTTTCGTAATTCCGAAAATTTACGTCAGAACGGCTTGACGAACGATTTACACAAAAATTCGTTCTACTCGTGTTTTATGAATGAGGCCCATTGAGAATGAGATATTTTTAATATTCTCTCATCATTTTGTCCATTGAAAGTCTACGTAATCCACATTTTCAACCTTCAAAAAGTACATATGAAAGTAATCCATATGAATTGACTGGTTTAATCCAAGTCTTCGGAAGAGATCACTTTAAAATATAAAATCACTTTATATTTATATAAATACTAATCAATGCACATACTGTACTGTACTGTACATAGAGCACATCAAATATGGTCAACAGAAGGGCAAATGTGTTTTTGATTGGTGAGAGTCAATGAGGTTTGTTCTGACATGTCAAGCATGCATGTTTGAGACAGAATATTAAAAATATCTTCATTTGGGTTCTGAAGATGAATTAAAGATATATGGGTTTGAAACGACATGAGGGTGAATAAATGATGCAATAATTTTTGGGTAAAATATCCCCTCTCTGAAATATTTTGTTATTTTGGTAGAAGACCCTGAGCACTTTCCAAAAACTGAGAAAAAAATGTAGGCACAACTATTATATATTTAATTTGTCCCTCTTTAACTCTTGTATTGCCACTTTTCAGGTTTACAGACTGCTATTATTACAACCTTTCAACTATTTCTGATAACTTGTGTGTGTGTGTTTTCACTGATGCACAATTAATTCAGTTCATACAACAGGGAGAAAATGTTGTTTGTTTCATCCTCACAGATCACATCAGATCAGTCAGGAGGAAAGAGGAGTTTCTGTCCCACACATCTCTATGTGGCTCAGATGTCCCAGTGTGCTTTAGTGAGCGTATTCCCTGGGGCACTGCCTCTCTCTGTGGACACAATGGCTTGCTCGGCACTGACATGATGATAGGATCGGGGAATGTGCGCTGCACATATTTCATGTACTGGAACACATATTTTGAACATACTATTCCTCCATGTCCAAGAAAAGAACAGATCCTCTTTGTTCCCAATGTCACGTGCAGTTTCATGTTTTTAAGCAACACTAAATAATTTAGAACCAAAAAAAGATGAGGTGAGAAAGCAAATTTTGAACCAAATTTATATTTATATATTTGTGCTGATATTTTTATTTTAAAATTCTTATTTTAAAATGTTTTATAATTTATTTTATAATTATTTATTAATAATGTAATATATTTTTATTATTTTATTTTATACATTTATTATATACTACACTTATTTATGAAAAAGCCTTTCAAGCACGTTTTGATGATTTAATATTTTTAATCATGCATACCACTGTAAAGTATAACAGCCCACAATGAAATATCTGAAGTAAATAGAAAAACTATATTTTTGGACAACCCTAAATAAGTTTTTCTCTTTTGTTATTGATTTAATTATTTTTTATTGTGACTAGACACTAGAATAATAGACAGACAGAGGGTTTAATCAGAGAAACGGCTGCAGTTAAGTTAATAAGGCTGGTTGGAATAGGCTGTAACAATGGAACTCTTATTCAAAATCAATTATTGAAGTCTGCTTTATAATGACATATATTAAAGTAACTGGGGTTTGTAGAAAACAGATGTAGCTGCTAAAATTGGAGAGATCTTAGGGGTGCAAAACTCCCTGGAGGGCCAGAGTTTAGCTTCAAGTCTAATAATTAAACACACCTGATCAAACTAACCAAGTCCTTCAGGATTATTTGAAAACTACAGGTATGTGTGTTGGAGCAGGGTTGGAACTAAACTCTGCAGGACTGTGGCCTTCCAGGAGCTGAGTTTGGCACCTTTGATCTAGGAACAAAACACATTATCCCAGTTACAACTGTCCCTAGTCTCTCCCATCGCTCTCAGCCTTTTAGCCTCTCAGTTTTATGCTATGTGATGTCCATCTGTGGGCCATAAATTACAACGTCAACAAATCTTTGACCCAAAAATGAAAAAATTGCCAACCAAATGAAAGGTTGTCATTATTTACTTACCGTTGTTTCCAAACCTGTAAGACTTTTGTTCATCTTCAGCACACAAATTAAGATATTTTAATGCAATCTGAGAGATTTCTGTCCCTCCATTGGCATTTCATGCAACTACCGCTTTGATGCTTTAAAAAGTTAATCCATATGAATTGAGCAGTTTAGTCACGATAAGCAGGTCCGGTTAAGCTTCTGTTTATGTTCACTGATCAATGTTTATATGTGAATAAAAGCCTAAATTCCATCTGTTTATCATATAAAATGATCAAGTCTCAAAATTTGAACTAAACTGCTCAATTCATATGGATTTGTTTTACGATCTCTTTATGAACTTTTTGAAGTGACAAAGTGGTAGCTCCCTTTCGTTCAGTCACTTTGAGTTAAGTCAGTGACTGACGAAATGGGGGTTTTGCTTAGAAGCCTATCACCTTCGAGTTCTTACAAAACGAGCCAATGGCAAGGAAATGCCATGGGTCTGCGGAATTTGCATAGCGTAACTCCGCCCCACCACGTGGGTATAAAGGAAGGACGCTGGCAATCTCACATTATGTTTCTACTTCGGAGCCAAGAGTATTCTTCAGTCCTGCAACCTGATAATCCGAGTTCTCTTCAGTTCTTCGAGACGAGCAGCTCTCCAGTGTGTTGGTGTGACGGCTCTTTCCAGCGATTCCACATTGCCTGCCTGCTGGTCTGTGCAGTGATCTGCAACAGCTGTGTTTCCCTGGGCGCTTCAACACTCTGCTGAGCTTCCTCTCACAAAAGAGCTTGCGCGTGGCACGTCTTTTTAAAGATGTCTCGGCCGTGCACTTCTGGGTCGATCTCTGTCGCCGTCTGATGGGCACAATTGCTGCTTGACGTGTTTGGGCTTCACGCTCAAGCAGCGTTTGTGGATGAGTCATGTTCTCACTGTAGAAACATGACCATCGCGATGTTGCGGTCTAGACTCAATGACCTTCATAAGGGAGGTAGAGTCCCCTCTGCCACACCCCTATCTATCCCCTCCACGAGAATCAATATTTTGGCTGGTGGCCAGGGTGACCTCAGGGTGACGGTTTGGAACAAAGCCCAGACGATTCCTCCTCAGGCCACACCCCCCTTTTGCACACCGCTACCCGCGATAGTTCGCACTGAGGCAGCAGGACCCTCTGCGGATGTCCAGCGTGTTTCGTTCGGCACTCCAGATGATGATATGTCGATCGCCGCATCGCAAGGTGGGCTGGAGTCCTCTGGGGATGAAGATTTGGCTATGCTGCCGCCTTCTGGTGTGCCAGCATTGCCCGAGTTTGATCCGGAGTTGACAGCCATGTTATCTCAGGCAACAGTGAGCATCGGGCTGGAGTGGAACCCTCCGCCCTGTCCCGAGCCCTCGCAGATGAATGATTGTTTTTTGGGGTCAGCGCGTACTGACACCCGTCAGCGCCCGCCCCCAATACCTTTCTTTCCTTCTTCCTGTGACCGTTCGGCGTCCTCCTCCGCCTTATCTACCCTCGACGGGGCCGCGGCTAAAGGGTACACTGGGGTCCCCTCTGTTGAATGCTCTGTTGTCCTGTGTCCACAGAGTGCTTCAAAATGGTGCTGTGATCCTAAACACCCCTCCAAAGCCTGTAGGTTTTCGTCTACCTTGGTGGCGAAGTCCTACAGAGCTGCAGGGCCACCAGGATGCGCAGGGACATGCACGAGAGTAGAGTACCCATGGATGAGCTGCGTGCCGCCACTGACCTCGCCCTCTGGGCGACAAAGGTGACTGCACGCTCCCTGGGTCAGGTGATGTCCACAACTGTGGTCCAGGAGAGACACCTGTGGCTCAACCTGGCTGATATGAGAGGTTGCTTCACTGCCCCACCCAGGGTACATCTGTGGTTTGCATGACCCCGCTGGTTCAGTTCTTGGGAACCTGGCTAGAGTTTCCAAACCTGTCCCGCTGGCTCACAAGAACCATCAGGCTTAGCTACACTTCCAGGCAGTCCGCTATACCATGGTAGGTGGCAATGCCCCTGTCATGCGTGCGCAGGTCGCTACCTTGCTGGCGAAGGGTGCGTTTGAGACTGTCCCTCCAGCCAAAATGAAGTCCGGCTTCTACAGCCCTTCATTGTACCCAAGAAAACCGGTAGGTTACGACCAATCCTGGACTTGCGTGTCTTGAACCGAACCCTTCACAGGCTTTCATTCAAGATGTTGACAGCCGAACGCATTTGCGTTCGTCCGTTGGATTGGTTTGCAGCGATCGTTTTGAATGCGTACTTTCATGTCTCCATTCGACACAGACCGTTTCTACAGTTTGCCTTCGAGGGGCAGGCATACCAGTACACGGTTCTCCCATTCGGGTTTCCCCTGTCTCCTCACGTCTTCACAAAAGTCATCAAGGCAGCCCATGTGCCACTCAGGCAACATGGGTTTGCATCCTGAACTATCTCAACAACTTGCTGATCCTAGTTGCTTGCTGGGCCTTCGGGTCAAATGGGAAAAGAGCAAACTCTCCCCTGTGCAGAGGATCTCTTTTCTTGGTATGGAAATCAACTCAGTCCCCATGTATGCACAGCTTACGAGCGAGCACGCGCAGTCACTGCTGACTTGCCTGAGCCAATTCAAGGGCAAGAGTGTGGTTCCACTTAAATTATTTCAGAGGCTCCTGGGGCATATGGCATCCGTTACGTCCCTCTGCCAGTTCTGCTGTACCGCTGGAACGGCCGAGAGTTCAGTCTCTTGCCATTGGCTCGTTTTGTAAGAACTTGAAGGTGATAGGCTTCTAAGCAAAACCCCCATTTCGTCAATCACTGACGTAACGTCTCTGTTCCCTCCTCAGAGAACGAGGGTTACATACGTAACCGAGACCTTGTGCGGACTCTCAATGGATGGGCAGAAATCTCTCAGATTTAATTTAAAATATAATTTACGTTTTGAAGATGAACAGGTTTGGAACAACATGAAAGTAAGTATTTGATACCATCTTTTTTTCGGGATGAACTAACCCCTTAAGTCAATCTGTGGGTGCTCATCTGTGCAGGGCCTGTCTCTAAACCAGCTTAGCACTTTGAAAAGCAACTGGTCTGAATGTTGGGTTCATAATCAGAGCAGCTCCTTTGTGGAAAATTTCTTATCCAGCTTAATTTCATGGTTAAGTGCTCAGTTGGCTAAACTCATGCATTATGGCTGATGAGGTCAATAAAGGTGAATTAGAGCTGAGGAATGTTTCAGACAGATAGAAACACCTTTCAACAACTAAAAATCACTGTTGGCTCCAGCCAATTGGTGCCATTTGTGAGTATATACACATTTACGAACATGGCTTTCATGAAATTTCACACTTTCCCGCTTTTAAGTTGATTATGTGCTCACCAAATATATTTAATCTGCGTATGTTTTGCATTTTTAGTGGGCCTGGGCATTTTTGCAATTAATTTGGTTTGTAATGTTTCTCAGCATAGAAGCTTTCACTCAAGTAAATAATATCCAGATGAGTTTTGATTGCAGAACTGTTATATATTAAAATTCTGACATCATTGGTCATCTTAGGGCACTCTTGGGTGCTGAAAACAGTTTATCAACCTCAAATTTTCATATGCTTCTTTTAATGATGTTCATTAAAAGCAACTGGTCTGAATGTTGGGTTCACAATCAGAGCCTGCAGTGAAATGAATAAATAATATTCATCTGTTTTAATAATATAATAAATATAATATGAGATAATGTTTTTCATACATTCTCCTTCTGAATTTTTCTTAGAACTCCATTGTATTGTTTAAAGTGATTAAAGTGCATCCGGGAAGAATTCACAGCACTTTTTCCACATTTTGTTATGTTACAGCCTTATTCCAAAATGTATTAAATCAATTTTCCTCAAAATTCTACAAACAATCCCCCATAATGACAACGTGAAATAAGTTTGTTTGAAATCTTTGCAAATGTATTAAAAATCAAAACTAGAAAATAGAAATAAATAAATACATTAAAAAAAAAATCACCACATGTACATAAGTATTCACAACTCAATACTTTGTTAAAGCACCTTTGGCACCACTTACAGCCTCGAGTCTTTTTGAGTATGATGCTACAAGCTCAGCACACCTATTTTTGGGCGTTTCTCCCATTTTTCTTTGCAGGACCTCTCAAGCTCCATCTGGTTGGATGGGGAATGTCAGTGCACAGCCATTTTCAGATCTCTCCAGAGATGTTCAATCGGGTTCAAGTCTGGGCACTGGCTGGGCCACTCAAGGACATTCACAGAGTTGTCCCATAGGCACTCCTTTGTTATCTTGGCTGTGTGCTTAGGGTCGTTGTCCTGTTGGAAGATAAACCGTCGCCCCAGTCTGTGGTCCAGAGCGCTCTGGAGCAGATATCTCTGTACATTGCTGCCTTCATCTTTCCCTCGATCCTGACTAGTCTCCCAGTTCCTGCTGCTGAAAAACATCCCCACAGCATGATGCTGCCACCACCATGCTTCACTGTAGGGATTGGCCAGGTGATGAGCGGTGCCTGGTTTCCTCCAGATATGACACTTGCCCTTCAGGCCAAAGAGTTCAATCTTTGTTTTCTCATGGTCTGAGAGTCCTTCAGGTGCCTTTTGGCAAACTCCAGGCGGGCTGTCATGTGCCTTTTACTGAGGAGTGGCTTCCGTCTGGCCACTCTACCATACAGCCTGATTGGTGAAGTGCTGCAGAGATGGTTGTTCTCCTCTCTCCACAGCTCTAGAAAAAAGTCCTGGTGGTTCCAAACTTCTTCCATTTACAGATGATGGAGGCCACTGTGCTCAGTGGGACCTTCAATGCTGCAGAAATTTTTCTGTAACCTTCCCCAGATCTGTGCCTTGATACAATCCTGTCTCTGAGGCCTACAGACAATTCCTTGGACTTTATGGCTTGGTTTGTGCTCTAACATGCACTGTTAACTGTGGGACCTTATATATACAGGTGTGTGCCTTTCCAAATCATGTCCAATCAACTGAATTTATCACAGGTGGACTCCAATCAAGTTGTAGAAGCATCTCAAGGATGATCAGTGGAAACAGGATGCATCTGAGCTCAATTTTGAGTGTCATGGCAAAGGCTGTGAATATTCATGTGATTTTTTCGTTTTTTATTTTTAATACATTTGCAAAGATCTCAAACAAACTTCTTTGACGTTGTCATTATGGGGTATCCTTGAATAGATCGTTCCAAATGCAAACAGCTTAATGTAAGCTATCAAGTCACAAAGGCCATTATAAGTCAAACTCCCAGACATAAACCTGCTCCTGCTCCACTTCAAGCAGTTATTTTAGTTGTAAATCTGCCTGATGTGACCAAGGGATGTGACATTAAACCTAGAAGCCATTGAAATGTTGTTATCTTGTTACTCTGAGGTCTGAAAGCTTTGTTAGCGTCACCTGCAAGCCATGCGACTGGAACAACCGATTTAAATTTCAAATAATTCTGCTGTTGTTTTTGCGTTCCAGGGTGATGTCTGAACAATGAGCACTTGAGGAAGATGTGCCACTGAGCGGCGTAACTGAGCAGGACAGGAGTACGTGGACCGGCATGTTTAAAACAAGCCAAATTGCTATTAGATTTTCAAAAATGATGGCATGACAGTTTAAGGGAGAGGAGATTAACTACTTTGAAGGGAAGAAGAGAAATCATATTGTTCAATTTACAATGACTGTAGGAATGAGAGGATTGCCTTTCATATAGCTTTCATATAGTTAATATAGCATGTTTTACGGCACAATTTTCTATGAAACAGAGAAACATCAGCGTTAGGAAGGTTACTTTGTAAATGTAATAGGTTACAGATTACAAGTTACCCTATTTAAAATGTAATAAGTAGTGTAACTATTTCAATTACTTTATTAAAGTAATGTAACTGATTACATTTGATTACTTTTCAAAATTTCTAATGAATGTTTTCAAACTGGTAATCATTTTTAAACATTTAAACCAGGCAGGGTTAACCATACAGTAGTACTCAACACTGATTACTGTCAGACTTTCAAAATCCTTCAATTATCAATAATCTTTGAATTAAGATTATAATAATTCATTTTTAAAGCACAACTACCACAAAATCAAACGTTCCCACATCTTTCTACTTTGAGATCGTTCTGAGGTTAAATGCAGATTTAAAATCATAACAAGAAATTGTTTAATAGCTATGATACTGTTTTTGAAATCAAATCCTAGCTATTTCCATCACTGGAACGCATTCTCGCCAGCATTTTATAGGACTTGTACCTGAATGCAGTTTTGTACCAGGTGAGCTACCGAGCAAGTTTACATATGGAGCCGATTATGTGATGCAAACGGCAACATGTATGCAATGTGTGTAAAATATGTGTAGTCGTGCAATATGGTAAAGTGCATGGTTTTGAAGTTGTTGTTTTACTGCCACTAGTGTTGATTTCAGCTGCAGGAAACTGCAGTGAATTGCATTGCATGTATAAACACTTCTTGTTTTTGTTTTTCAATCAGCCTATGTTGGATTTTATTTCTGATTCACATTTGTTATTGAAATGTAATCTTGACAAATAGATTTGGTCATTTCAAAGAGTAGCTGTGACTAAATAGTAAGGAGTTGCCTGGGACTTTACCAAAATCCCTTAAAGGGACTTTTGGCCACACATACTTACACATACATGCACAATGCATGAGTACAAAAGGAAACTAAGTAGAAACTCACCAGCTGTAGCCAGGCGTTGGTTATTAATACCTGATTTTTTTCATCCTGGGGCAGGGAAAAAGGAGAAAAAAAGAGAATCAGTATCAAAAGAGGACATAAATGACGGATTACTTCAAATTGAACAAATCTCCTTCTATAATCCCAACCCTTTTTATGAACAAAGACTTTTATTCCTTTTTTGGCCTCTGTGTACCATTTGAGCTCTCTCCTTCTCCCACACATAAATGCAGGCTTTGCCTTTTGGAGCATTTGGGATAAGGCCAAAAGAGACCAGCTATGACACTCAATGAATAGGAGCAATCAAACTTTAAAGCAGTTTCACTATGTGACAATCACCATTACAATACAGATCTCATAGTAATCCTCTTGGGATTTAAAGATTCACTTCAACATGCATCGATCTGTGTCAGAATCTCTCAGCGTTTATGTGAGCCCAAGAACATTCAGCTTTGAATGATCAAAGATGTTTTTTTCGTTCAGAGAATTGTCAGCTGTGATTTCCTCACATTTCATTCAGTTTGGACCAGGGATCTACAGTGTTATTAATTTGTCATGTTTTTACTCTTAGATATTCTTGTTTCTGGCTTCACCTATAGTTCAATAAGTAACTGACCGATAAGAACAGAGAGCATTAGCTTCAGATACACAACATCGAAGATATAAAATAAATAATATTTGAAAAAAAGAGAGATCTGACTGAGTTTATAGAGTGAGTTTCATTAACATAAAAGTACTGTGGTATTACCATGTATATATTTTTAGTAATACCATGGATTTTGGTACAATAGTAGGCTACATGTAAAGATTATGGTATATGAATATGTTAATCATACAGTACCACGGTATATATCAGTACCATTGTATTAACATCTGATCATGACTATATCATGGTGTGATATTTGAACTGTAGTGATCTCAATATATCTTACAGTATACATTACCATTCAAAAGTTTGGGGGTCAGTACAATTTTTTTAAAATACATTTTTATTCAGCAAGGATATATTAAACTGATCAAAAGTGACAGTTCACAGACTGTTACAATGTTCCAAAAAATCAATTTCAAATAAATGCTGTTCTTCTGGAATTTCTATTCAAGAAAGAAACCTGAAAAGAAATAATAATCTTGAAAATTTTAAGCAGCACAATCATTTTCAACATTGATAATAATAAAAAATGTTGTAACACTTTTCAATATGGTTTCATTTGTTAACATTAATTAATTAGCATGAACAGAGAAGTCATTTATTAACATTAACAAAGGTTAATAAAAGTTGTAAGAATATATTGCTCATTGTGAGTTAATGTTAATGCTTTAACTAATGTTAGCAATTGATACCTTATTGTAAAGTGTTAGACTGGAGTAATGGCAGCTTATCAGAGGAATAAATTAAATTAAAATATATTAAAATAAAAACACATAATTATTGCAGCAGTTAAATTACAATATTTCAAAATATAACTGTTTTTAATGTATTTTGATCAAGCCTGAGCTTGGAAAGTACTGCTGAAAAGGAACTATTACATTCATGAGGTCAGTTTAGAGTTGACATAAACAGTTTTGTTGCAGTTGATCTTGAATTTCAGTTCAAATCTTTCACTTAAGGCACCAATGATAAATCATGCTGAAGAGGAACCCGTCCTTGCTTTCTAATGCGCAAAGATGTCTCTTTTGGCAACTACTGGGCGCATTAACCATTTGGTTGACATTCCAGCATGAACAGAGATGGTTATTAAAGCGATAGTTCACACAAAATTGAAAATTACCCCATGATTTACTCACCCTCATGCCACACTAGGTGTATATGACATTCTTCTTTCAGACGAATACAATCAGAGTCATATTAAAAAATGTCCTGGCTAATCCAAGCATTATAATGGCAGTCCAAAATTTGAAATGCATCCATCCATTATAAAAGTAATCCACACGGCTTCGGGGGGTTAATAAAGAACTTCTGAAGTGAAGCAATGCGTTTGTGTAAGAAAATTATCCATATTTAACACTTTATAAAGTAAAATATCTAGCTTTCGCCAGACCGCCTTCCATATTCAAATTTACAATGGCTTGAGGGTGAGTAAACTATGGGATAATTTTCATTTTTGGGTGAACTATCCCTTTAAATTGGGATAAAATACACCAACTGAAACCTCAAACATGTTTTTAAAAAAATAGGTTTTGAATTGTGGTTCAGGGACCCAAGAAGATGACTAGTACTAGAGTGTCTGCATTCTTCAAAAAAAAAAAAAATATATATATATATATCTACATATATAAATCAATTGTATAAATGAAAAAAGATGACAGCCTTGTTTTTCACAAAAAAATTAAATAAAGTTAAAATCTGCATGTGTACTTTTGTGGAAAAGAATTTCTAAGTATTTAAGCATATGTGTACATAGGTTTAAGATTAGTATTTGTGCTGCATCTTTCAAAGGCATTTCTCCCCACCACTGTTGCGTTTTTTTTTCAGAATTGCGCAATATAAACTCGCAATTGTGAGAAATAAAGCCAGAATTGTGAGATATAAACTTGCAAATGCGAGAGGCAAAGTCAGAATTGCGCAATATAAACTCGCAATTGTGAGAAAAAAGTCAGAATCACGAATTTATATCTTGCAAATCTGACTTTTAATCCTTGCAATTCCAAGTTTATAAATCGAGGGGGAAAAAAACTCTGAATTGTGAGATATAATCTGTCAAATGTGAGAAATGACGTCTGAGTTGTGTGATAAAAAGTATACCTAAAGATTTTCATTCCGTGGCGGTAACAAGCTTACATGGATATCCCTGTTTATATGTCAGAAAAAGTAGCCTACTTTTGTTAAAGGTTTTGTTAAAACTACAGATTGAACTTTTGTATTCCTGCCCACACACAGTCAGATCAAGAGCATCAGTGCCAAAATCATAAGAGCATTATGGGAGTTTAAGTTTTTGGCAAAAGGGAACACCACAGCCCCTTTTATTGGTTTTCTTTAGTCATGTAGCACACATTGTAATGTTTTTCTTTATAGAAAGTTTTATTAAAAGCCCATCTTGTCAGCAGTTATTTTCCCCCTTTAAAGTAGAAAGACTTGCATCATTACATGAAAAATGAATTGGCAATATTGGGGGGGTTCCTTGCTTGACACTGATAGCGTTACTAGTGTCAATGGGGTGAGAGTATACAGTGTATATTTTAAAATTTATTTTAAACAATTAAATTAATATTATCATGCTTTTTTATTTTTTTGTTTATGATTTTTAAGCATGCCTTTATTTTAGGGCCACTGAATGTCATGTATTTCTACTATTTTTGTTTATGATGTCGATGAGTACGAGTCAAATTCTCACTCGTGAGAACAACGCTTTGTTGTTTTTGCCCTTCTTTTTCTTTATTATTAAATTATTAAATACTATTCTTGGTCTGTCTGCTGAAACTCTGTCACTTGAAAGAATTAAAGTCTCTTGCTCTTGGGTTCAGCAAGTAAAAGACTCTTTGTTAAGCCATCTTGATATGAGGTCCCCATACAAGGTTAGTCATATATCCTCTATATGTGTCAAAATGACAGAGAGAGAGAGAGAGGTAGATCCTAAAATTTACACCCGTAAACATGACACATCAGTTGCCTGTTTGATCTTTTGGGTTTTTTCGCTGCTAAGTATCTATCATTTACTTTTTTTTATCTTGTTCTCGCCTTCCTGTCTCTTTTTATTTTTCTTTCTTCTGTCTCTTCTGTCACACTAAAGTCCCTGTTGTTTTCTGCTCCTGCAGAAGAAAGTGAATGTAACGTGTTGTCTGTGAAGGATAAACTGAGGGCTTGTGACATGCAATCAATGTCAGACAGGGAAGAAGATAAGAGTGCCATCACAATCCTGACCAAAATTCCATCTGTACGGCTCTTCTTGTCTCACAGATCCAGAATTTTAACTAGTGACACACTATAAATACTAATAGCTTTTTCAAATTGAATTAAATTGCCAATAAAGGTTTTGTGTTTGTTACCTTATTGAATCCTTATTATAATTAAAGTTTAACTTTAAATCCTGAAAAAAGTTTTAAACATCAGTTCTCCTTCAGGGAACGAGGGTTACCATACGTAACCGAGACGTTCCCTTTCAGTCGGTCACGTTCGACGTATGTCGGACGTCACCGACGAATTGGGATCCCTTTGGAAAACGCCACAGTTACTACCACTTCCAGCGCCCAGCGAGAGCCCCTCAGACCCCGTCTGTTCCGGGCGGGGAATTCACGCAGGGAAGTCACACTGCTGTTCCGCAAGACCCACTTCAGCAGACTATTGGATACCGCTGGGAAAGCGTGCCCAGAGGGACGCTGCGGAAGCCACATCATGCCCGAAGGGAGTTACCATGTGGAAAATACACGTATGGACTGGCCGTGGGCAGTGCAACATACGGAAGTCCCAGGGGTGGCCCCGGCCAAACAGGCGGGGGAACAACACCTAACTGAGACGGCAGAGAGCTCTGCCGAGGGAAAGACACGGGCTCGCCGTAGGGAGCCGTACCGTGGAAGAATACACATATGGGACCGACGTGGGGGTCACAACATATGGAACGTCTCGGTTACGTATGTAACCCTCGTTCCCTGAAGGAAGGGAACGGAGACGTTACGTCAGTTACTGACGGAATGGGGGTTTCGCTTAGAAGCCAATCGCCTTTGAGCTCTACAAAACGAGCCAATGGCATGAAAATGCCATGGGTCTGCGGAATTTGCATGCCGCAACCCCGCCCCACGGCGTGGGTATAAAGGGCGTTGCGTGGCAATCTCGCATTATGTTTACCTGCTGAAGAGCCGAGGCATGAGCGCCCGGCCAGTTCCAGCGGTACAGCGGTCATGGCAGGGGGACGTAACGTCTCCGTTCCCTTCCTTCAGGGAACGAGGGTTACATACGTAACCGAGACGTTCCCTTTCAGTCAGTACACTACGAGTTACGTCAGTTACTGACGGAATGGGGGTCCAATACAATCTCGCCATGACGGCTGTCTTCCAGCGTCCTGCGCTGACCCGGGCTCCCTGCCGTGAGTGTGGCACGAACGAGGGGCTAGGCTCAACGCTACCAAGGTACACTGGGAAGCATATCCCACGTGGAGAATGCAACACAATGCCAACCCAAAGGGGGGGACTTGAAGAATACACCTATGACCCGAAGGAGCTGCATAGGGAACACTCTGGGGTATCCAGCCGAAGGTGGAAAATTTCAACCCCAGGCGTGGCAAGGTGTCTTGCCAAGGGAAGACACGAGCTACAAGAGACTTACCGTGGAAATACACATGTGGGGGTTACCCAGCGGGGGAACCATGCACACGGAGGCACCTAGCCGAACACGAGGGGTGGCCTGAAAGGGCACTCGCTCTGGTGACGACATCGACAGTGCTGGAGGAGCTCAGGGCTTACTGGGAAGCTCACCTGAGAGAAATAGCGCACGCATCCAGTCCGCGGAGTGGAATGGCGCAGCAAGCGAAGACACCTGAGCCTGTCCGGTTACTGGCCAGTAGGGGCGAGTACACGAGAGGATACAGGCTCCACTCTGAGATTATAAAATCTTGCGAATGTGTTGGGTGTCGCCCAGCCTGCAGCTCTACAAACGTCTGTTAGCGAGGCGCCATGCGCTAGAGCCCAAGAGGAGGCAACACTCCTGGTGGAGTGTGCTCTTACCCCGAGGGGGCATGGCATGCCCTGGACTTGATATGCCAGGACAATGGCGTCCACTATCCAGTGGGACAACCTCTGCTTGGAGAGAGCCTTCCCTTTCTGCTGCCCTCCGTAACAGACAAAGAGCTGGTCTGAGGTCCTGAAACACTGCGTCCGGTCTACGTAAGCGCGAAGGGCGCGTACTGGACAGAGCAGTGCCAAGGCTGGGTCTGCCTCCTCCAAGGGCAGCGCTTGCAGGTTCACCACCTGGTCCCTGAAGGGAGTGGTGGGAACCTTGGGCACGTAACCAGGCCGGGGTCTCAGGATGACGTGAGAATTGGCCGGCCCGAATTCCAGGCACGCTTCGTCAACCGAAAATGCCTGCAGGTCCCCTACCCTCTTGATGGAGGCCAAAGCAGTCAGGAGCGCCACTTTCAATGAAAGGAACTTCAGCTCGACTGACTGCAATGGCTCAAAGGGAGCCTTTTGCAGGGCTGCTAAGACCACTGCTAGGTCCCAAGAGGGTACCTGAGGTGGGCGAGGAGGATTTAACCTCCTCGCACCTCTGAGGAACCTACTGACCAGGTCGTGCTGTCCAACCGTTTTAGAGTCCACCAGGTCATGATGAGCTGAAATAGCAGCCACATAGACCTTCAGGGTGGAGGGAGACAGCCTTCGCTCCAACCCTTCCTGGAGGAAGGAGAGCACGGACCCGATCGAGCATCTTCTGGGGTCCTCTCGCCGAGAGGAGCACCAGGTGACGAAGAGGTTCCACTTCAACGCATAGGCCTGTCTGGTAGACAGGGCTCTAGCGGAAGTGATGGTAGCCGCCACCTGAGGTGGCAGGGTACTCAAACCTGCCGCGTCCCGTCCAGGTTCCACACGTGGAGGTTCCACAGGTCGGGACGCGGGTGCCATATGGTGCCCCGTCTCTGAGACAGGAGGTCCTGTCTCAGAGGGATCGACCAGGGAGGTGCTGTCGCAAGGAGTACAAGTTCTGAGAACCAGGTCCGGCCGGGCCAATATGGGGCGACCAAAAGGACCTGCTCCCTGTCCTCCCTGATCTTGCACAGAACCTGTGCGAGAAGGCTCACTGGGGGAAACGCATATTTGCGTGGGCCCCGCGGCCAGCTGTGCGCTAGTGCATCCGTGCCGAGGGTCCCCTCGGTCAGGGAATAGTACCAGCGGCAATGGGAAGAGTCGCGGGAGGCAAACAGATCTATCTGTGCGTCGCCAAACTGCTCCCAAATCAGCTGAACCGTCTGGGGATGGAGTCTCCATTCCCCCGGGAGCGGCTGGAACCGCGACAGCTCGTCGGCTGCGCAGTTCAGGTCTCCCGGGATGTGAACGGCACGAAGCGACCTCAGATGCTTCTGACTCCATAGGAGGAGATGGCGGGCGAGTTGCGACATCCGGCGGGAGCGTAGACCACCTTGTCGGTTGATGTACGCTACTGTTGCCGTGCTGTCTGAACGGACCAGAACGTGTTTGTCCTTGAGCAGGGCTCGAAAGCGGTGCAGGGCAAGACGTACGGCCAGCAACTCGAGGCAATTGACATGCCATAGGCGCTGGGGTCCTATCCAGGAGCCCGCGGCAGCATGTCCCTTGCACATGGCGCCCCAGCCCGTGGAAGAGGCATCTGTTGTGACAACAACATGCCTGGAAACTCGTTCTAGGGGAACACCTGCCCGTAGAAAACTGAGGTTCAACCACGGGGTGAAGGTCTGACGGCAGGCTCGGGTCACTGGGACCTGGAGGGTGCCGTGTTGCCATGCCCATCCTGGGACTCGATCGCAAAGCCAGTGCTGAAGCGGTCTCATATGGAGCAGACCAAGCGGGGTCCCCGCGGCTGCTGACGCCATATGCCCCAGGAGCCTCTGAAAAAGTTTCAGTGGAACCGCACTCTTGCCCTCGAACTGGCGAAGACAAGTCAGCAGAGACTGCGCGCGCTCGCTCGTAAGCTGCGCGAACATGGCGACCGAGTCGATTTCCATACCGAGAAAAGAGATCCTCTGCGCTGGGGAGAGTTTGCTCTTTTCCCAGTTGACCCGAAGGCCCAGACGGGCGAGGTGCTGAAGCACCAGATCCCTGTGTTCGCAGACCTGATCCCGAGAGTGGCCTAGAATCAGCCAGTCGTAGAGATAGTTCAGGATGCGAACCCCGTGTTGCCTGAGCGGCACAAGGGCTGCCTCGACAATCTTCGTAAAGACGCGAGGGGACAGGGCTAGCCCGAAGGGGAGAACCGTGTACTGATATGCCTGCCCCTCGAAGGCAAACCGTAGAAACGGTCTGTGTCGAGGAAGAATGGAGACATGAAAGTACGCGTCCTTCAGGTCGATCGCTGCAAACCAATCCGAGGGACGAACGCACTCGAAAATACGTTTGGCTGTCAACATCTTGAATGGAAGCCTGTGCAGGGTTCGGTTCAAGACGCGCAGGTCCAGGATTGGCCGTAACCCACCGGTTTTCTTGGGTACAATGAAGTAAGGGCTGTAGAAGCCGGACTTCATCTCGGCTGGAGGGACGATCTCGATCGCACCCTTCGCCAGTAGGGTGTCGACCTCCGCACGCATGACAGGGGCATTGCCACCCACCACGGTGTAGCGGACTCCCCGAAAGCGGGGAGGAGACCGAGCGAACTGAATCGCATAGCCGAGCCGGATGGTGCGAGCGAGCCAACTGGACAGGTTGGGAAGCGCTAGCCAGGCTCCCAAGAACTGAACCAGCGGGGTCATGCGAACCACCGGCGTACCCCCGATGGGGCAGCGAGGCGGAATGACCGGCCCAGACAAGGGAGGCATGGGAGCGTCCCGGGGTGTGGGCGGGGTCGAATTCCGCGCCCTGACAGAGGAGACCAGGGAAGGACCAGCGTTCCACGGGGGTCTCGTCTGCCCGGGGGCTGGCGACAGAGGGGGCCGAGAGCGGCGAGGCCATGGGGCGTCGCGCACTGCCCGCCGCGCCCTCTTGAGGCTCGGAGGTGAGAATGTCAGTTCTTTCTTGGGAAAACAAAAGATTCTCCCCCGGCCCTCCACCAGGGGAAGGAGTGGTCCTGCTACCATCTCCTGGGAAAGAACCGAAGTCACCTCCGAGCCGCCCGTCTCAGGACCGCTGCCTAGACTGCCGTTTGGCAGGCTGGGGGGCTGGGACGGGCGGGGCCGCCTTTCTGCGACATCCTCCACGCCTCGGCCCGGATGAAGGCTGCTGCTGGGGCCGGGCAGGAGGGGTGGGAGTCGCTGGGGGGCGGCCTCGGCGGGGAGCAGACTGAGGCTTCTGGGCCGGCGGCTGGGTGGAGGCAGCAGCTGGCCGCCGGGGCAGAATGTGTTTAATTGCCTCAGTCTGCTTCTGAGCAGTCGAGAACTGTTGGGCGAAGTCCTGGACCGCCCCGCCGAATAGCCCAGCCTGGGAAATGGGAGAATTGAGGAAACGTGTTCGCTCAGATTCTCCCACATCAACCAGATTGAGCCATAGATGTCGCTCCTGGACCACCGAAGTGGACATCACCTGACCGAGAGAGCGAGCGGTCACCTTCGTCGCGCGTAGAGCGAGGTCGGTGGCCGTCCGCAACTCTTGCATTAATGCAGGGTCAGCATTGCCCTCGTGCATGTCCCTGAGCACCTTGGCCTGATAGACCTGTAGGGTGGCCATGGCATGCAGGGCGGACGCGGCCTGGCCCGCAGCTCTGTAGGTCTTCGCCGTCAACGTGGACGTGAATCTACAGGCTTTGGACGGGTGCTTTGGGTCACCGCACCATGTCGCAGCACTCTGTGGACACAGTTGCATCGCAACAGAGCGCTCAACAGGGGGAACCCCAGTGTACCCTTTCACCGCGCCGCCATCGAGGGCAGTGAAGGCGGAAGTGGTTGCCGAGCGATCGCGAAAAGTCAAGGGAGACTTCCACGATATCGACACCTCTTCATGCACTTCCGGGAAGAAGGGCACTGGGGGCTGACGGGCGCCTTCGGCACGGGCCGCCCCCAGATACCAATCATCTAGCCGGGAACGCTCGGGACATGGCGGAGGGTTCCACACAAGCCCAATCGTCTCGGCCGCCCGGGCAAGCATGGCTGTGAGTTCCGGATCGGACTCGGGCAATGCTGGGACTCCCGAAGGAGGCAACACAGCCGAATCGTCATCTCCGGAGGAGTCCAGCCCACCTTGTGATGCGGCGATCGACATAGCATCCTCCGCGGGTGCGCCAAATGAAACGCAGGGCCCCGAACGGGAAGCCCCGGCGCCCTCATCAGGCAACACCACGGGTTGCAGTGTGCAGGAGGGGGGTGTGGCCCGAGGAGGATTCGTCGAGTTGTTCCACACCGTAACCCTCAGATCACCCTGACCACCAGCCAAAGTACCCCCTCCAGTGGAGGAAGTAGATTGGGGTGTGGTAGAGGGGACTCTCCCCCCATTACGGAGATCATGGAGTCTCGATCGCAACACTGAGATGGTCATGTTCCCGCAGTGAGAACATGACTCATCCATGAACGCGCGTTCAGCGTGCACGAGGCCCAAGCACGCCAAACAGCGATCATGACCATCAAACGGAGGTACCAGTCGACCGCACCCAGAAACGGAGCACGGGCGAGCCATCTTTAAAAAGACGTGCCACGTGCAGCTCTTTTAGAGAGGAGTGAAAAGCTCTGCAGAATGCCGAAGCACCCAGGGAGAACGCGCACGCTGTGCTCGATCACTGCACAGATCAGACAGGAAATGCGGAACTCGCTGGAACGTGCCGTAACACCAACACTCTGGAGAGAAACTCGTCTTGAAGAGGAAGCGCTCAGGCAGTAAACTCGGCTCTGAAGCAAAAACATAATGCGAGATTGCCACGCAACGCCCTTTATACCCACGCCGTGGGGCGGGGTTGCGGCATGCAAATTCCGCAGACCCATGGCATCTTCATGCCATTGGCTCGTTTTGTAGAGCTCAAAGGCGATTGGCTTCTAAGCGAAACCCCCATTCCGTCAGTAACTGACGTAACTCGTAGTGTACTGACTGAAAGGGAACCCAGCCTAACACAAGTTCCACCAATGCATACGAGTGTTAGACCTGGCGTCGGACGCTCCGCCACATCCGACTGCCGCGGGTTGCGGAGGACTCAACAGGGTTCGCCGTTCTGGGGAACTCGACTGGAGCATATAAGCGCACGTATCCGTTCCACAGGGAAGGGAGTGGCGCAGCAAGCCGACACTTGGAACGGGCACTTCGGTGTTACTGACTATAGGAAGCGAGCACACAGGAAGATACCGGCTCTACACGGAGGCTATAAAATCTAGCGAACGTGTTATGTGTCGCCCAGCCCGCAGCTCTACAAATATCTGTCAGCGAGGCGCCACGAGCCAACGGCCAGGAAGAAGCTACACCCCTAGTGGAGTGGGCTCTTAACCCGAGCGGGCAGGGCACGTCTTGGGTTTGGTACGCCAAGACGATGGCATCCACTATCCAGTGGGCCATCCTCTGCTTGGAGACAGCCTTTCCCTTCTGCTGGCCTCCATAACAGACGAAGAGCTGTTCTGAGGTCCTGAAGCTTTGCGTTCTGTCCACGTAAGTCCGCAGAGCGTGGACTAGACAGAGAAAAGCTAGGGCTGGGTCTGCCTCCTCCGAAGGCAGCGCTTGCAGGCTCACCACCTGGTCCCGGAAGGGAGTGGTGGGAACCTTGGGCATATATCCGGGCCGGGGTCTCAGGATTACATGAGAGTTACCGGGCCCGAATTCCAGGCACGATTCGTCGACCGAAAATGCCTGCAGGTCCCCTACCCTCTTGATAGAGGCCAATGCAGTCAGGAGTACTGTCTTCAGAGACAGGATTTTTAACTCAACTGACTGCAAAGGCTCAAAGGGCGCCCTCTGCAGTGCGGTTAGCACCAGAGTTAAGTCCCAAGAGGGTATAGAGGGAGAGCGAGGCGGTTTTAGTCTCCTCGCCCCCCTCAGGAACCTGACGATCAGATCGTGCTTCCCTAGAGACTTACCACCTACCATGTCATGATTAGCGGCGATAGCGGCAACATAGACTTTGAGGGTGGAGGGAGACAGCCTTCGCTTCAACCCGTCCTGTAGGAAGGAAAGCACAGAACCGACCGAACATCTCCGGGGGTCTTCTCAGCGAGAAGAACACCAGTCGACGAACAGGTTCCACTTCAACGCATAGAGGCGCCTCGTAGAGGGAGCTCTAGCGGAAGTGATGGTGTCTACCACAGCCTGTGGTAGTGCCCCGTCTCTGAGTCAGGAGGTCCTTCCTCAGAGGAATGGGCCAGGGAGGTGCTGTCGCGAGAACCAAGTCCAGTTGGGCCAATACAGAGCAACCAACAGGACTTGCTCCTCGTCCTCCCTGACCTTGCACAGAGTCTGTGCAAGAAGGCTCACTGGGGGAAACGTATACTTGCGTAGGCCCCGGGGCCAGCTGTGTGCCAGCGCATCCGAGCCGAGGATCCCCTCGGTCAGGGAATAAAACAACTGGCAGTGGGTCGTGTCCGGGGCGGCAAACAGATCTACCTGTGCGGTCCCGAAGCGACTCCAGATCAGCTGGACCACCTGGGGATGGAGTCTCCACTCTCCGGGGAGCACTGGCTGTCGTGAGAGATCGTCGGCCGCACGATTGAGCAGGCCCGGAATGTGAATGGCACGAAGCGACCTCAGATGCTTCTGACTCCATAGGAGGAGATGGCGGGCGAGTTGAGACATGCGACGGGAGCGTAGACCACCCTGTTTGTTGACGTACGCAACGGCCGCAGTGTTGTCCGTACGGACCAGAACGTGCTTGCCTAGTAGCGGCGTTTTGAAGCGGCCCACCGCAAGACGAACTGCTAACAACTCGAGGCAATTGATATGCCATTGCAGTTGAGGCCCCGTCCACAGACCCGAAACTGCAAGCCCGTTGTACGTGGCACCCCAGCCGGTGGATGAGGCATCCGTGGAGACAACAACATGCCTGGACACTTGTTCTAGGGAAACTCCTGCCCGTAGAAACGAAGGGTCCGACCACAGGCTGAAGGTTTGGCGGCACCTCGGAGTCACGGGGACACGGAGGGATCCGCTGTGCCACGCCCATCTCAGGACTCGGTCGTGTAGCCAGCGTTGAAGCGGTCTCATATGAAGCAATCCGAGCGGCGTTACAGCGGCTGCGGATGCCATATGCCCCAGGAGCCTCTGAAAATGTTTCAGTGGTACCGCTGTCCTGCATTTGAACGAATTCAAGCAGTTCAACACCGACTGGACACGCTCCTCTGTGAGACGCGCTGTCAGATTGACCAAGTCCAGCTCCATACCGAGAAAAGAGATCCTCTGCACGGGGCAGAGTTTGCTCTTTCCCCAGTTGACCCGAAGTTCCAACAGGCTGAGGTGACTGATCACCGTGTCTCTGTATTCACACAACAGGGACAGTCCTGAAGGGAACGACCTTCAGGTCGATCGCTGCAAACCAATCTTGGGGACGGATGTACTCGAAAGTGCGCTTCTGCGTCAACATCTGAACGGGCGGTTTGTGAAGGGCCCGGTTCAGGACTCACAGGTCCAAGATTGGTCATAACCCACTGCTTTTCTTGGGCACAATGAAGTAGAAGTTATAGAACCCCAACTTCATGTCGGCTGGAGGGACCGGCTCCAATCGCGTCCTTCGCCAGTAGGACTTCGATCTCTTTCCACAAGATGGGCGTCGCAGCTCCACACAACAGTGAAGTGGACGCCCAGAACTTGGGAGGATGCCGTGCGAACTGAATCGCATAGCCGAGCCTGGTGGTGCAGGTGAGTCAGCGGGACCGTCCCGGAAGTGCTAGCTAGGCTTCCGGAAACCGTACCATGAACACACCCGCCCCACAGACGTACCCGCAGTAGGGCAGCGAAGTGGAGGGCAGGGACCCGACCCAAGAGGCACAGCGTCCTGAAGTGGGGTCTGAGTGCGCACGCAGCACCTACCTGCCCCCACGGTTGGACGGAGGGTATGAGAGAAGGCATGGTAGCGTTCTCAAGCCATACGCTGCGGTCCGCTGGCGACTGAAGGAGGGGCAGAGAGTGGCAAGGCTTTGTGGCGTCACACACTGCCTACCTCACCTCCTTCCTCAGCGGGGAACAAGAGTGGCGAGGCATAGCGTCGCGCACTGCCGTCCTCACACCGCTGAGAAGAGGGGAATGAGAGTGGCGAGGCTCCCCGGCGTCGCACACTGCCATTCTCGCCCTCTTGTGGGGAGGGGAATGAGAGCGGCGCGGCTTCATAGCGTCACACGCTGCCATTCCTGAACTCCCGAGACCCAGAGGTATTGGAACTGCTCTTAAGAATTTGGGTACCACTGGCTGTAACACCGGTGGCGGAACAAAATTTAGCAATGATTCTCCACCCGGCCCTCCTCCGGGGAAGAGCAGCTTCAACCAAGTCCAGGTCACCCGTCTCAGCTGACTGGCAGCCAAGACGGGTGGCATCGTGGGATGCCCATGGCGAGCAGACTGAGGGGTTCCATCTGCTTTGCACTGTGGAGGACTGCTGCACAGTCACCGACAGTGTCGCCGAAAAGGGTCACCTTGTGAGATGTGAGCATCGAGAGAGCGTACTCTGGCGACGTCTCACACCCCTGCAAGGTAGCCCAAGGGTGTTTCTGGACCAGGGTGGACATCGTCTGGCCAAGGGCCAGCGCTGTGACTTTAAATGTAAATCAGTCACGGTGCGCAGCTCAACCTCAGCTCAGAACTACCCTCGTGCACTAAGAGCGCAGGGCAGAGGTGGCCTGCCAGTGGCACTGCCACCTCACCGATGAGGGTAGTGAGAGAGAGGAAAACTTTATCCAGATTATGGCACCAAATAGTTCCACACTGCCAAAGCTTTCCAATGCACATCCGGGAAAAAGGCAAGGGGGCGGGCAAGGCGATTTACGCGTTGCACTACGCCTCAGCCACCCAGGAAAGCATGGCTGTCAAGTCTGAATCTGATTCAGCATGAGCACACACCATTATAGTGGGAAACTCAGCATCATCTTCATTTCCAGCTTATAACAGCCCTCTCTCCGATGCAGCGATTGACATCTGTCCTCTGCTAGAGCCCCAGATGAAACGCTAGGTCCCCTTTATTTATTTATTTATTATTATTTTTATTTATTTTTTATTTATTTTAATTTTTTTTTGGAACCAGCAATCCCACCTGTAAGCTACCAGCAGGCATGCAAGACTGTGAGCGTGGCCGTCGAGACGGCACACGGCGCGCTGAACACTCAAGCCCCTATGAAGAAGGCGAGACGAACAACGCGCCGACGTGGTCATGCTCTCATGAGAGAACATGAACCACCCACGAACACAGTCTCAGCATGCTTGCGATGCGATAGAGGAGTGAGGGCCCACGGAGATGTACTCGGCAGGGAAGCCCCACTGTAATCCTCAGGTCACCAAGGCTTATTAGCCGAAGTAGCCCCTTTCTGGTGCACCAGAAAAGAAACTAGATCGGGGAATAGGCGAAGGGACTCAACCCCGTTTGAGGTTTAAGTCTCGACCGCGCATCTAAAGCGCCGAGTGACGCGCTGGGTTGCCGTGACAACCCGCGCTGTCAGCCGGCAGCTAGACGGCACACGGCGCGCTGAACACTCAAACCCTCACGAGGAAGGCGAGACGAACAACGCGCCGACGTGATCCCGTTCTCCTGAGAGAACATGGATCACCCACGAACGCAATCTCAACATGCTTATGCGAGAGGGATCGTGGCCGTCAAAGGACAGGAAACAACCGCATCCAGAAACGCACGGGTGGAATGACGTCTTGAAAAAGACGCAGTGTCACACCCGCGCTGCTCTTTTAGAAGAAAGCTCTTTTAAATGTGCTGAAGCACCCAGGAACGACCGCGGCAAAACACAGGAGAGTAGTGCAGCCTGTGTATGCACTCACCGTTGGGAACGCCCTCACCAAACCAACAGTGCTGTAAAAACAGCAGTTTATCACTGTATCAGTGAGCTCGCGGCCGCCGCTGATCGTGCCTTCTCTCCCAGCACTCAAAGAAGCGTCTTCTCTCGTTCTCTCTCTTTCTGCTGAAGCAGGAACAGTCTCCTTCATCAACACCGTGTTCGGCTCCGAAGTGAATGACAATAGTGCGCTGCATTCGCCTCCTGTTTATACCCGCAGCGCGGGGCGGAGCGCGAGATGCAAATCTCGCACGCCAATGGCCATTGGCCCGTTCTCTATATCTCGAAGTTGATAGGGGCTCCCAGAAGTGATCCCAATTCGTCGGTGACGTCCGACGTACGTCGAACGTGACCGACTGAAAGGGAACTAATTTACTTTCTATTAAGTTCCTCAGACAAAACCCTCAATATCTTTCAAAGAATTGATTCCAGCAAGTCTTGTCATTTTTGTGAGATGGTCATTAAACATTTGCCAAAAGGCAAACACGGGACAGCATACATATTAATGCATTTATGGATAAGAGCTTCATGGCTAAGTTTTTCCAAGCATATTTTCCTGCATATATATGGCAGTCCTCATAAAATCATAGTTCCATTCCAATATCTAACTGAAACCCACTGAAACATGAACACAGCCTCAAGCAGCTGCCAATACTGTATGAGCACCAAATAAGTTTGCCTAAATGTCTAAAACAATGTAATGGGAATAGTCAGGAACTCACCGTGCCTTCAAATTAGTCCAAATGAGGTGCGTAGACAAAAAAATCCAAATAGAAGAGCACTTCAAAAGAGCACTTTTATTTTTTCTTTCAGTAAGGCATTGATTTTATCTCGCATCCAATGATTTTTTCTTGGTAGAGTGTGCGGAGTGTTTTAAAGTGCTCTTCTAAAACAATAAAATACTGTCTAAATTATATTAATCTTGATGTCTCACAACTTGTGTGTTTTTTCTGGGTGAGTCATAGTGAACTGCGAGTCTCACGAACGTGCTATCGTGCATGGAAGACAAACGGCCAAGGTCAGGATTTTATACTATGGATTTTACAAATTAGATTGAATTTCAGTTTGTTTTACACCAATCCATCGTATACCCCTAGAACACTTAAAATATACAGTATGTGTCGCATGGGATCATTCTGTGATACTTTTGTGTCTTTTTTAAAAAACTTGATGCTGGTCGCTATTCACTGCCATTATATGGACGATCACCTGCGGGACTTTTTTTTTTTCCTCCTTTTGTGGTCTGAAAAAGAAAGAAGGGCATAGGGCATTAGAACAACATCAGGGTGAGTAAATGATGACTTAATTAGAGTGAACGTTCCCTTTCCTTTTCCTATACATTTTTTTACTGTGAAATCTATCAAGCTCATGTTCTGTTATGATACCAAATACTGGATTGTAGGGTAATAATTTGAAGTCATTACTGCAGTAATTAGTGTTCCATTTGACTGGGAATTTGGACCTTATTTACTTTTAATGAATTCTCTCCCTGTCCGCAGGGGCACATTAACACACGGGCTTCCATGGGCTGAAGTCCAGGGGCCTACACTGGTGAGGGGCCTAATGGCTGCATATTTTTCAAATAATTATTTGTATATATGGGAGTTTTCAGCAGTGACAACAGCATTAAACGAACTCACACAGCCATACATTTTCAGGACTCTGAACTGCATTTTCGGCAATGCCCTGCTGTGTGAACGGAACTGGACTGGACAACTGTAACGTCATTCAGTGCGAGATAGCCGCCCTGCGCTGAACGAGGGTTCAGTAACTTGCGCGTGGAAGTCATCTGAAGGATCCATTCACTGTTTCTATCAGAGCCAAATTAGTTAGAAAATAAGCTTTTAATAATAAGTCAGATCATTACTTGTACTTTTGTGCAATTTTGTACTTTAAGGTACATAAAATTAAGAATAAATAAAACGAATAATAAACATTTAGGGGGTGGGGCATACAAAACTCAACAACATTGACAACAGGATCAGCAAAAAAAGCCATCAACCACATAATATATATTCATGCAACATTGCATGCTGGGAAACTTCTGTAAGTGCCAGCACATTTCTGTGAACACTATTACAGTTAATCTGTCAATACACAAGAGATCACTGTCATGCACAGAATCATTGTGATTCTACCGCACAGTAATACCCTTACGAAAAATAAGTTTATTCAAGTGTGCTATACTTCTTTTAAACAAAAAATAAGAAAGTATACTTTTAGTCTACTTTTTTATGTACTTTTCAGAAATATACTTATTGCACTTAAGTATACTTGACTTATACTGACAGAAACGTCTAAGATTATTTGGCCTATACTTGTACTCTTTTGATAGAGATATACTTTAAGTATAATTAAGTATCCCAAGTATACTTGGCTTGTAGTTGTGTTTACTCTTTTGATTGAGTAGCCTATTAAATACTTTTTACTTTTTACTTTTACATACTGTATTATAAACTTACATTGTTTGAAAACATTGATTTATAAAGAAAACAGATATGTTCCTAATTCTGAGTAAGGCAAGGCAAGGCAAGTTCATTTATATAGCACATTTCATACACAATGGTAATTCAAAGTGCTTTACATAGAAAATTAATGAAAATAGTGATAACATATGCATAAGAAATAAGAATACCATGTATAAGAAATCAAAATTAAAACAAGGATAATTAAAATAACAATAACCAAAGATAAGAACAAAGGTAAACTAAAACAGTTTGTGAATAAAAAGATGATACATAGATAAGATAAGGTGCAATCAGTCGGACATACAGTGGACCAGTGCTCATTCAGTAAATGCACAGCTAAACAGATGTGTTTTGAGTCTGGATTTGAATGTGGCTACTGTTGGAGCACATCTGATCTGTTCACGAAGCTGGTTCCAACTGCGGCTGGCATAATAGCTAAACGCAGACTCTCCTTGCTTTGAGTGAACCCTTGATATTTCTAACTGACTGGATCCTGATGATCTGAGTGATCTGTTGGGTTTGTATTTAATCAGCATATCTGCAATGTATTGAGGTCCTAGGTCATTGAGTGATTTATAAACAAGTAATAGTACTTTAAAATCAATTCTAAATGTAACTGGAAGCCAGTGCAAGGACCTGAGGCCTGGTGTAATATGGTCATATTTTCTGGTTCTGCTCAGAATCCTGGCATACAGAGTATCTGTGTTTGTGTAGGCTAGTCCACTGGTAGTGTACATAGGAATTTACTGCAAATCTATTTTATTCTTTCCCCGCCATTGACTGAATTTTCCAGCTATCCATGTTTTTACTGTTACATGATAGGGGGCGCTATTATGCATCTTCTGAAAGAGTACAGAATCAAAGCACAAAACAAGTGATAGCTAGCACATCCTCGTTATGAATCCGATCCGAACATATTCTTTGACAAAAATGCAATTTTCTCAGCTTTTTGTTTAAAACAATATGTTATGTTTACTTAAAGAAAACTTACAAGTATACTTGAAGTATAAATCTACTAAACTAGTAGTTTACTGAGAGCATACTTTATATGTATACTTTATGTATTTTTATAAACTAAAAAATGTGCTACAAGTATTTGACTAGTAAACTATCAGTATACCTATAAGTTCACTTTTTGTATAGTTGCAGTACAAATGAAAAACTAGTTATGTACTAGTCTACTAGTCTACTGTTAGTTTACTACTGTTACACTTAAAGTATTGTTAAAAGTATACTTTTATACACTAAAAAGTGAGCCAATTTAGTCCTAAGTAGTATTGAAACGGTACACTTACAAGCATGCGTTTGTTAAGTCTGACGTCACGCGGCAGCGCTTCCGGGTCCAAACGCTCTCTCATACCACAAGAAAAACAACAAACGGTGCTAATATACACACACAATGTGGTGTAATACTACAAAAAAAAATTATGATCATAACCTTTATCTGCATACCAAAATTCCAGATGGCCAGACAGTGATTCATCTTTTATAAATCGTTAAAATATTAATGCTGTAATGCTGTGAGCACAGAGACTGTTGTGTAGACTGTAAGTATTTAAAATGTTTAACTTTTTAAAATGTTTGATGTTTTATGAATAAATAGTGCTCTTAAATGGCCGTCGATGACATTCTCAAGTGAAACGAGTTGAGGCTTGGACCCAGAAACGGCGTTCCTTACGTCACGACTTAACAAGCGGATACTTCTAGTACATTGATATTAGTATACTTACTACATAAAATATACTTAAGAACTTTACTTAAGTATACTTAATAAAATGAATTTGAAGTATACTTATTTTCAGTAAGGGACATTACTGTTTACAGTATGCATACTATAAATTGGTTGTTGGTTTTTCTTTTATGTCTGCATATCAAGAAAGTCAGCATATTAAATATGAGTTCATCATGAGTTCATAAGCTGCTTATTTAGTGCTCATTTTGAAGATTGTTGTAGAGTAACATCATGACTCACTCATTAACCCATTCAGGCTTCATGAAACTTCATCACAGTCAATAACCAACTATGAGTTTAACTAGTCAGGTCTGCTTTTCTGCATCTGCTTTTGGATAATGCGACTGTCTAATACAATTCTGTGAATGAACACTTCTACAGTACTTAGAGGAAATGAGACATGAAAACCTGCCTGTGGTAATGAGCAGTTACTGACTATTGTGATCGTATAGATATGGAGGTGAATGAGTGTTTTCGCTCTGTGAACCGATAAATCGAATCTTTCATATGGAAAAGCTGTGGAATGAACACGCATTGCAGATGACAGGAGATTATCCATAAGTCTGGAGGCTCTTTAAATGGAGAATATAATAATGAGTGTCACTTGATTTGATAAAAAGAGGATGTGACTAACAATATGCACTCGATATGAGCGGGAAGTGAACAATGGAGCGGAACTATGGAGAATCGGAGCTACTATTCTAGGCCGTATCTATCTACACTCTCTCTCTATCTCTCTCTGACTCTCTCACTCTCTGTGAACCCAAAGTACTGTATGTGAGCAAAGCCTGGAGCTAGGGGTATTTTGGACATTTTTGAGTGTACTCGCTCATTTCAAGATTAGTGGCGCATAATACAATTAGATGTCAGCAAGAATTCCCCATGTGTGTCAGAGGTTTAGCCCAGTGGGCTGTGCACATGCTCTGACATCTTGCGTGATAGCACTTGTGTGCAGGTGACCCTGAAATGTTAGAAATCTTTAGTCCAGCTTAGGTGATTTCCTGATCCTACCCTTTTATTCCTTCTTTTACAAAAAGTAACAAAATATATTTTTTTTATATTGAAACAAAAAACGTATAATATACTAAAGTTTTGGTTACATTAGCTGACTTTTAGTGACATTTCACAGGCATAAAAAGATTCACTGTCGGACTGTTTTTGTAAAGATAGAGTAACTGGAAGTGGCTAACACCAGAAGCACATAAAAATGCTTACACCCACTTTTAGGTTAAATACATGGTGGATAGAGCAAACTCAGAGCGGGGTTTCTTTCACCATTGTTCAGGGAGCTGTTTATGCTTTGGCGATGAGTGCAGGTTCCCATGTAAAAGAGAGAGAGAGAGAGAGAGTGTGGTACTGGCTGTCTTGTGGTTTGAAGACAGCAGACGGTGAGTGAGAGAAGCCTGTAGAGCATGGAGACCTGGAGGACAGAAGGATGGAGGTCACAGAGGGGTTACTGGTTCTCTGGCCAGAAGGTGAGTGTGACAGTTTCCTACCCTGAACTGAACCTTCCCTCTGACACTGCTGTTTGTTTTCAGAATTCACTTTAGGTGTTTGCTGAACCATTATGAGGTATGTATACACATACTCAAGGGGTCAAATGTAGTACATGGTGTTTGACCTCCACAATGGCTCTCTTAAAGGAATGTTTCGGGTTCAAAACAAGTATAGTGTTATCATGTTGCATGTTGATTACCACAGAAAAAAATGTCCCTTAGGTTCTATTTATTTTATTCTTCTTCTTTTTTTTTGTAGACAATAACTGTGGTTACAGTAATGCTCTTACAAAGTAAGTAAACCGGGCCAGTGCTCCAGGAGATTTAAAAGCAGAAATGTGAACACTTACATAAATTATTTAGTATAAAGCTGTTTATTATTTGAGCAGCCCATTTCTGGTGAGAGTATAATACAAATGATTGGTATTATGTGGTCATGATATAAGGGATTTATCAATTCACTCAGACTCATGCTAACATGTATAATGTTTAATTGTTGAAACTGTGTTTTGTTTTTTTTAAGTTTATTGCCTGACCCGATGCACTTTGACTGTTAGTTTCTTACCACAAAAACAGTTTTCCTTTTTTTAAAAAGATGAAGGACTAGTCAAATTTATTTTCTGTGGTAAACAATACAATCTTAAAACTGGTTGTAGGGTACAATAGCTCATTAGCTCAGCAGTTCATTGGTCAATGCCGCCTGGACTTGAACTTGATTCTAGATCATTAACTAGTCTTCCAATCTCCCATCAGCCAACAAAATTCCAAACTACTGTATTGTCTCCTAAAACTACAAGCTGTTTCCATTTAAGCCACTTCTGATACATTTGTGTAAAGTTTTTATTGCACACAATCATAAAATTCTATGCCATGCTGTAATGTAATGGACACACTGCATTACAAATCAAACAGAGGCCTTTTCAATGCCAAGTATTTTTCAGGTTTTGTTTCTCACAGTCCACCTATCCTCACACTCATAACCCTCCTGGCACTGCGGTGATGTAGAATGGTGTGGCAGCTGCCACCCCCAGCCCCCCTTAGCTGATTGCGAACAACTCATGCGTTCACAGTTTCACAGCATCCCAGTCATAGCCTATGGGCCTCTTGCCATCTGGGGCCGCGCAAGAGCCACGCCACAGCAGCCATGATTTAACACACAGGATAAACAGATATTTCATAATTCACACGGTTAGATGGGTGAATGGAGATAGATTTCAGCCAGGTGACGGGTCCTTTGGGACAGCAGAAATGGGACAGTCAGGCATGCATACTTTCATTTATTTTTAATTTAATTTAATTTGTATGTTTTTGTATTGTTTACATACAGTAAGTGGTTAAAATAAAAAAAAAGAAACATTCAAATTAAAAGAAAACAGTTATTATTTTTTCCATTCTTTTTGGTGCCCTTTACAGTATGTTCATAGACATTATGCACTTTAAATCTGATAATTGCTCCGCATATACATTTAATAGTCATAAGACATTATACAGGATAATCTGTCATGCAAACATGTTGCACTGGATGATAAAGCTAAATTGCATGCTGTTAAATTCAAGACGCTTGTAAATGCAAGGACGGTACTCAATGCCGTCCATGGCCTTACATATCAGCGGATCTAAACATCATTAATCCTTTAGGGGAAAATCTAAAGCACAAAGTACAGTACGTATTTTTACTACCATTATACACAGTTTGGGTTTTATATGTCAAGAAGAGCCGGATTAACCATATGGCCATTTGGGCCCCATCAAATCAAAGGGGATAACAAGCAGAGCTGTATACTGGGAATGTTTTTAACCTGAGAGGACTTGAGACTGAACTAAAATAGTTTTGAAGACAAAATGTACCAAATCCCTTGATATCAATCTATTGTTCCCTTTCGAGCATCATTGCTGCGCCATTGTGTTGACGCTATGGAAGCGCCTTCAGTGTGAGCCGGTGACTAGGAGTTTGGCTAAAATTGAGCAAGAAGTTTACATGGTGTGTTCCACCTTGTCCCCACTCTATTCACAGGGATAACGGACACGAGTTTTGTGTTTGGGATCGGAGCGCTCTATGTCAGCTCTCAAGGGAGCTGACTGTCCGCACTGCAAAGGTCTGCTCCTGCCTCCCCCTCTTATGATAAAGGAGAGTTTGTCTCTGCACCTCATGGTTTGGACTAGGCCAAAGCGAGTTGTTAGAACGGGCCCAGCTCTTTCTCTTGCTCTCTCTACAGACTACGAAGGTTCCGCTCTGGAAGCTCTCTCTGCAATTTTTTCCGGTCTAGATGACGACCTGCCATCTGGGGAGTCTAGCTTCGTGGAGCAAGATGTAGAGGGGGGTTACTAGTCAAGTGTGGCTGATTGGCAGCCCTCATATTCAAAATATTACGAGGCGTTGCTCGAAATCGTTACTCAAACGGTGGCTAAATTTCAGTTCAGTAGAATTCAGTTTAGGTCTTATCCTCCATGTTTCAAATGCTCTCCACTACGGTGAAGCCAGAGCACATTCTGTTGCTTACACAGGAGTTAAAGTCTCTCTTGGACAAAGGGGCCATAGAGAATGTTCCCCTCCCAGTGAAAGACTTTTAAAGCCAGTACTTTCTGGTACCCACAAAGGACAGGGGTTTGTGTCCCATTCTCGATCTTCGAGAAATCCAATCCAAGGATTGGTTTGTCATGATAGTCTTAAAGGCCACATATTTCCGCATAGAAATATTGCCCGTGCCCAGGATGTTGCAAATTTCCTTTCTGAAAGAGGCTTTCTAGAATGTCCTTTTGTTGTTGACGTTGTATCCGAAGCTCGTGTAAAGGAGCCGCTGGAAGGGGGGCGGGGAGCAGCAGCTCATTTGCATTTAAAGGGACACACACAAAAACAACACGTTTTTGCTCAAACCCAAATAGGGGCAAATTTGACAATCTATAATAAATTATCTGAGGGGTATTTTAAGCTGAAACTTCACGGAAACATTTTGGGGACACCAGAGATTTATATTACATCTTGTGAAAATGGGCATAATATGTCCCCTTTGAGACACTTCCTCCCAGATCTCAGAGGCTACCATGTGTTACAACACATCGGTAGTCTCCTACATAATATGCCAGGGAGAGCTGTGTTCATGCCCCCTGTTCAGGCTGGGCAGATGACAAACTGCTCTCCCTGAGGGCAGTTCACATCCCAGGACACCTGAATATGGGAGCAAGTAGTACACTACTTAAAACCCATTGTCCCCTCTGGTTTGCCCTCCTGGAGATTCTGACCAGGAGGGACCTTTTGTCCCAGGATTGGTGACAATCTTTCACCCCAACCAGAGATTTGGAAACTGTGGGTCTGGCACCTGAGGGGTACTAGGTCATAGATTCTGGTCTCTCGATCAAGGTCATTGATACCATTCTTAACGCTGGGGTTCTCTCTACCAGAAAACTGTATGCTCTTAAGCCTCTGGGGTTGACGAATGTGCCAGTGTGTTTTGGTGGATTTTTTTTCCACATAGCAGCTAAATCGACTTAAAATAATCCGTCATATTTTGTAATACAGAAACGAGTTCGGAACTGTAAAGGGTCTACTTTTATTTGTGTACACTCTCAATAGTAACAAAACTGTGCTTTTGTAAAATAAAGAAAACAAACAGGATGCGCTTTCTGCCGTCTCAGTCTGTGAACTTCTTTCTGAAACGCATCACAACTGCTTTTCATCGAGTTTGGAAGAAGGCGCACTGTGAGGAATAAGCCATGAATTTACCTCAGAAGAAGAAGAATGCAATGCATGGCTTGTAAAAGTATAAAAGTAATATAAATATTTACACTGTAAATATGATGAATATTAGAATGTTTAGACCAGTGTTTACTGTGAATATATGCTCATTGTGCTCAAACGTAGATATTTATAATGTGCAGTTTGAGTCACTAATGATGTGCATTTGAAAAGCAAAACGCACCAAACATTGCGTTTTTACTGCAAACTCACTTCATAACATCAGTCGAGTTTTTGAAATAACTTCCATTTGGGATCTGAAGTGGCTTATCACAGAATGATTATTCTGTTATTGAATTATTTTGTAGTATTCTATACAGTAATTAATGCTATGTCGATTAGCATTGCATTATAAATGCACTTTATTGTTATGAAAATACCCAAGATGGCTTGAAGAACACAGATAAACCATATATTGTCGCAGTTGTGTGTTTATCGTCATCAGATTTAATGTCAAAGAGTTTCTATCTTCTTTTTATTCAGCTACATAGCTGTATTAGGGATTTCCTGGAATGTCATAAGTTACTTCTGTGAGGCATATTTGGACTTTCTGTGTGAGGGCGCCCTCTGGCTTTCAGTATGAATGAAACATACATACCGTGTTTTTAGTGCTCAATAATGCTCACACCACCCTATATTGGGTAAAGTAAACATATGATAATCCATATATTTTTCTCTATTGAAGCATTCCTTTCTAATTATTTATAGTTATAGGCCGCCTGCATTTTTCCCATAAAATAAAAGTTCTGTAAAGTAAAATTATTATTATTTTAATTACTATATTATTATATTTATTCTTTAATACTGTATTTAGATTTTTATTAATAATATAGTGTTATTACTAGAGTAATAATTCTTCTACTACTACTACTACTACTACTACTACTATTAATAATAATAATAATAATAATAATAATTATTATTATTATTATAAATCATATTGATTTATAAGCACCACATTTTTGGACTAAATTGTGCAGTCCTGCAAGTAGGCACAACCAAGTTGGTGTTCTTTATATATATTTTTTTGGTGAATATTCTGTTTATTATGCAAATCACAATTTTAACCAGAAAGATCACAATTCGATTTTCTCCTAAATCGTGCAGCCCTAATTGCTCCTGATATCAGCATGTTCACAGTTGTTTTGTTGTTTTTTACAGGGACCAGATGCCACTAGTCCCTGTCAACAGAGGGGGCACAACCGAAGTTCCGCTGCTATCAAGCAGACTACATCTCACTGGCTTTCGGATGTGTTTTTTCTCGTCACCTCTAGGCGTCAGGGCCCATTCTACACGGAGTGTGGCTACCTCAAAGGCGCTAGCAAAAGGAACATTCTCCGCACACATTCATCAGGTTTTAGGTGTGGATGTGGGCACAACCCCAGGATCTCAAGTCATTTCAGGTTGAGTCATTCCTGCATTTACAGTTTTGTGCTTGTGCATACTTTTCACAATCTGTGGTGTAGGCATCCTCTCAGTATGGTGGCGTGGGTATTGTGTTCCAATAGCATCATAGCAATGATGCAGCATTGATGTCCCCTTGAAAAGGAACATCTTAGTGCAGGTGCCTTCTATAGACTTAGACGCTCTATGTAGTCACATGACTTTGTCCGTGGCCAATGGTAATGGTGTGTATTACACGTGATTTAGACATTTGACGTTCCCATAACTTCAATGCAGTGATGCAGCATCTCGTTCCCATCTCAGGGAACCGGTTTACATGCGTAACTCTAAGACATTTTCCATTTTTTCCGCCCACCTAATTCATTGCCCATATGTGATTGATATTTATGCAACAGCTACTGAGCCAAAAAGTTATCTTATTAATGTTTCATGTGGATCTTTTCATGCTCAGGGACTCCCGCTGTGATGAAACATCAACATATGTATTCATCCAGCATATTAAAAATAAAATAAAAAAATTAAAAAGGAAAATGTGTCAAAAAAAGAAAAAAAAAACCTTGTCACCTGGATTCACAAAAAAAATGTAAATAAATCTTCTTAACTGTTTTTCCTTCTTATTTTCTAAAAAAAAAAAAACAAAACGTTATTTTGTATGCCCAAAAATACTTCTTAAGAATGTGCTTGTAGAATAACCTCTAATTTGTCTTAATTTTGTCAATTTGTTTCAAATGACTTATTGTGAATTAATCTACATATAATACAAATTAGTACTACTAGGGATGTGCACAAGTATCGCAAAGTGACAGGATCGAAAATGTAAACAATGATCGGTAATGATTATGTGTGATGCAAAATGGTGCTGAATTCAAAATTCAGTAAGAAATCTACAAAAGTTAATTAGGGACCTTATTTTCATGTTTATTATTATTTCCTCCTGTGTAATAGCTGTTTTGTTCTCTAAAAAGTAGAGAGAGAAAAATCTGTAGTTGGTTCCAACAAACCACTTAAGTTAAGAAAGAGGAAAGGGTACAATTATACCCTTACAATTATAACAATAGGGATTTTCTTAAAAAGGGGGTTAGTACTTTACTGAGCACTGGGACTTGGTTGCCTTCAGAAGTACAAAGAAATTATTTATATTATTAAGAGCCTGGTGAAAGGAAAACAACATCTGCTAAGGAGCAGAAAACGAACATTTTCATTAACAGCACAGTCCCCAAGTGAAGTGGTCTCATAGGTCCAAGCGGGTCAAAATATTAAAACTAGCCTATATAAAGGGTGTTAATTGTTAGGTTGTTTGGACATAGCACTTTGAAGTAAAACAATTCAGTAGGCTCTTGATGTTTACAGTAGATGATAAAAATAAAAAGTCTACTTTTACATTTAAGCCACAAATAAAATATATTCATTTCATTGCATTAGATAAACCAAGTGACATATGCACACAAATTATGATAAACATTTCTGGCCATATCTTCTAACCAACTGTCAAGGTGAATGCTAATCCAAGCATTATAATGGCAGTGAAAGGGTAGTTCTGTTTTGAAGTCCATAAAAGTGCATCTATCCATCATATAACTGCTCCACACGGCTCCGGGGGGTTAATAAAGGCCTTCTGAAGTGAAGTGGCATGTTTGTGTATTATTTAAAACTTTATAGACTAAAATACCTAACTTGCTGTACGCATCGATTTACAGCGAAAGAGTAACCCTTGACCCTTGGACCCTTGACGCATGCATATTGATGAACAAATTGGGTGATTTTATACTAGTTTGTTTATAAACAATTGTCTTGTTTTGTTCTTCATAGGTACATCCTTTGCCCCATTTCAATTCAAGACCTTTCAAAGAAAGTCTCACACTTTTTAATTTGAGTTTAATTTTGAGTTTGAACACAACGACCTTCATTTACTCCATATACAGTCTTATCAATCAAACTGAAATCAATGGATGCAATAGTAAAAAGATGGATCCAACTGCAAATCACTATTGAAAGCACTGGGAAGTGGAATATGCATGGTGTGATACAAACCAGCCTAAAAGAAGATCACATAAAAGAGAAGCAGACGCAGACACTCACCACGTCTATGATCTGAAGCAGTGTGAGTCCCAGCTCCACCAGTATGGGTGCAGAATCATTGAGCACAGGCCTTTCCAGTCTGTTATAGTTGTCCATCAATTCCTTATACAACTTTCGCTGATATTCCCCTTGTAATGAGTCTATAGATAGAAAGAAAGGCAGATTAGAATTCTGTCATATTTTACTGGCCCTCATGTAGTTACAAATCCATATGCAGAGCCGTCCTAAGCATGGGGCTGGGCCCAGTGCGAGGTAGCAGAAACGAGACACCCCACCTCGGTCCTAAGGACAGTCCTGTCTGTATTTCTTTCTTTTTTTTAATGTAACACAAAAGACATTTTGAGGAATGTACTGGTCTATTACAATTACAACTTTGAAAAGGAGGCAAAAGAAAGCATGAAGTGAAACAAAGAAAAAATTTAGGCTGGGACTTGATTTTGACCATCTGGAATTAATTGGATAGTTGGATTGTTTAATGATGTGCACGAATAAATATTTTATAATAAATACTGCAATATTTCATTAACAAACCCAACAAGAATTGTCCATTTTGCTTTCATGGTGACTTTGAAGTACAATAAAATTATCCATATGATATGTGTGTTAATGAGAGTTCATGAGTAGCGATGCTGTATTTGTGAATACATTATTTTCAGTCAATATTTTTTTGTTTGTGATCCAGTTCACAAACCTGGATCTGAATCATTTGTTCACAAAATCACAACTCACTGATTCAACGATCTGCAGCAGTTTACTGCTCAACGGAAAGCAGTATCAGTGAATAATAACAAACTTTGGACTGTTAATATAGCATAAATATAGCACACAAATCCTTCCAACTACTCTTATGATCCTTTCTTGAGGCTTGACAGTAATTGCATGGTAAAATAAAATCCATTACAATTCTCCCTTTTTGCAGCATAATGGTTTTAAACAAGTGTAAGTAATGACAGAATTTTGTGAACGATCTTATCAAGACTGAATGCACGAGAGATGGTTTGGAGTTAAATTTTTAATTAATCGTTAGATTTGATTTCCACAGGCTCTGATAGGAGACTCAGTAACTCATAGACTAATTCCCTGAGGGACATTGCTGTTGTCCTGTAGATAAAAACGCATAGAGGGGACAGTCTGAGAGAAGAAAAGAATATGTAAAACTGCAGTGTATCAGCAGTATAAAATATTAATAAATATTAGTAAATCAAAGGAACCCATTCACATTCTAAGCAAGAGTCATCATTCACACTCTCCTGACTCATAATGTATACGAGGAAATTAAAAGGAGCGTATGTTCTGTGTATCTGTGCGTGAGATTGTAGCTGTGACAGAGAGGGACTATGCAGCTCACATAAATCCTGTTCAACATGAATCAAGTTTTGAATGAATGCACTGATGCAAACTCTCAGCATTTTGATGCAAGATATGCATCACATCAGTGTTAAACCTGCCAACCAACAAGCCTGCGTTGCCTTTAATCTTTGGGTAGATTTAAAACATCACTGTTGTTATTGAAAATAGATTCCTTTTCTTTATTAATTCGGTATAAAAACAAATGAGTACTATTTTGTCCAAAAAAAGATCATGTTATATCAGTGGCTTGTTCATTTAAGAAAGTGTAGCATTTAATGCTGGCTCTTATCAATCAGAATCCTATAGTTATTTTAGTTTTAATTTGAAGCAGAATTTTTGGTTTTGTTTTTCTAAACGCTGGAAGTTTCGCTAATGCAAAGTAATGTCAACGTTCACTTCATGTTAATTTCAATGTGCACAGTAAGTTTATTTGTGACCCCTACTTCATCCCAAATGCTCTTGGAAATCAAACTGAAAGCTAAGTTAAACGGTTTCACTTTATTTTGATGGTTCCTTTAACACATTCTGTTGACTATAAGTAACGTTGCACCTACATGTCTACTAACTCTCATTAGAGTGTTAGTAGAGTATTAGTAGACTAGTAGGGTTAGAATAAATTGATATGTACTTGTAAAAAGTTACTTATAGTCAGTAGAATGTCTGTTGGAGGAGCATCACAATAAAGAGATATTAAGCAGACAGTCAAGTACTCTAATGAGAGTATTGCAAAGTTACTTATAGTCAACAGAATGTATAAATTAACAATAGTGTTACTAGTTAAACTTCAAATTAAAATCAAATAAGATTTTTAAATACACTACAATAATATAATGATATATAATAATTAAATTAAGCCGTGAACTAAAAATATCATGACTTGCTGGTACAAAGATCAAAATCTCAGTAATGTGTGACTCAAGTTCTAATCTTCAAGGAATGTGCTTTTTTAAGCAAGTAAGGGTACATTATCAATACATTTTGGCAGCACTAACTGGCTTCTAGCAGGTAAAGAGACTTTTTTTTCATAGGCAGACCTGGTCCATTCCGACAAAACTAAATGGGCAGAGAAGTTTAACACAGGAAGTTGCCTGGTATAGATATCTCCTACTTTAGGACACAGATTAAGTTCAATAAGAGGGCACATGATCTTAATTACCACTATACCATATACATGTTTTTCTATGGCTCTGATTCTGGTGTTGGCCTTGTGGCGTGAAGAGCTCTGTCGGCTGGGACTGGTTTCCTTTTTACCAACTAAGAAAGTTCACTTCAACCCCATCTTTACAGAACGGATCGTAACAATGGTGTTCTTTTGTCCTGGCATTTCTAACAGCTGATACTTGCAGATATTATTTCGCAGAAGTCATAGCCATACCTCTGCCGCACACACTAGTGTATTATTGAAATCCTTTCCATTAAAGGAAATGTCAGGCATGCATTTCAATGAATGGGTATTTGGTAAAGTATGGGACTTTAATCTCTTGCTTTTTTTGTCTGAATTAACTCGCACATAACAGTGATAGCTGCTGGATACATGCCGAGCAGCAGGGTACAGGCTGGGCTTGTAAACTATCAGCCTAAAAATCCTAATTGAAAATTGCTTTGAAAGTTTACTTTCTTAAAGATTGGTTTCTGGATTAGTGCCATGCACACACACACACACCAAACACAGCATGGAGCACTGACAATAGAGGAAGCAAAAGAGAATTATGACACTAAAGGATTACTGCTCATGATGAGAATGACTGACACTCTTAACGAGGTCCCTACAGAGAGGAAATTATAGTTTCTTTTTTGTTCTCTTACATAATCAGAGTAATCTGAGCCATTTTTTGTACTTATTTTGTTACTTGTTATATCTTCCAACTCTTAAGGCCTGTTCACACCAAGAACGACAACTATAAAGATAACTATATTAGCGTCCACACCAATGGATATCGTTCTGTTTATTCTAAGCGTGTGCTTGTCTACTGCTTTAAATGCTTGAGCTTGTTACAGCAGGATGGATTCTGATTGGCTGTCAATGTTTTTATCGTTTATCAGCTGGAAAAAAACATTCTGAAAGGGATTCCAACGATATAGTTTTTTTCTGTGCTGTATCGTACACAATAGCATACTTTTAACAAGAGTACTTCTTATGGAAATAATATACTTTAAAATAATATACTTAAGTAAAAATTGAATGTATTTTATTCAGACACTTAATTACATGTTAACTGCAATTAAATGAAAATGTATTATAGTTTAAATCTATATTTAATGCAATTAACTGAACTTTAGAGTGCTTTTTCACTGACTTAAGTAGGACTTTAAATGTAATTTCATAATTTCTTCTATTGTCTTTGAAATACGGTTAAAGCGTATACTGCAGAATGTACTGACAAGCACTTATGGTAAACTGAAATACTTTTCTCTATTGAAACGTGTATGTCATGTATTTAAATATATTTGTAATTACACATTTGTATTAATGAAGTTGCAATTTGCATGTAAAATATTTTATATTTAAAAATATTATTTTTAATATTGAATATCACAATACTGTTAAAATGATAATCAAGTACTTTACATAATGCTTTAGTATGTTAGTCAACTCATCAAAATAAATGTACTTTAAAGCATGACAAAACATTAATGAAACATAATGATTAAAAATGTCCTTTAAAGTAAAACTTTTAATTTGACGTTATTATAAAGTGCACTTTTTAGAAGTGTTCTTAAGTGTGTTCAGAAATATAGTCATGAAAGTGTACTCTCTGAGAATGGCCTTTTATTTTAATATTATTTGCAAGTGCAGTTTTTAAGAAAAATATACTTTGATGTACACTACAAGTGGATGTTCAATATACAATTGAGCACACTTCTTTTTCACAAAGGACATAAAGAAAATAAAAACTTACTGATATCACATCTCAGCAATCATTGTCTTAGAACAACCGTGTTGTTTTGTTTGGTCTATATTATCTTGTTTACTCCATGTTTGTTATAAATATTTTTTTTATATTTGTGAATAATAAGTAAACACAACACAACACTCTTGATAGTAATCTCTGTATAGAATGTATAATTTAAAAATTATATTTATGAAACCATGTTAGTATTCACACAAAAATGGAGGAACAAAGACACAGAACCTGATGAAACTTAATAATAGATATGCTGGACAACTTGTTCAACTGTATCCACTTAATTGGCCAGAAAGAATATGAAAGCAATATTTGCTATGTCTTATGTAAATTGCTGGTCCACATGAGAAGTGAGATTTGTCTGATTTGACATTCTTTCACTCCTCCCCTGACTACAGCCGTCTACTCTCATTTACACTGAATGCGAGGCATTTGGCATCTCAAATTGAGTCTAGTGTTAACATACTGTAGTCTTGCTTGTGAAAGCATCAGAGCTTAGGTGTTCCACATTGCTCTAATTCATCCTAATGGAATATGTGTTTGGGCCTCAAGCCCAGCAGCCGGAGGGCAGATGCAGTATCTGGTGAATGGGATTCAAATGCATATTTCAGGCATGGAGAAGACTGTCTAATGATGGAGACCAAGAAAGAGATACTGTGGCTGTTGTTTCTCAGACCAACTATATCCTGGTCACATCTATGGCACATAAAAGTCTTTTAGTCACGTTCGTTAAATTTCATTACTTATTTAAATCCTTTTCCCCACTGGCCAGCACACTCTCATTAAAACGCATGTGCCATCATTGATTAACCCTCTATTGCCTCGGGCTAACAAACCCATTTTATCAACTTTGTAAGCACATGATGTTTAAAAGAATTGTGTTGAGCTATGTATCCAAACAGTTGCTCTCCTAATAAAACACATAATATATTAAAGCTTCTTTGGTGTTTCCATTGTTTCCACAAAATAAAAAAATTGGAAATCGAGGGTAACGCGGGTATAATGTCATTGATAGGCGCCGCACAAACTACGTCCTGGTTAAAATTGCTTATTTCTCTGAATTTAAATATCCTTGGAAACATTTTAGATAATTTAAGTCAAACAACAAAATATATAACATTGTTCTAGTGGTTTTTGGATATTTTAATCCAAAAATCGTACATATTGTGCCTTTAAAAAAAAATAGACAAAAGACCATTAATTACGAATACAAATCACAAAAGAAGTGGGTAAATAAATAAGCTGAGAAACAGATGCTGTGAAACACAATGTGGGGCAGAATGACATTACATATTTAAACAGACTGGAACAAGTATATGCCACTTCAGCCTGCCTGGGAAACAAGCACTCACTGAACTTTTCCTCACACCTCACTTGAGTGCTAGCATACAGTGCTTAACCCCCTAACAACAATCAAGGGGACTCCAGAGGGACACGGGTGGCTATGAGATCAGCAAGCTTACAGAGAGTCTGAACCTGACAGTGATGCTGTAATAATGGGTGATTTTTTGAACTTCATGCAAATGCTGAAACATAATAGCAAAGAGAGCTCAATGGAAGCTTTGTTACAGCGATGCTGGTAAAAAGACAAAGATGGACATAAAGTGAAAAGAAGTGGAAGAGAAAAAGTGAACTAAGAATAGTGAGAGAGTGTGTAAGTGCAGTGATCTTGACTAGTTTTGCTTTAGTATTTTACATCGGACACAGTAGGGCAACTGTTTATTGTACAAAACTAAACAAAAATGGGTAACGTTTTAGATTACAGCCCGGAAAGTACTGCGTAAGTAAAACAAATTTACAGCGTAACTTTCAGTAATTATAGTGTAACTATAAAGTAAGTACGTGTAGGTAAAAGGGAACAATATGTAATATTTTGGGAAATAAAGGGGTAACTATCAGGAAAATTAACAAATTATTTATACTGTAAGTATTTTTTAACAGGGTAAGTATGAATCTGCGGGCTGCGGGAAACATTTATTTGAAAAACAACTTTCAAAACAGATTTACGACACTTCTTATTTATTTATTAATTTTTTTAAATAAACTTTTCATTTCAAATAATAACGTCAAAGAGGCACGTTTTGTCCCTTTTTTGTTTCTCTTGCTTGGCTCCTCTTGTTCCTCTTCTTCTTTTTCGTTAGTCTACAGTTTAAAAAATGTAAAATATTGGTATTTTTCTTACAAACACTTATCGTTTCACTTCAGAAGACATTGATTTATCCACTGGGGTCGTATGGATTACTGTAGTTATTGCTGTATGTGCTGTTTGATGCTTCAACTTTTAGGAACCCAAATGAGTTTTCATTAGCAGAGATTATTTATTTTTCTGTATTCATCTGAAGAAAGAAAGTTGTATACATCTCGGATGGCATGAGGGTAAAAGACAAGTAAATGGTGAGGACATTTCTGGGTGTACTGTATCTTCTTTTAACATAATACAGAATAGCTGGAGACATGGGATTCTTTCTTAAGATTCATCTGTGGCAAGAACAAAAAAAAGAGGAACAAGAGGAGCATGAAGCCAAGCAAGAGAAACGGATAAGAAGTGTTGTAAATTTGTTTTGAAAGTTGTTTTTTAAATAAAGATTTCCGAGTGATATCAGATTGTGCATGTATTTTTATTGTACTTACCCTCTAACTATATGAAACAAGAGGGGAACAAGCACCACTTACCCTGTAACTACACGGATAATTACCCTTTAATACAGTATAAATGATTTGTTAATTTTCCTGATAGTTACTTCTTTATTCCCCAAATATTACATATTGTTCCCTTATACCTACGAATACATACTTTATAGTTACACGATAATTACCGAAAGTTACGCAGTAAATACGCTTTACTTACGCAGTACTTTCCAGGCTGTAATCTAAAGCGTTACCCAAAAAGGCCCTTAAAAATCAAACTGTATTATTATTATTATAACAACATTGCATAGTATTAGTATTAAAACAACAACAACAATATATTTAATAATAATAACAATTATTATTATTATTAAATATATAGAAATGTTTTATTATTGGTGTTGTTGTTTCTTGACAAAAAATGTAATATATTAATTTTTGTGTTTGTATGTGACGAGGGGATGTAAAGTGATGTTTACATGTTTAAATGTATGACTCTCACTTCACAAATGAATTTGCGCTAAAATACTGTAGAGTTCACTTTTGAGTAGAACTCAATGCCGTGTCATAGCTTGACGCTATGGGAACGCTTTGTGTGAGCTGGTGTCTGAAGCACATGTCTATATACGTCAATCTATTTGGATGCCGTAACATAGCATAGCGCATCACCAAGACCATAAATACTGCGTTCACTGCGGGGACTTCAGATGGTTCCCCCGGACCAGGGAAACAGTGGCGGCTGGAATCCTAGGATGCACTGGAACGGCGTTAGTTTAATGGATGGTTTAAGGATTGAGTTTTGTGCGTACTCTGTCCAGGGGAGGAAGCGACTCCAGTCCGTCTGATTTTGTTGACAGTACATGCAGAGGAATTTGGAGATTTCCTGGTTTAGCCGTTTGGTTTGTCCGTTGGGACTGTGGGTGATAGCCAGAGGTGAGACTTATATTCACATTTAATAATCGAAAGAAGGCTGACCATACCCTCGACATGAATTGGGATCCTCGATCTAAAACAATGTCCTCCGGGAGTCTGTAGTATCAGAAGAGTTGATGAATTCCGTGACGTCAGTCTGTAATGTGTCCCACCAGAATCGGTTTCTTATCAGCCGTGTTGTTGTTGTAATTCCCGGGTGACCAGAGCTTGTGGCCGAATGAACCCAGCGTATGACCTTTTCCCTGAGTTCTGGTGGAACGAATGTTCGATCGTTGGGGCATTCTGCAGGAGGTGGATTCTGTGCATGTGATTGCGTGATCTCGGACATAATGTCCCACTGAACTGGGGCTAGGATTAAGGTGGGAGAGATAATGGTCTCTTGTTGAGTGTTTTGAGGGGTGTGATTGAATTGTCCTTTGAACCTGGTATGTATGTAATGGTGAAATTGAAACGAGTGAAGAAAAGTGCCCAACTGGCTTGCCTGGGGTTCAGTCACTTAGCTGAGCGTAGATACTCCAGATTCCGGTGATCGGTTAATACCAAGAACGGGTGTCTCGCTCCCTTCAGCCAATGTTGCCACTCCTCAAACGCAGCCTTCATAGCCAGTAGCTCACGGTTTCCCACATCATAATTCTGTTGGCGGTTGAGAGTTTTCTGGAGAAGTAAGCACGTGGGAACCGTTTAAGTGGGTTACCTCGCTGGAAGAGAATGGCACCGATTCTGGTGTTGGAAGCATCCACTTCTACCACAAACGGCAAGTGCGGGTCAGGATGGTGTAGGATGGGAGCGGTAGTGAAACGACTCTTTAATTTGTTGAATGCCTGGAGAGCGTCTGTAGACCACCGCAGTTTGTTGTTTCCTCCCCTTGTCATGGCCGTGAGCGGTGTGGTGACTGAACTGAAGTTCCTGATGAATCTCCTGTAGAAGTTAGCAAACCCTAGTCTTTGAAGCTCCTTCAGTGTAGCAGGTTGAGGCCAACTCAGGACTGCCCGAACTTTCTTTTGGTCCATCGCCACTCTTTCGGGGCTGATGATGTACCCAAGAAACGACACTGATGACTGGTGGAACTCACACTTTTCGGCCTTGGCGTAGAGCTGATGATCAATCAGACGTTGCAGCACTGTGCGGACCTGTTGGACATGTTCCTCCATGGTGTTTGAGTACATCAGTATGTCGTCGATGTACACCACCAAGCACTGATTGAGCATGTCTCTGAAGATGTCGTTGATGAAGGATTGGAACACCGAAGGACTATTGGACAGCCCGAAGGGCATGACGAGATATTCATAATGCCTGTTGTTTGTGGAGAAGGCTGTTTTCCACTCGCCCCCCTCCCGGATGCGAATGAGATTGTAGGCAGATCGGAGATCGAGCTTGGTGAAGAACCGGGCAGTTCTCAACTGTTCTAGAGCCGCTGGGACCAGAGGTAGTGGGTATCTGAATTTGACTGTGATGTCATTCAGGCCACGATAATCAATGCAAGGTCTCAGACCTCCGTCCTTCTTCCCCACGAAGAAGAAGCCGACTGCAGCCGATGATGTGGATGGTCGAATGAAGCCCTTTGCTAGCTCTTCTCTGATGTAATCCTTCATGGCTTGGTCCTCAGGCTCAGAGAGTGGAAAGATGCGTTCCCTAGGTGGCGTGGTTCCTGGCAGAAGATCTATGGCACAGTCATTGTTGCGATGCAGTGGGAGTTGTGAAGCTTTGGACTTACTGAAAGCCTCGATGAGATCGGAGTACTCCGGTGGGACCCCCAGAGTGGTGTTTACGGTGTTGATCAGGACCGTGGCTTCGCTGGGTTGAGGTTGTGTTGAGTGTAGACATTTGGAGTGGCAGGTGGAGCTCCAACGTGTGATCTGTTTTTCTTGCCAGGATATCTGCAGGTCGTGTTCTTAAAGCCATGGGAAGCCCAGAATGGGAAGCTCGTTGCTGTCTGATGGAACATTAGGTTGGGGAATTCCTAGGCGTTGGCTGTTTCGGAGTGAACGGATGAGATTGTCGATGCGGATAGCCAGTTCGATGAATTGGTCTAGGGTTTTATCTTCATCTCGGCAGGCAAGTTCTGACTGTAGTTCATCGTTGAGACCCTGGCGAAACATGGTTTTTAATGTGTCCTCCACCCATATGGTTTGTGCTGCCAGTGTGTGGAAGGTGAGAGCGAATTCCACGGCCGTGCTGTTCTCTTGACGCAATGCAAGAAGTTGTTCCCCCACGATCTGTCCTCCTTCAGAATGCTCGAAAACAGTACGTAAGCATTGAATGAAGTGTGTGTATGTGACTCGTTCTAAGGCTTGATTATCCCAGACCGCCGTTGCCCACTCGAGCGCCTTGCCCGTGAGAAGGGAACACACCAATGAAATCTTGCCAGCAATAGTCGAGTAAAGAGAGGGTTGTTGGAACAGAAACATTGAACATTTGCATGAGGAAGCCTTTACAATTAGATGGAGTGCCGTCAAACTTCTCGGGGAACGCCAGGCGAGGGTTACTTGTTATCGTGTTAACGCCTTTACCAGTTCCTCCGTCATGTTGGCCAAACGACTAAGTTGGTGGGCCACGAGTTGATTTGCTTGTGCTGTTAACTCATTGGAGAAGTGCATGAGAACCGCTGGATCGCTAGTTGGCGAAGTCTTCTGTAACAAGGACTCAGGCAGATTGGGATCCATGTGCAGTTTATTAAAATAACACAAACTCACAGTACAAGCAGGTGTGGGTCGGTAAACCAGGGTGAACAGCAATATCAGAGGCAGTGCATCAATCGTGGTCATAACAGGTATAGGTCAGGGCAGGCAGCAAACAAACGAGAATCAAAGTCCAGGCAAACAAAGATCAAGGGCAGGCAGAACAGGGTCGTAAACGGTAGTCCAAGGCAGAGTCAAACACAGGCAGGATAATAACAGGGAATAACGCTCAGAAATGCAGCCAGGGCAAACAAGACTTCACAATGAATGAGTGTGAGAGCAGAGTTTATATAGGCAAGGTGATGAGGAACAGGTGTGCAGTAATCAGTCCATGAGTGAGGGTGTATGGGAAATTAAGTCCGAAATGAAGGTTAGTACTCTGGTGAGTTTGACCTCTGGTGGCCGACGGTGGAATCTTTACCGGCGTTTGTAACACTAATATGTCGAAAACGCAAATGTTTCTTTCTAACCCTAACCCTCCCCTTTTCAAGCAGGGTGCAGCAGATCCTGCTCTAGGCAGAGAAGAGATTCAAGTCGCTGAGAGTAGTTTACATTCCAGGGCATGCAAACTTGGGAGAAGATATCTTGTTGTAGCAGGGGCTGAGGCCTGGGGAATGGTGACTCCATCCACAAGTGGTGGAGTCCATATGGCAGAGGTACAGCCGAGCGGAAGTGAACTTGCTCGCCTTTGAGGAGATGACCCACTGTCCCCTCTGGTTCAATAGAGTATTCCATGGGATATTTTTGTTCTGAGAGATCTTCTGTCTCAAGTGCAAAAGACAATCCATCACCCCAAGCCGGAGATCTGGAAAAGTTGGGTCCTTTTTCTCTGATTACGTCTTCTGCTAAAAAGCATCAGACGCAGATGTCCTTTGCATGTGTGTGTATGAGTGTTTGCTTACTCATAGTCCAGGCCTTTTATGGGGATTTATCGGTATGATTTAGTATGATTATGGCGGCACAAGTTAGATCAGAATCAGAAACGCTGTAAATTCGCCTTAATCTTCTTGTACACTTGTATGTGAAAAATCCATTTTATTACTCTTCTTCTCCACTGAGCATAAAGAGCAAATCATTTAATATGGAATCCTGATCAGGAACAAGATATTCTTTGACTTAAACATCAAATCATCCGGTCTAATAACACATCAACTTGCACCTCATGCGTTTGGAAAAAAGAGAGTAAGGAAAAGAGAGAAAGAGAAAATCCCTGTGGAATAAATGGGTCATCTCACTCTCGGTAGGATTGTGATATAGTCCAGATTAGGATAAATGTCTGGCTTTAAAAGCTGAATGGCTATCACACCACTCTTTCTCTGATGAAAAACAAGATATAGATGGAGGACAGGGCTAAATAAAGCACACTTTCCCAATAAACTCATTCAGTAATGGCAGTACTGGGCTAAAAGGGGCAGAGGAGAGAGAATAGGGGTGAAGAGACTAACCCTGGAAAGTGACTAATCCCTTATTTTCATGTTCTCTTCTTTCTAGAGCCTAAATATGGTCACACACTATCTAGAGTGTGAAATATTAACTTTATTAACTTTACATTAATGTTATAACTTTTCCTCTACAAGTACATCTACTGTACATGTCCCGTCTAGCTAAGATCCAGGGTAATGAGTTGAAAGTAGTGTGAAAAGATCTGTATTTTCACATTTAATCTCTAAATTCGGAAACAACGGTTTTTTTTTTTTTTTTATATTTGATATTTTAAATGTTTGTTTATCATTATACTAAGTACTATGAATGTAGGCCAGTATCACTAATACCAAATACTGATACTAATGCCTCTGTTGAATTGATGGATTAAAAAATATATATATAATAATTATAGCTATTCATTACAGTATAATTGAAACCCAGGCCTAATCTAAATGTTTTTATTTTTCATTTACATTTTTCATTACAGAACATTAAAAAAGTAATGTGTGTTACATAATCAGATGACAAGTAACACATTTTTGTAGTAAACATGTTTGTTGTAAATGAACACGATGTCAAAGTTTCATTTTCTAATAACTAACTTGCTTATCTGTTGATTGGATTTACTCTAAATCTATTTCTAAAATAGTACATTTAAGTAGTAAACTGGTAATTAGTATTTTGCGATAAATATTAGACACTAATTTTTTAGAAGCAAATGAGCAGTGAGATGTGCCTTTCTGAATGTATAGTTTCTGTATATTGTACGTATGTATATGTGAAAAGAGAATACTTGTTTTTTTTTAACCCTCATATTTCACTCTAAAATGTTTTTGGTGGAACCTCTGCTCTACAATATTAGGAAAATCAGACCTTTTCTATGCTGAAGTGCTTTTTCCTATATGCAGCATTAAGCCTTAAAAATGTACCAGATGACAGTGCATGTGGTCTTGAAGTTAGACCTTAGTGACTCATGTTAGTCCTCTCTTTTTCTCATTCAACTGGCTTCCAATTGCTCCAATCTGCATTAAGTGATGATTGCATACAGAACAGTCACTAGATGTGCACAAAGAGGTACAAAATGCCTTTGCCAAATATTTTCCTTCAATATACCACTATAGTGGAATGCCAAAAAGGTTCTATATTAGGAGAAATGTTTTAAATAATTGCATCTAGGGTTACTCTATTATGGCAACAATCATAATCATGATTATTTGGCCAATATTGTAATCAGGATTATTTAACATGATTATGAGTGGGCTATAAGGGATGAATGTATAAGGAACTGAATGTGCACAAAGAGGTACAAAATGCCTCTGGCAAATTTTTTTCCTGCAATATACCACTATAGTGGAATGTTCTTCCCAACTCCATCACATGCAGTGTGTGTGTGTGTATGTGTGTGTGTGTGTGTGTGTGTGTGTGTATGTAGCCTCACACACCCCGACTTTTGTTTGTCTGAATAAAGTCTGGTCAAATATCCAGTGTATTTTGATGATAAAAGCTGATCATTAGATATGTTGATGAGGGGTTGGAAATTAACATGAACAGGACTGAGCAGCCCTAGTATACGCAGTTGTACTCAAGGATACTTTGTACTTGCTACTGACTATTGAGTTATTCTAACAAAGAATAACTTTGGAAAACCTTGGTAAGTCCAGCTACTAGTTCTTCCTCATAAGTGCCTAATGCAGCAATCTTTTAACGTATCTGTGCATTCTGACCCCTGGAATTTGCATAACACCCAATCAGTCACAATGGAACTGGTTTTACATTGTTTGTGATGTAGTGTGCATCAGAAGGTCCAGATGTTGTGTGAGTGTGTGGCCCATATATATGCTGGAGAACTAGTCTAATTTAGAACTCTTTTAGGAGAGGCACTTTTACCACAGATTTGTTTGGGCTAATTGTAACTCACATACGAGAATCTAAATCCTGATTGGTTACACCATGCACGAAACCACTGCCGATATATACACACCTGTGCATCAGTTATTTCTACATTAAAGTGCCATGTTATGTTGCTTGGCAACCTTAAACAGCATACAGTTAGGTGTATGAATCACTGTATAGAGCAGGCAATCAGGGGAGCGCTAGAGCGGCTCTAGCATTGGTATCTATAGTGGTCGAAAAATAATTTAAAACCAGACTGTTTAAACCTTACTATTTCAACATGGTGGACAGGTGTTGTGCGCCAGGATGCCAGAATAGGCGGGGGAAAGCAAAGGGGAAATCATTTTATCGTAGTAAGTTGTTGAAATGCCATGAATTTCAGTTTATTCTTCATTCTAACTACTTTTGCTTCACGTAACTAATGATAAAAAAAAGTTCCCATTAAATACGACACTTAATAATGAATAACTTAAGTGCTTTTATATATAAATAACATTCAGAAACTGTAGGCTATTTGAAACGAAATTAGGGATCAATAAATAAATACTGAAACAAAAAAATAAGAAATTACATTTATTGATTATGACTGATATTATTTGACATGCACAACACGGACCGATGGGACAGATACACACAGCGTCGCTGTTTTGGACGGGTTCGTGTTAACCGCTAACAGTAATCTAGTCACATGTTTTCTCTCTTAAAATGTAAGCGAGTGTGTATGTCAGCATTATCATATATGTGTAAAGAATTGAAGTCTGTAAAACGAGCTTATTGATGCAGTTCAGTCTGCCTGCTATTCTATCTGTTAATTTTACTCCTGATCGGAGGCTTCCATAAATATTTAGTTTATACGTAGATTTAGGCTTCAACTAAGTTTAATGGTGCAACGCAAAAATATTTTGTAGTGCATAAGTTGTAACTTAGTGTCAAAACTAGTCTAGTTGTAACCTGGTGCAACAGGTGTCCTGACAGGAAACCTATCCGTTCATTTATCGATACACGTGAAAAGCACCCCGGGAGCATTATAGGGATCTGTTATGTTTAATCTATTAAGTTTTGCTATGTACAGGTCTATGTCTTTTGAAAGTGTCTTAAAGTGCACAGTGAACTCTGTTGCCTTGAAACTCATGCTGGCGCTGGCTGTTCCTGGCTGCCAAAATGGCGTCATAAACAGAATGGGTCACGTGACCTCCGGAGCACTATATACCTAAAAACATGTGCTAAGTAACCCTTAAACAGGCAAGAGTGGAAAATCATCAGCAAAAAATTATTTCATGTCACTTTTTATATCATCTGGACTTAAAGGGATAGTTCACCCAAAAATGAAAATTCTGTCATTAATTACTCACCCTCATGTTGGTCCAAACCCGTAAGACTTTTGCTCATCTTCGAAAGAAAAATGAAGATCTTTTTGATGAAATCAGAGAGCTTACTGAGAGCTTTCAGCTACGCAACTGACACTTTGACGCTTCAAAATGTTCATAAAGAGATTGTAAAACTAATCCATATGAACTGAGCAGTTTAGTCCAAATTTTCTGAAGAGACTCGATCGCTTTATGAACAGATTTATTTTAATATCTCTAAAGTAAGATTAATACATGCCTACTTTCTACAAAGTCAGAATGTCCAGCACCATGGGCGGACATGTCAAACTGACAAAACGAGCACAGAAATATGTTTATGTGACCCACATACTCTAAACTATGATAATGATAACAGAATTGGATGAACATTTTTTTCTCATGCCTCCTACAAAAGATTAAAGAGTAAGTATCCTGTGGTGCATGTGACCTGTTTAAGGATTAAGAGGTTTAGCTACAGTATTCCAGTCATTTCTATGATGACAAATCTTACTGCCATTTCATATGCAAGTTTCTATATAGAACCTTAGGGGTCATGACTCAATTTTAAAGAACTCTTTATGCCAAAACAATTCTATATAAGGAGAAATGACTTAAATAATCACATGATGACTTTAGGTTCCTCAAAGAACCTTTTAGTGAACTGTTTTTAAAGGGGACCTAGTATGGCCCTTTTCACGAGATGTAATATAAGTCTCTGGCCCCATAATGTGTCTGTGAAATTTCAGCTCAAAATACCCCACAGATCATTTATTATAGCTTGTCCAATTTGCCTCTATTTGGGTGTGAACCATGCCATGCCGTTTTCGTGTGGGTCTCTTTAAATGCAAATGAGCTGCTGCTCCCCGCCCCCTTTACAGAAGAGGGCATGGCCTTTGCCACTTGTGCCTATCCTACGGCGGCAATAACAAATCAGGAGAAGCAATATGACTGACAACGTAAATACAGTTTTTTTACTGTTCAGCCCTATATGTATGAACTTAAGTCGGACCCAGATGAAGGAGAGACTTCCGGCAGAAGCAATTAGTTTGAGAATGATAGTTGTGTACCAACACTATGCAGATCTGGTGTGTCTGTTTTAACATTCCTTGTGCTACTGATATGTGTCGCTGTGCTGGTCTATGCAAAAAACATTCCATTTTTAGTCTCTTATCTATACAGAAATTGTACAGGGTATTCAAAAAAACAATCGCTTAACTGCATAGTTCATAATAAACGTGCGGTTATGAATTATATGGACAGTATGCATTTTCGGGTTTAAAATGTAAATGATGACATATCTCTCATCTCTGTGAATATAATCACAGACATTAGTGGTAACTTTAGCCACGGAAATTGCTAACAAGCACATTTGTAAAGCGATTTTCAATAATTTACTAAATATAAAGTGTGATACTTATGTCTTCAGTAGGGGTGTAACGATTCACTCATTTTCTCGATGCATTTATTACAAATCCTGACAAGGCATATGCATCGATCTTGAAACGTATTTTTGAATCGTGAATTGTTGATTTCGGTCAATAATCGATTTAAAATGCTAAGAATCAAATTAATCGCAGGAAACTACTAAAATAACAACATTAACAATTAAAGAAATGCGCATGGTTTATCTATCAATCAGATGCACATTAAAGTTGCATTCGTTACTATAGCAACAGTAGACACCCAGCGCGTTTCAGAATCATCATAAGGAAAATATTCTGTATAAAGAGAACAAAGAGAGCTTTTCTTACCATTCCATGAAGAAAAGTTTAGTTTAAGATTAGTTGGAAAAGTGCATGATATTCCAGTCTCTCCAAGGAAGCATTGTATTAAGAATTGTAACACTTTAATACGGTTGTGTAGCCATTAACACTATCCTACACAATAGTTAGCATAAACTAACAATACTTTTAAAACCTTTTTCAATTTTGGCTCATGTACATTTCTACAAATGCCAATTTTTATAGGCTATAAAGTTAACAATAATAACATCAAGAACAAACATGAATTAACATTAACAAAAGTTGTTGTTTTTTCACTCTCTGAGCCCCTGAAGGCCGCTATGTAATTTGCATCCTGACTAAGACACATTGGGGGAAGCATTTAAATAATCCTTTGAATGCATATAAAAAAATTCAGAATCGACCTATGAATCATGACTCGAATTGATTCACTGTCTATCCAAAGATTCACAGCCCTAGTCTTCAGGGTGTGAAGCTGGATCACGAACAGTAGGTTCTGCTCTATCCTTGAGTAACAACTTTTTAGCTAAACCTGCTTTGTATTGACCCTCGTTCACAAATCAGTCAGGTGTAAAATGATTAGCGCAAACATGAACGATTTTAGGTAACTTGAGGGACACATTCCCATCATAAACAAAATGAATCCACTGAGTCTTCAATGGCTTTTTGCCTAAGGTTGCCGGGAGTAAATAAAGAGTCTTTTACTCACTCTTACATCCAACAACAAAACACCTGGCTTTCTTATTAAAAACCTGAGACATTTATCACTACAGCTGCTCCAGCACATAGAAAATGGCAGACTGTGTACAGCTCACTGAAGGGGTCTAAGAGGCAGAGTCCGTCAGCAGTCGTAGAAAGGGCCTAGGCATTTTGTGACGTCACAAAATCTGCAAACAGCTTGTTCTAAGTAGGGTTATGGGTATCGAGAACTGGTTCCATTTTAGAACCGGTTCCAAATTCCCCAGAACCGGTGATTCGATAAGAAACGCGCATTTCGGTTCCACTTATCGGTTCTTGAGTGCGCAAAAGACTTGCACGCTGTTTTCCGTGCTCTGCACAGAAAAGGTGATTTTAAACATTCTGTGCCACACACACATGCGCGCAGAACGGCTTCTCGCGATAATGAACTGAGTTCGCTTCATCGTCTTTTTTCACAGAACTCGAATGGACAAATACACACAAAATATGTCAAAATATTCTCGTAAACATTATACATCATAAACTTGTAATCCGTGTGATCTGTGTGCAGCTCTTAAAGTGACGGCAGATTTTCCGGATGCCGTGTCTATGACAACATTAATCATAAACATTAAGATTAACATTCTGTAACTGAATATCTGAAAATGTTTATTTCTTTCTATATTTATATCTTTGCTCAATTGCATTTATTTGTGCAATTGATAATTTATTTGTTATTTTTTAATTACTGAGTGTCTTTAATAATGCTTGAAATGTATATTAGTTAGGCTAGTTTTTTTTCCTCTGGTATTTTTTTAGGCAAAAGTTCCTTGTGTTTAGCTAGTTGATTTTTGATCATGGTATTCAGCTCCTATGAAATGTTTTACAGTAAGACTTAGAATAAATGTGAATGATATCTAAGGTTTTTTTTACTCATTACAACCGAGGTATGCAGCAAAGCATTTGTGAATCCACAACACACACAACCTTGAGGCGGATGGGCTACAACAGCAGAAGACCCCACCGGGTACCACTCATCTCCACTACAAAAAGGAAAAAGAGGCTACAATTTGCACGAGCTCACCAAAATTGGACAGTTGAAGACTGGAAAAATGTTGCCTGGTCTGATGAGTCTCGATTTCTGTTGAGACATTCAGATGGTAGAGTCAGAATTTGGCGTAAACAGAATGAGAACATGGATCCATCATGCCTTGTTACCACTGATGGCTACTTGCACCATGTCACAAAGCTTGAATCATTTCAAATTGGTTTCTTGAACATGACAATGAGTTCACTGTACTAAAATGGCCCCCACAGTCACCAGATCTCAACCCAATAGAGCATCTTTGGGATGTGGTGGAACGGGAGCTTCGTGCCCTGGATGTGCATCCCACAAATCTTTATCAACTGCAAGATGCTATCCTATCAATATGGGCCAACATTTCTAAAGAATTCTTTCAGCACCTTGTTGAATCAATGCCACGTAGAATTAAGGCAGTTCTGAAGGCGAAAGGGGGTCAAACACAGTATTAGTATGGTGTTCCTAATAATCCTTTAGGTGAGTGTAGTTTACTGGGTTTGGTGTTCAAGCTCAGACCTGAACCCCATTGGAATATTTGCTGCTTATACATTTGAATCAGAACATTTTGAATCACTGCGTCTATGTTCCAACATCTATTGGAAAAGCTTCCCAGAAGCGTGAAAGCAAAGGGAGGGATTAATGCATTTTTGCCATTCATTTTTAAAAGTAAATATTGATACAATCAGTGGGGTACGTTACTAACATAGTCATAAGACCTGGCTCGCTAGACCAGGCAAGTAATTTTCACTAAATGTTACTGATGCAAAACATATAAGACTCCCATCTCTCTCTAATCTGCATGCTGACCATTTTCTCTCAGCCAAATAGTGTAAGCTGCTGGTCTATGGGATTTTAAGGTCATGGTATAAATTCTAGCTTGATTTGAAATGTGGGTTAGGACAACGCACTCTCATGACCAATTGTACTATTTAATGTTGTGGCAAAATTGGTGGCTAATTAGTATGAATTCGTACAATCTCATGTATGTTTTCTACATATGCCGCACTGATGTTAGGTTTAAGGGGTCGGGTTCAAATCATTTGTTTGCGTACGAATCACATTGATTGAATTCACACAAAATTGCCACCTCCCCACAGTTGTATTACTGAAGAAAAGACATCAGTGGTCCAGGAATTCAGGAGCCCTTGTCTGCAACTGTTCTACCTTTTAAAGAAATCTGCTAACTCAGCATTACAATATTACCATAATTGGCACAGAGCTGACCAGAGCCATTTTGCTGAAATGCTTAGGCCATTGGGTGAGAGTGACCTCTGTAAATAGTTTTAGGGGAATCCCAGACCTTAAATGGTTAGAAGTAAAACCCACACACACACTGAATGTCCACACAAAATCAATCAACAAGTTTTAATCATGCTCCTGCTTTAAGGGAAATTAAGGACACCAAGAGACCTCTTTCATTTCTCAGGAACGGAATGTATTGTTCATCCAAAAAGTCTTCATGACCCAAACCAATTTCTGTAGGCCTACATCAGAGGAGCAGTTTCCATGCTAATGTGTGAGAGAGGTGGATTTTTACAACGCTTCGTTCCTAAAATTAGTTTGGCTGAGTGGTGTTCCAAAAGTGCTGATATACAGTCCAACAGCAATGGGACATTTCACTGTTTATATCAGTCTGCTTTTCTGTTTACACACAAAGTTTGATGATGCTTTGGTTTCTTTTGGAACAATTTACTGTGTCAGCAAAGGAACCAACTCGCCAAATTTTTGTCTGAAACGTTAGTTAATCAATATTAAATGCCACTCAGGCATAATATCACTCGTGCATAAAAGATTTATTGTGCAATGCGTTAATTGAAAGCATCAAAAGGAAGTCGAGCATACAGACATGCACTTTATGCGCGCACACACTCGTGTAATGAGTTAACCTAATAGCCTGCCCTGAAATTATCCATTCTTAAATCCTTTCTGTCCTTGCTACAGTTGGTTGTTCGCGTCTTACATCGGCGTATTGGCGAGCAAATGTAAGGATGTTTAGCTATATTTTTGTCAGTGTTCATGCGTCAGTGCGATCATGGCAGATGTTGCGGGGTATTAAGAGGTCGAGGTGCTGCAAGGCAAACCGCACATAACAGTACATAAAAACAAACATAAATGCTCATATTGTTATGCAGTGAAATGATCCATCCTAGCTCTAATTCAGTAAGTCTAAGTCATTATTTTTGTCATACTTACGTATTCAAGCTGTTACACTTTAAAACAAGTAAAAGCAACTCTTCTAGATATGATGCAACTTCACAGAGTTCACGTTAATCTAAGTAAAGTGTACGTTACACAAATTACTTCAGCTAGCTAGACAGCAACACCTACCTTTAACACAAAATGACGTCCATATAAAAAATCCAAGGAGTAGAACTCCAAAATGTCTTTGATTCTGCATCATTCCGTTAATGGGAAGTTGTCCTTATTCACACAAGCCGACGCAACTTTAGTCTGTCAGCATCCGAGCTGTGTGCTTAGGTGGGTAACACTTGCGCGCGCCCTCCTCTCACTCTCTCTCTCTCTCTCGCTTTCTCTCTCTCGCTCTCATTTGCTTTTAATTTTTCAAACCAAACACAATCACTGATCGCAATGCAAGACCAGTTTGTCTATAATCAGCATGTTATCCTTATAAACTGTGACCCATAAACTGCCCCACCCCCCTTTAGTTAATAAATCTCAGCCAAGTCTAATCACTATGCATTACAATATACACAATTTACGGGATTGCGCGCGCTCCTACATTATGCGTAAAGACGCCATCTGGACACGCGCTATCCGCAGGAATCATTTCACTCTATCACTTGATGAATCCGAGGGGAGATTTAAACACCTCTTATTGGGCAATGTTCTTCGGATCATTATTTGGTTCAGTTAGGATTTATAAATATGAGTTGGCAGTCCGAGCGCATCATCAGGTTTTTGAGTTCGCTGCACAAAATCTGAAGTAGGCTATTACATTCCTATTAATTTATTTTAGAGGTTAAAGACGTTAACTAATAATCGGAATGTCGATGGTTTTTAGTGGTTTAATTCGTGATTCCTGTCACTATTTTGCCATATGAGAAAATCACTTAAAGCCATGTTCACGAGGGAATGTCCCTGAAGACTGTTACTGTTAGGATAGCTCAGATCGGGGATAGTTGTTACACTTTCTACTTAAGTAAATATTTTTCAGGGTAGGTTCATTTTTTGAAATCAGGTTCTGTATAAACCTCCTTGAAGTCTTTACTACAAAAGCTATATATTTTCAGCCTTATTACCCATTAAAATACGCTGACTCAATCTGGGATAAGTTGTTACAATGGGGATCTGTTGTTTAGACACTGATTAAAAAAGAATACCCTTTTCTGGAATATGAAATAGTAGCCTATCTCAAGTAAAAAAAAATAAATAAAAAAAAGGTCTCCCACAACATTTATGCATTTAGTGAAACTGTAAGCAAATTGATGCATTTAATATACAAAAAATGGCTAAACAGAAATTCAGTTATAAAATGATGAGAAATAAAACAAGATTTTGACTGATATCAATGTTACATATTTATGGCAATTATTTGCAATATTGTTCAACTTTTCAGCTAAAATATACTTTCATACAGAACTGTGCCTAAAGTGGCAGTGTGATTTCATTGTGTTCAATTGTTTAGCCAACTGCTATTTTTAAACAGATGATATTTTAATTTAAAACATTGTATCTACTCTGAGAACTAGTCAATGAATGAAATGCTATGGTAACAATACATAGCAAGTTCGAGAAAACGGCATCATATTATATTATGCTAGGCATAATATAGGATGGATGCCATCGTATTAAAGGGATAGTTCACCCAAAAAGGAAAATTAGCCCATGATTTACTCACCCTCAAGTCATCCTAGGTGTATATGACATTCTTCTTATAGATGAATACAATCGTAGTTATAATAAAAAATGTCCTAGCTCTTCTAAGCATTATAATGACAGTGAATGACTGTTTCTGTTTTGAAGACCATTAAAAAGTGCATCCATCATAAAAGTAATCCATACGGCTCTGAGGGGTTAATAAAGGCCTTCTGAAGCAAAGTGATGCGTTTGTGTAATAAAAATATCCATATTTAAAACTTTACAAACTGTAATCGCTAACTGTCATAAGCACTTTCACGAGAGACGTTCCAGCTTATGACGTAGGACGCAGGCGTAGCGTAAATTCAGATGACGAACGTGGAAGCGCAGAGGATAGAGCAAAACAAAACTTGGTTCTCGTGAGAACTAGCATATTCTCACCAGAGCGCCCTACGTCATAATCTGGAACGCCAGTCTCTCGTGAACGTGCGTACGCGGAAGTTAGAGATTACAGTTTGTAAAGTTTTAAATATGGATATTTTTCACACAAACGCATCACTTCGCTTCAGAAGGCCTTTATTAACCCTCCGGAGCCGTGTGGAGCACTTTTATGATGGATAGATGCACTTTTATGGACTTCAAAACAGAAAAAAAGATGTATTCATCTGAAAGAAGAATGTCATATATACCTAGGATGACTTCATGGGCTAATTTTCATTTTTGGGTGAACTATCCCTTTAAGAAGTATAAATAATGTTTGTAATATTACTTTAAAGGGCACCTATTATGCAAAATTCACTTTTACATTTGAACATAAATGTGTGTTGGCAGTGTGTGTAGACAACCACCCTATAATGATTAAAATCGACCCAATGCTTTTTTTTAAATCCCCATAAATCATAAGCACTCTCAGAACAAGCCATTCTCAGATTCTGGGCAAAGTGACATCACTTTGCACAGGCCCCTCCCACGACTGTTGAGGGACACTGCCATTTCAGAATAGACCCACCCTTAGTGAGCTGTACACAGTCCGCCATTGTTTCGACGCCAGAGCAGGTTTAGGTTTGTTTATGTCTGCACAAATCACTCCAGACTGCTTTGTGAACGAGGGGTAATACAAGGCAGGCTTTGCTAAAAAGTTGTTACTCGAGGATGGATCAGTACCAACTGTTCATGACTGGTCATGGCCGTAATGAAAGGGAGAGCACACTTTATTACAGGTCATCAGAGTTGATTTACAGATATAAAGTTCACCAGTTTTTTAAGCACCCCCTGAAAAGGTCTGCATATATTCGTTTACTGTTAGTTGTAAAGAGTGTTTCTGTGTAATTCGCTGTGTATGTTGATGATAATGCAAGGCAGAGAGTAAGTTTAGGGACAAGACTTTAATGCTCACTTCTTGTACTGTGTTTTATTCAGCTCTTACATTGATTTTGTGGAGTAAAACTGACACTTCATTTTTTGTGTAAAGTACAATAAATTTCATAAAACTCATCAGTAAAGTTTTGGCCATCATTCGGACAGGGTCCTCTACAACAGGCTTGTACTAATAGTGGATAAAAGCAAGATGACAAATAAGTTATAACCGTAATTAAACAAAACGATACCTGTTCTATCTCCATATAGCATATATTGTAGGCTTTGTAGACATTATTGTCCTACTCCAGTTCGAACTGAACACCGCTACTGAGAGTTTCTGTTTTGACATTTTCATTTCGTGAGATGAGATTGTCCTGACACCTGAGCACGAGCTCTCAAAGCACCGCCCTCTTCTTGAAAGTGGTCAGCTCATTTGCATTTAAAGGGATGCACACAAAAAATGGCAATTTTAACATGCTGTAAAAAATGATGACATCAGAGACTTATTTTACATCTTGTAAAAAAGGGCATAGGTGCCCTTTAATGCTAAATGGTATTGTTGTGTCAGGAGCATGCATAGTATTGTTTGTTGATGATCCAATCAGTGGCTTATTCATTTTTCTGAAGTGTGGGTGTATTCACAATATAAGGCATCCAATACATTCTCTATCAAATAAATGGATAGAAAATACCAGTACAAATGATTATCATTAAAATCCATTCGAACACTTTATAATGCTTGATGTGTTAAGGCTGGAAGAACAGAATTGGCCCTTGGAGCACATATGGTTTTACAGTGTACTGCTCTTTGCAGACGCATGAATTGCAAACAGATTCATCACACACTGGTGCCCCAGCAGACGTTCGTTCTCACACAGGGCTATGAATGAGAGAGCAAGGCATTAAATCTGACAGTCCCCAAAAACCCCTTTGGTGGCAGACACCGTTATGTGACCTCTCCCTCTTCTCTCCTTCTCACAACATCCACAAGCTTTGCACAACTGTCTCTCAGCATCAGACGAGAGCAGAGAGCAGTTGGGGGTTAACAAACGAGCCTCATGCTCTGTCAGCTTGACTCAGAGCGCATTAACTAACTTTTATTGTATGAAAATGAAACAGTTTTAACTTAGCAAAACAATAAACACATTGTTCTCTCTTTTTCTTCTTGGAGTCAGAAGTCATTTCCTTACTGGCATAGCCTACAGCCACGGAAATCTTGCATTCAGCTGAATACAAGTATAATTTATTTAAACATAGCCGTTGGCCATAAATGCATCATTAGAGGTTACAAAAATAGATGTGATTGGAAGTTCTAACTGGAGATATTGAAAAAAATGATCATACTTTCGATTGAACCCTTTAGAACCTTTTCTACTAAAATGTTTCGACACATTTATCATAACAAATTATTTTTTGTTCTTTAGAATCATCCTGCTCTCACAAAAACATTTTATGTATTATTTTACTAATTTTACTCATGTTATTAATATGGAATGTTTGTAAAAGATTATATCCACATACTAGAATGTAATATTACAAAAAAAAAGAAAGAGCAGAAATTAGATCACACAAACATATAAAGTACAAGAAGAAAGAGAGAGAGAGAGAGAGAGGTGCAGATTTATATAAAATTACCCTTATAACCCCCCAGAAGACCATGGGCACACTATCAAGGCTGCCATATATTTCTCCCTCTCTTTCACTCTTTCATCATATGTTAAAGAATATGAGTGTCCAGAAGATTGGAGTTGGAGCCCCAGAGATTTGAAGGGCAGAAGGTGAGGGAAAAAACATAGAAAAAGAGAGGCACAGAATCTAACTTTTGTGACTCTGACCCTCAGTCAACTCAAAGTGAAGAGATCAAGAAAGAAAGAGTAGCTTTCTTGATTTCAGTTTAAATGAAATGCATTAAAAAAATTAAAAAAATAAAAACCTTGCACTGCTGTTTCATTTGTCAAAAGCATACTGAAAAGCCTAGAACATATTTAATTTTTATAGAGATAAAGATGTATATTTGCATTGAGAGTATAAGTATACTTGGTTAATACAACTTGGTAATACAAACTGACATGATGTTCCTTCAGAGTAAATGAGCATGCTACTTTTGGCAGGTGACACTGGGTCCTTTTTAGCTATCATGTTACCACAGCAATTAATAAGTAACACTCTGATTTATACATGATGTGAAGTTTTATCAAACTATTGTTTAACCACTCAAAAACACTTGTACCTGTATTAATAATCAGAATATATAGATAAATGGAAATAAATTAGTTGTTGCTTTCCTGATAAATGCAGACCTGAGACCCCAATCTGGAAGACATTACACATTATAAATGAATTAGATTAAGAACACATCAAGGACATGAATGAGAGCAGAAGATTAGTTTGAACCCCTTCTGAGAGAGTTGCTGTGTAGTTTTAACTCAGTGAACACAACATTTTTTATGTTTTTTACCAGATAAATGTATTATGTCAACGCTCTTTTACAAGTAATGTGGTCAGAAAGAAGAACGTCATTTCCATCCAATGTCATTACAGTAGGATATGCTGCCATCTGTTGGCATGCAATACCTTATTTTTTTTTATTTTCTAGCTATAGATAGCATCTCAACATTTAATGAATGTCAACATTTGTGAGATTTAGTCAGTCGAAACTGTTTTGAGGTTAATTTATCTAATTTTCTGTCTCTGAGTAATAGTGATCTGTGACATTGTATGTTAAATGCTCTTTGTGCCTATTTGGTAATGAGGTATCTGTGTTTTTAGATTTTTGGAGAATATATGTACCAGTCAAAAGTTTGGAAACATTAAGATTTTTAAATGGTTTTCTCGTTACACTCATTACACTTTAAAATAGCTGTTTTCAGTTTTTAATATTTAAAATGTAATTTATTCCTGTGATGGCATAGCTGAATTTTCAGCATCATTACTCCAGTCTTCAATGTCACATGATCCTTTAGAAATCAAAGTAAAACGCTGATTTTGTGCTGTTATTAATAATGGTTCTTATTTTTATCAATGTTGAAAACATTTTTGCATGCTTAATATTTTTGTGGAAACCGTGGTACACTTTTGTCTAGAAAGGTAAAAAGAACAGCATTTATTTGAAATATAAATATTTGTATAAATGTCTTTACTGTCACTTTTCAATTTAATGCATCAATTAATCAATTTAATGTGTCCTTGCTGAAAAAAAAATATTATACATACACACACACACACATATATATATATACAGATCAGGCATAACATTATGACCACTGACAGGTGAAGTGAATAACACTGATTATCTCTTCATCACGGCACCTGTTAGTGGGTGAAATATATTAAGCAGCAAGTGAACATTTTGTCCTAAGTTGATGTTAAAAGCAGGAAAAATGGGCAAGCATAAGGATTTGAGCGAGTTTGACAAGGGCCAAATTGTGATGGTTAGACGAGCATCTACAAAACTGCAGCTCTTGTGGGGTGTTCCCGGTCTGCTGTGGTCACTGGTCAGTATCTATCAAAAGTGGTCCAAGGAAGGAACAGGGTCATGGGCAGCCAAGGCTCATTGTTGCACGTGGGGAGCGAAGGCTGTGTGTCCGATCAAACAGACGAGCTACTGTAGCTCAAACTGCTCAAGTTAATGGTTCTGATAGAAAGGTGCCAGAATACACAGTGCATCGCAGTTTGTTGCGTATGGGGCTGCATAGCCACAGACCAGTCAGGGTGACCGTGCTGACCCCTGTCCACCGCCGAAAGCACAAACAGTAGGCACGTAAGCATCAGACCTGGACCATGGAGCAATGGAAGAAGGTGGCCTGGTCTGATGAATCATGTTTTCTTTTACATCCCGTGGATGGCCGGGTGCGTGTACGTTGCTTACCTTGGGAACACATGCCACCAGGATGCACTATGGGAAGAAGGCAAGCTGGCAGAGGCAGTGTGATGCTTTGGGCAATGTTCTGCTGGGAAACCTTGGGTCCTGCCATCCATGTGGTTGTTACTTTGACATGTCCCACCTACCTAAGCATTGTTGCAGACCATGTACACCCTTTCATGCAAATGGTATTCCCTGGTGGCTGTGGCCTCTTTCAGCAGGATAATGCGCCCTGCCACAAAGCAAAAATGGTTTAGGAATAGTTTGAGGAGCACAACAACAAGTCTGAGGTGTAGACTTGGCCTCCAAATTCCCCAGATCTCAGTCCAATCGAGCATCTGTGGGATGTGCTGAACAAACAAGTCCGATCCATGGAGGCCTCACCTCACAACTTACAGGACTTAAAGGATCTGCTGCTAACATATTGGTGCCAGATACCAGCACACCTTCAGGGGTCTAGTGGAGTCCATGCCTTGAAGGGTCAGGGCTGTTTTGGCAGCAAAAGGAGGACCAACACAGTATTAGGAAGGTGGTCATAATATTATGCCTGCTTGGTGTATATATATATCTATATATATATATATACACACACACACATACATACACCAATTCAATACTACCTACTGGTGGTACATTATCCTGCTGATGAGGCCTCCATGGATCGGAGTTGTTGGTTCAGCACATCCCACAGATGCTCGATTGGACTGAGATCTGGGGAATTTGGAGGCCAAGTCAACACCTCAAACTTGTTGTTGTGCTCCTCAAACCATTCCTGAACCATTTTTGCTTTGTGGCAGGGCGCATTATCCTGCTGAAAGAGGACACAGCCACCAGGGAATACCGTTTGCATGAAAGGGTGTACATGGTCTGCAACAATATATATGTGACTTACCCCAAAACCTTTGAATGGTAGTGTATTATGGTTTGCAAGAAAAATATTAAGCAGCACTACTGTTTTCAACATTGATAATAATAATGAATGTTTCTTGAGCAAATCAGCATATCAGATTTAATTCTGAAGGATCATGTGACACTGAAGTCTGGAGAAATGATACTGAAAATTCAGCTTTACATTCATGGAAATATATTACATTAAAAATATATATATATTAAAACAGAAAACAGTTATAAAAAACAGGCTAATATTTCACAACATTACTGTTTTTAGATCAAATAAATACAGCCTTGGTGAGCAGACGAGACTTTAAGAAACATTAACAAATCTTAATGACTGGTACTGTATATTTATGGATCCATACATATACAGGGAGTGCAGAATTATTAGGCAAGTTGTATTTGAGGATTAATTTTATTATTGAACAACAACCATGTTCTCAATGAACACAAAAAACTCATTAATATCAAAGCTGAATATTTTTGTATCAATATTTTAAGTAGTTTTTAGTTTTAGCTATTTTAGGGGGATATCTGTGTGTGCAGGTGACTATTACTGTGCATAATTATTAGGCAACTTAACAAAAAACAAATTTATACCCAATTCAATTATTTATTTTTACCAGTGAAACCAATATAACATCTCAACATTCACAAATATACATTTCTGACATTCAAAAACCAAACAAAAACAAATCAGTGACCAATATAGCCACCTTTCTTTGCAAGGACACTCAAAAGCCTGCCATCCATGGATTCTGTCAGTGTTTTGATCTGTTCACCATCAACATTGCGTGCAGCAGCAACCACAGCCTCCCAGACACTGTTCAGAGAGGTGTACTGTTTTCCCTCCTTGTAAATCGCACATTTGATGATGGACCACAGGTTCTCAATGGGGTTCAGATCAGGTGAACAAGGAGGCCATATCATTAGATTTTCTTCTTTTATACCCTTTCTTGCCAGCCACGCTGTGGAGTACTTGGACGCGTGTGATGGAGCATTGTCCTGCATGAAAATCATGTTTTTCTTGAAGGATGCAGACTTCTTCCTGTACCACTGCCTGAAGAAGGTGTCTTCCAGAAACTGGCAGTAGGACTGGGAGTTGAGCTTGACTCCATCCTCAACCCGAAAAGGCCCCACAAGCTCATCTTTGATGATACCAGCCCAAACCAGTACTCCACCTCCACCTTGCTGGCGTCTGAGTCGGACTGGAGCTCTCTGCCCTTTACCAATCCAGCCACGGGCCCATCCATCTGGCCCATCAAGACTCACTCTCATTTCATCAGTCCATAAAACCTTAGAAAAATCAGTCTTGAGATATTTCTTGGCCCAGTCTTGACGTTTCAGCTTGTGTGTCTTGTTCAGTGGTGGTCGACTTTCTGCCTTTCTTACCTTGGCCATGTCTCTGAGTATTGCACACCTTGTGCTTTTGGGCACTCCAGTGATGTTGCAGCTCTGAAATATGGCCAAACTGGTGGCAAGTGGCATCTTGGCAGCTGCACGCTTGACTTTTCTCAGTTCACGGGCAGTTATTTTGCGCCTTGGTTTTTCCACACGCTTCTTGCGACCCTGTTGACTATTTTGAATGAAACGCTTGATTGTTCGATGATCACGCTTCAGAAGCTTGGCTATTTTAAGACTGCTGCATCCCTCTGCAATATATCTCACTATTTTTGACTTTTCTGAGCCTGTCAAGTCCTTCTTTTGACCCATTTTGCCAAAGGAAAGGAAGTTGCCTAATAATTATGCACACCTGATATAGGGTGTTGATGTCATTAGACCACACCCCTTCTCATTACAGAGATGCACATCACCTAATATGCTTAATTGGTAGTAGGCTTTCCAGCCTATACAGCTTGGAGTAAGACAACATGCATAACGAGGATGATGTGGTCAAAATACTCATTTGCCTAATAATTCTGCACTCCCTGTATATAAAGTGAAGATAAAATTAGGCCCTTGAGGGAAATAAATTGGGACAAAAGGCCCCAAATGGAATGTAGTTACTAGTTTTATCTTTTTTTTTTATTTAATACTTATTTTAATTCATAGGGTTATTATTAAGCAATTCAATTAGTTAGATATACATTTCAGACATCTTCACTATTCATTAAAATATATAGGCTGTGTGAAATGAATCCGTTTGAATTGTGTGTGTGTTGAATCAATCTGAATTGTGTGTGTGTGTGTGGTCAGTGGTGCTATGACAACTGAATTTCTATTCATGTCCCTTAATAACACTTTAGCTGATGCATCACCATCCTGCACAAGCTAAATTATAATTTAAATTAGCATACTGTTGCCTCATCTTACCCTACGAACACAGTCAAATACAATCAACCATTTAATGATATTAAGATTTAGCGCGAAATACTGTTTTCCTAAGATTTCATTCATTTGGGCCGCTGCAAAATAAGAAATAAAGCTGTGAGTGTGGATTGTAAAGTAGGTTAAGTAAACTTGTTAGGATGTTATGATGTTTGTGATTTGAGACTGCCACAAGCACCAGTGCTGTCACACCAGATAACATCTCCTCTACTGAATTATACAGGAGGAGATGAAGTCAGACTGTTTAAAAGCTGAGCTTGCCTGTTATGGGTTTGTTTCAATTAAAGGACAGGTCCATTAATCATTTGTGTACATTTTGTATTTAAATTATTTGACAGGTGAAGAATGTTTAGCATCCCCTAAAACTGCGTAATGCTTTATTCAAACAATACATCCAGAAGAGCTGAATTTATAATGTTAAATAAATCCTTTAAAAATAAACCTAATCTACTGTTATTTTAATCTATTATTATCATCATGTTCTATTTTGGTCGACTTCATCTCATTATGGGATACCCGGCCTTTGCAGACATAATCTGTTGTACAGCCCACAAGCCCCTAAATTCCCTTCATTCCATCATGAAATTCATCTTCGGTTCAGTTACATACAGCATATGGCCATTCATTTACCTCAGAAAACCAGGTTACAACCATAATGTAAAGTTTTACATGTTAGTACAACATACGCTGTGTTGGCTGTAGGCCTATGTTGGTTTGAAGAACGAAAGTATTTTTGTGACATGCATTAGAATGATACTGATAAATAGGCAAAAATGAATTTTGATCAATGAATATTTTAACATAGAGAACAGCTTGTGATTTGCAAGAGAATGTGGTACCTCAAGAGAATGCACCTACAGCTCATGCTTTGAAAAGAAAGGGATGGCACAACAGCGTGAAATTCAATCTACCGTTTACACATTATCGGTTGCTATGTCAATGATTACAGAGCCCAGATGTGGCATGAAAACATATCTGAGAATTCACATGCTCTAGAAATGGAAATTTTTCATGCTCTGTGCTTCTCTGAGAGACCAGACAATATCACTCCCAGGCGAGGTGCTTTGAGATTAAAGCCTGTCTATCAAGAAGGCAAACTACACTGTCAACAACACCTTGCCACTTTGTACATTTGAATAACTTCTCTTTGATGCAATACAAAAGCAGCATTCAGTAATGCAGACATTAAATACACTCTTCAGGAATAAAAAAAAGCAACATGAAATGGTATTCATTCATTTTACTTCTGTAATCATATTTTAAAAGCCTATAATAAAAGTCGTTGGGGAGGCAGAGTGTGCACTGATGAATCATGTAACTTACAGCAAGATTTCATGTTGACTTTAATATATTTATCATAATAAACAGAAAAAAGGATGCTTTTGAGAACAGGGGGGTTTTCCAGAAAGCAAGGTTAACTTACCGTCACATACACCTGAACTCGATTAACCCAAACCTTGCTTACTCGAGGTATGCTGGTTCCAAAAACGCGCATGAATAATTAAAGCATTAATTATTTTTTTTAGGAGTAAGTTCAGACAACTCAGAGTATGTTCCCGGTTAACACACAAGACATTCTCAACAGAGAGACGAATCGATGATTCACTATGGAAACAGACGCTAAGAAATAGCGCGCCATTCTACTTCCTCTTCTTCTTTTGTTTAATGGCAATTTACATAACCTGTTTAGTGCACATCGCCACCTATTTGGTGATTGTGCAATCATTTTTTCAACCTTTTCTTTTAATAAGAAATATTTATTAACAAGCAGGGACGTGCAGAGAGTTCCTCAGGGGCAGGGGCTCAAATGTAAAAAATGGGATATATATCTATCACTTCCAATATAACAAGTAATAGTATTCAGTGATGTGTGGTAGTGTTTTTTTAAATATATGTCCCTTTACACTTAATTTTACTGGTTAAATAAACATTATGCTACATAAAAATGAAAGACCAATTACAATTCTATTTTTACACTATTTAATATTCTATTTATTAAAACCAAGTATAAATTTCATCAAGTTAGTGTTTTTACACATTTTTACATTTATTCCAAAATAATAACTAAAGGAAATAAAACTTTAAACAATATAATTTATTTGTAAACTAATGTTCAGCTTTTCTTAGGCTACATTTTGGTAAACACTGGATGTCAAAGACAGAAACAAAGATGTATCTTTAATTTTACAAAGCTGATTGCTCACTAAAACACCCACAGTCATCCTGTTTTCAGGCCATTCCAGGTTTGAATTTGACGTGACAAAGCGGTGATATTCAAATGACTGAGTAGTTTACTTACTTTCAATTAGTCTTCCATTCAAGGCCGATTCGAGAACGCGCAAGAAATCAAGAGGCGGGATTTATCGCATGAACCAGTCATATCCAAGTATCCAATTTTTTGGACACAACTTTGGCGGGTCTGTTAAAGGTGGGGTAAGTGATATTTAAAAAATGCATTCGAAAAGTGTCTCGGGCGAGTACCAAAACAAACTTACAGCAAACAAACAACTGTAGCCAATCAGCAGTAAGGGGCGTGTCTACTAATGATGGGGATAAGAGAGCATTCAGTGCACGTCATTATTCAAAAGACACGATACACAGGACGGACATTAGCTGAGCAATGACAGAAAAAGAGAAATGAAAGAGAGAGATGGCAGATAGATGGCAGAAAGAGAGAGATGGCAGATAAAAAACTAAAGTGGAAGATGTCTGTGGAACAAAAGAAGGCTTACGATCAGGCAAGAAGTATCAGCTTTCCAGCGCTGGAGAGAACTCAAGGAGTGGGAAGGCTGAGGTTGCTTTATTTCTTCTCAATAGGCGAGTAACATTGGTTTTGATTTGTTTCACAGAACTAATTATATGCTGGCTTTTGCTTGAATATGCTCGTGTGTCATGTTCACTTGTTTGTCTATTTGCGATCGTATTGTCGTTCACTTTAGTGATGATAAAGACCCATTCATTTACACACCCGATAAGCCTGGGGCATCTAAACCTCCTCGCTGTCTGTTTTAAGCGTCATCTCCCAAAATGTGTCCGAAAAGTAAGATAATATACTCCTTATATATATGTTTGTTTCCTTTGGGTCCTCTTTTCGTGATTGATATAACCCTCTAATCTTGTCATAATTGTAATATGTTTGTTAGTTGGACTGTCGTGCTTGTGCTATCGAGTTGCTCATGAGAACGTCTCGGTTACGACTGTAACCTTAGTTCTCTGAATAGGGAACGAGACGCTGCATCACCGCTTTGGGAACGCCCCTACGTGATTGCGTCGTGAAGGTGACGCAGCGCGAGTTCCCTTGAAGGGGAACTGTGTTTGTGTTTTTGGGATGGAAGGGGAATTACTTTTTCATTGAACATTCGACCTGGATTACCATAGTAACAAACAGCTTACGCTATAGTTGTTGCCTGAGTTACGTATGTGTGGGGCAGAGCTATCAAAATTCGCTGTCAAGAGCATGCCAAACCAACAGGTGGCAATATAACCCTAACTGTAAAGCCATGTTGGTCAGTCAGAAGCCTGGAAATGTTTTTATAGAAGCCAGTTACCTTACGCAAGAAGCCAAAATCTCAGGTTTCACTGTCCACACGACAACACTGCACCCGGAGTTTCTAAAAATGTTCACCCTGGCAGGAGTTTTCAAAAAAGTTTGGTTTCAGTGTCCGAATACTGCGTTTGCGTGTGGACGAACGGCCATTGCATTGTTTTATTTTTGTAATATTATATATTGTCTCATCTTTTTTTTAGGAGACACTGCCTCTCTTGCCTCCATCTTGACAGCCTTCATTTCGCAAAATAGCATTGATTTATGATGAAAAAGCCTGACGGCGGCCTTGCAAAAACCACTCATCCAGCCTGCTTTGTGTGGGCTCCTCAGGATGAGACCACATCTACGGCCCTGGTCAGCAGGTGAATGAGTTCAGAGTCTATGTTGGCTCTGACACCACTGGAACTAGCAAGGGTAGAGGGTGCGGGGTCTGAAATCGAGCCCAACCAGTCATCATGTGTACCGGATGCAGCGAGGGAAAGGCTGTCATCCTCATCCTCTTCCGCTTCTGGTCCGCCAAAGGAAACAGTACCAGTCGCTAACTCTGCTCTGGCGCAGCCTGCTTCTCTGCGCGCGACGCTTCTTCTTGCGCAGCCTGACAGGGAGAGTGGAGTGAGCAGGGCTCTCATTGAAGATGGCGAGCCGAGCCCACAGGGTCGGCAGCACCATCTCGTCACACTCTGGGCTGCCGCCCTTACAGAGTGCAACTTCGGCATGTTCACGGCCCAGGCACACGGTGCATAGGATGTGCCGACCTTCGCCGAAGAGGGGGCCTCTACACGAGGCACAGGAAATACGAGGCATTTGCAACAACACCTCACTCTTTTTGTGAGTGTGAGTGCTGCACGAGGCACAGGCACTACACGAGGCACAGGAAATACGAGGCATTTGCAACAACACCTCACTCTTTTTGTGAGTGTGAGTGCTGCAGCAGCAACACACACATGGCTTTAAAAGGATATTTAGCTCGCCGGATGCCGTAGCGGAAACAGCAGCTGAAGGTGGAGTCCAGTGAAGGTAGGATCTGGCGTCCTCAGACTGCAAAGCCTTTTCAACGGCGGCGACTTCTGGATCCAGAGGTCAGCAAAGGGTGAGTCCGCTGAAGGAGAATAAATCTGGATCTTATGGTGTACCATGGGCTTTTATAGCTTAAATATGCTAAATTAGACGGTGTTTGACGTGCTTTTGGGCGCGAAGCGACCCCATTGGTGCACTCCTCAGCCGCCTCGCCATAGGTTTGTGCAGTTGCTGCAGCACAGCCAATCGGCGCGCTAGTACGCTCTGCCTGGGTCTGCTGTGCAGCTGCACTGCGTTTTACATTGGTCCTCTTTTATTTCTCATTTATGTGCTGCCACTAGGTCAGATAATCAGACGGCATGGTCTTAACTTTCATAGTTTTGCTGATGATATTCAAATTTATTTCACGGTTAAACCCAACTCAGCTTGTCTACCCGCTTCTGTTAACTCTTGCCTTCAGGAACTTAAAACCTGCATGACTGATAACTTCTTACAGCTTAATGCTAATAATACTGAAATCCTGTTAATTGGCCCTAAATCACAGAGTTGAGTTAGTGCAACCATATTGTAGTGTCTGGGGGCTCTCTGGACAGGATCAAAGATGAGTCGATTCCACTATAAACGTCAGAAAGCTTTTTAGCCATATATAAATTAGCTTCTGGTACCGAGGAGTCTGAGGAAGATGGCATCGTGGACAGTTTTGTGGCTTGGCTGAGGTAGAACAGACAGCACCGTTAGAATCCTGTGAGAACTTCAATCAGGACGCAATCTCTCCCCCTACCACCCCCCCCCCCCCTCACTCAAAAAGATAGGGGGGCCTAGACACACAGGCTCCTTCCAATACACAAACACAAACATTTTCTTTATGTAACTTTAATTAAACTATCCCAGAATGTATATGATGATCCCTGTGTGTACGCATGCTCCCTATGTCATTGCCAACATAGTCATGATGTACGAACAATGTAAAGTCATTTAAGATACTTGTATTCATGTGTAAGAATGTATCTCTGCTCTAATATCTCCCAGCTATACTGTGTTTGATATCTAAATATTTCTCTCTCTTTCTCTTAACCAACGGTGCACAGTAGATGATTATGAAATGCATCACATTATGTTACCCCCCCTTTTGAGTAGAAATGTACCAAGTATGACACCATCATAAATTAGGCAAATGAGGTCATAAACGGAGACAAAGAAAGTGTTCTCCCGCCTAAAACTCCCACATCTGATTGGTCATTTCAGAAAAGATGGGCGGATGTTAATGTTTCTTTAAAGGACAGTAACACCATATCTTTGCTCAGTCGGTGCAGTCGATGCACAACCCTCTTATCATCTCGGCTCGTCCCCTGGCCAGCCGGCTTCGGCCCTGGCTTGGCGGCTCAGTCATGTGGGTTGGTTCCTTTGAAGCCGGCGCGCTCCGCAGCCAGGCGGACAGGCAACGCGCGCCATCTCAGCGCGCTCCATCTCAGCGCTCAGTCATCTTCAAAAAACTCAGACGAGACAATCTTCTTTTCCTCCCCTTTTTGGCATTCGCTTCAACCACCTTCAAACTTCCCGCGGATCGAGAACGCTCCGGAAGGACCAAAAGAGAACACACTCCAGCTCAAAGAACTCTCTGAGAAGACTCACGCGCATTCTTTATACTCAGCACAAAACAACCCATGCAAGTATAAATTCCATCGAAATTTAGATGCATTTTAAGATGTGTACCCCTGTTTAAGGTGATATTATTCGTTGCTGGCTCTCGGTGGTTATGTTTGTGAAATTGCCATTCCTGAACCTTTCCTTCCTCTCTTTCATTCTCTTCTTTTCATTCTCTTTCGTTACTATTCGTTGTTCTGTATATACATGTATTCTTTGTTTAGTCGTATGTATTCGTAGTATCAATTATTAAAACCATTGTATCCACGTTCGATTGTCATTGTTGCCGCTCACAAGACATGGTCACTTTAATGTTCAGATCTAGTTACGAGCTCTCATAAGTATCTTTGAATACTTTAATTAATATCCTAATAATTCGGAAAGTTTATTCTTCGTGACCAGAAGGATAACCTTCCCGAAGATTTGATAAGAAAGAATAAAACTTTGTGAGAATTGATAAAAGATTGTAGTACTGTTCGTTCGTTAAATGAACGGATCAGATGAATTTTGAATTCATTCTAATTCAAAAGTTATTCTGTAATGATTTAATATATATTCGTAGTTAATTGCAACCCATTGTCGTTAACTATATATATACTGCATAAATACCTAGGTTAGGTATTTCCCTTTTGGGTGATTTGGAGATTTATAATTTAATCATAACGATTAGTTATAAATAATTAAACAATAATAATCATAATTCCCTATTGAGCTAATTTAATTTATTATTATTATATGCAGCCGAGTCGCTACATTTTATGGTGGAGATTGCGGGCAAATTTTAAACTTTGTTTTGTGAGCAACGGTGTCAGTTTTATGTGTATATTACTGGTATTAATTTTTGTTTCTGTATGCGCGCTTCAGAAAGTGAGAGAAGTCGCAACGCGACGCAAACTCACATATCTGATAACTGGCCCAAAATGGCCCAAAGCTGATTCCAGTCCAGTTAACAGCTGCTATGTGTCAAACATTTGAGTCACTGTTAATTGCTTAAAATAAACTGCAGTTCATAATATTAAAACTGTTTCTGTGAAAGATAAGGAAACCTCTTTACAGCACAGTTTAATATTATCAAAACCTGTAAGAACGAAGAAATCTTCTTTCAGTGTGATAAAATATTGATTTGAGCTATGTTCCTCATTTCATCTTAGTGAAGGCTTCACTAATGTATCGTAGTTGATTTAATTGCGTCAGTGTATTATTCAACTAAGCGATCTCACTCCTTTAGGTTAAACTTTGGCGTAGCTAACCAAATGCTTATACCTTATACAAATCAATCAGAAAAACTGCTGGCCATTGTCCGATTGATTTGTAAATGGGAGTATTTATTTTTAAACCTTGATCAAGTTTAAAATTTGTAACAGAAAAAAATATTCTGTTCCATACATTTGTGTGTGCATGCGGAAAAAGAATTCCGGCAAAAAAAAAAAAACTTCCTCTCTTCGGACACTTAAATCACTTTTTATTTTTTTATTTAAAGTGTCATAATACCTCTGACTAACACAAGAGGGCAGCCTGTCAGGTGTTCAGCACCTCTCAAATTACGCACACCCCCGACCACTCCTTGGTGTGGACTCAACTACGGCATCTTGTGGGCATCTGCGGATGTTTCTTTCCTTCCCTCTATCTCGTTTGTCAAAGTGAACTATCTTTTCCGCTATTTTATTTGTTTACTATTATAATCATTTTAATTTCTTTCCTGTTATTACTATTATTTTAAATTGTTCAATCCTCTTGTTTTGCTGACTTCTCACACTTATTTAAATCCGGTTTAAACTAAGTTTAAACATGAATTTAAATTAAGTTCTCGGTTCAGCCATTAATGTTACTTGGTGGGAGCACGCCCCTATGTGACAGTCTCGGCTAAGTCAGTTTTCCTCCTTTTCTCCTGTTGTTTTAATTTGAATTATTTTGATTCTATTTTCCCTTTTAGTTATTTGATTTCCCTCATCAATTTATCATTACCTTATTTCCAATCGGTACCATTCTAGTACTCCGCACTTATTTAGATTTTAGTTTAGACAAGTTTGAACTTAAATTTAAATTAAGCCTTCTCTTTTCAGCCTGTGATAGCCACTTATCAGTAGCACGCCCCCTACTGGGTGTCCTCATATGGGTGGGCATTCCTCTCTCTTCCCCTTTGGCTCCGTTTTTCTGAATGGATTTATTCTGATGTCTCCCTTTTTCAAGGTTATTCAGATAATTACCATTATTTTCATTATTCTTTTGTGTTTTAGCACTATTTGGTAAATAATCCTTTACCTATCTTACCATACCTATCTATTTAAATTTGGTGTAAACAAGTACTAAGCTTAAGTTGACGTTAAGTCTCACTTGTTCAGCCAGTTGTGTACTTACAGGTAGTACTTCCCCTAGTAATTGGTGGTGAAGTGACGGTTACCTTCTGGTTGGGTTTCGAGGGGTGGAGTCACCTGGCCGTCATCAGTTACGACAGTGGCCGTGTGAATCTCGGGCACCTCTGTCCTCGTACCATTGGCGGCGGCACGCAGCTGAGATCAGCAATGCGGGCACTCCAGGGAGAAGTCAACGAGTCCAGCTGACCACCAGGGCAATTTTGGTTAATTACTCTGATCCACCCATTTGGACTCTAAAGGGGTCTCAGAGGAAACCCAATTTTTGACCCTGCAGACTGGCCGTTGACCCGCCTTACCTGAGTGCTGCCCAGTTGTGCTAAGAGTCACAAGCTGTTTGAGTGGGCACACCGTGGTAGCAAGGGGACGAGGATCCGGGGACACCGCAGTCGAGTGTCCAGGGACCGCTGGTGAGATTGACTTCACCGCCGATTCTCCCCTGAGTGACCCCAATTCACCCCAGGCATAGTAAATCAGGTAAAGCCCATTCACTTATTGCAAACCATAGAATATACATATTCCCTGGTCATTTAAGTGTTTGGCCCAACCTTCCTGTCTTAAGCCATACCCATCCCCCTAGGTTTTATAGCTCAACAGCGCCTCCCACTCGCTTGGCCCTGTCATAAACCCTAGCATTGGTATTAAGTTGAGACCTTTTCCCTCTCTATCTCTTCTTATGTTCTCATTTTTGTTTCATTTTTATTTCATGCCTTTTCTTTTAGTTATTTTTGGTTATTTTGTTTTGTTCTATTTGCTTTCCTTTTAATTCTGTTTTCTTCCAGTTCACCTAAAGACAGAACCTGTGAGAGCCATCAAGGAAAGCTGAATAATAGATTGACAACCCAGCAGCCAGTGTCAGTAAATGACCCAGTAGGCTACCGCACTGTCAAAATTGTTATTTAGATCTGACACTTAGCCACACAAATCGGCCCCACCTGGCCGCTCACGGCCAAGACAATAGGTACCCGGCCTAGATTTCACTAACTGTCTGAACCAGTTAGCCAAAATTACACACACAAATTAAATAGTCACATATTGCTATAGCTCACTAAAACCCTATACGGACTTGCATTGGCCTCTTTGTGTTGTCTTTCTCTTGCCTACAGCCCAGTATGTCCCGTTCATCCAGCCCCACTGACCACTGGGATCACGTTGAGACCTGGTTGACCGCCATGACGACTGCGTTCCTGCCTAAAGCCGCCGGTGACCTGCAGCACCTGAGCCAAGAACAGCTGGACGACGACTTGAACCGGCTGATGGCCCACGATCCAACCCAGAGCCACAAGGAATGGGCCAAGATCGTCGGGGGCCTCGCTCACAACCTCATTGTCCAGGCACGACTCAGCGAAAAGAGCAACATCCACCTGGAGCAAGAAGCAGCAACGCTGAAGTCTAGATCAACTACTCCTCGAGGCCCAGGACCGGCGCGAGACCGAGGATGAAACGGACCCACAGCTTCAGGAGGAAGTGGAGAGACTTCAAAATGCCCTGGCAGACCTTCGTGTAGATACAGAGCACAGAGAGCAGTTGGAGAGAGAATCCCAAGAGGAACTAAGGGAAAAACTCCAACAAGGTGAAGCTCTCCTAGCAAGAGCAGAAATTGAACTGAAAGAAAGGGACGGCAAGGCCAAAGCCTGTGAAAAGCACTTGCAAGCGGCCCGTGCCCAGATCCGTGATTTGGTTCAACAAAAAGACTATTTAAAAGAAGAACTTGAAGCTGTTCACAGAGAACTTAAGTACGCTTACAGACTGCAGAGTGACCAGCAAGGGGAAACACACACCACAGAGTTTCCCCTGACAAGTGGGCCTATGCCTCCCCGTCAAGAGTTCCGAGCTCAAAAGGGGGGGTGAAAGCCCACTGCTCAAGATGTCACCAGCCAGTTTCCAAGAGCCCCCATCAGCAGCAAAGGGGTGGGAGCCCGTCCAGAAAATCCGTGCCCCGAGTCATGCCATGGCTCCCGAAGAACTCTACAAGCTGGCCAGAAACATTCCAACTTTCACCCCAAACCCTGCAGGAGGCCACGACGTGCACGCCTACCTGCAGGACATAGACTTTCACCTGCAAACTATGGCTAACGTAACCACATGGGACAGACTTTATCTCCTTCGAGGTACGTCCAGCCGTGAGGTGCGGAGTTTCCTCGATCAGCAACCCGAGACTGTCAAATCAGACTACCAGCAGCTGCGTCAGGCCCTGATTAGAGAGTTTTCGGACCCTAACTCAGACCAAGGGATCATCAGCGCCATGGACTTGAGACAGGGCCGACTGGAAACCCCACAGGCCTACTACAACAGACTCTGACAGGCCTACTTTGGAGCACAAAACGAGCCAGGTATGGAGGAAGACTTCAACTTCAGAACTCTATTCCTTCGAAATCTGCATCCAACAGTAAGCCATCACTTAGGAGTCCTGGCCTGCCCACGTAGCATGTCCACCCGACAGATACGGGACTTAGCCTATAAAGCTTATGCCAAGCAAAAGACTGCTTCTGAAAAGACTGTGAGAAATCCAACAATTTGCCCCGTCTCTGACCACCGTTCAGAGCTGGCTCTAGAGGGCGCCCAGCAACACCACAGTGACAGACCTTTTAACAGAGAGTCAAGACCGTTCCAAGCCAGCAGAGAGCAGCACAACCGGGATGGTGCCCGTCCTAAGCACCAGACCGGGTACTCTGAAAGATTCTGGGACAAGCCACGTCAGTCTAACCACCTAAAGGGTGGAGCCACGTGGGATGCCAGCCGACGGTCCTGAAATGGACGACCTTCATCAGCCAGAGCATCCAGCCCAGATGGCCAGCAGCGAAACGGCTCGCAACACGCCCCGAGCAAACTCAGGTCTGAGCACCCACTAGAGCAAAACAGTGCAGCTTCGTCTGAGTCAACAGAGATCCTGAGGATTCTGAAAGAACTCATTCAGAAGATACCTCGCGAGGGAGACAAGAAGGACAGGCCAGACTCCTTATGACTAAGTGTAAGGCCTGCACCCAACATCCTTCCTGACTGCCCTCCGACTAAACCAAGCACCCAAAGCACTGCGCACCAGTCACAGTCCACAGAACCAGACACCTCATTACCAAGTGACAGCGTCGCCCAATCACCTCAGCTGACAGCTGCACTTCCTGATCAACACAACGCAAGTCATCACGCCAACAACCAAAATCCCAAGGTACCAGAGAGTGCTGTTTTGGTTGTCTGCCTCCCTAACGAGCCACATGATACCATCCCTAACTGCTTACCGATCACCACACAAACCCCAGAACCAAAACTCCTGGGAAACCTGATCGAAAAGGGAGTGGCCAGAAAACTATATCTAGCCATCACATTGGAGAATGAGGTGAGACTTGAAGCCCTGGTCGACACAGGAGCTGATCTCACTTTAATGTCATCTCAACTCTTTGACTCCGAATTGAAGCTAAGAGACAAAATTGAACTTTGAAATCCCAAAAATGTGAGCTAAATGTGCAGTCATACAGCCAAAATAAGATCCAACTTGAACGGATCGCTCCCATCCATCTAACGATTGGTCCAATGAGTCTGGTACACCCTGTGTACATCTCACTAAAGGACACATACCCCCTTCTCGTCGGCAAAGGTCTGCTAGACCGCTTCGAGCCCCTATTGGACTTCAGACAGCTGAAAATTTGGACTCAAGTGCGAGAACCTCTGCCTCTCCAGCCGCCCAGATCACCTGAGCCAAACTGTCAGGCCACAGAGGTCACGAGAAACCTTGCAGCCAGCCACGAGAACACTGTCTCAGCACCAGAGCAAAGTTCAAGTTCGCTACTCTGCACTTTTCAACTCACCATAGACTCTGACTGTCACTGCCCCAAGGTCATGACTGACCTCCAGCTGAATGATGTAACAACTACAGACATCATGCTTGCACTATGGGCAGACAACTCATCCATCAGCCTAGCACTGTTCAAAGCCCTCATGGAAGACACACCAGACCTTCCGTCTGCCAGCAAGCACACCCGCTTCTTTTTGGACTCCTGCCTATCAACCATGGTAACTGCCAAGGGCATCTGTGCTTTAAACTTGAAATGGAATGACCGGTGCCTCACTCACTACTTCCTGGTCCTTCCAGACCCGCCGCATAATGTCTACATAGGAGCAGACATCTTGATTCGCCTCAAGGCTCATGTGGATTTTATCAATGAGGTGGTGTGGGCCCCACCGACATCACAGCCCCCTGTGGTTCCTGTCAACCCTGAAAACCTCCTGTCAGGCCAGACCATTCCAGAAGTCTGCACCTTAATCAATGAACAGGAAACCACAGTACCAGCTTACACCAAAGGGGTCACTGTTCGGCTCAACATGCGATGTGGCCAAACACTAAACCACATGCTGGGCTTCTTCCAACCTTCACCCGAATGTGTGGGACTTGGACTCAGTCTGGAAGCCACACCACTCTCTGAACTGTCATCCCGTGTAGTCTACATCCTGTTCAACAACTGCACAGCAATGGACATCAGGATTCCCAAGGCCTACCGCCTGGGATGGCTAGTGAGTCACGACTTCCATGACTTTGAACTCACCTTACCAGTCATTGGTCCAATCCCATCTTCGATGATCCCAGAAGGGAGCACAGACAACACAGTGTTCACAGCACCCTTCAAAATCATCTCCATCGCTTCTGTCATGCCGATGGCCAAAGATCAAGTGTGCAGAACAGAGCTGACAGAGGACCAACATCTTGCAGTATACACAGTCACTAGCCAGCCTGCCTGCGAGACTGATGACAGTGCCGCACCTCTGACTGCCAACACGACAGGCGACACAACAACAGAGGAGCCGTATCCAGGATTTGAGACACAAGTCCAGCAAATCCTGAAAGAAGCAGATGCCATAAAGGACAATGCAGAACGCGAAGAACTCAGACAAGTCTGAACACCCACCCATCCACCCACCCTTAATTTTGCAGCGATAACCCGCAGCAAACGACCTATTCCTGTGATGGTTCCAACATCACAGCCACTTGCGCTGGCTCCACAAATTTCCAACAATGACATAGCTGACATGCAAGCCTCTGATTCTGCCATACAAACTATGCTAAACCACCTCTCAGACCCCTCCAACCACCCTATTACTACGTCTGAATTCACTGCTGCCTCAGGCCTCAGACGACTGCATGACGTCAAACACATGCTGCGTGTGAAAGACAACATTCTGTGGTATGCCCCTGATGACCTCACAGGGCAAAGGCTTGTGGTACCACATTGCCAAAGGGGGGTCATGCTAATGTATGCCCACGAAGCACCATGTGCCGGACATCACGGTACCAGAGCCACTTACGAGACACTGAAACAAGTGGCATCCTGGCCGGGCATGCAGCAAGATGTGGCAGAATATGTCAGAGAGTGCCTGGTTTGCTGCCAATTCCAACCAGCAAACCCAAACCATAGAGCCCCACTGCAACGCAGAGGAGTCACATTCAAATGGTCAGACCTCCAAATATACTGGGTAGGACCCCTGCCCAGATCGACGAGGGGCAACAAATACTTCCTCACGGTTGTGTGTCAGTTCACTAAGTGGGTAGAGTGTCTTCCAGCACCACGGCATACCTCCTGATGAACCACATCTTCTCCAGATTCGGACTGCCACTTAAAGTGAACTCGGACAGAGGCACTCACTTTACAGCTGAGATCATGCAGCAGGTTTGGAAACTCCTGGGAGTACAAGCTCAACTGCATATCAGCCACCATTCCATCTCGTCCAGCCAAGTGGAACTAACAAGTCGAACTGTAGTCAGCATGCTGAGAAAGTATGTGTCTGCCAACCAGCAAGACTGGGATGGGAAACTTCCTTTTGTGCTCATGGCCATCAGAGCCACCCCGCATGAATCAACTCGTATGTCTCCCTTTGAACTAATGGCTGGGTGGCAAATGACACTGCCGCTGCACCTGCTGTATCAAACGGGAGACTCCAGCCTTGTCACAGCCTACACCACTCACCAGTATCTTGATGAACTACACCGGCACCTGAGAGCAACCTTTGCTTTCGCCCAGCACTGACTTCAAAAGAGTGCTGAAGGCCAGAAAAGCATATTATGACCGGAAAGCGTCACACCAGGAACTGGACATAGGTGACAGGGTCTGGTATTATAGCTTTGTCCAGCTGCCCCGGACAGCCTCCCATCAGCTGTCAAAGAAATTCCTGCCTCACTGGACAGGTCCTTATGAGATTGTGGACAAACTCTCCCCGGTTGCGTACTGAATTAAACTGAGCCGGGGACAGAAAGAGCTAATTTTCAAATGGGTCCACCGCAATCAAGTCAAAAGACATGTGGCTACTGGCAGAGAAAGACTGGGAGGGGCCAATGCAAGCTAAACTCAGTTGCAGACCCCACAGCAAAAAGGCTGTCCTGACCAACCAAGGACACTCCTCGCTGATCAACCACTTCTCTCCCCATCTCTCTTTTTCTCTCTCTCTCTTACCTATACCAGGATGCTGCTGTGGCTCACTGTCCTGTGCATCCAGCTCACTGTCCTGTGCTTTCAGTTCACGCTGCCGTCGGAACCCTGTTCAACATTGGCATGTCTAGCGTCAACACAGTGAGCCAGACTGAAACCCCACAGCTGAGAGAACAGCTCGCAACACAGAGTGCAACCCTGCAGACCATCGGCAAATCATTGAAAGACACTGTGGTGGTTCTCAATACTCACAGTGTCCTGCTGAACCAAACTGAACTCAGTGAGACAACTGTTTTCAGTTTTCCAAAATGATTTTGGCCAAACTCAGCTGGTCACAGCCCTGATGACAGGCATGCTGCGGGAAGTGAGCTCCTCAATTGACAGCTTAGCCATGGGCAGGATTCCTCCGTATCTGGTACCCCTGAGCCTTGTGCAAACAGTGCTGGCCTCCGCCACTAACAGCCCAGCAGATCCTCTTCAAGCACACCTTGCCTTTTCTTTGGGTAGTGCCATCCCCTTGCACGTCAACCCTGAGCAAAGGGAGATGGCCTTTCTCCTGATTCTACCCATCATCGAAACAAACAACATCTACAGCCTCAAGGACATGGTCAATGTTGGGTTTTGGCAAGGCAACACACATATCAAGATACACACCCCCGATGTGGTGGCCTACCACGACAGTAACACACAGCTGTACCTGGCCCCCAACCTGCGGATGTGTACTTTGACAAAGGACATTCACTACCTCTGCCCTAGCAAGCCATTCCTCAGAGACAACACTGAAGGAATCTGCGGGTTGCAGCCCATGAGAAGTGACACCCGTTGCCCTGCCGAGGCCACGTCTCGCACCCAAGTCACTGAAACTTGAGCTGAGATCGTGGGTGACCGGTGGCTCGTCAACACCCTGACTTGCGATCAGCATGACACGGCCACCCGCATCAGCCTGCCCAACCAGAGTATGTGGATTCAAGTACCAAAGGGTGCCATCCTCCACCTCGATGATCTGGCGTTGTACCATCTCCCAAATGAAGAGTACTGGTCAGAGCTGGAAATCCCATCCTTCTTCAAGAATCACAACTTCACTCTAGATCCGGAACTGGAACTGAAGATTGAGGAAAGGGGGTCCCAGCTAATTGACATTACTCCCATCGACACGGCCCTCCAAACACTGTCCCGGCTGTCCATCCTGACCAACTCCCCTGTGGTCCAAGCTTGGACTGCCGCTGACACAGCTCTTTGCCTCTCTACGGCATTAGGCTACACCCTGACACTGGGCCTGGCCTTCATCCTGTTCAAGAGGGTCCACGAGATGCGAGAGTCCATGACCAAGAACACGGTCGCTCTCCCCCTAGGTTTCAAACGAAACCCACGGAAAAGAGGTACCAAAACAGATACCATGCCAAACCTCATCGAGATGGACCCTCAGCCTGAGGAACCAAAGGTTGAGAACAATTAAAAACCACCTGCCATCCGACCATCATGATCCACCTGCCATCCGACCATCATGACTGTCATCCGACGATGTCACACGGACTTCGTCAGACGAAAAGGGGGGACTGTAGCGTCTGGGGTCTCTCTGGACAGGATCAAAGATGAGTCGATTCCACTATAAACGTCAGAAAGCTTTTTAGCCGTATATAAATTAGGTTCTGGTACCGAGGAGTCTGAGGACGATGGCATCGTGGACAGTTTTGTGGCTTGGCTGAGGTAGAACAGACAGCACCGTTAGAATCCTGTGAGAACTTCAATCAGGACACAGTCTCTCCCCCTACCCCCCCCCCCCCTCACTCAAAAAGATAGGGGGGCCTAGACACACAGGCTCCTTCCAATACACAGACACAAACATTTTCTTTATGTAACTTTAATTAAACTATCCCAGAATGTATATGATGATCCCTGTGTGTACGCATGCTCCCTATGTCATTGCCAACATAGTCATGATGTACGAACAATGTAAAGTCATTTAAGATGCTTGTATTCATGTGTAAGAATGTATCTCTGCTCTAATATCTCCCAGCTATACTGTGTTTGATATCTAAATATTTCTCTCTCTTTCTCTTAACCAACGGTGCACAGTAGATGATTATGAAATGCATCACATTATGTTACCCCCCCTTTTGAGTAGAAATGTACCAAGTATGACACCATCATAAATTAGGCAAATGAGGTCATAAACGGAGACAAAGAAAGTATTCTCCCGCCTAAAACTCCCACATCTGATTGGTCATTTCAGAAAAGATGGGCGGATGTTAATGTTTCTTTAAAGGACAGTAACACCAGCATATCTTTGCTCAGTCGGTGCAGTCGATGCACAACCCTCTTATCATCTCGGCTCGTCCCCTGGCCAGCCGGCTTCGGCCCTGGCTTGGCGGCTCAGTCACGTGGGTTGGTTCCTTTGAAGCCAGGCGGACAGGCGGACAGGCAACGCGCGCCATCTCAGCGCGCTCCATCTCAGCGCTCAGTCATCTTCAAAAAACTCAGACGAGACAATCTTCTTTTCCTCCCCTTTTCGGCATTCGCTTCAACCACCTTCAAACTTCCCGCGGATCGAGAACGCTCCGGAAGGACCAAAAGAGAACACACTCCAGCTCAAAGAACTCTCTGAGAAGACTCACGCGCATTCTTTATACTCAGCACAAAACAACCCATGCAAGTATAAATTCCATCGAAATTTAGATGCATTTTAAGATGTGTACCCCTGTTTAAGGTGATATTATTCGTTGCTGGCTCTCGGTGGTTATGTTTGTGAAATTGCCATTCCTGAACCTTTCCTTCCTCTCTTTCATTCTCTTTTCATTCTCTTTCGTTACTATTCGTTGTTCTGTATATACATGTATTCTTTGTTTAGTCGTATGTATTCGTAGTATCAATTATTAAAACCATTGTATCCACGTTCGATTGTCATTGTTGCCGCTCACAAGACATGGTCACTTTAATGTTCAGATCTAGTTACGAGCTCTCATAAGTATCTTTGAATACTTTAATTAATATCCTAATAATTCGGAAAGTTTATTCTTCGTGACCAGAAGGATAACCTTCCCGAAGATTTGATAAGAAAGAATAAAACTTTGTGAGAATTGATAAAAGATTGTAGTACTGTTCGTTCGTTAAATGAACGGATCAGATGAATTTTGAATTCATTCTAATTCAAAAGTTATTCTGTAATGATTTAATATATATTCGTAGTTAATTGCAACCCATTGTCGTTAACTATATATATACTGCATAAATACCTAGGTTAGGTATTTCCCTTTTGGGTGATTTGGAGATAATTTAATCATAACCCGTTGCGATTAGTTATAAATAATTAAACATTAATAATCATAATTCCCTATTGAGCTAATTTAATTTATTATTATTATATGCAGCCGAGTCGCTACAATATGTTCCTGCCCGGACCCTCAGATTTAGCAATGATAACTTGCTTGTTGTAACCAAGTATAAACGCTCTACTGTGGGTGGTAGGGCTTTTAGTGTTATTGGCCCTAAGCTATGGAATAAGCTGTCCCCGAATCTTCGTACCGCACCTACTCTCCAGAAATTTAAGTCCCAACTTAAAACTCATCTATTCTCTATGCTCAGTAAATAATTTATTTTTTCTCTACTTCTCTGCCTTCAAGTTTCATTATATGTTATATGACTACTTTATTGTATTTAATGTTCTCTTTGATTCTATAACTTCTTATGTTAATTATCTGTAGTTATTTGTTGTCTCCATCTGCTTGTTTATTTGTAATAATGAGCAGGCTGACTGTTATTTGATTGTCAATTGATTGTACTCTTGTACTACATTGTGAAGCGACCTTGGGTTCTTGAAAGGCGCTATAAAAATAAACATTATTTATATTATTATTATTATTATTACATTCTATAAAATTATAAGGATAATTTTTGGCTTCATATCTTGAGAAAAGGAGTTTTTCCATAAGCGTAAGCTTACACAATACGAGAGTACTCGAAAGGGAACTGAACTTTTGTTATCTAGCCTCAAAAAAACAAACAAACAAAAACATTTTTTTTTATTTACAAACCTTAAACCTTTTAATTAATATAAGGGGTGCAAAAACACTTATTTACCCAGTTTCCTGCACTGTAAACCCAAATAAGTTGGCAAAACATAAGAAATGTAAAGTTTAAGCAAGCAGAATTTGCTGATTTTTATTTTGTAATCATACATTTTAATTGCGCTGAACTTTTTGAGTAAGCTAATTCATACATTTAACTTTCATGTAATCTCAAATTTTTAGTAGTGGAAACTTGGCTAGCTTTAACTAGATAATCCAATAAATGTCACCTTGCTAATTGGTTACACAATGCTTTGGTAGCATTAGCATAGCACTTGCTGAACAGCAATATAATACGTTTAACATATCTGTTCTCAAACTAAGTTTATGCTCTACTTGTCACCACCATGATGGTAACCTTACAAAAAAAAAAACATTAAAAAAAATTGTCATAACATAGTTATAAAATAACAAAACATGAAACACTACTAAATCTCCCACTTAATGTTAATCTTGCACACACACACACACACAAATTATATAACACTTAATTTTGGCATTTACTGTCCCTTTTGAGTGTCATGGCTAAGCATGCTGGAAAATAGAAATCCCAGCCCAGTTTCGGTTAAATTTAAGTAAATTCCATATAACTCAAAACAATAAAACAGACTACTTAAAATGTGCAGTTTTGAGAACTCAAAAGAAAAATAAAGTTCTAAATACACATAAAGGTTTATTTGTTTATTTTGAGTTAGCTCTACACAAACCAATTAATTATTCTGAGCATTAGGGTTTACAGTGTATGCAAAACGCCAGGCTATTCTAAACAATAGAGAAATGTTTCTCATGTGCCACTGTGGAGGAAAAGGCATTAGAAAACAGGTCACTGACAAGATTATTTATTAATTAATTTTGTACAATTAAATATACAAACAACATAAGACTATGATACAACAATAAATAAAGGTGGGTGTCATAATCCAGTCCTTGCTAATAATGCAAACTAGTTGTGATCAGTTAATCCCTCCCATGTGCTCTTACCATTGCATCAGCAACAGTATCCATAAAGATCAAGGGCCTTGTAACACTTGCCATAGACTTCATCCTAAAAAGTAAGCATGAGCGCAAATGACCGATATTAAGATGTATTAATCCATATGTGCCAAAACCAGTGCAAAGTTCTTTCTATAAATCCCAAATAGTGGAAGATTGTACATACATACACATGCGCTTTGTATTACGCATGGCCTCATCTGAATAGAATTTACATATGCATAATGCCATCCAAAGGCATGATACTACTGCATTTAACAGTACTAAAAACTAGGAAAATAGATTATAGACTGTACAGTAAATATCACATATGCCAATAGGAGAGATACTATTATAATTGATTATATTTACTAAAAAAAATATATAAAAAGATAATATTCATATCAAGTCCCTTTAACTAGTATGAACTAACAATTAGATTAATAATTTGGTACAATGCAGTTATTGTGCACATACATTTTTACATCACATTTAAAATGCCTACATTCAAATTACATGAACCTTTTCTTACACCTGAACACAATAAGTACATGGTACCTAAGATTTATTATTATTATTATTGTTGATGTAAGTATAGTAGTTAAAGACACCTAATACAAAACATGACCAGTAAGATTAATATACGTTTATTAAACCTGGATGGTGACAAAAAAATGTGACTAAAATTAAATTTTTAAATCAAAAAGTGGTGAATTAAATTAAATTAAATAGCAGAGTGAATAGGTTTGTTACCGGTAAAATATCACTTACATAGACAGTGGACACATTAAACCCAAAAAATATTTAATAAATACATTTGAAAGCAAAATGAAAAGCTTAAGATATGTGGTTTCACCTTGTACATCACAATGAAGTCAAATTATTGAAGATCTTTAAAACACAGATCCAAACCCCTCAAACTGTATAAGTGTTAAATGGGCTGAAGATTCCTAAACTTCATTTCAGCTGAGTTTTGCTATTTTCAGTCTAACTATTGAACACAGCATCTAGGAGGGAGAGGGAGAGAGGGAGAGAGAGAGAGAGAGAGCGAGAGAGCGAGAGAGAGAGCGAGAGAGAGAGAGAGAGAGAGAGAGAGAGAGAGAGAGAGCTGAATTTGGAGCGGATTACAGATGTGGCTAGGCCAGAAAAAGACTTTTAGAAGGATTACTGAAATGTTGTGGGAGCTACATATATTTCAAAGGGGTCATAAGAATGCAGTTTTGGGCAAAGGAGATTTGGTAGGCTGAAATCTTGTGGCTTTTTAAGATGTGCTGAGGTACATCCGTAGAGCCGGGGTGAAGATGAGGACAGTCCCAAGCACAGAAACTGTGAGAAAGACCCATAGAAAGATCCGGTCCAACACCTGAGCCACAAACTTCCAGTCCTGAACGACCTGAGAAACAAACAGACCCAAATACAATAAATACACAGCATGAAGCAAGCACATATTATCAATAATTTGTTTTTATTGTGACCGACTGATAGGGAGCTTGCCAAGATGCATGAAAGCTGTGACTGGAATGCTCTAAATGACAATATTTTTATTTGAAATTTGGAAGAAATGTTGTCAGTAGTTTGTAGAATAAATCAAATGTGTTCATTTTACCTCTCTGATGAAGTGTTCCTTCTTGATGTGTCTGGAAATGTAGTGTACTGAGTGAGTGGCTTTCTCCAACAGGGCAATCCAGGCCTGGTTCTCATCTTCCTTTAACCCCCCTCGTCCACCTTCGGCACTCTTCTGTTGCCCTTTTTTCATCCCTCGCTTTAGCTCTGGGCTCCTTAGTTCGATGTCTGGGTACTGATACTGATCAGTGTGCCCCCTCATGCAGAGCAGTCTGGGTAATCTCTGGAGGAAAAGACTCTTAACCCATGGTGCCATGGGATGGTATGTGGCAGATGAACGGTGATGGACATTGATGACAAAGACAGTTATGATGATCGAGAATGTGACGAAGATCATGATAAAAAGCAGATACTCTCCAATCAGAGGAATGACTTTAGAGGAAGATGGGATGATCTCTTCAATGACAAGAAGAAACACAGTGAGAGACACAAGGACGGAGGTGGAGAGGGAAAGCTTTTCTCCTTCATCCGAGGGAAGGTAGAAGACCAGCACGGTGAGAAATGACAGACCGAGACATGGGATGATGAGAAAGAGTGTGTAAAAGAGAGGGAGACGCTTCAGTATGAATGAATATGTGACATAGGGATAGGAGTAAATGCCATCACGCCGACTGCCCCTCTGGCCGGTGGCATTCAATATTTCCCATTCGCCATTGTCAAAGAAGTCTTTACGGTCTACATATGCGTCTACCAGGGTCAGGTCCACCATAGTGCCATCGTATGTCCATGATCCAAACTTCATTGAGCAGTTCTGCCTGTCGAAGGGGAAAAAGGTGACATCCATGGTACAGGCGGATTTATAGCTGGCAGGAGGAGTCCACATGATGGTACCATTAAACCTTACAATGGCTTTAGTCATTAGAGAACCTTCAAAACGGCCATCCGCACTAACAGAGATGGAGAGAGAGAGACATGATATTAGCAACTACATTTCACCATTTTTTTTTTATGAAAATGTGAGGGGTTATTGCCCCTGCAAATGTCAATGCCACAATGTTCTGAGGTTTTGGGTGGTTGACAGGACATTATAAGGTTCTATCTGCATTCTGAGTGGTTTTGAGATATTGAGCTTCAAAGTTTTTGCATTCCATTTGACTTTGTAGATAAAACCCTTTTTTTCCTAAATAAAAATTGACTAACTCCATTTTGACAAAAATGTCAGATAGAACCTTATAATTCCAAGATGATGACTTTATAATAAGTATACAATAATACAATACTTACAAATCATTACAAACTATTAATTTATAGTTAATTAATAGTGTATGTATTACAGTCTCTGCATTATTAATATATTAATAGGCTGTATACAAATAGTGAGTTGTTCATTCATTGCTACAGAAATGAGCAAAAAAATTGTTATTTATAAATTAGTTTTTTAATGCTTTATTAACAACTTGTTAGCCATATAAAATGCACAGTATTTTAAACCAGTAGTTTAAAAGGAGTTGTTAAATGGTCATTAGGAGAAAATAGTTTTTAGCTTAGGTCACGGAAAATGTCATTAATTAACCTTTATTGGACATTAATTGCATTCATATAAAGTGTTTACAAATACATCAAACACACACACAGTTGGCATTACTATCCATGTGGGGACATTTGGTCCCCATAACGTATGGATTACCAGGACCACACACACGTTTTATGGGGACTTTTCATAGAAATAATACTGTCCAAACTGTATACTCTATCCCCCAACTGATGTATTTTATCATTTCAACAATGTGAATCAAGTATTTGTATTTTTTTTCCTACCACACATACATTTACCTACATTCGCATAGACACAAAAACAGAGTATTAACATATTGACAACATTATGGTATTCATTTATCTTCTTTTTTTTTAAGTCGTTATGTTTAGCTTTGTGTGTAATGTTAAGAAATAATAGCTTAATGTATTTGTAAACAGTGTTGCAGTGTTGCAGTGTTTCTCAACCTTTTGTCCTCTCCCCGATTGTTATGTGATAATGTCAAATTGATACTAAATACAACCCATAGGTGTGATTAAATATGAAGCATACTTAGACTAATTAAAATGAGACTAAATTAAAAAAATATATATATATTATAAATTCAATGAATATGGTAATATTTGCTCTCCTGGTACAGTTTTGCCATGTCTGCTTATTGCATTGTTTTTAGGGGCTTATTTTGAGAATACCATTTCCTGCACTATAAAAAAAATATTTTTCAAAAGTTGTAAATAAAACAAATTGAATGCGTTACTTGCCGTATCTTTGTAATTATTTGTGAAATTTACTAGCAATTTCTGAGAATATTAATTTAAAGTAGATTGTATACCTTTTTTTTTTTTTCAGTTTAGCCAAAGCACAGTAACTGGAGTCACTATTTATTAGCTAATCATTGGAAGCATTCCTGGAAACTAGATTTTTTTTGCATCCATATTTCTCTTCAAAGCATATAAATTCCCCACCCTAAGGTGGACACGGACCCCAGGCTGGAAAAACTTGAATGACAGAGTCATAAAGTAAGTTTACATGGCCAATTATAAATCAAGCTACAGTAGGTTTTTGCTTATTCAAGATACAGTCTTTGTCTGTCTGAAGTCACATGATAATGCAGATTTTAACCTTTAGAGATTAAATAGCCCCAATTATGCTATTTAAAGGTCTCTAATTTTGTTTTGGATGTCTAAAATTTACATTGCAGCATAACCTTTTTTTCTCACAGTGTCTGAAACCGTTTCGATAAAGTCTCTCTAAATCCCTCGTTTCCAAGAACTCACCCTGCTCTGATTGGTCAGATGGCCCAATCTGTTGTGATTGGTCAACTGCTTACAGTGCAATTTGGAAACAAAAGACTCATTACCATGATTTAATTTCAGCTCTGGAGGCTTCCTCTGCACTTATATACACAGTGAAACAAACCGTAACAATGGTGTCGGTTTTACCATATCAATTGTGGTAAAACCATATCAAGAGTCCAGGTCCTCATCCTTTGTAAGTGCATGCAAAGTGGGTTTGCTTTTGTAGTGCAGAAAACAGTCTTCTTGAAATGTCAACAACATGAAAAACTTTTCAGAAGTAGTTCAGAATCGGTTCTTTCTTTCAGGGGACAATAACTCAATTTATCGTGCACTTTGTTCTTCAAAACTTTTCAGACCTTTTACATTCACTAACAGCTATATAACATATTACATGAGGGGTAATATCATAAAAAGCATAACAGGGCACTTTAAATGCACATTGTGTGTCATCTAGAACAAGTGCATAAAACTGTCCAATTGTAGTCCAATTAACATTGGATGAAGGCAAGATACAATTGCACTGTCTAATATGAGCACCTGTATGACATTATATTTGGATAAGAGGTCATAAAAAGACTTACTTCTCATAAAGGACAATGTCTGGTAGCCAGATAGTTTCTGAGGGCACTCTGATGGATGTGATTCCACCATAATCTTCTGGATTCCAACGAAGCTTATAGTCTGTCCACTCCTACAAGAAAGAGACCAATAAAGCATAAATCAAAAAAGTATTTTTGGAACATGCATAAAAATTAAAGCCAAATTTCTTTGGGTTACCTCCCACAACCAGACATTTGTAGTCATTAGTTGATTCTTTTCATCCTGAAGAGAGGAAGGAAGAAAATGCACAATGAAAGGTGATACATTTCCATAGCTGCTAAAATGAATTTACACCATACATGAGCATAAACCACATACTATATCTTAAATTAACCCAAATACACCATTTCCCTCAAAGCCTCTAAAAATCTCTCATCATTGAACTATTTGTATTATACAGATGATTAACTCAACTGTGCTATTTATATATGCAGCTCAAAAGATAGTATCTTGTCTTTTGTTTCATTAAATTGAAATTCAGACCCTGAATAGGAACCAATATACTTAGATAGAATGGTGTGAAAATCAATTCTTCCCACAGTGTTCAGTGTTTCACCAGCTAAAAAATAAAAACAAGGTGAGCGCAGAGCGCTGAATATCATGTAGCGTTGATTACAGCATATGACCATCAGGTGGCTCTGCAGGATATATAGGATGTTTCTGAATCCTAAAAAGGCTTCCAACAAAACACCATATTGTCATGTTGACTATCAGCGTGCCAGTGAGCTTTAGTCATAAATCAAGCAAATTTTTAATGACTAAAATACTTAGATTTTATTGCTAAAAAAAGTTAGTAAAAATGTACATGTATAAGTTTATTTTAATTATTAATTTCCATTAGGTGCCATTGTTATTCTTCACACAAACCACTAAAAAAACACAGACAGGATTATGGGATAACATAGGCAGCCTTCAAAAATCAATCAGATTAAAGGCATCTTAGTTGGCAGGATGTTATGTGGATGTACACTAAATTCGGACAGCTTCCGACCTCCTGCTTGCATAGGTCAAATTTGACACCCAGAGTTCCACTCTATAAGAATTAAAGGATTTAAAGGGATAGTTCACCCAAAAATCTATTTCTTTACGGAATGATCAAATTTACAAGTTGCACACAAACTCCACAATAAAGTTGAAACTGCCAGTGGGAAACTCTGGATATTCGTTAAGCCATGTTCGTTAAGCTAGTGGTCAATAATGACAGAAACAAATTGGTACTGATCATAATAAGCTTGAATGTTCATGGTACAATTTAGTCTGTATACATTTTGTGTGCTTTTAATAAAGAATATTGATAATACTTCACAATAAAGCAATATAAGTAAAATCACTTCATGCACCTCATGTTGCAGTTGGGAAATTGTAAGTAGGCACATCCCAAGAGGACTTCAATACAACAATATTAGGAGAAACAAACTTTCTTTTTGCGCTTGTGAAATTAAAGAACTCATTACACTCGATTATAATCACTATACAAAGTTAATTTGAAAACATAACTTTCAGAACTCAAAACTCCCTCCCTAAATGAATCAAAGCAACAAAAAAGCTACATGTTATAAATCTAAAACATTAACCACATTTACATATCAAAATCCCAATTCAGTGTTTTAGACAATTGTATTAGGCTACCTAATCATGGTGATAAAATAAGGAAATAGTATAGACAATATGATTCTTTCATTTAATCGAAACTAGATTAATTTCTTATTTTAATCAAATTTGTGTATCACATTTCAGAATTGTTTTGTGAATGTGCCACAGAGTAAATGCAGGCATTGCTAAGAGACTGTACTGAAGGATCATGGGACAGTCAAAAACTATTTGGAACCAGCAAAAAAAGAAAAAACAAGACATGACTCATTTCAATATGGTGACAAGACTTGGCATGTATCACACTTTGTAAATTGTTGTTGATGTTTTTTTTTTTTTTATTGAAATAATTATAAGAAATAAAATGTAATTGTATTAACTAACCCTAACCCTAAACGAGCATCAAGAATGGTGTTTGCCTTTCTCTGATTCCTGTGAAGTAAGCAAAAGAAATTAATATTTCAAAAGTAAAAGATTAAACATTTACACATCATGTAGATGTATTAACCTCCCACTATTAAAAAGAGACACTGTGATGTCAGCCAGTAGTTACGGGGGATGCGTCACATCATGCAAATATATTCATACAGTAAGACATAATTACTCACACACTTCCTGTACAGTGCATTATTGCATGATTTATGAACTGACTCTGTGATTTGATTTAATGTGGGCAACTGGCATTAGCTTAAAGGGATAGTTCACATAAAAGTGAAAATTCTGTGATTATGAACTGTCTTTGTATGGTACCTATTTGAACAGAATACAGGTTAGGAACAACGAGAGTAAATAGTGACCAGAGGGCTTCTTCTCACAGCACCTTACACCTTCTCAACTGGCTTTACTTACATGCTTATTCACAATGGTAAAATTAATGAATAATGAATTTCTTAATACGTCCACATAAAACCAATACGTTAAGCATAGTAGGTTTTCTAGGGCTAATCAACATAATTATGTAATAATTATAAAAATTATTTCTGACAGAATTATTCACAACCACCCATTTTACAGCCGGTGATTGCATAAGGTCTAGACGCAAATGTTCAAATATTTTAAACCACCCGAGCCTCAAATATGATCCGAAAATCCTGCATAAGCATCTGGTTGGAACCTCACACATTTTACACAAGAAACATGGCAGAAGCAACACTGATTTTGCATACTGACAAGCCATGGAGACAGAGCTGTGACAAAGGGAAGATGTTAAAAAACGAGTATATTAGAAATTTTAAGGTTATGAGTCGAAAGTCCAGTTACACAAATGGTTGTTTTCTCTAACATTAGGTTTCAAAAACCTAATTTCCCAAATGACTGCTGCATTGTGTTTTGGATTTAAAATACAAACAGATCTCTGTATCAGTCTTTCTTTAAAATTATTATACCTTTTTATGTACTACTACAGTAGTATGTTAATCATCAATGCAATATCCAAACAAATACTATTAAATATGTTACATTAAAGGGATAGTTTACCCCAAAATTTTAATTATATCATCATTTACCCATTCTCATGTCATTCTAAACCTGTATGACTTTTTTCTTCCACAGGTTTGGTTTAATGTGTCTGCATTTTTTTGTCCATACAATGGAAGTCAATGTGAACCAACCTCTTTGAGGGCGAGTAAATGATGACAATTTTCATTTTTGGGTGAACCATCCCTTTAATACTATATTATATTAATGGTATTAATAGTTTCATTTTAAACTCAAATTATATTCGACACAACCCAAACAGCATCTCCTGGTTTCTTTTTAAAAAAGGTTCTGCCGAACAGTTTACACAAATCATCATCTTCAAATTGATAAAAGTGCATCTAGTAATATTACACACACACAAACATTTTAAATAAGGTTCTTGAATGCTCAGCATCAGCAGGATCAATACATGAGTCATAAGAGAAGAGGAGAACGGAGAGAGAGAATAAATTAGAGTATTAAAAAAATGCAAAGATATGTCATGAGGCTATGATGTGGAAATATAGTCTATAAACTATGATCTGAGGTGCCATTTTCATATCATATAAACTAATCAGTTCTGTTCTATAATGAGAGAGAGAGAACAGGCTGGTCCAATTAAAGTTGCGACCAACTTCAGCATTGTGACTTATTTCCGAGTGAAAATACAGGAACGTTATTCCAAAGATTACAAATACAGAAGGCGGTCTGCCAGAAGCTATATATTTTACTTCATAAAGTGTTAAATATCGATATTTTTCTTACAAAAACCCATTGATTCACTTCAAAAGGTCTTTATTAACCCCCAGGAGCCACTGTGGATCACTTTTATAAAAGATGGATGCACTTTTTTGGTTTTAAAATTTTGGGCTGCCATTATAATGCTTGGAAGAGCCAGGAAATTTGTTTAATATAACTCCAATTGTAAAGAAGAATGTCATATACACCTAGGATGGGTTGAGGTGAGTAAATTATGGGATAGTTCACCCAAAAATTAAACTTATCCCTTTAAAATAAAAAAATCAGTTCAGTGCTGTTGTTATAATTGTCAAAAACATAATAATAAATAAATATTGGTTCTGTATATCGGTTATTAAACAATTGGTATCAGTAATAAAATAATACAGATTTTTTTTAAATTAATATCAGTCGATCTCTCATTTACACAGAGACAGCATGCACTGACTGGCTGTTTTTGTGTTTATATTTGCTCTACCGTACGATAGGCTGTTCAAATCACATTGAGTAGAAACGTCTAGAGCTTATCATTGTTATCAATGTAAATTTTAATATTTTAACAGTGTCAATATATCGTCCAGTCCTATGTGTGCGCTGTTTGTTTAAACATTTTGTGACTTAGTTAAAGATCAGATTTTACAGTGGATATGTATGCATTTCTCACCACATCCACCAGCTGGGAGATCTTCAAACCGAAACGAACAGTAATCGTGTCATTGGCGTGAAGGACAGGTCTCACCCACTTCTGATAGCCCCGAAAAAGATTCCTCAACAAAGTGTCCTCCATCTCAGCCAATGAGACAAACTCCTCAGGAGCTAGAACGAGAGAGTGGAACAATTTGAGAACAATTTAGAAAAAAACTAAAATTACATGACATCCTCAGACGGCATGTGGTGACATGAAGGTATAGTATAATCTAAAGCTGCCATGCTAATTATCAGTGTTGTAAAGGCCTATACATAAATATATCTGTCTGGTTATGTAGGAAGTAGGCCCACATTTGATATGCTGACACACTCTCCCACGAGTGTTAGAGGAGCATAGAGTCATGAAGTGACAGCTGGCCCAGGCTCCACAGAGTTTCTTCTGCTGACGCAACCATTGCCATGACATGATGACCTCAGACAAGAGCACTACAGAGAGCATCAGGAGAACAAGACAAGCTCACAACTACACACACATACACACTAGGGATGGTCATTTTTGTGAAAAAGATAATGAAAATATTTTAATTAAAACACTTATGAAAACTAATGTTGAGAATATACAATAATATTAACAAAAAATATGTCTATAAAAACATGAATATACAATTAGAAAAAAAACACTGCTAGTCCATCAATAATGCATTGTAGCAAATTAGCTCAGAGGGGAAATATTAATAATTATTCATAATTCATCATGATTAATTATGAATATTTGAATCGGTTAAATAGATTAATGTGATGTAGCTACATTAACATTACAATCAATCAATCAGTTCATTTAATGAACGTTCAGTATTGATTATTATAAGAAAAGGATATTTTTCATGGTCACAAAAAAATTATTCTTCCTTTGTATTTACATAAGTGCTTAGAGCGCATAAGATCGATCATTTAAGGGACAATTTGTTTGCAGGCAGGGAGTCAGAACCAACATATATTGTGCACAAACTTTAATAACTAAATCATGTACAAGATTAAACAGACATAAAATATACATACACAAAACATGCATGGCAAGAGGTAAAGTTAAAGTGGTTAGAAGAACCAGGTCAGTACAGAGGATGAAGTTATGCAAAGAGTCTAAACCTGGGAGAACCATCCCTGACAAGCTCCTTTGTCTGAGCAAACTAACTACACAGTGACTTGTATTTCTTAGTACATTACTTGCATTTGTCCGGGAAGGCGTCCAGATATACGGTTGCAGAGGAAAGTCTTGATGGTTCTGTCCGATGGTTTTGCAGTTGCGATCGTTTCCCTCCATGTTGAGCGAAGGAACAACGGTTAACTTGCATGTTTGCTTTGACTCCATTGAGGTTTAGGAAGTTGCACACGCCGTGAGTTGGGCCTGCTGGTCAGTTGCTGACCCAACTGGCCATGTGGTGGCATCTGGTTTCCTGTCCCACACACACACGTGAGGCTGTGTGTGTAGGCCGTATCTGGCCTGCTGGCCGAGATGAGGTGTCATTTCAGCCAGGAAGAAGAGATGAGAGAGTGGGCAGATCCGTGTGTCTCTCTTTTAAGCTTTTGGGAGAAATCCCGCCTTGTAGGTCAGTGAGTCAATCGTATTCAGGCTCTTGAAGGGGAAAGTTTTACGACCCTTTGTCTCAAGCAGATCATTTGCAGATTGGTTGCTGATGAAGGAACTATTAAAGATTCTTGTAATACTAATATGTTACACAAGGATCGACATATCATATACACAATCATCCAGATCTTTAAATTTCAACTTCGTAGACACCAAACATGCCATACACATGATTTTCGTTAAACATAGTATGCAATTCTGAAACATAAATCCAACAGAGATTGAATTAACACAGACCAAACCCTATAAAAACAAATCATGAGATGGATATATGTTTTTATATTTCTCAAGTGGTTATATGTAGGCTAAATGAGTTTAAGATGTTTTTTTGTCCTTTTCAGTAACAGGCGATTATGTGTCTGATTTGCCTCAGTCGCTACAGCATCAAGAAACATTTAAAAAGAATAACTGATATACTATAATTGCCAAAAGTATTGGGACACCCCTCCAAATCATTGAATTCAGGTGTTCCATTCACTTTTATGGCCAAAGGTGTATAAAATCAAGCACCTAGGCATGCAGACTGCTTCTACAAACATTTGTGAAAGAATGGGTTGCTCTCAGGAGCTCAGTGAATTCAAGCGTGGTACCGTGATAGGTTGCCATCTGTGCAATAAGTTAATTCGTGAAATTTCCTCACTCCTAAATATTCTACGGCCAACTGTTAGTGGTATTATAACAGTGGAAGCAATTGGGAACAACAGCAACTCAGCCATGAAGTCGTTGGCCACGTTAAAAATAAATAAATAAATACATAATTCACAGAGAGATGTCAGTGCATGCTGAGGTGCACAGTGCGCAGAAGTCGCCAACTTTCTGCAGAATCAATAGCTACAGACCTCCAAATTTTTGTGTGGCCTTCAGATCAGCTCAAGAACATAGAGAGAGCTTCGTAGAGAGCTTCATGGAATGGGTTTCAATGGCCGAGCAGCTGCATCCAAGTCTTTACATCAAGTGCAATGTAAAGCACGCAGCCACTGGACTCTAGAGCAGTGGAGACGTGTTCTCTGAAGTTACGACTGTTCTCTGTCTGGCAAACTGATGGATGAGTTTGGCGGTTGCTAGGAGAACGGTACTTGCCTGACTGCATTATGCCAAGTGTAAGGTTTGGTGGAGGGGGGAATATGGTGTGGGGTTGTTTTTCAGGGGTTGGGCATGGCCCCTTAGTTCCAGTGAAAGGAACTCTTACTGCTTCAGCATACTAGGGATGTGACGGTGAGGACATTTTCCCACATGACTGCACACCAGTGCACAAAGCAAGGTCCATAAAGACAAGGATGAGCAAGTTTGGTGTGGAGGAACTTGACTGGCCTGCACAGAGTCCTGACCTCAACCTGATAGAATACCTTTGGGATGAATTAGAGTGGAGACTGCGAGCCAGGCCTTTTTGTCCAACATCACAAATGCGCTTCTAGAATAATGGTCAAAAATTCCCATAAACACACTCCTAAACCTTGTGGAAAGCCTTCCCAGAAGAGTTGAAGCTGTTATAGCTGCAAAGGATGGGCCAACTCCATATGAAACCTTACGGATTAAGAATGGGATGTCATTAAAAATCATGTGCATGTAAAGGCAGGCGTCCCAAAACTTTTGGTAATATAGTGTAGGTGAGAACAAGAAGTTATTAGTGCATGAACAAGGGTTTCTGCATCAACCAGATTGAGGGAAGAGCAGAGTCGTGCAATATTACACAGATTATAAGAGTGTTTAACAACTGAAGCAATATGAGAAACAAATGAAAGATTAATCAAAACACCAAAAATATCAAGAACCCCATCTGTCAAAAGACAGGTCCATTCCATTTACAGGTTCGGTGGAACCAATCAGCTCTGAGGCAGTGCAGTGGGTGAGATCATGGGGATCGCAGATGGATTTAGTTGAGGAGTTGGTGACAGGCTCTGCCTTTTCTCTGCCCTTACCCGCTAGATCTATCACTCTCTCTCTCGCTCTATGGGATCTGAAGCACACTCTGAAGTTTCTTATGCTCAGAGTGAGAGACCAGTGCTGCAGCTATCCAGCTCCGAGGTTATAACTGATTGGCTAAACACAACCTCCACATCGGGCCCTTCAGTTTTATCTTAAGGTGTGGAGATCGTGGAGGAAACCATTTTCTGAAAAGCCTGTCTTTTCAGCCCCCACATTACAAATAATTAAAACATAATGGGGTTAAAACAACATGGGTATGAAGCAATGTCTAAAGTGGAACAGACACTTGTGAGCTAACTGTCCCCAATACAGCATTGTCACTTAAGGCCAGGGGGTGGGAGCAGCCTCGCACGTCAGCAGTGCAGCTCCTCTGTCGGCACTCTCAGCCCAAGCCTTCAAAGGGGAAGATGGATCTGAGGACCAGTATTCTCGTTAAGAATTCTTTGGCTAAGAGACCCTGATGCCAGAAACTTCAGGCCTCTGAGGGCAGGCCCCTCCGGGGTGAAGTTGCTCACACCCTATCATACAGTGCCCATTTCTCCTCGATGCCCTCAGGAGACCGTTCTGCCAACCCCGCCACCTTTGGTGCTTTGGGGCGCAGGGGTTTCCAGCAGGTTCAGGTCTCAATGTCCATCCAAAGACGTTGAAGCACTGGGAGACTTGCCCCCTTCGAGGAGGTCTTTAGAGAAGCCAGTTCGGTTGCTCCCAGCCGGTCATCCACTTCAGGGCGTTGAGTTAACTACTCAAAATATACCAGAGACCAGTCTTGAGAGGCTGGTTCCCTTAGTAGACCACCTGGCAATCGTGGAAACTTCTGCCAAATGTGTCACAACGACACACTGTCTGCTCTGGTTCACCCTTCACTTTTTATAAAGCTTTTAAAAGTTGCTTTTATCTGCTAAATGCTTTTCTTTATCATTTGTCAAGTTAAAAAAGAACACTTACAATAAACAATGGTATGTGCTACTAATGTAAATAATATGTCTGCACTATTTTAGACATGGACATACATTTTCTGTGTAGCAACAAATGAAATGGCCATTTTCATTTACACTGTAGTTCCAAGAACATTCATGCATGCATTCACAATTCCATTATACAGTATACACTCACCTAAAGGATTATTAGGAACACCTGTTCAATTTCTCATTAATGCAATTATCTAATCAACCAATCACATGGCAGTTGCTTCAATGCATTTAGGGGTGTGGTCCTGGTCAAGACAATCTCCTGAACTCCAAACTGAATGTCAGAATGGGAAAGAAAGGTGATTTAAGCAATTTTGAGCGTGGCATGGTTGTTGGTGCCAGACGGGCCGGTCTGAGTATTTCACAATCTGCTCAGTTACTGGGATTTTCACGCACAACCATTTCTAGAGTTTACAAAGAATGGTGTGAAAAGAGAAAAACATCCAGTATGCGGCAGTCCTGTGGGCGAAAATGCCTTGTTGATGCTAGGGGTCAAGCTGATAGAAGAGCAACTTTGACTGAAATAACCACTCGTTACAACCGAGGTATGCAGCAAAGCATTTGTGAAGCCACAACACGCACAACCTTGAGGCAGATGGGCTACAACAGCAGAAGACCCCACCGGGTACCACTCATCTCCACTACAAATAGGAAAAAGAGGCTACAATTTGCACGAGCTCACCAAAATTGGACAGTTGAAGACTGGAAAAATGTTGCCTGGTCTGATGAGTCTCGATTTCTGTTGAGACATTCAGATGGTAGAGTCAGAATTTGGCGTAAACAGAATGAGAACATGGATCCATCATGCCTTGTTACCACTGTGCAGGCTGGTGGTGGTGGTGTAATGGTGTGAGGGATGTTTTCTTGGCACACTTTAGGCCCCTTAGTGCCAATTGGGCATTGTTTAAATGCCACGCCCTACCTGAGCATTGTTTCTGACCATGTCCATCCCTTTATGACCACCATGTACCCATCCTCTGATGGCTACTTCCAGCAGGATAATGCACCATGTCACAAAGCTTGAATCATTTCAAATTGGTTTCTTGAACATGACAATGAGTTCACTGTACTAAAATGGCCCCCACAGTTACCAGATCTCAACCCAATAGAGCATCTTTGGGATGTGGTGGAACGGGAGCTTCGTGCCCTGGATGTGCATCCCACAAATCTCCATCAACTGCAAGATGCTATCCTATCAATATGGGCCAACATTTCTAAAGAATGCTTTCAGCACCTTGTTGAATCAATGCCACGTAGAGTTAAGGCAGTTCTGAAGGCGAAAGGGGGTCAAACACAGTATTAGTATGGTGTTCCTAATAATCCTTTAGGTGAGTGTAATTCATAATTCTTTTTTAGGCAATTATAAAAAGAATAGTTCCAGTCCTGGACACTGATTGGTTAACAGCGTAACTTGAAACTGTATACACACACACAAAATGTGACAAAGAAGTACCAAAAAGAGAAATAATTAAAGAATGATAATAGGTTTTCTGTGTCATGGTAATTAGCCATTAGAAAGGTATGATCATTAGAAAGCTGCTCTTGGTCCATTTAATTATTTTACTCTTAATCTTCTCTTCCTCCTCGTTTTTGTCACATCTCTTTCTTTCTCTCCCTTTCGTGTTACAATTATTTTTTTTATAAACGTAGATAAAAGCAGGATAACGGTTTGTTTTCCATTAGATAAAAATTAAGTGTGTGCTTTTAGGGGTTGGGATTCAAAAGTCTTTTGAAAAGTACCCTCCACCATTAGTGCCATACCATTCTGCGCTCCACCATTAATTACATTTTTTACAGGATGTTACACCCATTGTTGCAGCATTACTTCCTTTCTCATCGCCATCTGTCATGCCCTGCATGGCAAAAAAGGCTTCTTTGCCTTGCTTTGGGAGGCCTTTTTTTTTTTTTTTTGCTTAGCAGGGCTGTGGGTCTTGCAACAGCAAGTATATGAAATGACATCATAAATAAAGACTGTGCACAGGGCAGGCCATTTCTCTTGGGTTTACGATTCAACCAACTAGGGAGTGGACAGGGATGTGTAAATCAAAAGGCAAGAATGGGGAGGAGGGTGAAAGAGAGTGTGAAAAACAGACAGAGTGTGTTTGTACATGCATTTTGAAGTGTATACAAATAAATTTTAGCCCGTTTAACCTATTTCAGTGTACTGAACAGGTTAAAGTTTTGTAAGAAAAGGGTTATGTGTGAGGATTGTTTTTTTTAAATTTATTTGTGTTAGAGTTCCTTTTTCCTCTAGAGAAGTACGATTTACTGTCCATTGCATCAGGACGTTCAAAGCCACTTTAATGCACTCAAGACATGCTTCAATTTATAGAACATCATTACACAAAGAGCAGAAACGCTCACACTCGCCATGAATAAACTTCTCAGTTTAAGGACATTTGCATTCATCTGTTGCAACAGCGTATTATATAGGAAATGTTTTCCTTCTTGCAGTATTAAATAAAATATCATGAAATCCATGGATTTATTTGAATATCTAGGTGGACAAAGTTCACTGACATGACCTCATTGGCCACAAATATGAACAGATGACCTCTTCTCCTCCCCTACAGCAAGCCATCTGGTCAAATCAAGCTTTTAATGTAAAAGGTAGTTTGGGGTACATTTTAGGGCTGAGTCAAAACAAATATTTTCATGACGCTATAGTCAAATGATCCTGCTTTGACTTCTTTTGAGACCAATTTTGTATAGGTGCAGCAGAAATGAACAAAATAACCAGCCATGTTATAATTAAAAAGTTACTCGATATTAACTTATTTTTGGAATTGTTGTATAAAAGTAAATCACACTCACAATCAAGCTGTTGTACTGAATATCAGCATGGCAATATTACAGCATATGGCCATGCTGATATTCAGAGCAACAGCAAGATTGCAAATGTATTGCATATAGGCCTCGTGTTAAAGATATGAAACAGCATGTAAAATTTCCTTGACAGCAGAAATGCAATTCTGTGAATCAACGAATGCCAAGTTTGACAGCAATTTCCCCTTCATTAAACAATTTCTCTCATTAGAGTGCTGCTGACAGATAAATGAGCATCCAGTATAGCAGCTCCATTTTCAGATGAAAGCTGCAGATGAAGGCACTCTTTGCCTCCACATTGATAAGAACAACCCCATATCTTAAAATGTACACTCTGCCAAACCCAGACAAAACACACATTATCTTGCATTATAGTGCTTCATTGAGACACTATTAACACATGACAATCAACGTGTTGCTTGCCTGTTAAAATGCTTCCAATCTGATTCGAAATAAAGATGGGGATGGGAAACCAGTATGGTTGTATGCCTTTGAACAGGTCACACACAACATTACACTCAGTGACCCAATTGAGGGCGCTAGAAGTCAAGCAATACGCGTAAATTAAACATGCGACTGATTTCATTTGCATCATTCAGGGTTGAATGCACTGATAAAACGGTTCAGGATGCTTGAATGCTCTGGCTGCATTCTGATCATTTATGAATAGTATAAATTTACATTTTAAGTCTCATTATATTAAAAACCGAAAGCACTTGCATAATTACCATAATTTCTTATAAAATAAGTACAACTGAGAAAAGGCATATGCACACAAAGAAATGCAGGAAAACTCTTAAAAATCCTTATTTTCTAATGCAGTAGATTACTCACCCTCTATCGTTGCATGGGCTACTGCCATTACGAGCAAAAGACCGGAGATTTGTAACTTCATGCTGTCTTTTCCGGCTTCAGGTCCTTCGTGCAATGGAATTATTTCATGCTGTTTGAATTTTGAGTCCCTGTCATCGACAAAGGGGGGTATGAATATGCTGTCCTTTATTGATACGGCCGGACACCGGCCGTTTTGTAAAACGATCAGCTGTACAGCAACCGTGTACAGTGATAAAGCTATAAATTAATAATCAACGAAGTGTTTTGTTTAGCCTGCTCGATCCGAGGCGAACACAAGAGGAAGACGCTCTCGCTCCCCCCCCCCCAGTCGGCGTTTACGTCGAGAAAGATGCCATTCATTGGAGCAGCTGCAGCGGGTCAGGGTGAAATGAGCGTTCGAGAAGGGGAGGGGATAAACAAACCAACGTCTTCGAAACAAAAATGTACTTTACGAAAAGACTTTAAAGACGTTGTTCTCTCAACTGTTGTTGCTTCAGGAGGCACAGTTTACAGTAGGCATCTGGCGAATTGACACACAGCTACAGCCAGTGTAAAAAGGTAATCAAAGCTGTCCTTAAAATCGAAAAACAACTTACCTAGAATCAGGCCTAACATGAAATAGGCTGCAAATGAAAAATTATAAAATAAAATATTATTAATATTAATTGTCATAAGCTAGCATCATAGCATATGTGCAAATTAAATGGGCAAGGTTTTTTTTTATTATTATTTGCATTTGTTTTTACTTCCTGTGCCTTATCGTCTACATCTAGCTTTTTACTTCTGGTGATTGTATAGGCTTCAAAATTCTGTGCAATTCGGTGAATCTTCATTTGTGAAGATTATCATGTTCAACAGAACATGTAAGAATCATTATTTTTTTGTTTATTTTCTGTTTATAAGCTTATTTTCTGCAAAATCTAAAAGCCAATGGTAAATTTGTTTTTGTTGAGGGAACCAGGGTCATGCTAACAAAAATATGCCGTCATTGCAGCGCTCTGTTGGTGTCAAGGTTTTAGCCCTTGTATGGCCCTGTTAGCCCCTGCTGGTAGAAAGAATGTCCGGGGGGAAAATTAGGATGATTCTATTGCCTCGTTCAGACTGTCAGTCCGACTCCAAATTTTGTGCATATCCGTTTAAAATCTAATCAGATTTAGCAGTGTGAACGGCAAAAAATCACATGAAATGCTATCTTTACAAATCTGTTTTGAGCTACATTCAAATGTGTGGAAATCCTTTTCAGTCTGACTGCTCTGATCGGATCGTGGTTTATGTGACTTTCTCTCGCCATGCAAAACGTAAATATCAGACGTTATTAGGAAACATACTGAAAGTCGCTGCAGAAACAAGGTTGTGTTGTTGCAAAGTGCTGGACATGCAGAAAATGACAATATAACAGAGACAAATTTTGAAACCGCCAAGAGACGACAACATAAAGCCACACATACCAGCCTCCCATGTGTCTGCCACTGCCTCATAAAGCCTGGTTTATACTTTCGCCTGGCTCCGCACCGCAAGTCTCTGCTGACTGTGCACGCACCTCTCCAAATGGACAAGGCGTTTATACTTGATGCGCTATCTGTTGTATTATTCTTTGAAATGAAAGGGAGCACGTAGATTGGTGCAGGTATGACGTCAGAACCCTGAAAACTAATTCACCGCTGGTTCCTTCGAGATTTTCTTATGGGACCTTATAATGGGGGTTTTCAATTTATGTGTAAAATAAAGCTTGTGGTAAACATACCTTGTCGATACTTTGACGTTTTGTTCTACAGCGTAATTTACACACACTGCGAAAACGTGAATGTTCATTTGTGAAAAGGTATGTTTTTAATAGCCTAAGTAACTAGATAGGGCAGTTTGGGATATGGGTGTGTGCAGTATCCTCAAGATGTTTACCACAGGCTTTATTTTACTCATAAATAGAAAAAAATGGAAAAACTTGAAGGAACTAACGGCGAATTAGTCTTCCGGGTTCTGATGTTGTAATGGGTGGGGAGAGATGAGGCGGAGAAAGAATCCACATGCATGCACAACTTTAATAGTAAAAGGCAAAAACATTGATAATCCAAACCAGAAAACCAGAAAAATAGTCCACACGAGAAGACAGGAACATCCAGGAGCTCCCAGCCCAATACACAAACACAATCCAATGACTAGCAAAACACAACTGAAAAGCACAAGCTTAAATACACAGAGAAATCAGTGATAATTAAAGACAGGTATAATGACTAATGATGGTAACTATAGAAACTAACATGACAAGGAGAAACAGAAACCAAACACAGGAAGGGAGCATGGAAGCAATGGGAACTGAGAATACATTTCAACATAAAAAAGTCCTTACAAAACACAAGACACAGAACTGCGATTGTAGCTTCCAGATGCTCAAAGGAGTGGCTTCCAGACGCTCCAAAAACAGTGCAGGAGGGAGGTGGAGAGGCAGAACAGGTGGAGGGATGGAGGGTCAGGCCCCTGAAGTAAAAGGTGGTCTAGGAACTAAGGTACTGTCGAGCAGGTTGCCAGGGCGGAGCCGGCAAAGCAGGTGACCACCACTGCAGATCAGATGGAGCCAAAGACAAGGCGAAGCAGACAGAGCCTGAGACAAAATTCAATGGAGCTGGTGGAAGTAGAGATCCCCATGGCGGAGCACACTGAGCTGAAGACCACTTGGAGCAGGCAGAGTTGGTGACCACCAAGGCGTAGCAGAACACGATGCATTAAGAGCCAGGGGGTGAAAACTTGTTGAAAATGAAGAAGTAAATTGTACTTGATTTGTCTTCCGGGAAACAAGTATCTTGTGAAAAAAGGAAGAAAAAAATATTTAAACAAATTAAGAAAATTCTGCACATCTTCATCCTGTTCAAATGTTTTCACCCCTCAGCTCTTAATGCATTGTGTTTCCTTCTGGAGCATCAGTGAATGTTTGAACCTTTGTGAATGAATTGTCCTCCATGTGAAAAGATGGATCTCAAAATCATAGTCACCGCTGGAAAGGGTATACATATGCAAAAGATGCTGGAAAACTTAAGAATTTGCAGGACCTGAAGGATTTTTGTAAAAATCGGTGGGCAGTCTAACAGACCCGGACAAACAAGGGATTCAAGAACAACCCCCCGAACGGGGTAATTTTTTTGTCTTGCGGACTACATGTAAACATCTTTTCAGTTGTGTATACATACACTCACCTAAAGGATTATTAGGAACACCTGTTCAATTTCTCATTAATGCAATTATCTAATCAACCAATCACATGGCAGTTGCTTCAATGCCTTTAGGGGTGTGGTCCTGGTCAAGACAATCTCCTGAACTCCAAACTGAATGTCAGAATGGGAAAGAAAGGTGATTTTAAGCAATTTTGAGCGTGGCATGGTTGTTGGTGCCAGACAGGCCGGTCTGAGTATTTCACAATCTGCTCAGTTACCGGGATTTTCACGTACAACCATTTCTAGAGTTTACAAAGAATGGTGTGAAAAGGGAAAAACATCCAGTATGCGGCAGTCCTGTGGGCGAAAATGCCTTGTTGATGCTAGAGGTCAGAGGAGAATGGGCCGACTGATTCAAGCTGATAGAAGAGCAACTTTGACTGAAATAACCACTCGTTACAACCGAGGTATGCAGCAAAGCATTTGTGAAGCCACAACACGCACAACCTTGAGGCGGATGGGCTACAACAGCAGAAGACCCCACCGGGTACCACTCATCTCCACTACAAATAGGAAAAAGAGGCTACAATTTGCACGAGCTCACCAAAATTGGACAGTTGACATTTCAGAGACATTCAGATGGTAGAGTCAGAATTTGGCGGAAACAGAATGAGAACATGGATCCATCATGCCTTGTTACCACTGTGCAGGCTGGTGATGGTGGTGTAATGGTGTGGGGGATGTTTTCTTGGCACACTTTAGGCCCCTTAGTGCCAATTGGGCATCGTTTAAATGCCACGGCCTACCTGAGCATTGTTTCTGACCATGTCCATCCCTTTGTGACCACCATGTACCCATCCTCTGATGGCTACTTCCAGCAGGATAATGCACCATGTCACAAAGCTCGAATCATTTCAAATTGGTTTCTTGAACATGACAATGAGTTCACTGTACTAAAATGGCCCCCACAGTCACCAGATCGCAACCCAATAGAGCATCTTTGGGATGTGGTGGAACGGGAGCTTCGTGCCCTGGATGTGCATCCCACAAATCTCCATCAACTGCAAGATGCTATCCTATCAATATGGGCCAACATTTGTAAAGAATGCTTTCAGCACCTTGTTGAATCAATGCCATGTAGAATTAAGGCAGTTCTGAAGGCGAAAGGGGGCCAAACACAGTATTAGTATGGTGTTCCTAATAATCCTTTAGGTGAGTGTGTGTGTATATATATATATATATATATATATATATATATATATATATATATATATATATATATATATATATATTATATATCATGGTTAATAACAATAGATTGTAATTAACTACAACTATATATTTTAAATCTGTACAGAATAACCTTTAACGAATTAATTAAAAAATCAACTAATCCGTTCGTCCAACAAACCCACAGTACCATCTTTTTATCAGTTCTCACAAAGTTTTATTCTTTCTATCAAATATTCAGGAAGATTACCCTTCTGGCCTCGAAGAATAACTTTCTGAACTATTAGGATATTAATTGAAGTATTCAACCGTACTGTATGAAAGCTTGTAGCTAGATCTGAACATTAAAGTGACTATGTGTTTTGTGAGCGGCAACAATGACAATCAACGTGGATATAATGGTTTTAATAATTGATACTACGAATACATAAGACTAAATAAGGAATACATATATGTACAGAATGACGAAAAGTAGAGAAAGAAAGAAAGATCAAGAATGGCAATTTCACAGCAGGTAACCAGAGAGAACCAGCAAAGAATAATATCACCTTAAACGGGCACAAATCTTAAAACGCATCTAAATTTTGATAGAATTTATACTTGCATGGGTTTCTTTGTGCTGAGTAAGATGGATGCGTGTGAGGCTTCTCGGAGCGTTCTTTGAGCTGGATGGTTCTCTCTCTTCTGGAGACCGTGTCTCCGATCCGCGGGAAGTTTGAAGTTAGTCATCCTCTTATACTCAGTACAAAGAAAGCCATGCAAGTGTATTTTATCGAACTCTAGATGTGTTTAAGATTTGTGCCCCTGTTCAACTTCAAACTTCAAACCATTGTATCCACGTTTGATTGTTGATTGGGATAACCTGATTTCTCTTGAGACCCTGCAGGTGAACAGAAACAGGTGGATCGAATTAATCAAACAATGAAAAACTAATAAAACTAATGCAAATGAAGGAAACTCAAACTAAACTCAAATTCAGACAAAATGTGACATTATCACATTATCATATGTGACCAGGGCAGGACTTAGGGTTAGGGTTGATTTCGCAGAGTTTTTATTATGCAGCAGACGACCGCTTTTCCGGTCATGTGTATGTGCAACCCGATCTCACAGCAATTCGTATGTATTTTACAAGGTGGCTAATTCATATGATTTAGTACGAATAACCTAACCTCAACCTCAACGAATAACCTAACCTAACCGACTCCTAAACCTACCCGTCACTGTGGTTTAGACAAATCGTTTGAAATTCATACGAGTGAGGTTGTGTGCATTCGTACAAATTAGCCACCTCTTACAAATACTTAGGACACATGTTAGGACACCCTATTAAATTCCATGGTTTTCTGTATCAGGAGCAGGGCCTGAAATTAACACCCGACCAACGAATTTTGCAATTGGCGGGTAACACTGTCAATCTACCTGTCACATTGGCAGGTAGCCAATGAGAATTGAGTGATTCATTAGGCAGTTTGAGTGGATGCGACTGCTGTTTCGGAACGTTCATGCGATCGGAAAGAAGATGAGGTCCTTCTCTGACAACGTTTGGATGTGTGAGTAAGTAATAGACTGTTGGTGAGATGGGATGAGATAATGCAACTCAGACGTAGGCTACAGTGCAATGACAGTTGCACAGTGTGTGCGTGTGCATGTTGGGAGTTGGGAATCAGTGAGAAAATGTCCGATACCAGGTAACTTTACCAGTAATAATAATAATTAATTTAGTTCTGCTTAACGGTTCCTGAACGCTGTAACTAACAGCTGCCAGGACCTGTCTACGTGACTATAACAGCTATCAACACAGCCGCGTGTGATTTGTTTACATACAAGCTGCGGTAGGTCTATATCTGTGGACTCAGATTAGCAGCAGTCAGTATATAACTGTGTGACACGGGAAATCAATGAATAAAAAGATTTAAAAAATTATATTCTAAGAGTTATTATTACTTATATCTGATTAGCAGTGCCTGACCGTTACTTACCCTCCTAATTCCTATGTTAACAGTAAGGGTGTCCTAACTTTGTCACCCATGGCTTTTCCATTTTGGCTTTATTTTTGCTAAATAAATAATGACACGGTGTGATATGTCATGTGTTGTTGTTCATCTGAGGTTTTACTTTCCAAATTAAGACCTGCCAAGGACCAGATGATTTTTTTTTATTATGTCCTGATACAGAAAACCATGGAATTCAATAGGGTGTCCTAACATTTTCACATGACTGTATATATCAGTGATTAGTTTTCTGTCTATGAATGTATCCAAACAGTTGCTCACCGGTCTAATAAAACACATAATATATTAAAGCGTCTTTGGTGTTTCGATGGTTTCTACAAAATAAAACTGGAAATCGAGGGTAACGCGGGTATGATGTCATTGATAGGCAACACACGGACACGGTCTGTGTCCTGGTTAAAATTACTTATTTCTCTGGATTTAAACATTATTTGAAACGTTTGGGATAATGTAAGTACACAAGTCAACAAAATACATAAACATATTGTGCCCTAAAATGATTAAAATTATAGTCTACTTATTAACTATGAAACTAAAACCACCAGTAGGTGGAGGCAAGTCTCTGTCTTAATGATTGAGTTGAATACTTTATTGAACCGATTTGTTCAAAAATTCTAATTCATTTAACTTAGAAAAACAACTGTATTAATGAATGGGTAGCCTAATTGAATCATTATTAATTGATTCGTTCAAATACACTGATTCTTTGAGGAACAAAACACGTGTTGCTCGGAGACGCAGCGGTTTTGCTGTTTGTTCTGTTTTCTTTGACGGAGAAAAAACAGAATGTGTGTGTATGAAAGTTACTGAGTAACTTTTTTATTGAACTGTTGTACAAAAATTGTCACACTCATAGCCTATATCACAGGCTCATGTTATAAATATGTAAAACGGGAACTTGTTAGGCCTAAATGTTTTTTTTATTTATCATTTTGATAACATTTCTGCCTATATTTCTGACTATATTTTGAGACAGGAGAGAGTGCTCAACTCTTTAGAACGCATAATTTAGTGAAAAATTATTACAAATGATCACTCTCTGTAAAGAAATGAACATATGAGATTTTATCAAGATTTTTCTAAATGTACGCTCTTTGGGCTACAAGCTTAATTAAGCTGTTTAAAGTAGCTATGTGATTACAATGGAGCAGATGCGAATCAACACATGTGTTCTTCCAGGTTAAATAAAGATAAATATCAGTTTACGCAGTTTTATTATGGCCTCGAAGCTCGCAATTGGAGGATATTAAGGCCCGGGTATATTTTCCGTCTGGAGCACAGTTGTGTGTGCGAGCCTTTCAAATTAAAAGCTACTCTTTTGGCTGTGAGCACGGAAAGACGCTTTCGTATCTACTGTATTTGATTTTGTTTTCAAGTGCTCAAGTCACTACTTTGGGCTTTGGCTGGCTGGTCTGTTTATAGCCCTCGCTCGCACTGGCCAGTGAAAATGTGACTAATCATTTCTGACTGGCATCTAAATGAACAAATCAAACGAACATAAATGGGTAACGGAGGGGGCCCCCGGGCTGCAGCCCAGTCAAGCCCAATTGTAAGTCTGGCCATGTGACATATTATTATTCCAAAAAAGGCGCATCCATGCACCTTAAACTTCCAATGGAGAAGGAAGGGAGGAGGCTTTGGAAGAGCACGAGGAGCTGGTAAAAGAGAACATCTAGGAGGAGGGAGGACCCTGGGAGTGGATGATGGAGAGAGGAGCCAGGGAGGGGATGATGGAGAGAGGAGCCAGGGAGGAGATGATGGTGGGAGGAGCCAGGGAGTAACCCATAACAGAGCCACTAGGATGAAGGCCAATGCTGGAACCAAAGGTGGGAGATGCCAGGGTGCAGCCGGGAGCCTGACCGACCAAGGTGGGGGGTGAGGCCAGAGGGAGTGAGGACAACAGTGGAACCGGATGGAAGGAAGAACGCTGTGGAGTAGGGCTGCACAATATATCAAAATTATCGAAATATTGCAAATGTACATAACGCGATATGCATATCGCAACGGCGTGCAATATCTGAATGATTTTAATAGGCTACTTCAACATTGTGAAAAGTGTACGTTTTAGGTTGACGCATATAGCAGAGAATAGACTGTGCACACGACTGTTACTTATGTGACTTGCTTGACGTTAAAAAGAGTTATTAAACGCAATAACTTGCGAAAAACAACTCCTTGCAGTCTCGCTCTGTCTGCTGTCTGACTAACACACTGAAACGTGCACAAGCCGATAGAATATCAATGCCTGCTTCATCACTGCCTGTTTAGCCCCGCCCACCGATTCGCGCATGACAGGCTACCATATTCTATTGCATAAGTAACATAGGCCTACGTGGTCTTAAACCAGATCGAGCTACCAAGCAATAAACTGCCTGGACTCGACAGTAATGCAACATGTAAGTAACTGTTAATTCTAATGCCTGATCTGAAATGTAATGATAATGTTATTTGTCTGTGTGTCAGTAAATCAAACCAGTGACTAAACGTCAACTTGTGTTGTTTCTCTTAGTAGGATGAAAATAATCTGTTATTTAACAGTGATTAAATTCTATAAAGAAAGCGATCCAAGAAAGCTCCCTTTGCAATCGTTGGAGCAGTGCGTGCTGAAGCTGTCAATCAAACAGGAGATTTTATCAGTGACTCCCGTTTTATTCAACGAATCTCTTAACTATATCACGTTTGCACTGTTAGTGAAGATGAAAGCATTCGTTAGTGTACAGAAACTGAGTTGCAATGACGAGATCACTGCTTTCATGCGCTCAACATGTCTGTGATCAGCTACAATGTTCATCTCTGCAACCTTTCATGCCAGGATCTTAATATAATGCCATAGATCTAAATATAATGCCGTAGATCTAAATGTAATGCAGCACTTTTCATTAGTTAACCATGAGAGCTGTAATAGTAAAAACGCGCTAAAGAGAGAGTAATACTTAGCTATTTCAAATGGAAAGATGTTAGCCAATCACAGCAGTGGGCGTTTACACTGAACTCTCACAGCAGACACGCCCCTTAAAACAGAGCATTCAAACCAGAGGGCTAAAATCAGGGTAGGAAAAATGCCTTTTATTTATAAATTATTACAATTTTTGATGTAAAATGCATTCTAACATTATAAGTGCACCCCATTAAACATAATAAAACAATAAAACAATGCAGTTCATGACCCCTTTAAGTGAACGATATCAGTTGGGGAAAGAAACCGAATGCGTGTCAATAGGATCCGCATTAGGTCTTAAAGTGACGACCTGCTAATGTACTAAACCTGCCACTGTCTTTTAAACAACAAAAGAAAAAGAGAAAATCACTCAGTGCTCTATCAGTGTATATTTAATTCATGTGAAGACTACTGTTTTCAGTTCTTATTTTTTAATAACAAAGATAAATTAAAATAACAAAAATAATCGTCCACCCCTAGTTCAGGTGTCTTTGTTTACCTGGATGTTCTTGATGTTAAGTTTTAGGTTGATATAACTATATATTACCAAGTCAAGCAAAGAGTTTTTGGTATTTAAATATTGGCATTACATTTTTTGTTTACATTGGTGTTAAAATTATATTGTCAGATTTGTGACATTCATTTTTGCTAAAACACTGCTGGTCACTTTTAGAAGTTGTAGCGATGCTTTCTTTTCCCAGAAAGAATGTGAAACACATAAATGGTATCATTCTCAGTTTTTAAATAATTTTTTAAATATAATTTTAAATAGATTTTACACACTTAAAGCAATATCGTATCGCATAACGAATATCGCATTATTTAACAAGGTATTACATATCGCATTTTTTTTTCAATATCGCATAGCCCTACTGTGGAGCCAAAAGGGTGGAGAGACAAAGTGTAGCCAGAGGACCAGAAGTCCGTTGCGCAACCAGTTTGATAACTGACTAAGGTGTTGCCATAGGGACGAGAGAGCCCGGTGCAGCCTGAGGGATGACAGACCATGGTAGAGCTGAGGGAGCATGGAGCCAAGGTAAAGGCCATGGAGCAACAGGCCAAGGTGGAGTCCTGGTCTCGAGGCCCAAGCTGTAGCTAAAGGATCGACACACCAGGGCGAAGCTGAAGACCTGGAAGCCCAAGGCATAGCCGAGCTGCTAGGTGGAGCCACCTTAGGAAGAGTTGAAGGGCTGAAAGGAGCCAACGGAGATGGGGCAGAAGAACTGGAAGGCATAGGTAGAGGAGGAGGGAATGGGAGGCTGGATGGAAGCATCAGTGATGAAGGAGACTTGGTGCTGGGTGCCGAAACAGATTTGGAGCCAGCAGTGATAAAAGACTTGGAGCTGGGCAGGACCAGCGGCAACGAAGGAGACTTGGAGCTGGGCAGGAACAGCAGTGATAAAGAAAACTTGAAGATGGGCAGGACCAGTTGCGACAACGTACTTGCACTTGCAACGTATTGCACACTCACTTCAGCATCTGGGAAATTAGCAGTGCTCCATTCCAGTCCCTCATACTCCACTAAAACGCCCACTGGAACGGACATCGGTGCTGGCTCTCGCACCTGTTCTGATTGCTGCATTACCTGCTTTAGCACTGGGAAGAATGTGGCCTCAGATGTAAGCTCCAGGAAGGATATAAGGGTCGGCTCACGCACCTGGTCAGACATGGCTTTCCGTGATTCTGTATATCTACAAAGGGAGGAAATGAGAAACAGGTGGATCGAATTATTAACCAATTACAGGTCCAACTCAAACTAAACTCAGACATAACATGACTATATAGAATTTTATTGTGACCCCCCCCCCCCTGGGGGCTCCACTGTTTTGAAGTGCTTTTGTAAGTATAAAATGGGAGTGTAAAAATATTTCTTACCTCTCTGCTGCTTTTCATTTCGCAGCTCATGATCACTGGTGAAAGGTTTGGGACTATGCACATTCTTGTCATGCCATCAGCGCATACTACGCACCATCATCAATGGAATCCAACAAAAATATGTACTTAGACCATTGTTATTTTTTCTATACCCTAGATTATTTGGGTTCCTTATCTATAAATATATCAAAATTCTTTCAATACTTCTCTCAAGAACAAATTTTTTTCTTACCAATAAAAAAAGCTTTAGATGACGTTTTTCTATGATTACAGTTAAGACCTTTTGTATTAGGCAAATCTGAGCCCACTTTCTCCTAGGCAAAATTTTGGACACCCAGTGTTCTCACATTTCTTTTGAAGGTGAGAGTCTTCTCCACCCAGAGCAAATGTACTGAAACTGTAGTATTGGCTATATATGTATCTCTACTGTATACTATTTAGATTACCATGTTGTATTCAGTAAACTATTATTTTATATTCTGCCCTCAACAAAGGCTACGTTTACATCTACCCTTATAATGCGATTACTGCAGTACTTTGAAGCTAATGCAAACAGAATACTGTGATTGTTAATGTGATCATGCTCATAATTAAAGGAACCCTACCCGCCTTACAATATGCAGACTGACAAAGTGTGCATCTGTTAGTGCTGCAGATAAAAGAAGTGTGACGTTCATCCACAGCTTTAAAAATATACTGAAACAGACTTTTTTTTTTTTCTTAGTAGTTAGTAGTGTTTACTACTAACTTTAGAATCGGGGCCCAGTCAGGATTTGTATTATCATTAATATGGTCTGCCTGAAAAATAAATCTAAGACACAGCCAAACATTTAAAGGGGTACTTCGCTGGAAAGATGAATGTGTATTTAAATTGGGTAATTTATGTAGTAGAAATGTGAAATTATTTTAGAAGTTGGTGCCTTCTAGACTGAGAAAAGCCAGAAAACACATTTTGGCTCATGTGGATGAAAGATAACTCCCAGAATGCACTTGCTTCGCTGCCCTACGAGGCCACTCCCACATCACTTGCCCACCGCGGCACCGCCCCCACCGTCGTTTTCAATTTTATAGTAATAAAATCATTTAGTTCAGTTAGAGAACGTCTCGGTTACGTATGTAACCCTCGTTCCCTGAGGAGGGAACGGAGACGTAACGTCAGTGACTGACGAAATGGGGGTTTCGTCTAGAAGCCTATCATCTTCGAGATCTTAGAAAATGCCCAATGGCAGGCCAATGCCATGGGCATGCGGAATTTGCATAGCGTAGCTCCGCTCCACAGCGTGGGTATATAAGGAAGTACGCTGGCAACATCGCATTATGTTTACCTGCTGAGGAGCCAAGACTGAACTCCCGGCCGTTTCAGCGGTACAGTGGATGTGGCAGAGGGACGTTACGTCTCCGTTCCCTCCTCAGGGAATAAGGGTTACATACGTAACCGAGACGTTCCCTTTCGTTAAGTCACTCCGAGTAACGTCAGTGACTGACGAAATGGGAGTCCCAATTCAATCACGCCACTCGGCTGTCGTCCAGTGCCCTGCGTAAGTGTGAGCTCCCTGTCGTAAGCTAGTACGGACGAAGGACTCCAACTTAGCACAGGAATACCAGGGTACACTGGGAAGCATATTCCAGGTGGAAGTATGCGCCAAAGTGCCTACCCGTAGGGAGGACTTAAGGAGACACATATGACCCACGAGGGGCTGCATATGGAGGAACTCTGGGGTAACCAGCCGAAGGTGGAAAATTTTACCCCCAGGGGAGGCAAGGGCTTGCCGAGGGAAATACACATGCTCGGAGAGGCTTACAGTGGAAATACACATGTGGGGGTCGCCCATAGGGGGAACCATGCACACGGTGGCACCTAGCCTGACACGAGGGCCTGAGCGAGTGGGCAGACGCACTGGTGTCGGCATCGACAGTGCTGGAGGAACTCAGGGTTTCGGGGAAACTACCTGAGGAAAATATCGCACGTATCCCATCCGTGGAGAGGAATGGCGAACAAGCGAAGACACATGAGTCTAGCCCATTACCGGCCACTTGTAGAGGCGAGTATATAAGAGGATACTGGCTCCACTCTGAGATTATAGAATCTGGCCCCTGCGTCTGGTAAGCCAAGACAATGGCGTCCACTATCCAGTGACACAACCTTTGCTTGGAGAGAGCCTTTCCCTTCAGCTTCCCACCATGACAGACAAAGAGCTGGTCTGAGGTCCTGAACACTGCGTTCTGTCTTACTAAGCACGGAGGGCGTGTACTGGACAGAGCAGTGCCAAGGCTGGGTCTGCCTCCTCCAAAGGCAGCGCTTGCAGGTTCACCCCTGGGGGAACCTTGGGCACATATCCAGGCCGGGGTCTCAGGATCACGTGAGAGTCGGCCGGCCCGAATTCTAGGCACGCTTCGTCAACCGAAAATGCCTGCAGGTCCCCTACCCTCTTGATGGAGGCCAAGGCGACCAGGAGCGCTGTCTTCATAGACAGGAACTTAAGCTCGACTGATCGCAATGGCTCGAAGGGAGCCCTCTGCAGAGCATCTAAAACTACTGAGAGGTCCCAAGAGGGTACGAGGGGAGAGAGAGGAGGATTCAGTCTCCTCGCTCCCCTCAGGAACCTGATGATCAGGTCGTGCTGACTTACCTGTTTCGTCTCCACAAGGTCGTGGTAGGCGGATATCGCGGCCACATACACCTTGAGGGTGGAAGGAGACAGCCTTCGTTCCAACCCTTCTTGGAGGAATGAGAGCACAGACCCGATCGGGCATTTCCAGGGGTCTCCTTGGCGAGAAGAACACCAGGTGACGAAGAGGTTCCACTTCAACACATAGGCGTGTCTGGTAAACAAGGCCCTAGCAGAAGTAATGGTAGCCACCACCTGAGGTGGTAGGGTACTCAAACCTACCGTGTCCCGTCCAGGAGCCACACGTGGAGGTTCCAAAGATCGGGACGCGGGTGCCAGAGGGTGCCCCGTCTCTGAGAAAGGAGGTCCTTCCTCAGAGGTATGGACCAGGGAGGGGCTGTCGCAAGGAGTAAGAGTTCGGAGAACCAGGTCCGGCCGGGCCAATATGGGGCGACCAAAAGGACCTGCTCCTTGTCCTCCCTGATCTTGCACAGAACCTGTGCGAGAAGGCTCACTGGGGGGAACGCATATTTGCAGAGGCCAGGCGGCAATGGGAAGAGTCGTGGGAGGCAAAGAGATCTACCTGTGCGTCGCCGAACTGTTCCCAAATCAGCTGGACCGTCTGGGGATGGAGTCTCCATTCTCCCGGAAGTGGCTGAAGCCGTGAGAGTTTGTCAGCTGCACGGTTCAGGGTTCCTGGGATATGGACAGCACGAAGGGACCTCAGATGCTTCTGACTCCATAAAACGAGATGGCGGGCGAGTTGAGACATACGGCGGGAACGTAGACCACCTGCGGTTGATGTACGCTACTGTGGCCGTGTTGTCTGACCGGACTAGTACGTGTTGACCCCTGAACAACGCTAGGAAACGGTGCAGGGCGAACCGTACTGCCAGCAACTCGAGGCAATTGACATGCAGGAGGCGCTGGGGTCCTGTCCAGGAGCCCGCGGCAGCATGTCCATTGCACATGGCACCCCAGCCCGTAGTGGAGGCATCTGTTGATACAACATGAGGTTCGACCACGGGGTGAGGGTCTGCAGGCAGGCCCGAGTCACTGGGACCCGGAGCGTGCCCGATTGCCATGCCCATCTCGGGACTCGATCGCGAATCCAGTGCTGAAGCGGTCTCATATGAAGCAATCCGAGCGGCGTTACCGCGGCTGCAGATGCCATATGCCCCAGGAGCCTCTGAATAACTTCTGTGGAACCGCACTCTTGCTCTCGATTTGATGGAGGCAAGTCAGCAGTGACTGCGCGCGTTCGCTCGTAAGCTGCGTGCACATGGCGACCGAGTCGATATCCATACCGAGAAAAGAGATCCTCTGCACGGGGCAGAGTTTGCTCTTCTCCCAGTTGACCCGAAGGCCCAGACGGGCTAAGTGCTGGAGCACTAGGTCTCTGTGTTCGCACACCTGCTCTCGAGAGTGACTCAGTATGAGCCAGTCATCGAGGTAGTTCAGGATGCGAACCCCGTGTTGCCTGAGTGGCACAAGGGCTGCCTCGACAATCTTCGTAAAGACGCGAGGGGACAGAGCTAGCCCGAATGGGAGGACCGCATACTGATATGGGAGTAGGCGTCCTTCAGGTCGATTGCTGCAAACCAATCTGCTGGACAAACGCATTCGAAAAGGCGTTTCACTGTCAACATCCTGAACGGAAGCCTGTGAAGGGATCGGTTCAGGACGCGCAGGTCCAGGATCGGTCGTAACCCACCGGTTTTCTTGGGTACAATGAAGTAGGGGCTGTAGAAGCCAGACTCACCATAGTGTAGCGGACTCCCCGGAAGCGGGGAGGAGCCTGAGCGAACTGAATCGCATAGCCGAACCTGATGGTCTTCGCGACCCAGCGAGACAGCCCCGGGAGCTCTAGCCAGGCTCCCAAGACCTGCACCAGCGGGGACATGCGAACCACAGGCGTACCCCGGGTGGGGCAGCGAGACAGCATGACCGGCCCAGACGTGGGAGGCATAGCGTCCCGGTGTGGGGGCACGGTCATCAGCCGCGTCCTGACAGAGGAGACCAGGGAAGGACGTGCGTTCCACTGGGGTCTGCTCTGAGAGGAGACTGGCGTCAGAGAGGGATGAGAGTGGCGTGGCTCGGGGGCGGCGCACACTGCCGTGCACGGTCTCTGGGTGCTCAGGGATGGGTGCTAGTTCTTACTACCTATAGGGTGCTGCCGACCCGGGGGCCAGCAGCTGCAAGATTCTCCCCCGGCCCTCCACCGGGGGAAGGAGTGGCCCTGCTACCATCTCCTTGAAAGAACTGCCCATCCCTGAGCTGTCCGCGTCAGGAGCGCCGCTTAGCCTGGCGTAAGGCGGGCTGCGGGGCTGGGGAGCGGACAGGGGCGCCTTCCTGCGACAACCTCCACAGCGCGGCCCGGAAAACTGGCTGCTGCTGGGGCCGGGCGGGAGGGGTGGAGCCGCAGGAGGGCGCCCTCAGCGGCAAGCAGACTGAGGCGACTGAGCCGGCGGCTGAGTGAGGCAGCAGCTGGCCGCCGGGGCAGTACATGTTTCATGGCTTCAGTCTGCTTCTGGGCGGCCGAGAACTGTTGGGCGAAGTTCTCAGCCGTGCCGCCGAAGAGGCCAGCCTGGGACATGTGAGTGTTGAGGAACCGGGTTCGCTCAGCCTCTCTCATATCGACCAGGTTGAGCCACGTCTCTCCTGGACCACGGCTGTGGACATCACCTGGCCCAGGGAGCGTGCGGTCACCTTCGTCGCCCTGAGGGCGAGGTCGGTGGCGGCACGCAGCTCATTTCTGAGCCCTGGGTCAGCTCTACCCTCGTGCATGTCACATAGCATCCGGGCCTGGTAGGCCTGAAGGATGGCCATGGCATGCAGAGAAGGGCCGGCCTGCCCCTCAGCTCTGCAGTACCTCGCCACCGAAGTAGACGAGAATCTACAGGCCTTGGAGGGGTGCTTAGGATCACCGTGCCATATTGAAGCACTCTGTGCAAGAGGGGGGGTGTGGCCGAGGAATAGTCGTTGGGGTTTATGCCACACCGCAGCCCTCAGGTCACCCTGGCCACCAGCCAAACATCCCATCACGTGGAGAGGATAATGGGGTGTGGCAGAGGGGACTCTACCTCCATACGGGGGTCATTGAGTCTCGACCGTGATTGCAACTGAGCGTCAACAGGGGGGACCCCAGTGTACCTTTGACCGCGGCCCCATTGAGGGCAGAGAAGGCGGAGGAGGCCCGCGAACGGTCATGGGAAGACAACGGGGACTTCCAGGACCGCGTGACCTCCTCATGCACCCCGGGAGAGAAAAGTAATTGGGGGCGGGGCCCGACAGCTGTCAGGACGCGCCACACCCAAAGACCAATCATCCCCCGAGATGACATGGCTGTCAACTCCGGGTCGGACTCGGGCAATGCTGACACGCCCGAAGGCGGCAGCATAGCCGAATCTTCATCCCCAGAGGACTCCAGCCCACCTTGAGATGCGGCGATCGACATCTTGTTGTCATCTGGAGCACCGAACGAAACACGCGGGGTGTCCGCAGACGGTCCCGCAGCTTCAGTCTGACCACTCGCGGGTAGTGGTGTGCGAGAGGGGGGTGTGGCCCGAGGAATGATCGGCCGGGTTTATGTGGCAGAGGGGACTCTCTTCCCTTTACAGGGGTCATTGAGTCTCGACCGCAACATCGCGATGGTCATGTTCCCGCAGTGAGAACATGACTCATCCACAAACGCTGCTTGAGCGTGCTGAAGCCCAAACACGTCAAGCAGTGATTGCGCCCATCAGATAGCAACAGACATCGACCGCACCCAGAAGTGCACGAGCGAACCGTCTTTAAAAAGACGTGCCACGCGCAAGCTCTTTTTGTGAGAGAAAGCTCTGTAGAGTGCCGAAGCGCCCAGGGAAACACACACACAGCTGTTGCAGATCACTGCACAGATCAGCAGGCAGGCAATGTGAGGTCGCTGGAATGCGCCGTAACACCAACACCGACTGGAGAGCTGCTCGTCTCGAAGAAGCTGACGATAACTCAGAAGGCTTGAGGAGTGAAGAGAGAGATACTCTTGGCTCCGAAGCAGAAACATAATGCGATGTTGCCAGCGTACTTCCTTATATACCCACGCTGTGGGGCGGAGCTACGCTATGCAAATTCCGCATGCCCATGGCATTGGCCTGCCATTGGGCGTTTTCTAAGATCTCGAAGAGGATAGGTTTCTAGGCGAAACCCCCATTTCGTCAGTCACTGACGTTACTCGGAGTGACTGAACGAAAGGGAACAGACACTACATTGAAAACTGAACGTGTCTGACTAATACAGCATGAGCCGAACGAGAGACGCAGCACAAATGCAGCAGGAGTCAGATTTCATTCATCACGAGCAAACAGCTGACAGACAAAATAATCACGGAAGATTTGGTTTCAAAGCGAAAAGCGCCTTTTTAAGTGAGTTTGTCATTGTACTGTTTTGTTGTTGTGTTTTTCATAAAGAATTATAGGCTAATGAACCCACAATTCAAGCAACACGTCCCCAAATTGTTGCTAATTCTAAACCGAAACTAAAATGAGCACGGCCGCACTGGCATTCATTCATGGCCGCATTGTCAGTCATTCACGGTCGCACAGTCATTTCACAGTCATTTATCCGTTATAAATGCCCGAGCGGCCATGCGCATTTTACATTCTGTGAGTGAGATCCCACCCCTTATGGGCGGGTTGAAAACATGCGGAACTAGCTCCTATTACTGGCTGTAGTCTCTAGCCTCTGGCCAAAAAAGCCTCCGATGACGCTAAATGATGATTTTTGCATCATTGGAAATTTTTTTCCAGACATAAAATACAGAAATCTCTTGTCTCAGGGGGACATGAGGGAGGGAAGCATGGTCATGTGAATATACTACCGGGTTTCTACTGATACAAAGCTTAATGATAATTGGTGAAGTAACCCTTTAATATCTGTGTAATGAAATAAGAGATTAGCCTGCCAGCTGGTCAGAGATATGAAAACAAGATTGCATGCTAATACTAGGCACTTCAACTGGTTAATAAAACAAACAAGGCATGGAATGACAATGTTATATAAGAGATTATAATGCACAAGAGAAAATAATATTTTTTTCCAAGATATGCAACACAAGAACACAAAGGAAATTAGGCAACTGTATTGTAATATCAGATTGCTTTCATCTTTACATGACAAAAGACAAACACAGGGTCAAAATAAAAGAAAGTAGAGAAGGAGAGTAAGACTGAGAGAAAGAAGAGAGTGCAAAGAGACGTGCATTTAAAGGAGCATGCTGGGTAAATCTCCCATAACTAATTAAGACTCTCCACTGATCAGATCAACAGAGACCAGCAGGGGTCCTATTACACACTTACACCTTTATACAGCATGCATGCTTGTGTTTGCGCACATGTGTGTGTAAAAGAGTGAGCGTTTCCCTGCTGGGCCACGAGGGAGCCCCAAACTGATGAGCACTGGCAAACCAAAACACATATCAGCATAAACCAACTAAGAAAAAGAGGTTCTGAATTTTGATGTGTGAAATGTGAGTCTAATTAAGCATGAAAAGCTCATCAAACAGCAAGAGAATCCAGCACCTGATCTCTCCAACACACTCTGCCAAGCTCATCTTCATGCTCACAGACAGAACAATACACAGCAGAAGTTCAGCTACTCCCATTCATCTATAAATCTGCTTTGTTGAACCAGAACAGGTATGATTTGTCCTTTCAAAACACACTGAACTGAATGACAGAAGAGAAAGAATGAGAGAGCTTTGTGTGTGCACAACTTCAGTCAGTTTAAAATATTTATGCAACACAAAAGACTTGTTTTCACCAGAGACGGAAAGGGAAAGGGAGACTGGCCAGAGCTCTAGCTGAGACAGCAGTTCATCTCTTCCAGTCAATGCTAACACACAGCTGAGGAAAATGCAGAATGCATGCAAGTAAAGGGACGATGAAAAAATATATGGAGACAGAGATCTGTAAGATGCAAATACATGTCCCCTTTCACACCCTTGGTACAAAGCTTTAATGGCAAGAACATTTGAAGAACAAGTTATTTGAAGGAGACTGATATATTTATGGCAATGGATTAAGGCTAGTTTATCCAAAAATTAAAGGTAACACTTTAGTTTAGGGTCCAATTATCTCTATTAAAGTAACACTCATTTTCCAACTCCCCTAGAGATAAACAGTTGAGTTTTACCGTTTTCGAATCCATTCAGCCGATCTCCGGATCTGGCGGTAGAACTTTTAGCACAGCTTAGCACTTTCGATATTTTTCCTATTTAAAACTTGACTCTTCTGTAGTTACAACGTGTACTAAGACCGACGGAAAATGAAAAGTTGCGATTTTCTAGACCAATATGGCTAGGAACTATACTCTTAATCCTGCGTAATAATCAAGGAACTTTGCTGTCGTACCATGGGTGCTGCAGGAGCAATGATATTACGCAGCACCTGAAAATAGGCTAACTTCTGTCAACATAACCAACGTGAAAACCTGCTTGCACAGGGAGCGTGCTGGGGACTATTTTCAGGCGCTGCGTAATATCATTGCACCGCTGCACCCACGGTACGCCAGCAAAGTTCCTTGATTATTATGCAGGAATGAGAGTATAGTTCCTAGCCATATCGGTCTAGAAAATCGCAACTTTTAATTTTCTGTCGGTTTTAGTACATGATGTAACTACAGAAGAGTCAAGTTTTAAATAGTCTTTGGTCATTTTTGAGCGAGATGCAAATGGTCTAATCAGAATCAATGAATTATGCTAAGCTGTGCTAAAAGTGCTACCGCCAGACCTGGAGATCGGCTGAATGGATTTAAAAACGGTAAAACTCAACTGTTTAACTCTAGGGGAGTTGGAAAATGAGCCTATTTGAAAAAAAAAGTGGAGTGTTCCTTTAACTAGTTGCTTATAAGCATGCATATTTCTAGGATATTGGCTGTTTATTAGTACTTAAAAAGCACATATTAATGCCTTTTTCTGCATGGCCATATTCTACACCCCTTAGCAGTAATTAGTTTGTTGAGGCAAAAGTCATAGTTAATAGTTAGTTAATAGTGAGAATTGAACCCTAATTTAAAGTGTGACTAAATTAAAATATATTTTTATGGGTATCATTTCAAACCCACGTCTTTCTTTTTTCTGTAGAATGTACTGACGAATGAATGTTATGAAATGGGGATTGAAGCTTTCATGCTTCATGAAGAATGTGAAAGCATAGAAGTATCATGAAAGTGCTCCATAATATGCCATATTTTCTGGTGGCATTATACCTATGTCTATGGAAGCCCATTCCCGCCACATAAGAAGAAAAAAATGTTTTGCATAAAAAGCATAATTATGACATAAAAAGTTGAAATTATGATTTACTAAATCAAAATGATGAGTTTAAAAGTCATAATTATGAGATTAAAATTTTTTTAATTATTCGACTAAATCGAAATTATATCTGCTCATTGATCTTCCGCGACCCAACACATGATGAGTTGTGAACGCAATGAGTATTTTAACTGTAGTTTTAGCTACTAATGATTAAATTATTGCCTTATCATGACATCATGAATATCTCTGAGCAAACGTGCTCTTCAGAGGACTTTAAGCACAAGCTTTGGCACAGAAAGAACAGAATGGAAGTGGCTGCATGAGGTGCCAACGTTCATTAAAAATATTCCGATGTGTTATTATGGAAATATGATCCAGAACACTGCCACCTCTACCACTGCTCGATTACAACCTCATATTTCTGCTGCAAATGTTCCGCAGCAGAACTTACTGTTTCCCTGTCAGTTACAACACCATCCAACCAACATGTGTGTGTGTGTACACATCAATATAACCATTGAGGTTTGAACTGAAGTTGTAACAGATTAACCATATATACATCAATTAATTTATTATGTCAAATAATATATAATATTATTAAAACCAAGCACGTGGAGGTAGAAAATGTATTCTCTAGGGAAATCTTGCATTACACCGTGATGAGTTATTAATGAAATGATCCCAGAACAGCGCCACCCTCAGGTGACTGTATGTACCGACAAATCATACTGGACGTGTCATTACTGGATACACTCGTTATTCTAAGGAAATCGTGAATTACACCATATTCTGATGGTGGCGGGGTTCTGGATCGTATTTCCATAATAACAAATCAGAATATGTTTGATGAAAGTTGCCACCTCACATCCGTTCTGTTGTTTCTGCGCTAAAGCTTGCGCTTAAAATCCTCTCAAGAGCGCATTTGCTCAGAGATAGGCCTATTAATGCCGTTCAGATAATAAGACAACCATTTCTAAAACCACAGTTAAAATAGGCTAGGCTACTCCTCATCCTGTGTAGGGTCGTGTCACATCAATGAGCAGTAAGTCATAATTTCGATTTTTTCATAATTTTGATTTAGTAAGTCATAATTTTTTTTCTTATGTGGCGGGAATGGGCTTCCATATATGTGTGACAAACACAGAGGAATTTAAGTGATTATTCACTGATAATCTTCACCTCTGGCTATTAACTGGAGACCGGGTGGTTATTAGTCAGTGAGATGAGTCAAAAACCCTTTTGAGGAAAGTCAGTTCACTCGGCAGACATATTTGCAAAGCCCCCGGGCATGCAAGACCAACTCCTACATGAAAAACTGAAATCTGCTGGCCAAACTCATATTTAAATAACATATTTCAAATCAGCAACAAGAACTGACTCATCTGACAAGAACTGTCCCATAAATGTTGTTTTTTAATCCTCAAATAGAATTTAAAAATGAATCCGCCAATAGTCCAGCCAATGTGCATGTACAGTCAAAAAGTGTGCATCTCAGGACTCTGACTGTTTCTATGGAATAAGGAACCAGCTGCAAGGATGCAATGACTTTACCAATTGCAGATTGGCTCTTCCATTTAGAAGAGCCACCTTATGCATTGCATTTTTTTCCATTCATAGATTGCATCTGAATATGCATACTTCCCTGCTATGTAGTAGGTAAAAACAGTGTGAAATGAATAGTATGTCCGAATCGTTAAGGACAGTCAAGTGAGCATCACAAAGTAAGTACTTATTCAAAAGAAGTATGTGCTCAGAAAGTGCAATTTTTGGATGGACTCGAGAATAGGAACAGTTGAGTTTGTGACCAGTTCTGAGAACTGGATCAATCTTGAACAACACTAAAAAATACCAGACTCAAGCAATTCGGTCACAAATTCTACATCACCACTTTCAAGATCTGCAATGAATATGCCAATGACAGCTTGAGCTAATTATGTTTTTATTTTATTTTTATGTAAATTACTCACCCTCATGTCATTCCAAACCCGTAAGACCTTCATTTATCTTCAGAACACAAATGAAGACATTTTTGATCAAATCCGAGAGCTCTCTGACCCCTCCATAGACAGCAATTTCATTAACACTTTCAAGGCCCAGAAAGGTAGTAAAGACTTTGTTAAAATAGTCCATGTGACTCCAGTGGTTCAACCTTAATTTAATGAAGCGACAAGAATACTTTTTATGCGCAAAAACAAACAAAAATAACGACTTTATTCAACAATTTCATTCTAGCCTTTGTCAGTCTCCTACGCAGTTTACGTTGTAAATTTTGCAGCGCTTTCGAGTTCTACATCAGCCGATGCTGTTCGCCTGAGCACCACGACGCATGCGTGTGATGATGACGCGGGAGCTGCACTGTCTGCAATGTAAATTAAGTAGCAGACTGGCACAGGCTAGAACGAAATTGTTGAATAAAGTCGTTATTTTTGTTTGTTTTTGCGCACAAAACATATTCTCGTCGCTTCATAAAATTAACAATGTTTTTACTACCTTTCTGGGCCTTGAAAGTGGTAATTAAATTGCTGTCTAGGATTAGAGAGCTCTCGAATTTCATCAAAAATATCTTAATTTGTATTCCGAAGATGAACGAAGGTCTTACGGGTTTGGAACAACATGAGGGTGAGTAATTAATGACAGCATTTTCATTTTTGGGTGAACTAGCCCTTTAAATTTTGATCTGTTAACATAAAGCTACATCATATGACTTCAGAAGACTTGAAGTCATAGCACACAAGTTGTTTGCACCAGTTATATTATAGATTCTTCAAAAATGTTCGTTCTTTGTTTCTCAGAAGAAAGAAAAACAGGGAATATAAGAACTTTAACTCTCTAATGTAACATATATATGAGTTTCTTCACTGTTGTTTCAAGCCTAATGATGCTTTCTAAAAAAAAAAATTCAACAATTTTAGTTAATGCACAGTTCACCACATCCCCTAATTTCTGCACAACCAATTAAACATATAATTATCAAGGCTGGAATCGATTCTTATAAACCCGGCTTGCAGGGCAGCAGACAGTTGTCTTCACCACAGTCCATCCTCACATAATCTTATAAAACAAGATTAAATGTAAAAGAGAGAGACCAACACAGCCAGAGAAGCAAGAAAGACATACAGTATATACACATCCACACATTTATTATATATTTATGAAACGTCAATAGGAAATGGCTAATGATGGAGGGCAGTTGTTGAGAAGTTTGGGGTCAAGATAACTGATGCGAGAATGCCTGTCATAAAGCATTAGATTTCACAGAGTGTGAGCGCATACATATGGTGCAGAGGCAAGATGCAGCAAGTGGGTGAGGAAAGAGTGACACACAGGGGTGAAGGTTTGTGTTGTAAATGAATGAGTGTGTCAAACAGAATGCAGGCACAGTTAAAGAGTTTAACAAATGAAAATTCTGTCATCATTGTTTTGGCCATACAATGAAAGTCTTTGAGGTCGAAGGTTGCTTGGACCCCTGTGATTTTCACTGTACTGACAAAAAACAGTCAAAACATTGTTCAAAAAAGTTGGTTAAGGATTTTTCTCTTTGAGAGCAAATGTGTAAATACCTAAAGCATTCAGCAGAATGTAAGTTTATTTGTTTTCTGTTAATACAGCTGGTGCTTTACTGTCTAGCCAGCTATGATTATGTGGTGGAAAGGTGGAAAGGTGGAAAGCCCTCCAAAGAGACCTGAGCACAGTGTGTGTGCACTGGAGGATGAAGGGATGTGTATTCTGGCAAGGGATGCATATCTTGTGGATATCATGCTGCTGTTTCTAGAAGGTTCTGTTCAATCTCAAAACAATAGCAGAAACGATGGAAGTCTTCTAGATTTATATCTTAAACTGACACTTTATTATCTTCATTGGAAACGTTATTCATGCTCTTTAGCACAAAATCAACTGTAGATGATTCATAAATATAGAATCTATTCTAAAAGGTAATTTCTTGACATAATTGAGCTTTTATAGGTGGTTATGTAAGTAAAATCCTTTATGTAAGCGTTAGGGATTGTTGTAAGCATACTTTTATCCAACTCTCTGAGAGCTGCTGAAAATAGGGAGGATGAAAACCTTATCCAAAAAACACCTTGTGTGGGGTGATGGGAAATATCTATCCAATAACATATTGCATCCAGGGTGAAACTGCTGCTTAGGCAAACAAACTGGATGCAAAATTTGGACAATTACAATTTATCATCCATAGAATGTAAGGCATTTGGCCAATTCAGCTTCTTGAATCACTTAATATTTCACATTAGCATTTAAAACAATTTGAATAATGTATTATTAAAAGTGACAATGTATTTTTTCTTTAGACAGATGGCAGAGCCTTGTGTCAAGTATAATGTAGTGGCAATTTGGGGTCATTAAAATAAATCTAACCCTAACCCTAACCCTAAAAAGAGGATGTTAAAGAGTCTAAATTGAGTCTTGCTCTACCTTATTTGACCTGTTATTCATTTAGTTAATATTTTCGAGGACAATAAATTTTTGTAAATGTAAATGTTTATACATTAGCATGAATATTTAGGCCTATCAATAATGTATTAATGGCAATCCAAAAAAGTGGTCTGAACATTTAAATTTAAACTGCATAAGGCATATATCAAATGAATATATGTGCATTTGTTTCATTTGTTTTTAATCTTAGTAAACCATCATAACCATTAGGAATTGAATTGAGCATGCCAAGTCCTGAATTTGAATTGAATTTGATGTTGAAATACAATACATTAAAAACAATTCATATAACAATTACGTGTAGTTTTGAATTAGATATTTATATTGTGAGATATATCTGAGAAAATTGTGAGAATACATCTGTGCTGCCTTTTAAAAAAAATTATCAGATGAAGGGATCTGACTTGACAGGATATGACACGATCATAGGATTTGGACATGCTTTTTTGCTTTCCTCCAGCAATTTTCATCTTTCGGATGCAGCCCAACAGTACACATTTTCAAACTCTTCCTAATTAAACACTCCTGACTCAACTCATCAGTATGTTAGTACAGACTCCAAGACCTGAAACTAATGGGCCTGATAAGAGAGACCTCAAAAATGTGTGCCTCCAAGAAACACTGCTATAATTTACCCCAAATTTTCTTGATGAGAGAGTCTGAGAGTTTAGTCCCCTTTTGGAATTTTCTGACACCTTTATATAGCATGTATAGGCTAGGCAGAATGGTAGGAGGAAGGAGCTAAAATTAAAACTAGTCATCAGGGTCAGTTTCCCTTTACCCAAATGTCTTTGAATTCTGCTATCTGTTATTCCAATTCAACATTGTAACCGAAAGCGGTCTTTGACACAAGGTTAGGATCTAAACGCAGCTTTTAAACAATGAAATCAAAATTTATTTTTTTATGAAATGTTGAAGTGTTTGCTATTTAAATGACTTATCCACACACAACATTATTTTTAAAAAATTACTTTAATCAAAAACATTAATGAGCCCTCCCCCTCGCAATGACATGTCACGGTACTGAGATGGAGGACCCAGATGCAGAATGAGCGGGGGGTGATATTTATTAACAATAAGAGAGACAGCACAAGAATAGTGAGGCAGGAACAAAGTCCAAACAATAGGGGCAGAACACAATGGGATAACTGGCTGATCAGGGTTGAGACAGCAAAGATGTGATGGCCAATGATGGAGACAAGGCAGCGGCTCAGGAAACCAGGCTTGACAGTTGGTGATGAGACTAGATGTAGACTAGGTGTCTTTTTTTAAATAATATGATGTCATTACGTTGCGGTCTTGCCACCAGCCAATCACTGCATTGCTGATCGTAGTTTCGAGTATCCATACATCTGCCCTCTTCAGGGAACCCAAGAATGCGCAGTAATCTTAGACAATTTAATCCAGATATTGTAATCCAATCCACAAATTATCCAGAGATCAGTTAACACGATTAGAAGATCTGGGATCGGTCAAATCATCTCAGATGTATAAAGCGAGATACGAAGAACGGACCCCTGGGAGGAACAGGATGCAGGGCAGGAACCAACACAAGAAGAGATAAACAAGAGCAATGAACTATGAATAGAGAAATGCAAACAAAGTATCTGGAATCTGAAAAAGGTAACAAAAGAAATATAAAATTCTAAAACTTTAACTCGCGAATGAGAGAAAAAGCTAAATAAAATACTAGAAAAATGACAAACTTGAAACAAAGAAAAATAAAACAACTGCAACCTTGCAGGAAACTAGAGAAAAATAAGACTACAAAACTAGAGAGAGTAACAAAATAAGGCTAGGAAAAAATATAGCAGAAAAATATAGCAAAAAACTAACTTGACCCAATAAACAGCTATCACCAGGACAAGAATAGCCAAACACAAGGCATACAACAAATGCACACAATGAACCCGCAAAGACAAGAGGGAAAGGAGCTCAATATAAAGGGAACAGCACATGAGGATCAAGTGAATGCAATTAAGCAAACGAGGAATAGACAATGACTAAGCATAGGGGCGTGGTAACAGGAAACAAGGAGGCGGGACAAGATGAGCACGTGGCAAACACAAACAAAGACAAAGCCATGTGCTGACACGCAACACAAGGATTCATTCATGAATAACAGCAGCCTTAACTACATGTTAGTACATGTTTGATAGTTAATGCATTAATTTTAATTTAGTGGTAAACTAAATCACTCAGGCTCCATAAGAATAAAAAAGTACTCTGAATTTGAATTAAACATGTGATTTAATACTGTGGTTAAACTGTAATATCATAATCTGCCTTCAAATGTGACAAATATTTGGAATGGCACATTATTATTTAGCCATTAAAGGATTAAATCACTTTAAAATGAAAATTACCCCATGATTTACTCTCAAGCCATCCTAAGTGTATATGACTTCTTTCTGATGAACACAATCAGAGTTATATTAATAAATTAATAAGAGCTCAAAAAGTGCATCATTTTGTAGTTCTAAATGTTAATTAATGCAATAATATCAAACTAACATTAAGGCTGTTATTCATGCATGAATCCTTATGACTCCTGTCGTAGTTCATATCTTCACTAATCATAAGTTCATGTTGAAGTAAGTAATAATTCAGGTATTAGTACATGATTGTTCATGTACTGTTATTATAAAGTGTTACCAACAAGACTAATATCAGGGGGGTATTCCAGAAAGCAAGTTATGTGACATACCCGGGTATGTTTAAGAGTAAGTTCAACTTTCGATTCCAAAAACGGAGGTACAAAAACTTTCAGGGTATGTAAGTAACCATGGCAACTCACTCTCTGAACATAACCTTACCCTGAATCATTATGGTACACTTATAATAAGTGTTTATATTGGGACTATTTCAGACCGGTTTGGGGTGCGTTTCCCGTACAACGACGTAACTCACTGCTGAACTACCATAGTGCGATGCATCGTTGAAGAAATCAACTAGCTAGTCACGACTGTTTCCCGAAACCGCATTGGTCGCAAATCTGTCGTCCAACCATGTTGGTTAATGATGTCACGCAGGTGGTGGAGTAATAACTGCTCTTAATGAATTAGTTTGAGATCGAATTCATGCTAGAGTTTTTGCTATAAATTATGGACATGGCACCTGAGGGTTTGTTCTTATTTTTCTCAGTTATTTTGCTTTATTTCCAGATTCAAATAGGCTCTTCTTACGTACTAAAGCACGTTTGCACATGCGCACTCTTCAAAAAAAGGTGCTTTAAATCTCTTTACAAACTCAAAGACATAAATGACATTTGTATGTATTCGAAATAAAAGATACAGATTGCACTGAATGTCAGCTTGCTTATTTTGCTCAAGATAAGGATTTATTAAGTCCACATTTCATGCAAACAAGAAACTATGCTTCTAACCACAGGTTGAGATCTGTTGTTCCAACCACACAAGTTTGCGACACTGTTTGCGAATGTTCGTTGGAACGATGGTTTCGGGAAACACCGACTGGTTGAACTATGCTGATAACGACAGAACTTGCGACCATAGTTGGCTAACGATGCTTTTGGAAAACGCACCCCTGGTAGGAACTGCTGCAGAGGAGCTGCGTGACTCGCCATAGACATAAACAGAGAGAAGTAGCTCCGGCTGCAATGTTCTTCCGCAAGACGCATGCAGTTCTGTTTATTAACCGCTAGAGCGCAAAAAGTTACAGACTGCAGCTTTAATATAACTATATTAATTATGTAACATGTATCTGAATACCTCATAACCCATTTGTTAACCCATGGAACATAACTTGCTCTGGAGTTACCTCCGTTTTTGGAATTAAAAGTTGAGGTTATCCACTTACCCTTAAACATACCCAGGTATGTCACATAACCTGCTTTCTGCAATACCCCCCTGCTGAATTGAGCTATAGTTCAATCAACTCTGAGTAGGCTGACTCTAATCAATTGATAAGGGGGGTATTCCAGAAAGCAAGGTTAACCTACCGTCACATATACCCTGAACTCTTGGTTGATTAACCCAAACCTTGCTTACTCAAGGTATGCTGGTTCCAAAAACGCATCTGTGAGTAAGTTCAGACAACTCAGAGTATGTTCCCGGTTAACACACAAGGCATTCTCAACAGAGAGACGAATCGATGATTCACTATGGAAACAGACGCTAAGAAGAAGCGCGCCATTCTACTTCCTCTTCTTCTTTTGTTTAATGGCGATTTACATAACCTACTTAGTGCACATCGCCACCTATTTGGTGGTTGTGCAATAACTTTTTCAATATCTTCGTTTAATAAGTAATCTTTATTCACTGAGAATAAGGATTATATTGTTTGTTTGATGCTAATTAATTGAATGCAGATCCATGTGTGAGATGACAATAAAATAAATAATAAATATATTTAAATTGCATTAACATTTAAACTTATTTTTTATTTATTTTTTATTGTAATTCTTTAGAATTAATATATAATATTGTATATTATATAACTGAAACAAATTTGGTTATATTAATAACTATATTAATTATATAAAACACATCTGAATACCTCTTAAGCAAACTAACCTCCGGAGCAGGTTATGTTCAGAGAGTGAGTTGCCATGGCTACTTACATACCCTGAAAGTTACCTTCGTTTTTGGAACCGAACGTTGAGGTTACCCGCTAACTTACTCTTAAACATACCCGGGTATGTCACATAACCTGCTTTCTGGAATACCCCCAAGGTCAACTAAGTTAAGCGCATGCACCACGACTAGGAAAAGCCACGATCAATGGAGCTCCAAAATTACGATTCACCATGGCAACAGCACCAGACAAAAATACTTCTGCATTCTTCCAAGTCAATACACAAGTTTATAATAATGTGACAGCAGCTAAAAATTAAGTATAAAAAAATTCAATAATTCAATCAGGTAAAGCTTTAAGCATAAAAGTTTCATGGGTGTAGGTTTCATGACTTTACAAACATTTTACATATTAAATAAATATCATTCAGTGTCTATTTCAATGTGCAGAAGCTTTTTCCACATAGTATAATGCTCTTTTCACATAATTAAATGTTCTCTAATGTTTCTTAATTAGGGTAATGAAACCGTTGCTTTTGTATTTGTAGAAAATAAAGATGAACATTGTTGTTTCCAGCCAAAATATCTAAAGATTCTTAAATCAAGATGCATTTTCTACATAAGACAAATTACATAAGTATTTAGTCTTGTTTTCTTCGGGGGAAAAATATTTAAGTGCATTTTTCTTATTTTGCAAATTATCTGCCAATGGATAAGAAAAATTATCTAAAAAAGTATTTTAAAAAGTATAAAAAAGTTTTAATTTGCATTAAGATTCTTTTTCTTTCCCCACTGGCAGATAATTTTACTTGTTTTAAGTAAAATGCAATTCATTTAGCTTTTAGATTTCGACTTAATTTAGAATTTTTTGATATTTGTACTTGAAATAAGACAAAAAGCATTTTTCGCAGCGTGAATGAATGAATGAAGTATTTAAACATCGCTTACGCTTTAAAAAGGGGGAGGAGACCGAAAGAAACTCTGGGTTTACCGAAGAAAACCTGCACCTGACCAGGTTACCATGGTAACTGACTCTGAGTATTACCTCTCTTTCAGAAACGGGCTTGACTTACCCTGCTTTCTTGGGTTTGACATACCTCCCATTCTGAAACAGAAAATCCAGAGTTTCCCTCATTTCAGGTTTAACATACTTGACCTCCTTTCTGAAACGGGCCCCAGAAAAACAGAGCAAAAACAAACTCTTAACGTGACAGTGTCAGGATGAATTAATTGGAAACTGAATTACTGAAACAGCACTGACGCTGCTGTGGGATGTGACCAATTGAATTCAAATTCCATTCAAAAGTTGAAAGGAAGCCAATTTTTCCATTTTGCCCACCCTGGTTTTTAATTTCTAGAATTTTTAGAATTTGCACAAACCTGTTCATTTAGGCTGGAAAATCAGTTCATGTTTAAATATAGTATGATTAGATGTAAAGCAGTTAAGGCTATAAATTGGTACTAGTACAAATATTGTTAATTCAACTGGAGGGTGACTGAAAGAACTTCATTATATCCCTTAGATTTAGATTGCTCAACAGAGACAGAGAGAGTAGTGTACTATACATTACTTTAGGCCAGTGGTCCTCAATTCTGGTTTGTTTTATATAAATATTAAGTTATTATTAATATATGTTGTCATATTTAAAAGTGCTAAACTGTGTGATAATATCTGTTGTGATGTTTAAAATAAAAATAAATGTAATTTAGTTATATTGGATGTGTATTTTATTTAACAATAATCATGAGATTTGCACTGTTACTATCATGTCTCGTGCACTTTAAACCCGTGAACAACTGTGTACAAACCGCACCTGTTTCCTTGGTTAAATTTCCGATAGCAGTGCCCTTTGAACATGTTCACTCCCTTCAAAATTTGAATCTCACTTAAGATGGTAGAATACCTGGTGAGGTCCACTTCTCAGGGCATTTACAGTCAAATTGAATGCACCCATGACCTGAGTGTGTCAGATAAGAGAGACATACAAAATGTGCAAAGTGGTGGGGCGCCAGGACCGGAATTAAGAACCACTGCTTTAGACAAAGTGGGGTGACAAGGAACAATGTGAACTGTACAAACAGAAAGAAAAAAAAAAAGAAAAAAAAAAGAAGGAGAATGTGCATTGCTTATACACACAGTCTGTGGAGAGATGTGTAATCTGCACTGCGTGAAGAGATGATTTTCTGCTCCAGTTGCTGCAAAGGCACAGAGCGCAGTGGTGTGGCTGCTTTAACGACACACGCTCTGCTCCGCCACACCACGACTAGTGTCCCATACAGAGGACACTCACTCACGGCCTCTTACCAGCTCACATACTGTAGATTGTCATTGCAAGATGTTCTTTAGTAATGGACTGTACAAGATTATGCACATATTTATGATGACAGATTTTAATTTTTTTAAAATATTTTTTCCAACAGACAATAGCCTCAGAGTACATCTATAATTATTTATTTACATTTATCCACTGAGGATATTTACTGATGTAACGGTGTTTAGTCATAGGATAAGTATGTCTTGATGCAGAACACTATAGGATTATGTAACCAATGGTTAAAGGTCAATGATTGAGCTTATACTATATTTCTACTTAGGTTTATTGAAAGTGTCATGCATGTACATTTGAATTTTAAAATAACTACAAGTAAGTAACACTTTACTATAAGGTTTAATTTGTTAACATTAGTTAATGTATTAACTAACCTGTAATAATTTGTTATAAATATTTGTTACTGTATTTGTTAATTTTTGTTAACGTTAGTTAATAAAAATACACCTTTTCTTTTGTTTGTTCATGTTGCTTCACAGTGCATTAACTAATGTTAACAAATGCAACTTTTGATTAATGTATTATTAAATGTTGAAATTAACATTAACAAAGATTAATAAATGCTCTAGAAGATTAATTCATGTAAATTGATGTAGTTAACTATAGATAACTAATGAAACCTTACTGTAAAGAGTTACCTAAAACTTTATAACTGTGAACAAATGAGCAACTATGAAAGCCTGTTTGCACACTACCAGTCAAAAGTTTGGACACTTTCCCATTCTCTTTAATGGGAAAGTGTGTCCAAACTTTTGACTGGTAGTGTATATATACCACAATTATTGGTACACCCCTCCGAATCATTGAATTCAGGTGTTCCAATCACTTCCATGGCCAAAGGTGTATAAAATCAAGCACCTAGGCAGACTGCTTCTACAAACATTTGTGAAAGAATGGGTCGCTCTCAGGAGCTCAGTGAATTCAAGCCTGGTACTGTGATAGGTTGCCACCTGTGCAATAAGTCCATTCATGAAATTTCCTCACTTCTAAATATTCCACTGTCAACTGTTAGTGGTATTATAACAAAGTGGAAGCAATTGGAAGCAACTTGTAAGGCCACGTAAAATCACAGAGCAGGGTCAGCGCATGACCGCCAACTTTCTGCAGAGTGAATAGCTACAGACCTACCTGAACTTCGTATGGCCTTCAGATTAGCTCAAGAACAGTGCATAGAGAACTTCATGGAATGGGTTTCCATGGCCGAGCAGCTGCATCCAAGCCTTAAATCACCAAGTGCAATGCAAAGTGTCTGATGCAGTGGTGTAAAGCACGCCACCACTGGACTAGTGGAGATGTGTTCTCTGGAGTGACGAATCATGCTTCTCTGTCTGACAATCCGGTATTAAATACCTTAATCCGGTATTAAACCCTACGGATTAAGAATGAGATGTCATTAAAGTTCATGTGTATGTAAAGGCAGGCGTCCCAAAACTTTTGGCAATGTATAAGCAGTGTATATACAGGTAAATACAGGCCAATTGCATTTATTTGATAAAGCTATACAGTAAAAATAGTAATATTGTGAAATATTCTATTATTCTATTCTATTTTAATACATTTTAAAAAGTAATTTATTCCTGTGATGGCAAAGCTGAATTCATGGCAAAGCGTACTTCGTGAATTTTCTTTTCTCAGAAGTCTTTGTTCAATAGAAAGTTCAAAAGAACAGTTCAAAAAAGTTTAACAATGTAAGTCTTCACTGTTATGTTAATCTAACCTTGCTGAATAAAAATATTATTTATTTGCTTTGATGACCAAAAATATTCCAAACAACTGATATATTGTACTTGCATTAGTATGCATTATTCAGTCCTCTGTGATCCAGAGGCACACAGTTTCACAGATTTTCTAATGAGCAAACGAATGCATTACAATTTGCTGTGAATCATAAAACCCAGTTAACGGATTCCGTTTGTGATTTTTGCCGGACAGAAGTGAACAATAGTGGAGAATAGAAAATTAATACTAAAAGGTATTTCAAAGGCATAAGAGATAAAGTAAAACCAAACGATTTCCAAGTGTTTAGAAACCCTACTGAGCCCCGTTGATGCAGCTGTCAGGAAATGTAACATGAAACAAAACAAACGGTGCCTAGAAAAGGTCAACCTTCAAAACTTTTCACAATCAAAGAAAGAAACTTGTGAGAGATGATCGCTTTGAAGGAGCTACAGAGTTCAGTATCGGAGATCAGACTGAAGTTGCACCAGTAAACCACATAAAGCTCTCTGCATAACACTAGGCTTTACTTAGAGTGACAGAAAAGATGCCACAACTCTAAAAAGATCCATGTGACAGTAAATCACATGGTGTTTGTCAAAAGCTTAATAATGACCTAGTTGCTATATGTAAAAGATTAGGTAATCAGATGAGAGCCTTTTAAAGCTTTTACATTTTTATGGCAAAAAAGGGGAAAAAAGGTGAAACATACCATCTGCAATCAATAATAGTTGTGGAAAGATACTTTAGGGCAGCTTGTTTCCCAGCTAGTTTTTTGTACCCAAATTTTCAAAGAAAAAGCAGCCTCTGCACTTCCTGGGACACACAGCCTGGCTAGCTGAGGGGAAGACCCACAGAGATGCACAGTCAGGTCAATGCTTTCCTTCCTGTAGGAGAGGTTGGAGGGTCGACTGTCCCCTTCCACCTTGAAAGTGTATGTGGCCACCACAGCGGCACATCACGATGCAGTGGATCGTATGTCTTTAGCATGACCTGATCATCAGGTTCCTCAGAGGTGCCAGGAGGTTGAATCTTCCTAGGCCACACATTATTTTCTCTTTGAAGTCTTGCTGGGCCTGCAGAGCTCCTTTTGAGCCGCTGGATTCAGTCTAGCTTAGGGCCTCTCATTGAAGACAACGCTCCTGACTGTACTCAATTCCATCAAGAGGTTTGGGGAACGGCAGTCATTCTCTGTCAAGAAAACGTGCTCTCACATAATCCTGAGACCTGGGCAGGGTTATGTGCCCAAAGTTCCCACTACCCCTTTTAGGGATTAAGTGGTGAACTTGCTAGCGCTGCCTTGACATGAGGCAGACCCATCCTTATCATTGCTGTGTCCAGTATGTGCCTTGCACATTTACTTGGACTGCATGTAGAGCTTTGGAAGCACTGAGAAGCTCTTTGTCTGTTTTTGTGGACAGCAGAAGGGGACGGCTGTCTCCAAACAGAGGTCGGCTCACTGGATCGTGGATGCTATTGCCTTGGCATATCAGGCACAGGGAAATGTGCTATGCCCCTTTGGAGTTCGAGCACACTCCACAAGGCTTTAGCCAATGGCACCTCTCTAACAGAAATCTGCAGAGCGGCGGGCTGGATGACACCTAATACCTTCACAAGATTCTACAATCTCCGGGATGAGAAAGTTTTGCCCGTGTGTTGTCAGGTACAAGCAGCTGCAGGCAACTGGCCGGGTTCCCCAGACCAGCGAATGGGATGTATCTTACCATCAGCACCCTGCGGCAATCGAATGCCCTTTTCAGGTCAGCCCATTATCCTGGAGCAATGTGCTCCATATTTAGTGATTCCCTGATGGTTATCCCATATGATGTATTGTCCACTATACGGTTTCCCTAAATGTATACCCATGTCTTCCCTTAGGCAGAGCTCCATCAGTCACTGCGTTTGTAGAAGTTCCTCTATTTTCAGGTAGGACCTACTGCAGGGACTTCTTTCTACATGTGGTACTTCCTAGGAGGTAAGTCCATGTGATGTATTCTCTACATATTAACCTTCCCTGGGACAGGATGTGGTCTCAGTAGTGTTCCTTCTCCCATCTAGGAGGACAGCGCTTCCTCAGCGCTCTGGTCAAGGAAGGTCAAGGAAGTCCGAATGGAGTGGCCTATTCCCATTGTAAGTACTGTCCTTTTGGTCCCCGAGTGGTACGAAGCACTACACAGCTGACGTGGGGCATTAGGTAGGTTATGATGTGAGTGCACTTATTACCTGGCATGCAGTAACTTGCCGACATCTGCTTCGCCAGAACTTCATAACTCAGTTTAACTGTTATGGTGCTTTCCATAGGGACCCCTAGTGTCAGTCTTTGACACCACATTGAAGTGACTGACAGATAGGGAACCTCCTGCCACAATGCTGGACTACCCGCTGGATGTCAGGGACACACTCTCAGCTTCTCAACACAAACCTGAATGGTAGATGCACAATAGGGAACAACAGTAACCGAGACGTTATGCTTTATTTATTTTTTTAACTTGCTAATGTTTTTGTCACATTCTGCTACTGAGATGCATATCCCACTATCCTGATATCACATTGACTGACTGGAATCTAGCTGCCTTGGTTCAGGTAGAGACATGATGTAAAACACAAATATGAAAAACCACAAATAGGGTAAACGTACCTATTAAGCTCAAGTACCCATTAGGCACACTACTATCTTTGAGCTCAGATTGATGTGTTTGTTACTATATACCTCCTGTAATTTAATTCATGTGTTTACACTGTCTGACGGCCATTTTGAAAGCTGTTTTTTAGATGTTTAAGCCTTTATTTTGAATAAGTATAACTTCTTACTGCAAAATTAAGAGATTAATGTTTAGACTTTTGCATATTTTGCATACGACGTAGCTACGGCGTACACTCGACGAAGAAGTATAAATTGGGCTTTACTAGCTGTATAAGATTGTGTGCTACACTAATATATGACTTCACAGGCATTACTGGCTTGTACTTTTAAATCCATTATATTATACATTTACAGTTTATTGATGTTCTGTGGTTTTACACTGCTGTAATTTTTAAAGACTTTATATTATTGTAAGGCGAGCTTAAAGTGTGCAGTACTATGAAAATCACACAGCTTCAGTGTGATATCAATAAGAAAAAGTATAATTTCATAGATATTTTCAATAATAAATGTTCATATTAAAATATGTATGAACTTAATACATGACCTAGATTATTTATTTAGCAAAATTGTCCTTTTAAATTTAATTTAATAATATTTATATAAAAAAAAAAAGATTGCTGTTCCAATTAAGCTCAGTGTGCTCCCTTTAAGCTCATCCACATTGGACGTCTATGTAAATATACTTTAAATATTAACTGATGGTTGTCACTTCAAGTTAATCTTTATCAAATTATTCTTTAAAAATGTTGTTTAAAATAAACAAGAATTTAAAAAAAGAACATGTTGTGATCTTAATGGTAACAGGGGTGTGCTTAAAGGTTACCTACATGTACCCATTAAGCACAGCCAGACTTTTTGCATTTAATGATGTACATCATCTTAATATAAATGCTTTTGTCATTTAAAATAAAATAAAATATTATTGTGTGAGAGATTAATATTTTATTTTAACATAACTTCTTGTACTGAAACCAATACCCTGTGCACTAAAATGTCTCAATGTAGACTTTGATGAGCTTAATAGGTACGTTTACCCTACAGTCAAGTGAAGAAGTGAAGGAAGCCCAATAACTAACGTATTAACATAAAATTAATTGTTTCACATTAAAATAAGTACTTTTGACTTCCGAACGCTAATTTTGAGTGTCTGGAAATAGAAATATGACCGAGAGAAATATTTTAATGAAGAATTTGTAATTCAGTAAAGTAAGAATTAAGAATCCAAATGCTTTTGCATGTTACAACGTTGCACCATGTTTTTTCTGCATTTAGACTTGTTTTATGTTCTGAATGTTACACATGCAGGGAAGCATATTGTACATGGTTCTGACGTGCACACACACACACACACACAGCTGCAGGGCACAGTGATAGGGGTTAGAAGGATTAGAAAGAAAGGGTTTTTAGAGGGAGTTACTTACATTAGATTCACCCTGTGGGCAGATGAATTGTGCTGCATAACTCCTCATAGAAGTTTGGTGTTTTTGTCATTGTGTTAGTGTGCGTAGGGGGAGCTGAGTAACGCCTCTGTGGCTGAACTTTGTGAACGTCAATAATTCTTTGATTTTGCTATCAACAGCATTGGGACTTATTCAGTATAAATAGACATGTAAAGCTCTATCATAAAAGAAGACAGCTTGCAAGAACTCCTGAACTAAGGAGGAACTTAACTAATCTTCTAGAGTTACCAAGAAATTATAAAATTTGCTCTTTGTTATGTAATGTTATGCAATGATGAAGACACTTACTGTATATGGTAGACTGGGGCTTAGAGATGCGCGGATGGGCTATTATTTCATCCGCAACCACATCACAAAACTCATCATCCGTCCGCCATCCATCCGCTCCAACGTTTTTTGACCAATTTTCAAAGCCGCACCCGCCCGACATTCGCTGACTGTTTTAAGGTCTTGGGCAACACAAGGCGCTGCTGACGCGAGCCGCGAGGCTAGAAAGCTCTTGCCTGTTCTAGAAAGGATACTGATCCAATGCAGCAAAGATATTTAAAGGCTAAAGTCCCTACTAGTATAGCCTATTGGCTATGAATGGCTGTAATGTAGTTACAGGTTAAGGATGAATCTACGGGCTGTAAATTAAAGTGGTGCTTGTTCCCCTCTTGTTTCATGTAGTTACAGGGTAAGTACAATAAAAACACGTACACAATCTGATATCACTCAGAAATCTTTATTTGAAAAACGTTCTCTTTCTCTTGCTTGGCTTCATCCTCCTCTTGTTCCTCTTCTTTTTCGTTCTTGCCACAGATGAATCTTAAGCAGGAATCCCATGTCTCTAGCTATTATTAAAAGAAAATACAGTACACATGTCCTCACCATTTACTCGTCTTTTACCCTCATGCCATCCGAGACGTATACAACTTTCTTCAGATGAACAGAAAAATAAATAATCTCTGCTAATGAAAACTCATTTGGGTTCCTAAAAGTTGAAGCATCAAACAGCACATACAGCAATAACTACAGTAATCCATACGACCCCAGTGGATAAATCAACGTCGTCTGAAGTGAAACGATAAGTGTTTGTAAGAAAAATACCAATATTTAAAACATTTTAAACTGTAGACTATCCGTGACACAAAGCGCTGCTGACACGAACCATGAGGCTAGAAAGCTCTTGCCTGTTCTAGAAAGGTGTCACGTGTGAGCAGGGCTGAGGAGAGATGAGAATCCAAATGCAGCTTGAACATTTATTAAAGACATAAACAGAGAAAATCCAAGAAGGCAAAACAGGCAGGAGCACAACAACACCATACAGGAGCAACGACCGACAAACAACAACTGAAGCACTGGGGTATATATACACAAAAGGGAAATAAGGTTAACAAGATAACAAAGGGGAGTGGCTAATAGGCAACACCTGGGGAAAACTAATCATCACGAAAAACTACAAAGAACTACAAGACAGGAAATAACAGAAGTCCTCACAAGACAGGGAAACACAGGCTGGGATCATGACAAAAGGATACTGATCCAATGCAGCAAAGATATTTAAAGGCTAAAGTCCCTACTAATATAGCCTATTGGCTATGAATATTGTATCCCCAGAATATCAGCAGTGAATTCCGTCTCCGATCGGCGCACAGGGACAAAAATAAATAAATAGCCTAAATAAAACGCACATCGGCAAACCTGACCTTACCTGAATATGCTACTGTACAATTTTATCATTGTAATAACAACATAATTTCAACATGCTGCTATTTAGCTCATTACTAATTAATGCCTATTGCACTTTATTTTTTTTGCAAAAAGAAAGAAAGCTTGAATAAAATAAGTCATTCACATTATAGGCTACTTAACTCTACGCACTGTCATGTCAGGGTGACGATTAGGACGAGCTTGAAGAAATGAAACTGTTAATTTTGACTGCACGGGAAGAGAGCACGTCTTTTTCAGGCAGACAGTGCATTCATTTTTCTACCGGCAGCAGGCCTAGCAATCATACAAGAAACAAACTATGGAGCCTTGATATTAAAGAAATGCCGACTCTATTCATTCACTGAAATTCGGTTAAAGTCCACCACACAACAGTGCAATGTGCATGTTTACATTTTTTGTCCATAACAACCCCAAAACTTGCCTGCTTGCCTTGCACATCTAATTAATGGGCAAAGTTTTCCGACTATTTTTCTTACCTTCTTTTTTTTTGCTGTGGATGTTATTGAGCTTTATTAAATGCCTATTCCCCGAGTGGTAGGCTACAATGATTTACAAATTGGACTATTTCAAAGTGTGCTCGTTTTTTTTCAAGTGTAGGTAACAATATTTAACAATGTATATATTTTTTTCATTTGATTGGTTCAACCGCCAACCGCCCAAATTTAATTAAAATATTATTTTCCGTCACGTCATCCGGCAGATCTGCGGCTGTAACCGCCAACCGTGCATCTCTACTGGGGCTAGTAGATACATTTTTTGGTAACGCTTTAGATTACAGCCCGGAAAGTACTGCGTAAGTAAAACGAATTTACTGCGTAACTTTCGGTAATTATAGTGTAACTATAAAGTACATATGTGTAGGTATGAAGGAACAATATGTAATATTTGGGGAATAAAGGGGGAACTACCAGGAAAATTAACAAATTATTTATACTGTAAGTATTTTTTAATTAAGGGCTAATTAATTGTTGTAATTAAGTGTACAGGGTAAGTGGTGCTTGTTCCCCTCTTATTTAATATAGTTACAGGGTAAGTATGAATCTGCGGGCTGTAAATTAAAGTGGTGTTTGTTCCACTCCTGTTTCGTGTAGTTACAGGGTAAGTGTGAATCTACGGGCTGTAAATTAAAGTGGTGTTTGTTCCACTCCTGTTTCGTGTAGTTACAGGGTAAGTGTGAATCTATGGGCTGTACATTTTTTTATAGTGGTGTTTGTTCCACTCTTGTTTTGTGTAGTTACAGGGTAAGTATGAATCTACGGGCTGTAAATTAAAGTGGTGCTTGTTGCCAGCTATCTGTCCCCTGCTTCAGCATCGTCCCTGAAGGTCCCAGTGTTTCCCACTAAGCCTCTAAAAACTACATCTAGCTTAGTGGGAAAAGCATACACGGCAGCAGGTCAGCATGTTTGCATACTATGGCTATTTTGCAAGCATATCAGGCTGACCTGCTGGGGGAATTGGACAAGAGCGAGGGGGTGGGGACAGATTAAATTCGAGAGCTTCGTCGGGCCACAGATTTGTCTCTCAGGGCCAGAGCAATAGGGCGGTCTATGGCAGCACTGGTGGCTACTGAGAGGAACCTATAGTTTAATCTTTCAGAGATAAAAGATAAAGGTAGAGCGTTTCTGTTAGATTCTCCTATTTCTCCTGCTGGCTTCTTTGGTGACTCAGTAAACACGGTCGTTGAAAGGTTTCAGGACTCGAAGAAACAAGCAGAGGCCTTTAAAAAATATCTCCCTCGCCATCCCCCGCCCCCTGGGGCTGCTGGCCGAAAAAATAAGCGGTGCCTCGGGGTGCAGCGGTCTCCAGCGAGTGTATGCCACAGCATCACCACAACATTGCGTCAAGCTCGCACCCTCTGAGGGGGGTTCAAAAACAGTAATTTCAAGTGCTTCCTGCCAGTATGCTTCAGGTCACCGAACTGACTGTTCCAAGTACACCAGAGGCCAGCCTCGAGAGGTTGGTACCCTTAGTAGATTTTCTGGCAGTATGGAAGGCTCTGCCAAATATATCTCAATGGGTCCTGCAGATAATAGAGAAAGGTTACAGAATTCAGTTTGGTTCTCGCCCACCATATTACAACGGGGTGCTACTTACGTTAGTGCATCCCAAGCAGGCTCTGGTAATGGAGCAAGAAGTAAAATCTCTGTTAGCAAAAGAGGCTATAGAACAGGTGTTTTCACCCAACAAAGACAGTACGGTGGAAGAATGGGCCACATACACTCACCTAAAGGATTATTAGGAACACCATACTAATACTGTGTTTGACCCCCTTTCGCCCTTCAGAACTGCCTTAATTCTATGTGGCATTGATTCAACAAGGTGCTGAAAGCATTCTTTAGAAATGTTGGCCCATATTGATAGGATAGCATCTTGCAGTTGATGGAGATTTGTGGGATGCACATCCAGGGCACGAAGCTCCCGTTCCACCACATCCCAAAGATGCTCTATTGGGTTGAGATCTGGTGACTGTGGGGGCCATTTTAGTACAGTGAACTCATTGTCATGTTCAAGAAACCAATTTGAAATGATTCGAGCTTTGTGACATGGTGCATTATCCTGCTGGAAGTAGCTATCAGAGGATGGGTACATGATGGTTATAAAAGGATGGACATGGTCAGAAACAATGCTCAGGTAGGGCGTGGCATTTAAACGATGCCCAATTGGCACTAAGGGGCCTAAAGTGTGCCAAGAAAACATCCCCCACACCATTACACCACCACCACCAGCCTGCACAGTGGTAACAAGGCATGATGGATCCATGTTCTCATTCTGTTTACGCCAAATTCTGACTCTACCATCTGAATGTCTCAACAGAAATCGAGACTCATCAGACCAGGCAACATTTTTCCAGTCTTCAACTGTCCAATTTTGGTGAGCTCGTGCAAATTGTAGCCTCATTTTCCTATTTGTAGTGGAGATGAGTGGTACCCGGTGGGGTCTTCTGCTGTTGTAGCCCATCCGCCTCAAGGTTGTGCGTGTTGTGGCTTTACAAATGCTTTGCTGCATACCTTGGTTGTAACGAGTGGTTATTTCAGTCAAAGTTGCTCTTCTATCAGCTTGAATCAGTCGGCCATTCTCCTCTGACCTCTAGCATCAACAAGGACTGCCGCATACTGGATGTTTTTCCCTTTTCACACCATTCTTTGTAAACTCTAGAAATGGTTGTGCGTGAAAATCCCAGTAACTGAGCAGATTGTGAAATACTCAGACCGGCCCGTCTGGCACCAACAACCATGCCACGCTCAAAATTGCTTAAATCACCTTTCTTTCCCATTCTGACATTCAGTTTGGAGTTCAGGAGATTGTCTTGACCAGGACCACACCCCTAAATGCATTGAAGCAACTGCCATGTGATTGGTTGATTAGATAATTGCATTAATGAGAAATTGAACAGGTGTTCCTAATAATCCTTTAGGTGAGTGTATGTAGAGAGAGTTGAACAGTATTGTTTTGCCAATGACATCATGAATGAGAGAAAAGTGGCCATTTTGCATGCTCTCACTGTGCAGACCACAAACAAGCCTATCTCTGAGCACGTCAGACAATCCATCGCCGAATTGGTAGTGCTCTGTGAGCCTCCTAAGCTCAGCCATGTACTCCGATACTAAAAACGATAAGATAAAGATAAAAATCAATGCTGTTTTGAAGGCACCAAGACCAGAAAATGTGAACCAGCTTTGTTTGTTTCTTGAACTTATCACAAATGATTGTATTAATCTTTCCACAGTCTACCTTTGCGTCTAGCGCGTAATTAGCACATTTTCAACAAGGTTATGCTCTGGTGAGTAAACCTTCACTCCAAGCAAGGTTCATTTGCGTCTCATTTATGTAATTTATCGTCCATTATGAGACAATGCTTCTCTGCTATTGACAGAATTTTACTTCTTTTTATGTCTTTTTCACTGTTAAACTTAGAGGGTGCTATTACGCAAATTCTGAAAGAGTACAGAATCTCTGGATAAAAAAAAAGCAAAAAAGCAGAAACAAGCAATAAAAGCATTGCTTATGCACGTTGTAGTGCATTCTGTGATTCTCTCAGCTTTTTGTTCAAAAGGTTGCTGTTTTTATGAAACTTACCTACATTCAAGTGTTGATAAAAAAGAATGCATGAAGCTAGAATAAAATGTTAAAAAAAGAGAGGCTCTGTTCTTTCTTTTGATATATTGCACATTCAGATATTTATACAACAAAATATTCTGGGGGCCATGAAAGTTGTGTGAAAAATGCTAAAAAAAAAATGCTGCCGGTGGCTGGCAGGGAAAGAGTTAAGGATCTTCTGTACCTACTTCAGGGCCTCATCTGCGTGTTCCAGATTTTAGGACCCCTTTGGTGTTCCAAGAGATCAGCATCCCACAGAGCTTCACATTTAAAGCTGCTGAAATGGATTCCGGCTTCTTTTCCCTATACTGCATTGTTAGCACAACTAGTGAAAGACGTCACCGCTATCAGACTGCTCACTCGACCATGAGGAACATAAATATCACCTCTTTCCAAGGACTTTGGCATTGTTGTATATTATCAGTATATGATTTTCTAATTTAAATTATGTTACATAGCTGATTCCAATTAACAAATAATCTTTCAGTTATTTGTTTGATGCATAATAAGGTTCTTCATCTTAGTTTCAGAGAAAAAACTGTTTATCTTTCCATAAAATAATGTAACTGCCATAGCCACACAATTTAATCACCTATGTTTTATGCTTATGCCCTTTATTCCTTTATCATTCATGGTATTCATTTAGTAGTTTTGTTGATTACTCTTTTTTAAAATCTTTTTGTTAATATGATTTATTATACTTGTCTCTATAATTGGTCAGATGACAAACTCCCTCCGATTTACATAATTTTATGTATTCAACAATCATTGTTGATTGTTATTTTACTGTTAAGGTGACATTCCTTAGCTGAGTTAAAAGGAGTAAGAGCTCATCTGACACTCTCACATTCACCTTTCAACTCATATATTAATTTGGTGCCAATTTGGCTATATTTACAGTGTGTGTTTCTTACAAATAGATGGTCCACAGTTATAAACCCACAAGTCTCAATTATTGCTCTGCACATGCATTTCAACATTAGTATGCAGCTGGCCACTATACATGTAGCTTTGCTCATATTTGACTGTTTTAGAGCACTGATAAGACAGAATTAGGACATTAGAGATACCCATGGCCTAAATAGAGATACAGGTACATACTATTTTTGAAAATAATCTGAGGAGTGTATTTTGTTTTTCACTACTTTGAATTTTATGGAATTTGGGTTTTAAAATAGCAGTAATATAATTTAATAGCCAGTTTCATGGGGCCTTTTAAACCGTGACTGTAATGAAGAGAAGACTATACTTTCTGGAAAACAGAATGACAATCATTCCACAGCATGACGCAGTTTGTCAGAAACCAAACAGTTGATGGACCACATTGAATTCCATTGCATTTTTTTGGGGTCCATCAACTTCTTTTGTGATCAGCAGAAGAAAGAAATTAATACAGGTTTGGAACAACTTGAGGGTGAGTAAATGATGACAGAATTTTTGGGTGAACTATTCGTTTAAATCTTGTTTCATTTTTGAAACGCACCACCTCCCCTGGGGGGAGAATGTCTACAACACTGGTCTCAACATCCTGCCGCTGGCTCTCCGGAGTCCAGCGGTACCCACATTCTCATTAAAAGAGCAGTTTCCTCCCTCCCCCCAAGAGGGTCAGGTTGGCAGTGTGCGACGCCCACAGGCCTTGCCACTCCTTTCCTCCCCTCTCCCCTTCGCCAGGGGGCAGCAGTGTGGGCACCAAGGACGCCCCCGGGCCTTCTCACCCACACTCTGCCCCACCCTGGAGTACTCAGACAACACTCCGGGCCGCCTCCGGGCCTCCCGAGTCGGGTCTGCGTACTCCACCTCGCTGCCTCACCCCGGGCACGTGTATTAATTTCTTTCTTCTGCTGATCACAAAAGAAGTTGATGGACCCCATTGAATTCCATTTTGAAAAAAAAAAATGCAATGGAATTCAATGTGGTCCATCAACTGTTTGGTTTCCGACAAACTGCGTCATGCTGTGGAATGATTGTCATTCTGTTTTCCAGAAAGTATAGTCTTCTCTTCATTACAGTCACGTCAGGCTCGGTCTCTGGGGGCCTGGCTAGGTCTCCCCAGGCCGTCTCGCTGGCTCATCCGTACCATCAGACTCGGCTATGCGATTCAGTTCGCCCGCCGGCCTCCCAAGTTCACGAGCATCCTCTTCACCTCCGTGCGGAGCAGCGATGCCCATGTCTTGCGGCCCGAGATCGATGTCCTGCTGGCGAAGGACGCGATCGAGCCGGTTCCTCCAGCCGATATGAGGTCGGGGTTCTACAGCCCCTACTTCATTGTGCCCAAGAAAGGGGGTGGGTTAAGACCAATCTTGGACCTGCGTGTCCTGAATCGGGCCCTGCACAAGCTCCCGTTCAGAATGCTAACGCAGAAACGCATTTTCGAATGCATCCGTCCCCAGGATTGGTTCGCAGTGATCGACCTGAAGTACGCGTACTTTCATGTCTCCATTCTCCCTCGACACAGACCGTTCCTACGCTTTGCGTTCGAGGGGAGGGCATTTCAGTACAAAGTCCTGCCCTTCGGGCTGTCCCTGTCGCCTCGTGTCTTCTCGTGTCGCAGAGGCAGCCATTGTTCCGCTCAGAGAACGCGGCGTTCGGATTCTCAACTATCTCGACGACTGGCTCATACTGGCCCAGTCCCGAGAGCAGTTGTGCAAACACAGGGACGTGGTGCTACGTCACCTCAGCCTGTAGGCGAACAGGTCTACCTGCGCGGCTCCGAAGAGGTCCCATATCAGCTGGACGCCTCGGGGGGTGGAGTCGGGGGTGGAGTCACCGAGAGAAGAGCAAACTCTGTCCCACGCAGAGGATCTCTTATCTCGGTATGGAGCTGGCTTCATATGAGACCGCTTCAACGCTGGCTTCACGGCCGAGTCCCGAGATGGGCGTGGCAGCGCGGCAAGTACCGGGTCTCAGTTACTCCTTACTGTCGCCAAACCTTCAACCCGTGGGCGGACCCTGCATTTCTACGGGCCGGGGTGTCCCTAGAACAGGTGTCTAGGCATGCTGTGGTCTTCACGGATGCCTCTTCCACGGGTTGGGGGGCCACGTACAACGGGCACACAGTTGCGGGTCTGTGGACGGGGCCCCAACTGCATTGGTATATCAATTGCCTAGAGCTTCTGGCAGTACGTCTCGCCCTGGGCCGCTTCAAAAAGCCGCTACAGGGAAAACACGTACTGGTCCGCACGGACAGCACTGCGGCCGTTGCGTACATCAACCGTCAGGGTGGTCTACGCTCCCGTTGCATGCTCCATCTCCTCCTGTGGAGTCAGAAGCGTCTGAGGTCGATTCGGGCCATTCACATCCCAGGTGCGCTGAACCAGACACGCTGCCACGCCCATCTCGGGACTCGGTCGTGAAGCCAGCGTTGAAGCGGTCTCATATGAAGCCAGCTCCATACCGAGATAAGAGATCCTCTGCGTGGGACAGAGTTTGCTTTTCTCTCGGTGACTCCACCCCCGACTCCACCCCCCGAGGCGTCCAGCTGATATGGGACCTCTTCGGAGCCGCGCAGGTAGACCTGTTCGCCTCTCCGGACTCGACCCATTGCCAGTTGTATTACTCCCTGTCCGGGGGCACCCTCGGTACAGATGCACTGGTGCACAGCTGGCCCCGGGACCTACGCAAGTATGCGTTTCCCCCAGTGAGCCTTCTCGCACAGACTCTGTGCAAGGTCAGGGAGGACGAGGAGCAGGTCTTGCTAGTTGCGCCCTACTGGCCCAACCGGACCTGGTTCTTCGAACTCTCACTCCTCGCGACAGCCCCTCCCTGGCCGATCCCCCTGAGGAAGGAGGGTTCTAGGTGGCCTGCCGCAGGCAGTGGTAGACACCATCGCTTCAGCTAGAGCCCCCTCTACTAGGCGCCTCTATGCTCTGAAGTGGAACCTGTTGGTTGAGTGGTGTTCTTCCCGCCGGGAAGACCCCGGAAGGTGTTCGATTAATGTCGTGCTTTCTTTTCTGCAAGATGGGTTGGAGCGAAGGCTGTCTCCCTCCACCCTCAAAGTGTACGTCGCCGCAATAGCGGCGTATCACGATGCAGTAAAAGGTAAGTCCTTAGGTAAGCACGACTTAATCGTCAGGTTCCTCAGAGGTGCGAGGAGACTGAATCCTCCTCGTCCGACCTCGGTACCCTCTTGGGACTTAGCCCTGGTGCTTAGAGCGCTCCAGAGTCCTCCCTTCGAGCCTTTGCAGTCGGCAGAGCTAAACATCCTGTCCATGAAGACAGTGCTCCTGATGGCATTGGCCTCAATCAAGAGGGTAGGGGACCTGCATGCACTTTCGGTCAACGAATCGTGCCTAGAATTCGGGCCGGCCAACTCTCACGTTGTCCTGAGACCCCAGCCTGGATATGTGCCCAAGGTTCCCACCACTCCCTTCCGGGACCAGGTGGTGAACCTGCAAGCGCTGCCTTCGGAGGAGGCAGACCCAGCCCTAGCTTTGCTCTGTCCCATCCGCGCTCTCCGCACCTACGTGGACCGAACTCAAAGTTTTAGAACCTCAGAGCAACTCTTCATCTGTTACGGAGGCCAGCAGAAGGGAAAGGCTGTCTCCAAGCAGAGGTTAGCCCACTGGATAGTGGATGCTATCGTCTTGGCCTACCAGTCCCAAGATGTGCCTTGCCCGTTCGGGGTGCGAGCTCACTCCACTAGGAGTGTAGCCTCCTCCTGGGCGCTGGCTCAAGGCGCCTCGCTGACAGATATATGTAGAGCTAACACGTTCGCTAGATTTTATAGCCTCCGTGTAGAGCTGGTATCTTCCCGCATCCTCGCCCCCAGTGGCCAGTAGCGCTAAGTGCCCGTTCTAGTGTCGGCTTGCATACGCCACTCCCGCCTCCGGGCCGGATACGTGCGTCTATTGTCTCCAGTTGTGTTCCCCGGAAATGGCTAACCCTGTCGAGCTCCTCCGTCACCCCTTCGGTGTCAGACGTTGCGGCCGTTGACACCAGGCCTGCACCCGTATGCTTATGGAACGTGTGTGTAGGCTGGGTTCCATATGTAGCGGTTCCCTAACGGCAACCCCATATGTGTATTCTCCACGGTACCAGCTACCCTACTCGGCTAGCCCCGTGTCTTCCCTTGACAGAGCTCGCTCTGTCATCTCTGGCGGTGTTCTTTCCCCCCTGGGACCAGGTTGGATCCACCCCAGAGACTGCCATAGGTAGCACTACCCTGCTAGGTTAGTCCTTATGAGTATTTCCACCTCTCCTTCCACTGAAGGACGTGGCTCCGCAGCGTACCATCTCCCCGAGACGGGCACGCTTTCCCAGCGTTATCCAATAGTCACGCTGAGTGGGTCTTGCAGGAACAACTGTGACTGGCCTCTCTGCCCGGAGCCCTGACTCCCGCACCAACGTAGGTGTGGTCCAGCGAGCTCGGGCAGGGCGCTGGAAGGGCCAGCATCTCTGGCGTGTTAGTAGGGATCCCAATTCGTCGGTCAGTTCCGACGTACGTCGAACGTGACCGACTGAAAGGGAACGTCTCGGTTACGTATGTAACCCTCGTTCCCTGAAGGAGGGAACGGAGACATACGTCCCGTCGCCAGGTGCTGTGCTTCAGCTGAAGGCCGAGTCACCTATCTCGGCTCCTCAGTTGTAAAGCGATATGCTGTACTTCCACTTACGTATTTATACCCGCGATGCGGGGCGGACTGTGGAATGCGTCAACCGCATGCCAATCTTCATTGGCTCGTTTTAACACTCGAAGTAGATTGGTCTCTGAAAATAGATCCCAATTCGTCAGTCAATTCCGACGTACGTCTCCGTTCCCTCCTTCAGGGAACGAGGGTTACATACGTAACCGAGACGTTTTCTTTAAAAGACCGAAAAGGTTTTCTGGTGCACCCAGTCTTAAAGAACAGAGTCTGAAGGGGACAATGCTAATCTTGTGCAGGAGCTAAAACTTTATCATGGCCGGTTCCGCACTTACTTTCGAGGAGCTCCTCCAGAGACAGTAGCACCGCATCTCACGAGACAAACCACACACTTCAGGAACCAATTATTCGCGCGTCAAAATCGCGTCCAGTGTGAAAGGAGTCAGTTTTAAGTCAGTTTTTAAAGACATTTGTCTTCTAACTATCTGTGACAGCACTGAGACTATAGCCTATCTTTGTATTCACGATATTACTATCAAGTTCTCAACCTCATGCTTGGTGGTGACTGCAGCATTGACTAATATTAACAAAGCAAAACGATGGCCCCTTTACACCTAAGAAAGCTTTATTAAAATGCCAATCATGTGCATAATAGTCACATAAAAGACTGACCTGACTCACACCACAGGTTATTCAGACAGACACAAAACAGTACACAGTACGTTTAGAGCCCTATAATCATCCAAGGCACAATGCTGAGCCTTGGACACTGTGTAAGTGGAATTTAAAAGGCTGTTATCTGTTAGAGGGGTTGCAGGGGGCATGTGACTCAGCATTAACATGCTGCTAATGAACAAAGTGTTCGATGGCCAGATCAAAGCACTCTGACTGTGAGAGAGCAATGAGCACAATGTTTATTGCCAGAGCTGAGCTGCACTGGTCTATCAGCAGGGGGAGGGCTGGATAAAACTGAAAGACTGAAAGAGTTCTCTAATGGAACACAGGAGAGTTGTACAGGAGATTGTGAATTCAGTTTTTAGATTTTTTTTTTTACTTTTCACAGCAAATATTTGAGATTTTAACTCTTCTTCTTATTATTATTCTTATTATTATTCTTATTATTTATTTATTTATTTATTTTACAAATAGCTGGCAAAGGAGTATGCCCGGACCATTAGGGATTTTTTTTCTTCTGTTCTTAAAATGTACAATAAATCATATTCATTTTGTAAAAAAGATTTTTTGATAAGAAGGCAGCTATATTTGAAGGCAGCTATATTTTATAATGCAATATAAAAATTATATATTATAATAAAACATTAGTTATCATATTTATTTGTAGTAAACATTGGTAAAGCTACATGCAAAAAGGTCGTAAAAAAAAGTTTTTAAATATATATAAATAATATGTAAATATAAAGGCAGCTAGAGGCAAAAGGCCTAAAATATATAATATAATAAAACATCAATTATATATTATAACAAAAAATGTATTATACCATATTTATTTTTTATATTAAATATTGGTAAAATTATTTGTACAAAAAAAAAAAAAAAAAAGAGAGAGAGAGAGATAAAATAGTTTTTTGATAAAAACTCATGAAAATATAAAGGCAGCTATAGAAGCAAAATGGCTAAAATATAAACTAGAATAAAACATGATTTCAAATTTATAAATTATATAAAACAAATACATGTTTATTTAAATGTATTAAATATTGGTGAAGCAACTGGCCTTTGTCTTTTGTGTCAAAATATGTGAGAGATTCAGTGATTCTCATTTGCTATATACATTAAAAAATAATAATAATTAAATGTTGTTCAAATGACCTCAAATTTGACCTCATGAATCACAACAATTTAAGAGTGTATAGAGCTCCGGAGATCACGTGACCCATTCTGTTTACGACGCCATTTTGGCAGGCAGGAACAGCCAGCGCCAGCATGAGTTTCAAGGCAACGGAGTTCACTGCGTACTTTAATTCAAAAGACATAGACCTGTACATAGCAAAACTTAATAGATTAAAAATAACATATGCCTATAATGCTCCCGGGGTGCTTTTCACGTGTATCGATAAATGAACGGATAGCTTTCCTGTCAGGACACCTGTTGCACCAGGTTACAACTAGACTAGTTTTGACGTAAATGGGCACTAAGTTACAACTTATGTGTTGTAACTTGTAACTGTGTGCATCTGTCCCATCGGTCCGTGTTGTACATGTCAAATAATATCAGTCATAATCAATAAATGTAATTTCTTATTTTTTTGTTTCAGTATTTATTTATTGATCCTTAATTTCATTTCAAATAGCCTACAGTTTCTGAATGTTATTTATATATAAAAGCACTTAAGTTATTCATGATTAAGTATCGTATTTAATGGGCACTTATTTTTATCATTAGTTGCATGAAGCAAAAGTAGTTAGAATGAAGAATAAACTGAAATGCATGGCATTTCAACAACTTACTACGATAAAATGATTTCCCCTTTGCTTTCCCCCGCCTATTCTGGCATCCTGGCACACAGCACCTGTCCACCATGTTGAAATAGTAAGGTTTAAACAGTCTGGTTTTAAATAATTTTTCGACCACTATAGATACCAATGCTAGAGCCACTCTAGCGCTCCCTTGATTGCCTGCCAAAATGGCGGAGTTTAGGCTGCGTGACGTCAACCTCGGAGCTCTATAGACGGTTTCACTGGACGCACGCGCGTTGCCACGGTTACGTGCCTGGCCCGAAGTTAACTTCCGGTCTGTGTCCGGTCTGGCTAGTAGATAGTATGGCGCACTACTTAGTAGAAACACATTTTTGACAAAAAAAGCCTTGAATGCTTCAGAAATATCTGACTGCATACGAGAGCAACATCTAATGTAATTTAGACTGTATGTCTAATGTAATTTACTTGTTATTTATTTTGCTTGTTATCAGAAATAATCTACTCAAGAGGTAGCTTATTCTGGCTGCGTTTACACTTGGCATTAACATGCGATCACCGTGATCTGATCAAGCAGATCAGCTCATCAGTCAATCAGGACACAGCGCATTTACATTTGTTCACATCAAGTGGTCGCCATCTGGATAACTGATCGCATTTATGTTTCCCGTAAAATATTTAAATTGGGTATGTAATAGGCTTTTATCACTGAGTGTAAAACAACTTTCCTCTATTATCCTCTATTAATGGCAGTGCCCATAGAGCACGGGATTTTTGTGATGCATTAATATCTCAAATAGGGTACTTTATCTACAAGTTTAAGTTTCCCAGCATTAAACTTATATTATGAAACAAAGAAACATGTTATTTCGACGCATTGCATGATTGAAAGGCAGGCGCGCAAGAATTGATATAGGCTATTGTACAGAAAACGGCATTACACAGTCCTTAAAGAGAATTTTTTTTAAATTCTGTCATTATTACTCACCCTCATGTCGTTCCAAACCCGTAAGACCTTCGTTCATTTTTGGAACACAAATTAAGATATTTTTTTCTATTTTAGTCTTACCGGTTGGGATCGACATGATGGTGAGTAATTAATGACAGAATTTTCAGTTTTGGGTGAACTAACCCTTTAAGGGGGGCGTTTCCCCCACTCTATATTGCAGACAGAAGTGGGAGATTATTTATAATAAACATGCTGAAAAAATAAAAACATATAAATTAAGATAATGTTGCACAATTAAAATAAAAGATGATAACGCATAAAAAAAGATAACGCAGCCTCTGTTGATTCTTTGCGGACATCTACCGGAAGTTAAGTTTGGGCCACAAAAGCGCGCATGCGCAGTAACGTTTGTTTATGTTGTTGCCGTTGAAACCATCTATAATTACAAAGAGGTAGTCTGGAAAGTAGGGCCTAAAGGACAACATTATCCCCCTGTGGTCCTTTAGATCTCCCTGTAATTTGAACGAAAACATAAATGTAACAACTCTAACATCACAGCTGTTTAAATGCTCTGCATAACACCATAATTAAAGAGCTTTATGATGATAAAGACCTGGTTTATGAGAGGTTTTCATGCTAGTAAAACAAAAATTGCTGTGTGGCTTGGACAAGCGTAATCTAACAAAAGCTCTGCACACTAGAATGAATTATTGAGTGATAGCCTCTTCCCTTTACTTCCAGTCGACTTGACTGAGATGCGTGTGAGTGAATGTGCACACGAGTCTGCATGAGCATGTATTCTCTCTGCCTCATGTATTCTTGGTGACCATCATCAGATATGTGTACATAAACTGTTTATGTATACATAAACTGTTTTACGTTTCCTATCTACCCTGAATAGAGACAGAGGTGGTATATTTAGGGGAATGAATGACATCTGTATCTGTATGGGCATCTGATTTGTGCTTGTGTGTGTTAGAATGTTAACTCTTTACACTAAACACACAAAAGGCTCCAGCAGATGAACCATCCAAAAATCACACCTGGGGCCCGTTTATACTTCATGTGTGCCAATAGCTAATATTCTTACCGTGTAATTTTTTCGGAAAATTACTTCAATGATGAGCACACTGCTTTTAGAAAGAGTGCTCGCATTGATTTAGCTGTAAAACACATCCTTGTTAAAGCCTTCTGAGAGATCCATTAGACATTTAAAAGCTCTCTATCCCTCCATTGTGCCTCTATGTGTGTGTGGAAAACAACAAACATTCCTCAGCTTTGCTTTATATGCCTGCACTTAAAAAATGATTCGGGCCCTTCATAGATAATACACATTTAAATTCTGTTCACTTTACTTAAACATATCTAATTTTGTCACAACTTAATTTAATTGTGTTCAGTCAACCTAATATATTTAAAACTGAAGTTTACTTAATTACTTAATAACTACATGAAATATTTTTGTTGACATAACTAACTAGGCAGTGTAGTTCCCAGCATGCTTTGCAAGGGACTCCATTTGGAGAGTAAATTTAGGGATTAAAGTGTTATTTTATGTGTTTTTCCTGTAAAGGGAAAGATGTTAGTTAATGTTAGTCTTTAATGTTCAGTTATGGTGGATATTTAGAGGAGTTTCTGTAATGTTTTTGAATTTTGTGGTTACCATTATGCTGAAGCGTGGCGCCTGTGCTTAGGCTGTGGGCACTCAGTCTGCTGTCTTCTTATATTTTCATTATATACATTGTGTATGATGATGAATGAAACTGCTAATAATTGATTTTCCAATTAAATGTTTTAATTTAAGCTTGGCAAGTAAAAAACAGTCATGTTATAAGTATATAAATATAATTTAAACTGTATTTTATAAAATTGAGTTGGATCAACTCAATTACATTTCATTGCATGAATTTGTTTTTTATGAGTTGGGGCTATACATATTTATTAGATGGAAAACCTGCCCTAAATTAAATTGAGTTTGTCCAATTAGTTATTTTTTGTTTTTTGAGTATGTTAGAAAAAGAAGAAATAAATAACAGAAAGGGGGAGTACAAGGAACACCCAGTTAACAGGTGACATTAAAAAGTTTGAGTTTTCATTTTCACTGTTCAAGAACGACCCTACACAAGGGCAAATACATAGATCAGTGCAGCATTTCGTATTCTGTGAGTTAAAATGAGGTGATGTGCTTGAAAAACCAGCAGTTACGAGATAAAAACCAAGCCAGTCAATCAAGCTTAGGAAATGATTCTGCATGCCTGATCAAAACAGGAAAGAGAGAGGATTTTATTACGTAGTTTGAAGAGAAAGAGCAACAGAGTGAGTGAAATGCCTCAATGCTAATGTAAATGACAGGCTGTCCTTAGAGATCCCTAAACCCAATTTCTGACTTATCATGTGCCACTGCCTGAGAATATCACAGACACAAACAAAAGTTTAAAATGGAAATTATCAAAGAAACTACAGTTCTTACTTAGCAAAAATAAGTGCTCTTTTTTTCAAACCTTTCTCCATTTTGTGGAGAAATGTTTTATTATTCAAATATTTCAGCTACTCGATTGCCTACCTATGATACCATCTGTAAACTTTCAAAAATCAGAGAGGGATACAACTGTGTGCTTTTCTCTGTGGAGAGAAATGATGTGGTGACAGTGAAAAGGGTACTGAAAAGGGTGTGAAAGCATCTGCTCTCCCCAATAAAGTAACAATATTGCTTTTTCAAGTCCATCACAATCATATTTTAAAACCTGTGTGATGGTATTCAACACCATGTTGAGCAACGCTGAATGCATGATACAGGTGCTGAGGTGTGATGTAGCCTACATAAACACACATATACCTAGCTATAGAAATGGTAACATTCATAGACTTCTATTGTTATCAATACTATAGCAAAACACTAACCCTGACAGGAAACCTTCTGCATTTTTACAATTTAAAAACTTTTTTATTTATATAACTTGTTTATCCTCCTGGGACCCAGGAATATACTTGGGTAGTGGACATTATATTTTAGTGAATTTCTCTGACACCATACATTTCACAGTTTTAAGTCTGGATGTCCTGTAAAGAGCACTTTCAGGGCATATGTTTGGAGGTTTTACCATGACTTCTCCTTGGTCTTTAATAATGACTGACATTAAATTAGTGATTAAATTTAGCACTCTTGTGAAAATATGATAATATTTTGTAATTATCATTTAAATCTGACTAATTTTCAAATGCATTTGTCATAAAATCAAAATCTCAGGAAAATGTTATGGCATTTCTAATCAAAATATGACTTTGTGTTACAAAACAGGGCATTGATTTCATACATGTCCACTTTAGAAGACACCAGGACTTAAAGCATTTTGGGAGATACAAGTGAATAGGGAAATAAATCATATATCAATATTACTATGAAATATTAGATATTATTATGAAAATGTTTCCAATTAGTACTCACATTATTACACTTCTTTTTTCATTACATGTTGCCACAAGAACACATTGATATGCAAATTAGATACGGTGTATAGATACATTGTATTGATTGGGACTACCCATTCATGACCATTTTACCCACATATTGCATAAAGTAAAATGGTATATCAATTCTTTCCGTTATATCTTTCATAACATAGTTGAGAATCATCTTTATACGCAGTTTATACATAAAAAAATCCTGAAACCTAAAAATTTATTGGCCCCCATGATTTTGCCAATAGATGTCAATTCATGTCATTTCATGTCTTTTTATTTTATTTTTTAAACAACTGGTGACCACTACAGTGGAAATAGCATAACATATGAATAAAATATATTTTTTCAAAAAAAAAAGTTCTCCGTTTGTTTCTTATGCTCTAAACAATGTAAACAAAGGACATGAAAAAATAATAAATTCAAAACACTTTTTTTCCCTCTGTCTCAGGATCATACACCGTTTTTACAAATAAGGACGTTCCCAAAAGGAGGTTTTGTCATATTGTCTCCAAAATACACTATATTGTCAAAAGTATTTGAACACCCCACCAATTCCTTGAATTCAGTTCCAATTGTTCCAATCACTTCCATGGCCAAAGGTGAATAAAATCAAGCACCTAGGCATGCAGACTGCTTCTAGGGGGGATTATGGTGTGGGGGTTGTTTTTCAGGGGTTGGGCTTAGCCCCTTAGTTCCAGTGAAAGGAACTCCTAATGCTTCACCATACCAAGACAATTTGGACAATTTCATGCTCCCAACTTTGTGGGAATAGTTTGGGGATGGCCTCTTCCTGTTCCAACATGACTGCGCACCAGTGCACAAAGCAAGGTCCTTAAAGACATGGATGAGCAAGTTTGGTGTGGAGGAACTTGACTGGCCTGCACAGAGTCCTGACCTCAACCTGATAGAACACCTTTGGGATGAATTAGAGTGGAGACTGCGAGCCAGGCCTTCTCGTCCAACATCAGTGCCTGACCTCACAAATGCGCTTCTAGAAGAATGGTCAAAAATTCCCATAAACACACTCCTAAACCTTGTGGAAAGCCTTCCCAGAAGAGTTGAAGCTGTTATAGCTGCAAAGGGTGGGCCAACTCCATATTAAACCCTACGGATTAAGAATGGGATGTCATTAAAGTTCATGTGCATGCAGGTGTCCCAAAACTTTTGACAATATGTATGTTTAAGTACATATGTTTTTATATCTTTGTGGGGCTTTCTATTTACTTCCATTGTTTTAATACTAGGATCATGATATTGTTCTATCCCCTACCCCTCACAGAAACGTTTTTGTATATTTCAATATTAATTTTATTATTTTTATTAATTTTACAATTTTTGTGGGGACCACAATGTAGGTTTAAACAATACACACACTTTTACCTATCTAAATGAGGACATACCACAGACTTGAAGCATTCAGCACATTTAGAAAAAATACTTTATTTATGAATCATTTAACCTTTAAGGACATCCCTGGAAATCCCCTAAGCAGGATTTTGTCAAATTTAGCTCATTTCTGGGGACAGTTTTGTCTCTGATGCATAGTTGAGTAACATACAGTTCCTTGGGCAGACACATACTACAAATAGGTCAGTCCACTATGAACCAACCAGACAGCAGCAGAATATTTGTTTGAGTTATGAAGGTACATTGTTGCTGTAAGAAATACTATGATGGGGTCTCTGGTGTAGAATGTCATACTATGATCACTAGCCTTGAGTTTGGCATTAATAAGAATCCCAGGTCTCTCACTATATGAGACGGCACAATTTAATCATTTCGACCGAGGACTATGTAAAAACACAGCAGAGGCACAGCAGGTAGTCAGTCATATAGAGAACCTTCTCTTCATATACGGGTACTCATATACTATGTATAAATCTCGAGGTGTTTTGCTGCCAGCCATGTCATGTTCTGCTACTTCTCATAATGGTAATTTGTTGGTGATTAGTGGCTGCTGTCCTTGGTTCTGAATGGCTGCCTTCAAAAAAGTGACTCAAATGTTTGCTCCACTACAAAGCAGACAAAGTCAATCTCTCCTGCAAACATCACCTTCACCATTCAAAAGAATAAAAACTACAGGAACCTCAGTTCCTGCTGGCTCAGCCCAGTTACATCAGCGGTTACATTTTTTTTTTTTTAGATACACAATACGCTCTGGAGAAGGAGGCTTTGCTATTGGATTATTGGCTGCTGTTGCAGTGACAAAAGCCTCAGATTCCATATATAGTGACAAGGAGGCTATAGCCTGGACCATAGAGACCAAAGCACACCAAAACAAAGAGCTCAAAAACAACTACTACAATAACAAGGGTAACAATAATATGACAACAGCACAATGTTGCCCGACTTATCCAGGAAGGATAGAAATGTGGTATTTTGAGGCAAGCATGACATCAGAATTCATTAAAAACTACTATCTTTCAAGAGAGAGGATTGCAGGAAGGTAAACGTGCATTTTATTTAAGGATCGTATGTGCTCTCATGCTGAGCCCCACACATCCAGTTTGGTAACAAATGACAAAAGGAGAGCAATACAAATGCAAAAACATGCAAATTCACGAACAAATGTTAATTTTAGATATGACAGCACATTCACAGTAATCTGTATAATGAATCAGATGAAAACACAGAAAGGAAGGGGGTGACTGAGAAAGGGGTTTTAATGAGCACTCTTATTTTCAAACAATTTGATGTTCAACTTGAGTAAACAATTATCTGCTTGTCCATGTCACCTTTTTATCAAAAGGCATATAAATGAAAAAAACATTTATTATGATCACTGAATGAAAACACAGATCTTGGATAATTATCTGTGTCCAAAATTCCACCCCAGATTTAATGTGAAGGACTTTTTTTTTATTCTGTGACTCTGTAAAGTGTATTGCATTTTGTTTTGTGTTAGCAAGTACCAGACAAAGCACTTCACTTGCACCCCAAGTGTTATATGTATTATGCTTTAAAGTGTGTACTCGAGCTATGATTTTCCAAATGCACACACAGGGGCAGATATGGTGCATTTTCCCCTTGATAGCCCTCTAATGCTTAAACAAACAAACCCAAAGTCATTTTCCTGCATTATTCTGTGATTTTCATAAAAGCTAAGATAAAGTGCATCTGCTCCCTGAAGCCAACATATCAATAATGAGCAGTTTTGTGCAAAAATTGCAGATTAAAGGAAGAGGCCTCTTGCCGTTTTAGTGTTATGCTAATTCCAGCCAAATGTTGGTAATTAGCTTTTTTTCCGTACATCAATCTGAATGTGTATAAGAATTTTTCTTTGGAATGAATGCATTACATGAGCTTTGGTGCCACGGCCAAATGTTGCCACATATCAAAGATTCTATTGCAGTCTGTATGCGTGAGTCGATATTTATTCAAGACATTCTGCTGATATTAAGAAAAGAAGAAAATAGACATTCCTGAACATAAAAAACCAATAGAGACCAATAGTCTCTCCATAGTGTTTCTGCCCTGTTACATTTGCCATATCTTTGTTCTCTCTCGAAAGATGGCACTGTGGAACACATCATTTTCTTTTTATCATTCTCGTAATTTAAAAATGGAATTATGAATAAATTGCTGATTAGGATAGCTACATTAAATACAATTGCTGAAAAAGAATTAATTTATGATTCATCTAATACTATATTTTTACAATTCGTTTAGAGCTTCTCTACTGCTCTAAAGTCATATGCATACCTTCCATTTAAATAGCAAAAATTTTGAATTCCACATACCATAAACAGTGGTACAGGATTCTGATGTGCTAGAATTAAATCTGAAACGGCTTTTACACTTAGGAAATGATTATAAAAATCTGCTACTTCAAAAGGCCTAATACTACTAAAACCAATCATAAAACCAGAGGCATTTTCAACTTCTGCTATAGCAGCCAAGCCAAGATAAGCATGTGCATTTTACAGACATACGCAACGTTTCCCAGTCATACACCACATAAACACACTCATTGCTTGCTGAGTTCAACACACAGACAGAGATGATAGTGTGTACAACAAAAAGAACTTATTTTTATTTGAAAGACATCAGTTAAAAAATGTTTTACAAAAGTGTCAGAAACTGACAAGTGGAAGTGGGGAAAAAAATTGAAATGGTGATATTAAAGAGGGGATTATGTCTCTGATGGAGCAAGAGAGAGAGCATGAGTGTAAGAAAGGGAGGGAAAGCAGTCATTTTAATAGCCTGCACAGCACTAAAAACAGTTATGGATTTAGATATCATGGTCAATACATCTGCTTCAAATGAAAAAAATCTTCACCATGCATAGGGATGAGACACACTGAGGGAAAAATAGGATTAATTAATCTCATTCTAAACAAATTATTTGGCATAAATGGGACCTAATTAGTCATTTTTATTCTGGAATTCAGCCATGCTACAATAATCACGACATGCTATCCCATAATCACACAGCTCACTGTTTATCCTCTAAGATTTCGATGAACTAATCTACACAACACATTTCTTTGTGCTTAAACTGGATTTCCTCTATTCCCACTGGCAAGGAAAACACCACCACTGTCTGCTGCAGATTTTCCTGAGTCACTGTTGAGTAGTTGGTTGAGAGAAGAATGACATGTTGTTTGGTATAAAACACCACATATTATGTGTGTGTAATCAGAAATTGTAAGTGGAACGTAATTGTGAGTAGTGGACACAAAACACCAATCAGTCTGATTAGTCTTCTTATGAACATTTCAGTGCTTCAAGATGGACGGTGATTAGAAAGGCAAAAATCAGTCTTTAAGTCTTCAATTGATTGAAGAAAAACAGAACACCTGATTAGCTATCGTTCTTTGCGCAAGGACACCAGTAAATAGTTTTAATAGAGCTTTGTTGTAGTGACAGAACACAATTGAATATAGAGCATGTCATTGACTCAGATAACTGTTGGTTAGAACAGGTAAGCTGGCATCTGTGTTTCATAGTTAATTACGAGAAGAAGCCAATTAAAGGTTGTAGGAAAAGCCCCAGAGTTCCCAGCACACACACCAGCACAAAGACCCAAAGAAAGATGCGGTCAATCACCATGGCAACATACTTCCAATCATCCTCCACCTAAGAGAGAAAGGGCACACAATAAACAGAAGAAAGAGGAGATATGAAAGGTTAATAAATAAAAGAAAAGAGAGGTTAGAGGTAACAAGGAAAGAAAATGAGAGAAAGAAGAAAAATGAGAACACGTGAAAGCAAGGTAAATTGAGGAGAAAATGGCAAAGTGAGGATGAGAATGAGCGAAAAGCAGGCGTGCTGTCTGTCCAGAATGCTTTACTAACACTACACGGGGATAAGTTCAATTAGATTGTGCTACTATACAGTAAGCTGTGCGAAACATTTTCCCTCCACATATTTAGGCACTGGGCGCTTTACAATGCTAATGTGATTCAGTAGTGAAGCTCTGAGCCAAGAGTGAAGATGAAGGATGAAGTGGTGAGACTTTCCATATCAAAGTGTGATGTCTCCGTTGAGGGATCTAAAGCACTTATTGTCAGTGAAGCACTCAGTAAACATTTCCACCGAGAGTAGCGGAGTCGTTTCTCTAAGCTTATGCTTGATGTCTGTGATATATAACCTTTCTGACCTTTGAAGTCTTTCTGAGGACATTACAATCAAAACATTGCATGATATTGGAGTTTAAGTCAGACACTAAGTGGGCACCTTCTTTTTCAAATGGGCAAAGAGGATCTTTATTATGAAGACATTATGATATCTGAATGGACAAGTGGATGGAATAATGGCACAGCATGCGTTGTCATGTGAGTAAAGGTACAGTTAAACATAGAATTACTGTTCTCACAAGGTACAACACATTGACTATTGGAAATCACACTTGAAATGCATGCCTGAAAAGCCACTTGTAACACAGGGTGGCTACATCTACCTGGCAGGAATACAAATACTGCTGCGTACGTCATTCCCAACATTCATGGCTCTTTACTATAGCTATGGTAGAGTGGGGCTGTGATGTGTTGAACATCATCCCCCTGCTTCTGAGGCAGTCATTATGTATTCATAGTTGCATATAGTTGCTCTACTCTGTGCAATACATTGACTACAGGACAAATACTCACGCCCAACGAATCTAGCAAATACAGAACAGGAATAAATACGACAGCATGGAAATAGCCATCCCACGAGTTGAATGACTATGCAAACCCCCGGGCTGTTACATGCCAAGAGATAGCTTCCACAATTCAGTAAGAAAGACATTGCTTAGACTGAGCTGTACAATGAGCCGGATTGGCAAGAGTTGATCTAACAATCGAAAAGGTCTTAGGCATATAGTTGAATAGTTAGTCTGAGGCGCCTGACATTTCTCAAGGGGAACCCCACAGATTTCCATATGACATGCTGAAAGTTTGCTACATTTTCAGAGTGAAGGAAAAGGAATAATAAAGACTATTTGCAGAGGCTTCACCATTATGAGCTCTAAAAACAACACTGAGCGCACAACACTGACATCAAAGCCCACGCTCTAGCTAGGGATGCTTATGTGAGCAGAACTTTAACAAATAGGAAACACTAAGGCTGTCCTACTAGAAGTTTAATGATGTCAGCATACCATGTTTTTGACAGTGAATAATGCATTAATGAACAGTCTTGGGCCCCTGATGCATGGATGCAACTGAGTGAAGCACACTGATCTGGTATGGATAAAAACATAGGACACCTTGCATTTTGTGCTATTCAAAGAAGCCTACATTGGTATAGGGTACCTATGTTTGCCCCTTGAAGTTGTCATTCCCATAACAACGGTTCCTCCCCAGGAAAGGAGGTCCATCCCTGCTTTCGGCAGAGCCCCCCCCCCCTTGACTTATGTAAAACACAATAGTTGTTTTCTGTTCTGATCAGAACATACTAACCATTCTGTATTAAATAAAAGTGTATGAGGAATACCAAGACCACCAGTAATTTTAGGAAGTATGGCTTGTGCAGCCACACCCCTCTTACAGACACTGTACATGGTTCCCAATCCCAGTGCCTTTTGTTATTGCATGATAAAACAGAATCATGCCAACTGGAACTCCTTGTGTAAAAAGAAGGGGATTACCTCCATGTGCCTATAGATGTCACTTCCACCATCCTGCGAGCAGGATATACACAGACGGCTGGACAAAATCAAGCACTGAAAAGCTCAGACTAACAAGAAGACTAATCTGACTACTACTACCATAGGTGCCATCAGCCCAAGCAGGTACAAAAGTGTAGTTTGCTGCCCAGCTTACACTAATGCAACAGTTGTGAAACACACCTACTCTCTATTGAGGAAAAAAGCTCTATTGCAAATGTCAAGTTACATGACAATGAATGTTATTTCTTGGGAGGAGAATCAAATTTTGGCAGTGTGTTTATCCAAAGAGAACAATTGTTTATAGTCAATGGGTTGTACAGAGTGGATTGACTGAATAGGAACCTCTTTACCTCTTTGGCTTTGTTGCGGCTCCTCATGTTCTCAGCAATGTACTTCACACTCTCAATAGCCTGTTTGATCTCCGGTGACACCACAGAGAAAGCCACAACTGTGTTAATAGCCTGTGGACTCAACTGACGACTCACTTTCCCACAATCCCCCTCGGTTGCCTCTTTCATTGGGTGACATGGGCATCCCCCTTTCTTTCCTTCTAATGCTGCTTTCCCTTCCCCAAATTCCAAAGAGTTCATTGCTCCCTGTTGGGATCCACTATTTTTCCTCTTCTTTCCCTCTCCTCCTCGTCCCGCTCCAGTCCCAGACGAGCTCCCGATTTCTAGTCCTCCTTTTCCAGAGGACTCTGATGGATCGAGAGGCCGGCGCATGAACATGATGCGGGGTAAAGTTCGGAGGAAGACGGTACGTACCCAGCTAGGCATAGTGTGGGTCATAGGGGTGCGATAGTGCACATTTAATACAAAGACGGTGATGACAATGGAGAGGGTGACAAAAATCATGGTGAAGAGAAGGTATTCGCCTATCAAAGGAATCACAAGTGAGGTGGAGGGGATGGTTTCTGTAATGACAAGAAGGAACACAGTGAGAGAGAGGAGTACAGAGATGCACAATGTCACTTTCTCGCCACAGTCTGATGGAAGGTAGAAGACGAGTACTGTCAGAAAGGAGATGAGGAGGCAGGGGATGATAAGGTTGATAGTGTAGAAGAGGGGCAGTCGGCGTATGTAAAAACTGTAGGTTATGTCTGGGTATATCTCTTCACAACAGTTGTACTTGATGTCATGCTTATAACCGGGTGCATCAATGATCTCCCACTCTCCACTCTCCCAAAAGTCTTTAAGGTTGACCTTTGAGCCGATGAGAACCAGGTCAATCTTGGCCTTGTCATAAGTCCAGGAACCAAACTTCATTGAGCAGTTCTGATAGTCAAAAGGGAAGTAAGTGATGTCCATAGGGCAGGATGATTTGAAGATGGCAGGAGGGACCCAAGTGATGGTTCCATCATATTTCAAAAGAGCTTTGGTTTTGTCCTCCACCAAGAAGTCCCCAACAGCACTGTGTCAGAAAAAAAGTAAATTTGAATGTTATGACCTCTGATGCATTAATACATTTAACCCTCAGACTATTAGCTCTAATGATTCTCATTTGGCTCCAAAAGAAATTAAGAACCAGAAAATATCCGCCAAATTACGAAATTTCTAGTATTTGTATGTTAAGTTGGAATACTTGACTCACTTGTTGTAAAGTACAATGTCAGGCCTCCAGATTTTATTTGATGGGACTCTGATGAACTCAATTCCATCAAATTCTGCTGGTAACCACTTCAGCTTGTAGTCATTCCATATCTATGACAAAAGCACTAAAGTTTAAATCTGGCATTTACACTGGTGTGTGTACATCTTTCATCTGAGCCCTGTCATTAAAAGTCTTTGAGTGGTTTTGTGTGTGCACATCTCTCCATATGCAAGAGGAAAAAGCACTCTTTTTGTTCAAGCAGGTATGTTGTCTATTACCGTTTATTATCAAATGTGTATACAGAGCTGTAAATGTGTATAGTGGTGTATTTGCAGCGCTGTGAATTTGTGCTCATTTTGTGTGCATATCATGGCTGGTTGGCATGTCTGTGTAGAGATATCTTATTAAGATTGCTGATCTCTCTGTGTTCAATGGTATCGAAATACTGCTATCAGGCATTGCACAGGCTTATTGTACAATACTAAAGGGTTTAACACAAACACACACATTCTTAGAAAAAAATTGCAATAATCCAAAAATGCTAATTTAAACAGAAAGTTCAACAGTCATGCAGGAGCATCTTGTACTTACTACTGTAGAACTGAAATATATATCTAACCAGACATTCCCAAAGAAACCCTATCAATAATAAATGTGCAATATTATTTTCTATATAAAATTTAAAAAAGTTAGACATATAAAGCTATGTACTACGGAGCCCCTAAAGGGACATGGTGGTGAAAAAAATTAGGATGGAAGGAAAAAATTTTTTTCCAATCTTTTGCGTTCCTTTGCAAAATGTTTTCGTTCCCCCAAGAAACTTTGCATTTCCTCACAAAACGTTTGCGTTTTCTCACAAAGATATTTGTGTTGCCTCACAAAGATATTTGCGTTCCCTTGCTAAACTTTTGCATTTCCTCGCCAAAGATATTTGCGTTCCCTTGCAAAACCTGCTGTGAGTTCGGAGTGTAAACACTTGCTGTTTAATATCAATAACTTGTGAGCTAAACATTGTTAAAACACAAATTAAACTTTTTTAATGTAGACAATGTTAGCCTTATAATATGAGAGACAAGTCCGAAGGGATCGTCTGCAAAGTTCAAAAATAGTCATTAACTTCAATGTTACACACTGCAGTGCCTCCAAATTCAATTTATATATCAATGGTCTCCTACTGGTCATACTACAACACTTAGTTTGATAAAATGTGCTTTTGCATCATTTTTATGATTTTTTATAATGAAAAATATTCAGTTAACTTCACTGAAATGCACTGTACACTTCCAGCAGGACATTAAACAGGAAGTGTTTACACTCCAAACTCACAGCAGGTTTTGCGAGGGAACTCAAAAGTTTTGCAAAGAAACGCAAAATATCTTGAAAATATTTTTTTCCTCCCATCCTAAAGTTTTTCCACCACCATGTCCCTTTAGGGGCTCCGTTATTCATATGATGCATGTATCTTTTCATACTTAGAGGGTAAAACATAGGTTGACTATATTAATAAAGTTCTAAACTAAATCATTAAAACTAATTAAAAAAATCTTTGCTGGCTGTGAAATTAATTTTCAGAACAGTAGTTTATTATTATTCTGCTGATTATTAAAAACAATGTGAATTGTTTGATCTAGTTGGACTAAACTATCTTTGCACATATATTACCATCTTTTTAACCTCTTTCTTTCCATTCGATTTGGAGATAACAACTGTGCTAAAGTAACTCTCAGTTTTCCATTATTTACGTAACTTTTCTCTTCCACAATATCCTGCTTATATCTCTACCTACTCATCTTTATTCTTCTTTCCCTCTATTACTCAACCCCACCTTTATGCTATACACATTTTCTTGTCACATTACATTATTACCGACAATGGCAAAGCAAGACACAATTTTTGAAAATTTTTTATTGATAATAACGCATGCACAAGACCAACATGCTGCACACATACATCACTTACATGTCTCAGCCAAAGGTTTGTTTCCATGATCTGATTGACTTCATCCTTTAGAGAGGAAGACAGAGGCAGGTATAGAAACAATTATAAACGGAACATGTTCTAGCAATAAAATCAATACAGTTCTTGTCTAGTGGGAAAGAGAGATCTGACAAGAGCTAAAATTTAGAAGTGCTTTCATTAGTCATTTCATCTTCTAGCTTCAAATGCATACTGTATGCCATTCATCACAGTACCCTCAACAGTGATAATAGCTTCTGCAATATAACTACAAAACATCTGCAAAAAATGCTTGCTGAGCAATAATCCTTAATCCTGAGTGTGAGTATAATCTATAATCCAGGATTCTGTTCCCTAGAGTGGTGGGTTATGGCTTGTTAATCTCTCAGGTGTCTGTCTCTGTGAAGCAAGAATAAAGGTGTGATGATAATCTTGGCCGCTTTCCCCTGGTGAAGTGGAAATTTAATCCAGGAGTTTTAAGAGGCATGCTGATTTTGTATGACGCCAGGGAAAGCACAGAGTCTGCATTACTTCCTGTAACAGTGGGGCACAAAGGCTTTTAACTCAATTGCTCTTTCTGACCACAGTAAATGAAATAAAAAGCCCTCACAACAACTGAAAACAGAATAGAATTCCACTTACAGAAAGCCACCTGCAGAGAAAATAACCTTATACTATATCCTAGCAAAAAAAAAAAACTATATTGAGCTTTATTAAGAGGTCAAAGGTGCTTGCATTTGATTCGATTGAGCTCTAGTTTACACAAATAATTAATTAATTTGGACTAATCTGAATCTTGTTTGACAAAAATGTCTCAGCTTTGCATGATTCTTTTTTTATAATGCTTAACAATATGATGATTTGTAATGGATGTCTTAAAGGGTTCCTTCTTTATATAAATATTAACTAAAGACGTCTAAAGTCTAATGTACATTATGAAAAAAATGGATATTCATGTTAAGATTGGCTGAAGATAACAATTATTACATTTATGTTATTTAATTTATTAAATTATTGTTTTTAAAGCAAGTGAGTGTTCAATGATAGCGGACATAGTCTAAATGTAAAAATAGGCAATCCACAATTAAATATACAATACATACCAATATTGATAATTTAAAAAAAATAAAATGTTAATACTAGCTAATAACCAATATACACTCACCTAAAGGATTATTAGGAACACCATACTAATACTGTGTTTGACCCCCTTTCGCCTTCAGAACTGCCTTAATTCTACGTGGCATTGATTCAACAAGGTGCTGAAAGCATTCTTTAGAAATGTTGAACCATATTGATAGGATAGCATCTTGCAGTTGATGGAGATTTGTGGGATGCACATCCAGGGCACGAAGCTCCCGAAGACGAAGATCTGGTGACTGTGGGGGCCATTTTAGTACAGTGAACTCATTGTCATGTTCAAGAAACCAATTTGAAATGATTCAAGCTTTGTGACATGGTGCATTATCCTGCTGGAAGTAGCCATCAGAGGATGGGTACATGGTGGTCATAAAGGGATGGACATGGTCAGAAACAATGCTCAGGTAGGCCGTGGAATTTAAACGATGCCCAGTTGGCACTAAGGGGCCTAAAGTGTGCCAAGAAAACATCCCCCACACCATTACACCACCACCACCAGCCTGCACAGTGGTAAAAAGGCATGATGGATCCATGTTCTCATTCTGTTTACGCCAAATTCTGACTCTACCATCTGAATGTCTTAACAGAAATCGAGACTCATCAGACCAGGCAACATTTTTCCAGTCTTCAACTGTCCAATTTTGGTGAGCTTGTGCAAATTGTAGCCTCTTTTTCCTATTTGTAGTGGAGATGAGTGGTACCCGGTGGGGTCTTCTGCTGTTGTAGCCCATCCGCCTCAAGGTTGTGCGTGTTGTGGCTTCACAAATGCTTTGCTGCATACCTCGGTTGTAACGAGTGGTTATTTCAGTCAAAGTTGCTCTTCTATCAGCTTAAATCAGTCGGCCCATTCTCCTCTGACCTCTAGCATCAACAAGGCATTTTCGCCCACAGGACTGCCGCATACTGGATGTTTTTCCCTTTTCACACCATTCTTTGTAAACTCTAGAAATGGTTGTGCGTGAAAATCCCAGAAACTGAGCAGATTGTGAAATACTCAGACCGGCCCGTCTGGCACCAACAACCATGCCACGCTCAAAATTGCTTAAATCACCTTTCTTTCCCATTCTGACATTCAGTTTGGAGTTCAGGAGATTGTCTTGACCAGGACCACACCCCTAAATGCATTGAAGCAACTGCCATGTGATTGGTTGATTAGATAATTGCATTAATGAGAAAATGAACAGGTGTTCCTAATAATCCTTTAGGTGAGTATATTATGTAGTGTTAGTAATACTGACAACAGGCCTAGAAGCATTTTTACATCTCAAATGTCTGGATAAAAAAAGTTTAATTAAATGTTAAATAAATGTTAAATAATTAAATGTTTTGAGACCATGGACACTTTTTCTTACCACTTTAACAAGCTGTGAGATGGAGACCTCAAACTCCACAGTGACGGGATCAGACACATTTTCCACTGGCCGAATGAACTGATTATACCTCCTGAATAAACGACGAAACAGCCTGTCTTCTCCTTTAGATGATAAACAATCTGCACAAACACGCACATACAGAGATAAACACACACATACTGTACAGGAACAGAAATCTACTTTAGCATGCAGTGCACTGGGTGGGACCCAGGGACAGACTTCATTCATTATAGAGTGGAGGGGGAAGTAGGAAATACAGAAAACGAGACACGTGCAGCATAACATTCGGATGCCGGAATGTAATCTGTTAATGTATTAGCAAAAGTGGTTGACTGATATGAGTTTTTAATAAACAAAGGAAATCAAGAGAACACGGTCGATATCTATTATTAAAGGAAAGCAAATGAGATTTAAGCCAAATTTGCTGAATTTATATGAATAATATAAATAATAATTATTGTACAAAAATGGGATCCATTTCAATTTGCACGCACACCTACAAACACACACTATTTTCACTATCTTTGTGGGGACTCTCCATAGACGTAATGGTTTTTATACTATACAAACTGTATATTCTGGTTCCATATAAACCTACCCATCACAGAAAACATTCTGCATTTTTACATTTTCAAAAAAACTCATTCTGTATGATTTATATGCTTGTTTCCTCATGGGGACCTCTATTTATGTCTCCACAGTGTGCATTCAGGTTGAAGTCCCCACTGGAATAGGAACACACACCCACACACACAAACATACACACACGCACGCTTAGTGTTTTCATGTTTTATGGGGACTTTCCATAGACATTTCCATGATTTTTATACTATACAAACTGTATATTCTCTCCGCCTGCACTAACCCTACCCCTAAATCTACCCATCATAGGAAAAATTCAGCATTTTTACTTTTTCATAAAACATCACTTAGTATGATTTATAAGCTGTTTTCCTCATGGAGACCAAAAAAATGTCTTCACAAGGACAAGGATGTTGAATACTGCCATCCTTGTGGGGACATTTTGTCCCCGTAACATAGGGTTTACCAGGACCACACACACACACACCCTTAAGGCGGTTATGTTAACAGCCCAAGCACAGTTGTCTGCTATTGTCAGTAATCCAAAATGGGCAAATCATTTAGTAGTTTTATATGCCTGTGAAAATGTTTTTTTTTTTTTTGTGTTTGACTGTCCCCTCACTCTATTTCTTGTTTTATACTGCGAATGTGTGTTTTTGTAATAATGTGTGAGTGTGTTTACTCTGTTTGCTTTTATCATATTTCTTAGGGTCAGAGCCAAAGTCCTACCAGACACTATAAGTGCTCCAAATATAGCTCTCAACGTTAGAGGTCATCATCAACTATCACCAAAGAGGCCAGGTGTAGTCATGTGAAAAATGGAACCACTTTAAAATAATGCAGCCTGATGGAGCTAAACAAGTCTGAAGGAACACAGGAAGAGTCAAGAAGAGGGTAAGGTCACACTTAAATGTAGGTATTTACTTAAAATGGGATATCAAATTTCACACTAAAGGATTACTAGTTAGATTGTAACTTTGAACTTGTTTTTTCTACTTGTTTTTGAACCATTTTTTCTTAGTCTAGGCACATAGACTCGTAAGATACTGATCGTAGTGCATTCACATATGAGGTTTGCCTGCACTGATGCAAAAAGTGGCTTTCAAATTTTTAAACAGAAGCAATGTTCAGAAGCTTATGTTTCTTTCGCCTCAACTTTTTCCTTTTCTATTGAAAGATGATATATAAATGATACTTAAATAATTATAGTTGCATATTTACGGAACGGAACTATATCTCGAATGATAATAGGCAATAAAGAAATATTTAAAATATAAATCAAATTTATAAATAAGTTAAACGAATAAGTTATACTTTTTGTTCAAAAGAGCAAAATACACTGTTTAGAGACACTACAACAACAAGTTATTAACATCTTTCTTAAAATATAAACGAGTGTGAAGGTCAATATTGTAATATACAGTATGTCTATGAATGAAGTCTGTCCTGTCAAACATCTGTTGTAATTCAATCTTTTTTTTTTTTTTTTTCTTCAGTTTTTTGTAATAAATACTTATACCATACTTGGGGTTACATTTCGGCTAAATGTAACAATACAATGTTCAAATATTCAATAGTGTGTAAATTGTCACTTGGTGCTAAAAAAGGTCTGAAAGAAGCTTTTCAATACAACCATAAAGCTGTTTTCTTAAAACAGTGGCTTTCATGTATTGTTGCAACAAATAAACTTTTAAGATTTATGTTTTGTGCTATACTGCAGCTATAATATGAAAAACATGTGAGACATGTAGTGATAATATAATGAATTGTATTATATGTGGTTTAAAGAAATAACAGAATAGCAGTGATATAACTGCTACATAAATTGACTTTGCATTTTGCAAACACTCCTGTGCAGTAATAGCTTCTGAAAACCTCTAGCGAAAATGGAATAGGACTGAATGCAGTAAACCTTATAGAAAAGCCAAATGCTGTGAACTTTAAACACCCAAACACACTCATGGACACTTAGAGATTTCAGTGCTGCTGTCTCATGTGTGTATGTGTTACGGTACAGAAGGGACGGAGACAAGAAGTATGGGAAGTGATGTTTATTTAGAGCAGACCAGTATGATGACGGAAGTGCAGGTGAATGGTGAAGAGGATCGTGAGAGGTGGATGAAGGAATCTTGGTGAAGTGGCTCGGAGTACTTGCTGTTGAGATCGCTGGAGAGAGGTGTGGAAAGGAGAAGAGGATGGAGACACACACACACGAGGGTGGAACACAGGAGACTCTTTGGAGGGAACAATGGAAGAAGGTAAGTAGCATATAGGAAGTCCTTGAAGTAAGCGTAGAGGTAAGTACCAATTTCAAACGAGACCGGACAGTGACTGAGCGTGTGAGTGTGTCTTTTGTACTGTGGGTGATTGGAGTGATGATGAGCTGCAGGTGCGCGTGATCAGTACTCAGGGGAAGGCGTGCGCTGTGATTGAGTGACGTGGGAGCCTGGCGGGTCTGTGACATTACCCCCCCCTCCACGGCCCGCTCCAGAGGGCCGCGGACCCCGACGTCGTGGTGGTCGGCCTCTGCCTCTGGGTGCAGGTCTGTTGGGGTGAGAAGCATGGAAGGTTTCGAGCAGGTTCGGGTCAAGGATGTCGTTTCTAGGTACCCATGAGCGTTCTTCGGGACCGTAGCCCTCCCAGTCCACTAGATACTCTAGGAGACCACCACGGCGCCGGGAGTCCAAGATGTCGTTCACCTGGTAAGCGGTACCGTCCTCCACGATGAGTGGGAGGGGGGTTTCTTCGGCTACGCCAGGCTCTGTGGGAATAGAAACGGAGGGAAAGTGAGGTTTCAGTAATGAGACATGGAAAGTGGGATGAATTCTGTATTGTGAAGGGAGTTGGAGTTGATACGTGACTGGGTTGATCTGCTTCACAATAGGAAAGGGGCCAATGAACCTGGGACTGAGCTTCCTGCATTGCAGACGCAACCTGATGTCCCTGGTGGACAGCCAGACCTTCTGACCCGGTTGGAAGGAGGGAGTGTTGGAGCGACGAAGGTCGGCTGTCATTTTGCGTCTGCGCAGGGCCCGTTGAAGCTGGTGATGTGCAGAGTCCCAGACCCTCTCGCTCTCCCGGAACCAGTAGTCTATGGCTGGAACATCCGACGGTTCCCCGGACCAAGGGAACAATGGGGGTTGGTAACCGAGCACGCACTGGAATGGAGTTAGACCGGTGGTAGACTGACGTAGGGAGTTTTGTGCGTACTCGGCCCAACCCAGGAACTGGTTCCAGGAGTCCTGGTGGCCGTGACAGAAGGTACGGAGGAAGCGACCGATCTCCTGAATCTTCCTCTCCGTCTGCCCGTTGGTCTGTGGATGATAACCGGAAGAGAGGCTGACAGTCACACCTAGGAGTGAGAAGAACGCTTTCCATACCCGGGAGATGAATTGAGGTCCTCTATCGGAAACAATGTCCTCAGGGATACCATAGTATCTAAAGATCCTATTAAACATGAGTTCTGCCGTCTCCATGGCAGTAGGCAGTCCTTTCAACGGAATCAGGCGACAAGATTTGGAAAATCTATCCACTACCACTAATACACAGGTACAGTCCCCAGACACAGGAAGATCAGTAATAAAGTCTACTCCTAGGTGTGACCATGGACGGTTGGGAACGGGCAGAGGATGGAGTTTGCCGGAGGGAAGATGTCTAGGGCTCTTAGAGATGGCGCATTCCTGGCATCCTCTCACGTACCTTCTGACGTCTGTCGCCATGTTGGGCCACCAGAAGCGCTCCTTCAGCAGCGAGAGGGTTTCATTGACCCCCGGGTGGCCAGTGCCCAACGACGTGTGGGATGTGTGAATGAGGGGAGTGCATCGTGTCCGTGAGATGTATTGTAACCCTGGTGGACAACCCGGCGGAGCATTGGTGGAGACATTGGAAGAGGGCAAGGTCTCCTCTGACCAGGTGATGGGACTCACGAACAGTTTCTCAGGAATAATGGGTTCAACCTTCTTGGAGTCCTCTTCGGGGTTGAAGAGACGGGAAAGGGCGTCTGCCTTCACATTCTTGGGTCCAGGCCGATAGGAGATAGTGAAATTGAATCTAGTGAAGAACAGTGCCCACCGGGCCTGGCGGGGATTGAGTCTCTTGGCGTCCCTGAGGTACTCTAAGTTTTTATGGTCCGTGAGTACCAGGAAAGGAAGTTGGGAACCCTCCAACCAATGCCTCCACTCTTCCAGGGCCATCTTGATGGCGAGAAGCTCCCGGTTGCCGATGTCATAATTCACCTCCGCCGGGTTGAGCTTGCGGGAGAAGAAGGCACATGGATGGAGTCTACTTGGAGTCCCCTGCTGCTGTGAGAGTACGGCTCCCACTCCTGTGGTAGATGCGTCTACCTCGACTACGAAGGCTTTCGTGGGGTCTGGATGCACTAGGAGGGGAGCCGAAGTGAAGGCCTCTTTAAGGTCTTCGAAGGCCTTCGTGGCCGCGGGGTTCCAGGACAGAGACTTGGGCTTACTACGGAGTAGTTGAGTAAGAGGGCAAGAAATAATACTATAGTTGAAAATGAATCGACGATAGAAGTTGGCAAATCCTAAGAATCTCTGGAGTTCTTTTATGGTTGTGGGAGTGGGCCAGTTCTTGATGGCTTCCACCTTCCCCTCGTCCATCCGGATGCCACTGCTGTCGATGTTGTATCCAAGGAACTGCACTGAGGGTTGATGAAAGGAACATTTCTCGGCCTTGAGATACAATTGGAACTCCCTCAGGCGTTGCAGGACCTCCGCAACGTGGTGGCGATGTTCGGCCAGGCTCCGGGAGTATATCAGGATGTCGTCGATGTAGACCAGTACGAATCTGTGGAGAAACTCCCGGAGCACCTCATGGATGAAGTCCTGGAATACGGAGGGGGCATTGGAAAGTCCATAGGGCATGACGAGATATTCGTAGTGGCCAGTAGGGGTCACAAAGGCTGTCTTCCACTCGTCCATCCGGGAAGGGTAACACCGGCCGCAGTTAGGTTAACAATAGTGGTGAGAGGGTGCATATCATGTGAAAATGGGACTATAGCACTCACCATAGGACGAGGAGGACGAATGGGGCATTGGTTAATGTGGTGCCCCGTAGACCCACAGTACAGACATAGACCCTGGGTCAGCCGCCTCCTACGTTCACCTTGAGTAAGGCGTGCTTGCTGTATCTGCATGGTCTCGGGAGCTGGTTCTGGAGGACTGACGGACTCTGGCTGACGGAGGGAAGAAAGGACGAGTTCCTGGCCCTGGTGCTCTTCGAGACACGACTGCATACGAGTGGCGAAGCGTATGGATAGTTGGATGAAGCGTTCGAGCCCGATGGTATCCTCGTATGCAGCGAGATGCAACCGCACACGGGGATCCAAACCCTGACGATAGGTGGTGAGTAGAGATTGCTCGTTCCATCCACTGGCGGCGGCTAGGGTCCTGAACTGGAGGGCATACTCATTGATCGGCATTTTATTCTGTTTTAAGTGATACAATTGCTCACCTATGGAGGCATCCCAAGCTGGTTTCCCGAAGACGTCCTTGAAATGAGCTATGAAGCTCGTCAGGGTTCGAACGATAGGATTATCTTGAGTCCACAGAGTCTCAGCCCATTGCAGCGCTTTGCCCCTTAGTTGGGAAATGATGAATGCCACCTTGGATCTATCGTCAGGGTATAATTGCGGTTGCATCTCCAGGACCAGCGAACACTGTAGCAAAAATCCATTGCAGTCCTCCGCCAGGCCAGAGTAGGGCGCTGGTCTGGCCATGGGACTGGCGTAGACTGGCGGAGAGGGAGAAGCGGTGGTGTTTGCGGAAGTGATCGCTGGTGGAATGGAAGGAAGTGCTCGTCGGACAGCGTCCACGAGTTCTTGGAACGGATCCGGAGTGCTCATGCTGGTGCTCATCGGTCGTGGTCCGGTCTTCTGTTACGGTACAGAAGGGACAGAGACAAGAAGTATGGGAAGTGATGTTTATTTAGAGCAGACCAGTATGATGACGGAAGTGCAGGTGAATGGTGAAGAGGATCGTGAGAGGTGGATGAAGGAATCTTGGTGAAGTGGCTCGGAGTACTTGCTGTTGAGATCGCTGGAGAGAGGTGTGGAAAGGAGAAGAGGATGGAGACACACACACACGAGGGTGGAACACAGGAGACTCTTTGGAGGGAACAATGGAAGAAGGTAAGTAGCATATAGGAAGTCCTTGAAGTAAGCGTAGAGGTAAGTACCAATTTCAAACGAGACCGGACAGTGACTGAGCGTGTGAGTGTGTCTTTTGTACTGTGGGTGATTGGAGTGATGATGAGCTGCAGGTGCGCGTGATCAGTACTCAGGGGAAGGCGTGCGCTGTGATTGAGTGACGTGGGAGCCTGGCGGGTCTGTGACAGTATGGCTCTTGTTTTACTTTTCTCTTCTAATTACTTCAACTAGTTAACTCTCCAATGGCACCCTCTGTTAATGGGGTTAGCCAAGGATAGCAAGGCCTTGCTTCCATTAATTAAACGGACTTAACCCTCACTGAAATGAATAAGATACAAAGCAGAGTTTAGAGTTAGTTTTCTGAACCCCATCAAGCTTAAGATAACCCTTTTAAATTAAAGTAGAGCAGTGTCCGCATGGACCAAAGCATCAGTCATATCGCAGTGCATCCGGAACGTTCTATTGGTGCAATATATATAAAAAGAAAGATAGATTTTTTTTGAGACTTAAAATTGCCAATAACTGCTGTTTGGTCAAAATTATGGTTTAATCAAAGTTACCCTTAAGCCAATTAAGAGCAAATACTTGCATTTCAAGATATCTTGAATATCATAAATATGCTAAAAACTTGGCAATAACGGCTGTTTGGTCAAAATTATGGTTTAATCAAAATGACCCGTAAGCCATTTTAGAGCAAATACATGCATTTCAAGATATCTTGAATATCGTAAAAACACAAAAAAAATATTGATATGACCTTAACAATATCAGCAAACCAAAATAGATTAATTGTCCAGAAACCGGTTTGATGGAGATCAAAAAACACACAAGCAGTGGTAATGAAGAATGTTCAATCAGTTGGAAAGACTAAAGAGTCATCTGTGATCATATAAAGCCATGTCACTCATGAACAGATGCTGAGCACATATGTCCTCATTTAGAAGTAATGAGTGAGAGAAAGTGAAAGAGTGAAACACTCCTCTCTGCTCTTTCTCTCAAAGTGAGTAGGACACTAAGTGTGTTTCTCTGTCAGTGGAAGAAAAGCATTACAGATAGAATCAGACAGGTGAGCTGTCCTTGCTGCCCAGAGACTTGAGCCTGCAGCAGCACACACATCCTGTTCCCCACAGCGGACTGTGTTTCTTTATGTGTGTGTGGGTGCTGTCAGGACATGTGTCACTATCTGTGGTGCATGTGTGTGTCTGTGTAGCTTCTAACTGGAACAAAGAATATGTGAGTTTGTGACTAATTCCGAACGCAGGAGAAATGACACTAAGCGACCTGGAAATCTTCACATTTCGAGCAGTCATCCATTCTTTAAAAAGTGAAATTTTCTGCTGGTCTCAAGAGGAACTTGGAGCGATCATCTTCTATTATAATTTCTTCTTCTCTCAGTTCACCCTACATATGAATTGAAGCGTTACCACTGATCACACTGAAACATATCAAATTGTGCAAGTGCAGGGTCCTGGGGCTTCAAGACTCTTGACATCATCTATATAAACCAGCCTCAGGAAGGCAGAAGAAACAGAGGTGGCAAAGCTGGGACGGGAAAGAAAAAGAATGGGAAACAATTCAAAATGCCTTTACACATCCTCGAGGTGAGGAGAGGCATTTTCGCTTTTCTTTTGCCTTTTTCTCCTCGTTTGGAGCAGAGGGGTTTACCTCCCACAATCCCTCTCTCTGCTGGAACCTCATTGATTTCTCTCCTCAGTACCAAAACACAGATGTGAAGCTATAGAAAAAGAGTGTTTGAGTGGATAAAAGAGCAATCCTCCCCAGAGGATGTTCCTTCTCAGAGATCTGGGAATCTAACATTGGATATAAAACTACAGTAAATATGTCTACTATATGTGTTCTGTTAGCAGAAAATGACAAATACAATGAAAAGATCACTAAAATACTTTCATATTTGTTTAATATACTTCATAATTCATATTTGTTGGACAACATTACATTAATATGGCTGGCAAAAGAGGTGAGGCATCAAGTACATCTAGAATACCTATTTCTTTTATTACAGACAGGTTTAAAAAAAAAAAAAAAAACAATAATAAACGAAGCAATACTTTTTTCAGATCGCTGTATGAACTGTAGTGACCATAGATTAAATCAGTAGTTCTCAATCAGGGGGGCGTGACCCTTAAAATGATTTAAATTAAGACAAAACAAGCATTAAAATAAGCTAAAACAACTAGGGATGGGCAACAGTGGTCGAGTACTCGAGTACTCGAACGTGACAGCGACGATCGATCATGAAAACGATGAACGCCCTGACTTTAAAAAATATATTTGTCTATTTTTCTGATTGGTTATTTCGGCTTTTTGGGCAGTAACTGAGGTCTGATTGGTTAATTAGATAGCACGCCCAAATGAAATAAAGTGAAACTGAAGTGCGCGCTGCAGTTATGCCTGGAATCATTGTGATCATGAAGTGCAAGATGTGCAGCGCCAATCTGTCATATACATAGCATTAATAACGCAGCAGTGGTATTTTGTTCTCATGTTTTTTAACAGTAGGCCTATGTTTTATTTAAAGTTGTTTCTCATTATGGATTTGAAAACGCGCAGTGATGTCTGTAATCACTTTGATCATGAAAAATAAAATTAAGTGCAAGATGTGCAGAGCCAATCTGTCATATAGCATTATAATGAAAACACGATTGTAATAGTGTTGTAAATTCTCTGTGCTTTCGCTGTCCGTGTATCGGCGTTGTTGTTAAGGGAAGAGCGCATTCAAAATGTGAGTTTCCCTTTTAAACCATCCTGTTAAAACTAGCACGGCCAAGTTCACGTGCGCATTCGCATCCTTTTGTGCTGATGTACCTAAATTGTAATAGGTACATATCTGCTTAATCTCATATAGGATGCGTTTGGTTGAGTTTATTAACCCGCTAGCAAAGCTCTGCAGGGTGGTGTTTATTCACAGTTTCAGCTCAAATACAATGCCCGGTATTATTGACTGGGTTATTTGAGACGGTTATTTTTTTTTAGATGTTTCTTTTTCTTAAAAACATTTATGCATCATAATCTAGCAGTTATTTTTTCTAGTCATGTGTTCATGTTTTCATAGACATGTCATGTTTGTATTTGTCAACATTAATTTTCGTAATAGTCTTAAAATAGTTTCTTATCTCCATGACGGAGACGCCCCACCCCCCGCACAAGCCCCGCCCCCGAGTACTCGAGTACTCGTTTTTGAGACCTATCTGTAGATCTGTAAATTCCCATCCCAAAAATTCCCATCCCTAAAAACAACTAAAATATATATATTTTTTTTTTACTCTACTGTATTATTAGGTTCTATACGGTAGTTTTAGAATACATAGGAAATGTGAGTTACATATACTGTGTGTTACGGTACTGGGGAGAATAATAAAATTTATCAGAAGATATGGCTGGCTGTTGCATCGTCCTCCATTAAAAGGTTATCGTTGTACCTACTAAACAACAGAACACTCTACATTTAAACATTTATACTTGATTAACTCTACATAACTATACATCAGAAGTTGCGTTAGACTTCCACATTGTCCGTCATTTTAATAGACAGGGTCGTAAAAATTCAGTCATAATCTATTATTACCCGTCATTTTAATTTTCATATTTTAATGATAATTAGCCATTTAATAGGCCCTGTTTTTGTTCACATTTTCATTTTTATTCACAAACTTACAGGACAAGCATATAGGCTAGATTATGCATTTATTTATTTATGAAGCGAAAGTTGAAAAGAGACTGTGGGTCACTTTTCAGGTTTCCTCATGATCCAATAAATTGCAATAAGCTTTGTGCTTTGTTACTTTTGATATGAAACAGTCATATCTTATAACAGTCTCAGCTTTAAAATTCTGCCCGTTTTGTCACAAAATTCAAACAAAAAATACCGCTTTGGTGCTCTTTAATGTATGCAAGAGATCACAAGTTCAGTTCAGTTCACGAATGCGATCATCCCTTCCTCTTTACTACATTACAGAACGTCTCGGTTATGTATGTAACCCTCGTTCCCTGAAGGAGGGAACGGAGACGCCACGTCGGAGTACCGACGAATAGGAATCTCGCTCGCGAGAGCCAATCTACTTCGAGTGAAACTAAACGAGCCAATGCACATTGGCATGCAATGATTGCACCAGGTGCTCATGCCACGCAGCGCGGGTATAAATGAGACACAGGTGTTTGCATCAAGTTAGCTTTTTGCTGAGGAGCCGAGTAGGTAGACTGGCACCCCAGCAGGGTGCAGAGGGCATGGCGACGGGACGTGGCGTCTCCGTTCCCTCCTTCAGGGAACGAGGGTTACATACGTAACCGAGACGTTCCAATTCAGTCGGTCACTCTCGACGCCACGTCGGAGTACCGACGAATAGGAATCCCTACCAAAGCGCCATGGCCTCTGGCCCCCGTCCAGTGCCCTGTGAGACGGGGCTCACACAGAGAAGTCCATCACTGCTGTTCCACATGACCCGTTCAGTGACTATTGGATAACACTGGGAAAGCGTGCCCTAGTGAGGGGAACGCTGCGGAGCCCACATCGTACCCCGAAGGAGTTATGTGGAGTACAATGCTGAGCCGTAGCCCGCAATGGAGAGAGGGGGCTCAGTCCCAGTGACGGGAAGGCTCTCCCAAGGGAAAGACACGGGCTTCCCGTAGGAGCGACCTTGGAAAAATATATGGGATCCCCGCAGGGTCACTCATATATCCCCAGCCCAGTACCGGTTCTCAAGGATTCAGCGGCAAGGGGCCTGATGCCAGACGTTCCGCCACGTCCGGCACCGAGGGAGATGGAGGACTCGACAGAGTTTGCTTCTGGAGAATAAAAGCGCCGGGGTGCAGCAAGCCGACAAGAGCCAGGGCCTCTCAGTGCTTCTACCCGTTTGAGGCGAGAACACAGGAGGACACTGGCTCCACACGTAGACTATAGAATCTAGCGAACGTGTTGGGTGTCGCCCAGCCCGCAGCTCTACAGATGTCTGACAGCGAGGTGCCACGTGCCAGCGCCCAGGAGGATGCAACACTTCTAGTAGAGTGTGCTCGCACCCTGAGCGGACAGGGCACACCTTGTGCTTGGTAAGCCAAGGTGATGGCATCCACTATCCAGTGGGCCATCCTCTGCTTGGAGACAGCCTTTCCCTTCTGCTGGCCTCCGTGACAGACAAAGAGCTGATCTGAGGTCCTGAAGCTTTGAGTTCTATCCACGTAGATCCGCAGAGCGCGGACGGGACAGAGCAAAGCTAGGGCTGGGTCTGCCTCCTCCAGGGGCAGCGCTTGCAGGTTCACCACCTGGTCCCTGAAGGGAGTGGTAGGAACCTTGGGCACATAGCCAGGCCGGAGTCTCAGTACCACGTGGGTGTCACCCGGCCCGAACTCTAGGCACGATTCGTCGACCGAAAATGCCTGCAGGTCCCCTACCCTCTTGATGGAGGCCAGTGCGGCCAAAAGCAAAGTCTTCATAGACAGAATCTTAAGCTCTGCTGACCGCAAGGGCTCAAATGGGGCATTCTGAAGTGCTCGGAGCACCAGAGCAAGATCCCAAGAGGGTATGGAGGGGGGTCGAGGAGGATTTAACCGTCTCGCCCCCCTGAGGAACCTGACGACCAGGTCGTGCTTCCCAACTGTCTTACCTTCTACGTGGTCGTGATAGGCAGATATTGCAGCAACATAGACCTTGAGGGTGGAGGGCGACAGCTTACGCTCCAACCCTCGTTGCAGGAAGGAAAGCACAGACGCGATCGAACATCTTCGGGGGTCTTCTCGGCGAGAAGAACACCACTCGACGAACAGGTTCCACTTCAAAGCATAAGCCTGTCTTGTAGACGGTGCTCGTGCCGAAGTGATGGTGTTAACTACCTCTTGGGGTAAGTCACCTAGAACCTCCACGTCCCGTCCAGGGGCCAGACATGAAGCTTCCACAGATCTGGACGCGGGTGCCACAGGGTGCCCCGTCTCTGAGTCAGAAGGTCCTTCCTCAGAGGAATCGGCCAAGGAGGGGCTGTCGCCAGGAGCATAAGTTCTGGGAACCAGGACCGGTTGGGCCAGTACGGCGCCACCAACAGGACCTGCTCCTCGTCCTCCCTGACCTTGCACAGTGTCTGTGCAAGTAGGCTCACTGGGGGAAATGCATATTTGCGCAGCCCCTGGGGCCAGCTGTGCGCAAGTGCATCCGTGCCGAGTGTACCCTCGGTCAGCGAATAGAACCACTGGCAGTGGGACATTTCTGGGGAGGCAAACAGGTCGACCTGTGCCGCCCCGAACTGTCTCCAAATCAGCTGAACCACCTGGGGGTGGAGTCGCCATTCCCCTGGGAGCGCAGCTCGTGAAAGCTCGTCGGCCACACGGTTGCTCACACCAGGGACATGAATGGCCTGAAGCGACCTCAGACACTTCTGACTCCAGAGGAGGAGATGGCGGGCGAGTTGCGACATGCGACGGGAGCGTAGACCACCTTGTCGGTTGATATACGCAACGGTCGCGGTGTTGTCTGTGCGGACCAGTACATCTTTGCCCCGTAGCAGCCTTTTGAGGCGGCTCAGAGCGAGATGCACTGCTAGCAACTCGAGGCAGTTGATGTGCCAATGCAGGTGCGGGCCCGTCCAAACCCCTGACACTGCATGCCCGTTGTACGTGGCTCCCCAGCCCATGGCAGAGGCATCCGTGAAGACCACAGCATGCCTGGACATCTGTTCCAGAGGCACTCATGGGTCTGACCATGGGCTGAAGGATTGGCGGCAGGCTGGTGTGATGCTCACCCGGTGAGTGCCGCGTTGCCACGCCCATCTCGGGACTCGGCCGTGTAGCCAATGCTGAAGCGGTCTCATATGAAGCAAGCCTAGCGGTGTTACTGCCGCTGCGGCTGCCATATGCCCCAGGAGCCTCTGAAATTGTTTCAGTGGAACCGCCATCCTGCCTTGAAACGTGTTCAGGCAGTTCAGCATCGACTGGACGCGCTCCTCTGTGAGGCGCGCTGTCCGTCCGACCGAATCTAACTCCATACCGAGAAAAGAGATCCTCTGCACGGGGGCGAGTTTGCTCTTCTCCCAGTTGACCCGAAGACCCAACTGACTGAGGTGTCTGAGCACCCGGTCCCTGTGTTCGCACAACTGATCCCTGGACTGTGCTAGAATGAGCCAGTCGTCGAGATAGTTGAGGATGCGAACGCCCTGTTCTCTCATGGGCACAAGGGCCCCCTCCATGACTTTCGTGAAGACACGGGGGGACAGGGACAGCCCGAAGGGCAGGACTTTGTACTGATATGCTCGACCCTCGAACGCAAAGCGCAGAAACGGCCTGTGTCGAGGAAGAATCGAAACATGAAAGTACGCGTCCTTCAGGTCGATCGCTGCAAACCAATCTTGGGGACGGATGCATTTGAAGATGCGTTTCTGCGTGAGCATCTTGAACGGTAGCTTGTGAAGGCTCCGATTCAAGACTCGCAGGTCCAAGATTGGCCGTAACCCACCGGTCTTCTTGGGTACAATGAAGTACGGGCTGTAGAAGCCTGTCTTCATATCGGCTGGAGGGACCGGCTCTATCGCGTCCTTCGCCAGAAGGACTGCGACCTCCGCACGCAGGACATGGGCGTCTGCGGCGTTCACCGAAGTGAAGCGGACGCCCTTGAACCTGGGGGGACGCCGGGTGAACTGAATCGCATAGCCGAGCCTGATGGTCCGAATGAGCCGGCGAGACAGACTGGGCAGCGCTAGCCAGGCTCGCAGAGACCGTGCAAGCGGTGGAATGCAGGTACCGGGCTGGGGCGGCTGTCTCGTGGAGGCGGCCCGCAGCGAGGTGTGAGTGTGCATTGCAACACTTACCTGATTCCACAGGTGGGCAGAAGGACTGTGAGGGGATCGTCCACTGCTGCCCGCTGGCGAAGGGGGAGGATGAGTGTGGTCCGGGGTTTGACCGGCCACAACCCTCCGAGCCCCCTGGGGACCCGGAGATAGGGGAAACTGCTCTTTTATTGAAAATTTGGGTACCAGAAACAGAAACAAAATAACAGAAACAAAACGGAACACAAGATTCTCCACCCGGCCCTCCTCCGGGGGATGGAGCGGTGCGGTCACCGTCTCCAGAAGAGCAGTCCTCCCCATCTCCAGGTCGCCCGTCTCAGGGCCGCTTGCCCTTGCTCTTGCCAGCCCTTCGGGACACGGTGGAGGGTTTCACACGAGCCCGACTCTCTCAGCGGCCCGGGAAAGCATGGCCATCATTTCCGGATCCGTATCGGGCACAGCGGATCTTCCCGAAGGAGCCCCCTGCGCCGACACGTCATCTCCAGAAACTTCTGACCCTCCCTCCGATGCAGCGATGGACATCTGATCGTCGAGAGGAGCCCCGAAGGATACGGATGGTACACACCTCGTGGGTGGCCCACCACGTTCCAACGGCAGCTCTACTGGCTGCGAAGTGCGGGAGGAGTGAGGGTTCCCCGGGGGTTGGTTCCCTGGGGGAAGCGCGCTCACCGTAATCCTCAGATCACCCGCGCTACTGCCTGAAGTAACCCTCTGTGGAGGATTAGATCGAGGCAGAGGCACGGGGACTCCACCCCTTGCGAGATGGAGTCTCGACCGCAACTCCGAGATGGACATGTTCCCGCAGTGAGAACATGAGTCATCCACCAGCGCTGCCTCAGGGCGCTGAACGCCCAAACACGAGATACAGCGCTTGTGACCATCCCTCGGTGACAGATAACCACCGCATCCAGAAACACACAGATAGAATGTCATCCTGAAAAGGACGCAAGCTCTATCTGTGTTGCTCTAATAGAAGGACGCTCTCCTTGGTGCTGAAGCACGCAGGGGGAGGGGTCGCGGCGACACAGTCAGGGGATAGTGCAGCCTGACGTGCGCGCTCTCTCTCACACGAAGGCGCTCTCTTACCAGCCGTAAGAACGGCTTTTCAGCACTCTCCACCTAGCGCACCGAACCAGCTGTGAGAACAGCTTGTGTTTGCTCAGAAAAGAGAAAGAGAGATGATCACAGAACCACACGACCCGCTGCAGTGCCGTCACACCAACACCGACTGAAGAGATCGCTTCCAAAAGGGCAGCTTCTTTTCAGTCAGGACTGCGAAGTAGAGAGTGATATCTGGCTGAACCATCTACCACTCGGCTCCGAAGCAAAAAGCTAACTTGATGCAAACACCTGTGTCTCATTTATACCCGCGCTGCGTGGCATGAGCACCTGGTGCAATCATTGCATGCCAATGTGCATTGGCTCGTTTAGTTTCACTCGAAGTAGATTGGCTCTCGCGAGCGAGATTCCTATTCGTCGGTACTCCGACGTGGCGTCGAGAGTGACCGACTGAATGGGAACTAAATAAACATGAATGAACATCAGAAAATATGTTGAAATATACAGTCCAACTTACCGAAATCCGTATCATGTCTCTCATGTAATCACTCAATCAATTTTTCAATCGCAGAAAGATGTCAATAAAAGCCATTCGTTGACCATTAACTTGATAGTCAGCAAGAGCGCACTCGCCACCAACTGGACAGGGGTGAGAATTACAGTTACAAGTTACAATAGATCACCCTCAGTGTAAACTGTCAAAATGACAGATGGCTTTCAGATTTTTTCCTTCACAAAATTTTCGGTTAACGCGACCTCTGCTATACCGGTGTGGCACGCAGCTGGCGCTCATTATCAATCGCCACCGGCCCGCTCTCACGGTCCATCGCCTCACTGCTTGCCACATATGTATATTTTTTTTTTTGCATTGACAAACGTCTTGGGTTACAAATGTAACCTTGGTTCCCTGAGAAGGTGAACAAGACACGTAAAACCTATAAACACAAACACTCACTATAGAGACCCGAGCCAAACCATCAGAAAAATATTCTATCATACATAAAAACAATAAAAACATCATCGGTCCAGCCCCAGGGCCTGATGTTGAGCGTTACATTAGCACCCTCACCTAACTAGACAGTACGATCTCTTCCTGACCGACTGGAGGCGGGGGTGGTTGAAAGGCGGAGAAAAAAGAGAGGGCAGATTGTTATGACCCTCAGAGTGGAGGAGATGTTATCTGCCTCTACCGAATCCAGGACACTGTTCGTGTCTATACTGGATCACTTCTCTCAGGTCTTGCTTCTTTTTCCTCGACTCTCCCCTCCTTCGTGACCTGCTCCTCGGCGGAGGAGGGGCACAGGCAGCATCACTGGCCTTCTGGCCCTGTCTTCAGTCCTCAGACCGAGATGGGCCAGGATCTCTGTTTGTTTGGGGCGTGGACTCCGGCGTGGTATATAGGTTTTAAAAGTGCCCGAGCTGAATTTGAAATACTGCCATGGTATGCAGTGCAGCCCCAGCCTGACCCGCTGCTGCGTATGCCCCGCCATTCAAGCAAGATGTTGTCTTAAGGGGCTTGGATGGCAGGGCAGGAGCTTTCAAAGTCGATATTTGCCCTAACGAGAGATAGCTTGCGAATGATGTTGATGGATTCGGGCCGAATATGGACTTTTCCATGCCTTCTCTGTCTTAGTATGGAGATTATGTCCAGATAAACCACTCGTCTAATCTCCCATGAGTAGTCTCTTCCTTCTCGCACTTCCATGGCAGGTCGAGTCTGGCTGTAGCGCATTCCATAACCTCCAATAGCTCAACATTACACTTATCACAAGCCATAATAAATCACTTTCTTACTACATACTCAAACAAAACAGTCCCTGAAGATGAAGAAGAGGATGACATGTTCTCTAGGCACTCTTTATCAACCGCTCTGCTTTTAAAAAGATTTAAAAATCTTAAAAAGATTTTTTTAAATCTCAGACAACTGGAAAAATCTTGAGGTCTTTGAATATTGTTATGGACAATGGTGGGCCTCAGAGTCAAATTGTCACCTATAGCGTGGTATTAGAATACACAAATATGGATTCTTCAAAAAAACTTGGAGGGAAGGAGGGAAGGAGGTACTCGGTGGAGCCAAAGGGATGGAGGGCTGGGGCACAGCCAGAAGCCCAGAAATCCACTGCAGAACCAATATGATGAGTGACAAAGGTGGGGTAGGAGGGAGCTCACTGAAGCCCAAGCAATATCAGAACACGGCGAAACTAAGGGAGCACAGAGCCAAGGTAAAGCTGATGGTCTGACAGACCAAAGTGGAGTCATGGGCCTGAAGGTCAAGCCAGGGGATCTCTCTTGTAGAGCTTGACTGGTGGAGAGGAGACCTGAGGCGAAGCTGGAGAGGTGGTGGGAGTCTGTGGGGTGGAGGTGTGGCGAGGAGCTGCACTAGACGGAACCAGCCATGATATCTCTCGTGCCCTCTGGGACACTCTGGGCTGGAACAACGATCCTGTCTGGAGCGGGCCGCGAGATGGCTGTTGGTAATGGAATAAGTGCCGGGAAATCGGAGTTGATGGTGCCGTCATTCTCAACAACTCCGACGGTGAAGGAGGTTCTAAACAACCACAAGGTATAGTCCACAAACTCGGTAAAAGGACGGTGATCGCCCCCCATCAGCATCATATGGCTGAGGATATTGTCCATCCCGCTCCAGAAGAGCTGTTTTAAAGTATAATCGTCCCAGTGCGTCTTCTTCTAGAGCTGCAGAAAGCCCACAATATATTCTTCTAACGTCCGGCCGTTTTGTAGGTAACAGTCCTCAGTATTGGTTTTGGTCAGTTCTGATGTCACGTACAGCACAGTATTAGTAAGATGCATGATGCAATATACTATCAAGAATACTTACACCGAGCGTAACAACCACATGACACCAAGACAAGAAATGACAGAACAGGGAGTATACACATAGTTAAAAAGGGACTAAATGGTAAACAGGTGAACATAATCATTGACTAATGAGTAATCCAAATAGGTTGTGTAGAATGTAAATGTAATGTAAATTCATTTGTTGCTCTTTAAAAAATAAGGTGCGAGAATGCGTCACTTTAGCGGAAATGACTAGCACAGTCATGTTTCTATATTTCACGAGTTCACACATACATATAATTTATGGAGAGTAAATTTAAATGCCTATTTGGCGTGCTGTCCGGGGGGCGGGCTTTGAGCTTGGAATTTGGCCCGAACCCAGAGTATGTAAGTGGTTAGAACTAAAAGTGTGGAGAAGGGGTGGTGGAGGGATGCTGATAAACTGTCAACAAACGGAGGTAAGACTGCTGCGTATATATATATACACACACCTAAAGTATTATTAGGAACACCATACTAATACTGTGTTTGACCCCCTTTCGCCTTCAGAACTGCCTTAATTCTACGTGGCATTGATTCAACAAGGTGCTGAAAGCATTCTTTAGAAATGTTGGCCCATATTGATAGGATAGCATCTTGCAGTTGATGGAGATTTGTGGGATGCACATCCAGGGCACGAAGCTCCCGTTCCACCACATCCCAAAGATGCTCTATTGGGTTGAGATCTGGTGACTGTGGGGGCCATTTTAGTACAGTGAACTCATTGTCATGTTCAAGAAACCAATTTGAAATGATTCGAGCTTTGTGACATGGTGCATTATCCTGCTGGAAGTAGCTATCAGAGGATGGGTACATGGTGGTCATAAAGGGATGGACATGGTCAGAAACAATGCTCAGGTAGGCCGTGGCATTTAAACGATGCCCAATTGGCACTAAGGGGCCTAAAGTGTGCCAAGAAAACATCCCCCACACCATTACACCACCACCACCAGCCTGCACAGTGGTAACAAGGCATGATGGATCCATGTTCTCATTCTGTTTACGCCAAATTCTGACTCTACCATCTGAATGTCTCAACAGAAATCGAGACTCATCAGACCAGGCAACATTTTTCCAGTCTTCAACTGTCCAAGTTTGGTGAGCTCGTGCAAATTGTAGCCTCTTTTTCCTATATGTAGTGGAGATGAGTGGTACCCGGTGGGGTCTTCTGCTGTTGTAGCCCATCCGCCTCAAGGTTGTGCGTGTTGTGGCTTAACAAATGCTTTGCTGCATACCTCGGTTGTAACAAGTGGTTATTTCAGTCAAAGTTGCTCTTCTATCAGCTTGAATCAGTCGGCCCATTCTCCTCTGACCTCTAGCATCAACAAGGCATTTTCGCCCACAGGACTGCCGCATACTGGATGTTTTTCCCTTTTCACACCATTCTTTGTAAACTCTAGAAATGGTTGTGCGTGAAAATCCCAGTAACTGAGCAGATTGTGAAATACTCAGACCAGCCTGTCTGGTACCAACAACCATGCCACGCTCAAAATTGCTTAAATCACCTTTCTTTCCCATTCTGACATTCAGTTTGGAGTTCAGGAGATTGTCTTGACCAGGACCACACCCCTAAATGCATTGAAGCAACTGCCATGTGATTGGTTGATTAGATAATTGCATTAATGAGAAATTGAACAGGTGTTCCTAATAATCCTTTAGGTGAGTGTGTATATATATATATATATATATATATATATATATATATATACACCTCTTATTGTTGATTAGCTGAGTGCTCTCCACTTGTGTCAATTATCTGAACGTGCTCCTCCCGAACCTTGTTAATAAAACATAATTTCGTTTTTAGGTTGAGAAACATAGTATGCATAATTATAAGATTTATTGTATATTTCAGCATTTATATTTTGTATAAATTGAGCAATAGGAACAATATGGATATACTGTATAAAGTGCATGTGTGTGTGTATGTAGTGATAAGAAAGTTTAATAAACATTCAGTGTTTCTTCAGTCCTTTAAACACCTCAGTTACTCAGATTGTAAGTTAATAAAAACATTTAAAATGACATATTTTTTGCTTATACCTACAAATATCCATTGGCTTACTTTGCAAAACCATTTGCGTTTATCTTGTCTGACTCTGCAACATGTAATAAAATATAATAAAATAAAAATAAAAATAAATGGTTCATCCTCATTGATGACAATGAGTGGATAATTTCATGACTATTCCACAGAAAATCTTTGGCACGCAATGCGTAACTCGTATGAGTAACTCCCTTGCTCCAGCTATAGCACTCTCCAAAACTTTATATTTGTGCATTTCTCCTGAGAAACCTTTCCTATATAGCCTCTCTTGTGTCTTTCTCCAAATAAATCTCTCTGTCCATCTCTTCCCTCCTCCTTACTTCATACAGTGGCCTTGTAACCAGTCCAGCATGGAGGGGATGCTTGCAGCGAGAATGACATACAGCTGGAGTTGAACACAAGTTCATCCTCAGACAGCTCTTCTCTTCTAAGCCAAGAATTTAGCGATGTGAAAACTCAACAGAATGAAAGCAGTATGTGTCCTCTGAGTGTTTGCCTGTTTCTAAGTTTATCCCCTCAGTGTGTGACTCACTTTCGAGTGACATGGATTCATGGCAGTGACAAAAAGTGAAGCCTCTTGTCTCTTATTTACAGTAGATCCAGATTTACCTAAACCAAACAAGATGCGAGGGAAACTAACAGCAGACACTTAATCCAGTGACAAACTGATGAACAAGACCATACGTGGAAATGTTGCAAACTTTAAGTAAACAGCTTTCTCTGAGTCGAGAAGATCTTAAATATTTCAAAGCTCTGACGCACATGCGGATGCTGACGAAAAGTGAAAAACGAACCGATTAACCCGCAACCTACCGGTTTCATTCTGCCGATAAAAGGCTTTAAAGCGATTAAACAAAACTGTGCTATCGTTGTTGTCTAAAATAGCCGTGGGATTCCCCGCAGTTAGTGCGCGACGAATATGCGCCGAAACGTGCTCGCCAACAGCGTGAAGAATGGATTTGACTATATTAAAATGTTACGCTTTGGCACAAATCTTTAAGATTATTATCAAAACCAAATACCTAACATTTGAACAAATACGTATCACTGTGAAGCTGATTACTAATTCAAATGCTCAAACGACTCATAGCTATATGGTCATATTTTGCATTAACGAAACCATGAAAGAGAGGATTTACCCAAAAATTCTGTCATAACTTATTCACTTATTTTGTATTTCTTCCGTGGAAGTGTTAGGAAAAATATTAGAAGCGAGCAATACCATTCACTTTCGTTGCATCTTTTTCCACACAATGAAAGTAAATGATGAATGAGTCTGTCATACCCCTTTTTGTTTTCCACGGAAGAAAGTCAGTCATACAGGTTTAGAAAAAAAAAAACACGAGGTTAAATGGTGCAAGATTTTTTTATTTTTTTAATACATCATGGGAACTGAGAAAATGTAATTAAATAAACTTAAATAAACAGAACATGCTTGTTTACGAGTGACAGCATAAAGGCTAATACTTTTTTCGCTTTATCACAATACCATGAGGTCAATGGGCACAAAAGAAGCAGAGCAAGTATACTTTTTTTTAAAGTTATTGTATTCATAAAATGTATTAATAAACTGAATATAGTGGAACTTACCTTGCGTAATCAGGGCAATTAAAAGAAAAAACAAAGTCACTCTCCCCGCAGAATTCATCGAGCTTCGCAGTTAGGGAGTCCGTCTCCCTTTCCAAAAGAAAGCAACAAATTCGTGAATGAATCGAGAAGGAACAACCCGTAGAAAGGATGTTTGCGGATCCCGGTTGTGTGGCTGAGTTGTGCTTTTCGTGAGCAGAAAGCGCGTGAGGTTGATTTGATTTCGTCCCTCCCCTTGGGCGCGTGCATCCTTCCCAACGCGCGTCTTCAAGCTAGAAGTGTCATGCACAATCACTGAGTCTTTCACACAGCTATTTAAATCGGTAATTCACGCAAATATGACAATTATTTCATCATTTACTCATCGTGACGTCGTTTACGTCCTGCAAGACTGTATGCAGAAATCAAAATGATATGAAAAATGATGGAAAAAAAATATGGCCTACCATTCGTTTGTTTCCATGCACTACTAATGAATGGTGAGTGAAGACACAAAAAGAAGCAAAAGTAAAACATGTTTGGAACAGGAGTGTAGTGATGACAGAATGACTTTAAAAGTTGTTTTACTTCATCATATGTTAATCCAAAGTATTCAGTTACATCATTGTGAAGAAAAAGCAAAAAATCTTTGCATTTAACACTATATCCATGTTACACATACTCATACATACTTATACAATAGAACTCTTACAACATACTGTCATATCACCCTAGACACCACAGGAAATCAAAGAGAAGCATGTTCTCTATTTAGGAGGTTTATTTCCCTTAACTGCACGAAGAGGCTTTCTAAATTTCTGAGTTTTGTGTCAAGTTTTAAAAGCAGAGCAGTTGATAAAGAGTTCCAGGTTACTGCAGGTGACTAACAAAGTGCCGTGGGAAAAGCCTGCAGAATATGGTTTAAATTTAGCCTCCATTATAAAAGCCTGGAGTGTTTATGAAAAGGTGGTTTAAATCTCACTTTAATTATACAGAGGAAACACAAACGCATCCCAGGGAGTCTTTCATCTGTGTGAGTTCATATTTAACTTTTAAGCATATACACGCATGTATAGGCCAGAGAGACGCACATGGCTCAGCAGCTGTTGTTGTGCTATTATTGTTTTCCCAACAAACGGCTGCGTTTATCTGTGTATGTGTGCTGTGATGATAATGGAAGAGGGACATTCTGATGTTTCAACACATGCATGAGCAAAGAGACCATAAAACCTACAACCATCATGTGCAAGAGATTTGACCTTATTTAAAGTCTTTGTATAATAACAGGATAAACAGAAATATGTTAATTTCATCCATTTTATCAAGTGCTAATAGCAGCATACATTTTCACAACAACAAAAAATATGATAATGTATACATTTTCTTGTCAAATATAATGCTTATCTGTATTATTCAGGTTGCAGTATTTATTTTATTGTTTATTGGTGAATGTTTCAGTTTATTGGGTTGTGCTCTCTGTTTTCGCTTAATTGGTGTGATAACATTACCAAACGTTAATAATTATAATATGTTCACGTACAATAAAGATTGTCCCATACGTTGCCCTTTTCATTTGGCCTTGTATACCTTGTTTTCACATCCTGTTTTTCACAGGTATGGGAGATTGTTTGTGTTAGATTTTCATTGAAATTCTTTTTTGGTAAAAGATATTCCACTGTTTACAATTTGGGAACAAGGTTAAAGTGTGTAATTCTGTTTCTAACTAACTTTGTGTGCAGTAGGGGAACAGTCTGTCTTGATTTTGTAGCTCTCTCTCTCTCTCTCTGTGTGCCTACACTAGAGGGAGCAGGTGCAACAATTTGAAGCCTAAGCCATGTATCAGTTTTTACATAATTGTTTTTCCCCTCGCACAATTATTTTCATTTCAATTAAATAAACCAGTTCAAATGCAGGTAATCATTTCATCAAAATATCTAAATGTATAGGACCAGTAAACTGAAAATTAAATTAAAATACAGTATTCTATCTTTCCCCCATCCCCATTAATAAAAAAGCAGCGGCATTTACAAAACATTCTATGCATGATATTTTATTTCATAAATTGTTACAAATCTGCAGTACTCACATAGCACATTATTTTGGACCCATCTTTATGTTAGCACAATACAGAGCATATGCTTTCAAACATTTTATCAGCATACAGCACGGGTGGGTGGGTGGATGATGGATAGATTTGTTATGATTTAAATGAGCTAATATCAAAATTGTCATAAATGCAGTATAAACTACAGTCTGTATATCAAAATTCTACTAATTTGACTGCTGTTAACCCATAATTTAACAGCAGTTACAGCAGCAGCAAAATCCCTTTCCATGGTTTTGAAATTAGATAATGGGAGAGAAAATGTGTGTGTTGGTACAGAATTATTGTGTGTATGCATTCAGGATAGTTTATATTTTTTCTATACTATGGGAGAATTAGACCGTTTTATGGCTACAGCACTGCCGCTGTCCATGGTGCTAAACATTGATTTGTGGTCAAAGCAATGTCTATTAAGCTTTCCCTGTTTTTGAAGGAAAATGTATCTGTCTGTTAACATAAACTGACTAATCAGAAGTGTGTTACTTTAGGGTTGGCAGGTACTATTGGTACTTTGTAGCTTTTATAGTTTATCATGATGTGTGTAGTGTGTTTTTTTGTGTAGAAGCTGACTTTTGTATGTTGATCAGAGAACACTTGTGTGGTTTTTCTGATTAGTTTACGATTAGATTTTAACAGTGCTGTTATTGTTAAAGGGAAAATCCACCTGAAAATAAAAATTCTGTCATTTACTTGCCCTTGTGTCATTCCAAACCTGTTAGTAATCAAACAGTGTTGGTTCCCGTTGACTTCAATTATGGACAAAAAATACAATGAAAGTCAATGGAACCAAAACTGTTTATCAAAATATATACTTTTGTGTTCCACAGATGAAAGAAAGTCATAAAGTTTTGTAATGGCATGAGGGTGAGTAAACATAGACAGGATTTTCTTTCTTTTTTTTTGGTGGTGGTATCCAAACTAAAAGTATCAAAATGTTCATTAATTAAAATTTTAAAAAATCTGAAATAAAAAATAAATATTAGATTAAAAACTAACTGAAAGCAACTAACTGAAAGTTGAAGTTCTAAAATTATTAAAACTAAACTGAACTAAAAATAAAGCTAAATATAAATATAAAAAATAAAAATGAATAAAAATAACAAAAGCACATAAAACGTAAACTAAAATTAAAATAGTATAATATATATAATAATATAGTGTTGTCAAATCGATTAATTGCAATTAATCACATCCTAAATAAAATGCATGTGTGTGCATTTATATATACATAATAATTATACACAGTACATATATTATGTATACACAAAATTATTTTGGATGCGATTAATCGATTTGACAGTACTATAAATAATACTTTATCAACAGTTTAAGGAGTTGGTTTACAATCTGTATGAAATTTTTTTTATTTTTTTTATTGAGTGTCAAATTGAACTAAAAGTAACATTTACATCCTTCGCCATTAGGATTCAGAAGTAGACCGAATGAATAGGTCATCATGGGTGATGTGTCCATCATAAATCAGCTGTGGAACTAGTATAACACCATGATTTTTTTTCTCTTTTCCTCCTTTCCCCTTTTCTCCATCTTTAATTCATGGCTTCCTAAAAGCAAGACGTAGTGACTCACAGAGCCATTAATGTCTCACTCTTTTCTCGTCTCTTGCTATCCTTCCCTCTCAAATTTGTGTGTCTGCTTTTCCTGTCTCCACCCACCCCGCCATATCCCAAGCACTCTTTTAAAAGCTTCTTCTGTCTCTGGAACAGGATTGCCATCTTCTAGCGCATACTAAAAATAGAAAAATAAAGTTGCATTCCCCAATAGAACTTTTATGGCCTTGTAAATTATTCACCTCACACATCTGCAATACCTAGATGAATATACCTGAGTGCTTTTATTCTTCACTATACTAGCAGGAATATCTAGAATCACGATCATCCATTATGGGTGCATCGCTGGCCTGGTGTTGGGTAGAAATCCAGAAAAAGCAGAGAGCATCATCACAGCCTCAGAGAACCCTAAACCAACTGCTCCTGTCAAGATCTTGGTAAATACAATAATCTTTTGGATGACTCAGAACCAGCATTGTTACCAGTTACTGACTGATATTGTCCTGTTTGCTTTTCCAAGGCTATACGTTCACACAGTCAGTGTTTGGAATTGACAGCCATGTAATAACAGGTGGGACTCTCAAACAGTGTTGGGCAGTAATGTGTTAGTAACACGTTGCAGTAATGATATTACTAGTTTTACTATTGTAACTAGTAGTGTAACTAATTACTAATAAGATTAGCAGTAATAATATTACAGTTACCATCCCAAAAATAGCTCATTACAATATTACGGTCAGGCGTGGCTGGATTGAAAGCGCACAATAGCAACTCTCAGACAGGAATAGTCTAAAGCTTTCAGCAGCAATGTGGATTGATGTAATTGTCAGATGTGGTGCGCTGCAAATTCAAACAAGAGTACCAATCAAAAGCATCAGAATAGCATTGCTTTACTAAATGGCCTTTAAATGGCGGGAGGCATCGTGCAAATCAAAAACAGGCAAAGCAACAAATTAATATTATTGAACATATCCCAGGGGCTTTTTACAAAAAAATATTCAGATTTTGCAATCGTTCACAAACTAATTTAATGACACATTTTTTTCTCAGTAAATGTAACGGATTAGTTAAATTTATTTTGTAATTAAATGAAGTCTTGCCATTACATGTAACTAGTTACTCCCCAACACTGTACATATATCAGCTGCCACGTCATCAAGTGCCGCTGAAGGCCGTCTCAATTCAAAGGATCCTTGGAAAGCAGCCTTCGTTTCATGTCCTTCATTCAGGTAATTTTGAATGATGCATCAAGACATCTTTCACATCCTTAAATCACCCACAGTCCTTTGCACACATTCCAATTCACGAAAAATAAATCACGGAAAATGAGTCGGCACTGAGCTTGTCTGAGTTTTGTCTGGGTTTGTCTGAGATTATAAAATACGAAAAGAAAAAGAAAACAAAGAAACAAAAATAATGTTTTCGGAGATGAAGGCATACATATTGTTGTTTACTTTCTTTTTACTAGCTCTTGCAAGTGACAGCTGTTGCCGTCTTTTCTGTGAACATTTAAGAGCTGATTTTGGCGTTGTCTGCATTTTCTCTCAGGCGGAGAATAAACAAGGAAGCGGCAGCGCGTATCACGTGGCGCGTGAAAACCAATCACATAGTCGGAAATTCACATCGACCAATCAGATGTGGTTTTCGGGCTGTAGATTACCCGGCAAACTTTTGCGGTTGGTTAGTTCTACAAAGGAAATGTACATATTTGGATTACAGCGCTGTGTATGAGACTGAGAGCTTTACAATGATACCAGACATGACATGTTTCTGTGAATGGAGACCGCACGGGAGCTTGCGTTAGAAGGCTAACTTTTGGTGATTTCCAGCATAAATCTAAAGTCGCATAATGAAATAACCACCTTAATGTGTAATGTTGACATTTTTTATTTTGACATTAAAGCTTACATGTTAAGGAAGCAAACTGGCCCAAAATCTCAAAATTGACCACTGCATGAAAAAACAACGTTTTCACCTGCCGTGTCTCGCCTTAAAAATAAAGCTTATGGTAACACTTTAGTATGGGGAACACATATTCACTATTAACTACCTAAATAAGCTCCTAATTTACTGCTTATTAATAGTTAGTAAGGTAGTTGTTGTCACAGGTGGTTACAGGACGGCAGATGAAGATGAAAACTATAATTCCAACACCAAGTTTAATGAGTATAATAAAAAAAAATATCAGACAGGCAGGGCAAAACACACTCAAAATGTAACAAGACCGGACAATGATGGACTGTAAAGACAGAACTTAAATAGTGACTGAAACAAGATGATGAATGACATCCACCTGAATAGAATGAACTTATGATGGTAACCATGGGAACAAAGGAGTGGCGGGAAAAAACAAACAAAGGAACACATGAGAATGAATGAAAACAAACTAAAAGTCCATGATAACTAAGACAAACTGAACATAACTGTGACAGTACTCCCCCCTCCTGAAAGGCGTGACCGGCAGTGGTGATGGGATGGTGGTGAGTGGACGACGGTCCCCTGGTGGCAATGATGGAGATAGTCCGCTGGCACAGACCCAGAGCTCCCCAGTGCCGACAGCCCACGGCGGAGTAGAGGGAAGGGAGCGCCACGAATGGCCCATAAGTCCATGGCGGAAGTAGAGTGACGATAGACCAAGGGGGAGCCGGTGGGACAAGGGAATCTGGGGATGCCGTTAGGCCAAGGGTCTCCGGTGGAGCCGAAGATGGGAGGAGCCAAGGCATAGTCGACAGGTTGACAGGCCGAGATGGAGCAAAGAGGTCGAAGGCGGGAGGCAGAGCCACAGGATCCTCTCGCATGGGCACTGCCAACCTGCGGCTCGGCGTCACAGGGACTCCCCGGAGATGGCACAGGGCTGTAGACATCCAGTAGTGGCGGGGCTGGAGGACTGGCTGAGCTCCGCGGTTCTATGAAAGTTGATAGGGCAACAGTAAGGATAACACAGTTTATGCAGATTAATAATAAAAGGAGATCATGGTCCATATATTTCTTAGTGCTGTCTAATAACAGCGATGATGAAGATAATGGGTGGGGTAGAGTGGGAATTAACACTTCCTCATTGAAGTCGATCAGCCAGTCCTCATTCTCCGTACTCACATTTCCCTCATCCGCTGATGTCGTGGGCTCACACCCCTGGTCAGACTCATGATTGAGCTCCACTCCGGGGCGAGGCTCTGTCCTCTTCTCCTCTGGCTCTGGTTGACAC